>JAOPSE010000028.1:514682-1137182 GCA_029449295.1 Zea luxurians | reverse complement strand
CCAGGATTTTCGCACCGCGCCTCCGCCTCCCAGGATTGTCGCGCCGCGCCTCCACCATTTTTGCCGCCGCACCCTCGACACCACCTCCAAGGATCCTCGCCCCCACCCCTGTACTCCCCGCGTCCGCGTCTCCCGCTCCATTTCCGCTGCCCACGATGCGCTCGCAAGCGTCGCCGCCCCCGGCACGCGATTGCCGCCCTCCCCGTCACCACATCGCCATGGTGTACCCCATCCGTTGCGCCGCCACCCTGCACCCCGTACGAGATTGGCTCTTCCACCGCTCCCCCTGGAGATGAGCGCTCGCCTAAGGTTAGGCGTCCGATGGCTGTACCCTCCACCATAAGCGAGAGATCGCTGGAAGAGGGGGGCTGGGAGACGAGCAGGAACACGGTCCACATCTGGGTGCCCCCGCCTCCCACTCTCTCGAATCCCGACGCCCACACAGCGCCTCCGCCCTCGTGAGACCGCGACGCAGATCCCGCCCACACAGCACCCCCACCTCCCCTTTACCGCCGCAGACCTCGCCCCCTCCCCCTCCCTTGCCCCCATCGCCACCATGTGCGCACCTCCGGGCGTCGCCCCCTCACCTCCCTCTCCCACGTGTCGTGATCACCATATCCTAGTACGTGTTTCCTCCTCCCGACCTCTCCTAGGTTTCTTCTCCATGTCCCCACCCCAGATCTCAGTTCTCCCCCACCATGCCATCAGCTCAGGTCTCCCACAAAAACGTCTGCACAACCCCGAGCTACGGGTGGTAGGCACTCCCCATGGGGTTGCAAAGTATTAAGCATGGGTAATTTGAGTTATGCCTATATAGTTGTATTTCTCTTCGATTACACTGTCAGTTTTTTTTTTGTCAAGACACATGTGTGATTTTTAGGGTTGGATTACTTATATTTTACCCAATGTCAACTGTCAATTTGTC
Source organism: Zea luxurians (assembly GCA_029449295.1). NCBI lineage: Eukaryota > Viridiplantae > Streptophyta > Magnoliopsida > Poales > Poaceae > Zea > Zea luxurians. Next base: position 1,136,257 of record JAOPSE010000028.1, on the reverse strand, counting down.
CAATTACGAAGTTGGATTTCAATGGAAGACCTTGTTTTCCGTCTTTACAGGAGTACCCTCACGCTCCAATCTCCTCTAGCTCTAGGCGAAATTGACAAGAGTCATTGCCAAAAGCTTCATATCGATGGAACTCACATTTTTCAATGCCTCTATAATGAGTATTACGGTGTTAGTGTCGGTCGTCGGGTCTTAAGATATCTATTTTATATATGATTGAGGTCTTATATCTACCAAGTAGGATCTATACTTTGCCTCTTCACTTAGAAATTTTAGGCATCTATGCGCATGCTTCCAAGCACTGTAATCCACTATTTTCGTTGTGCCAGACACTTGGTGTTCCTATGGACAGACTTGTGTGAGCTGTAGATTCAGTTTCGGTATGTTCCAATTTTCAGTGCACTACATGCTCAGCTACACTTGCATGTGAATGGGCTACACTGCTTGGGGTTCCACTGCTTTCGTACATTTCACGAGGGAGGGACACATTTGGATTTTGTAGTTATTCATGTTGGGACGAGGGAATGGTTGTGTGTGTGTGACGAGTCAGAGGAGGCTAAAATATGTAGGAGTGTCATGCAAAAATAATATTGTACTAAATTACGGGTGTAGTATTTGGAGATACCTTTCAACATTTATAGAAGGAATCTCATGCTATTTAAACTAGATTGATGGCCTAGATTTTATGGTTAATTAATTGGCAGGTTTATTAAACCTAAAAGATAGACACTTCTTGCTACCTAACTAAGGATTGACTATCGCCACACATTAGACCGAACATCAACGTAAAATGAGACACCTAATGGTAGCATAAATACTTAACTGAACTAATGTGTAGAAATAATCGAACTAATATCTTGCTCAGGGACTGCTCCTTCCTGTGCTCGAGTCTACTCTGCTGGTACAAGCAAAAACATGTTCTGTTAAGGAAGGTACGTACACATTACAACAATTTGGTGCATCTCTGTTGGTGTTTCTGGAGCTTTATTTGACATGCTTGGCTTCTTGATTTTTGAACTATTCATGAACTGGACTACATACTCCAACAAGGCCAGTACAAGCAATAGATAAATAACTTTTCATTTTATCCAGCTGCATAATCATTTGGCTATCTACTCATGAACTGGATTTGTCGGTGCAGATGAGGAGTCACAAGTTGTAATGGGTAATTTGCATCTGAGGCATCTCTATGATGTCACACCCTTTTTCACCTTGGAGATCTGATGCACCCAATGATCCGCCTCAAGTCCGTCTCTGTAGCGCCCTACAGTTGTTTTGATTTATTTTTGCCCCATCGTTGCCTTTTCCCCATTTCAGTATGTCTGCCTTTTCTCTTTTTCTGTCTGGATTCGTGTTCTTCGATCTGGATTCATCTTTGAACAAGGGTGTGGTTCAGTCACACCATTGGTGCTGCTATGTTGTTGGTGTGGAGATGAAATGACGAGGAAATTGTTTCCCTATTGGTTTGAATGGCCGCCATGATGGCTCAAACTGTATTAGCTCTATCTGATCATCTCTGTCGTCTTGTGTCATGTTTAATCTGTCGCATTTCTTTTCTCGAGAATGTTTTTATATTTGTGCACAAACGATTCAAATGTGTATTTGGCAAATCTTAACTGAGAGCAGCCGACCTACCGGGAGAACGCTCCTGGTTCAGTCTCCCCTGTGTTCAGTTGAGGATATGATGACCCTTTCCCCAGATGATCGACAGTGAACATACTGAGCGCAATAAGTTCTCTATTAGAGAACCAAGCCAGAATTATGATCCTCCACTTACGTAGAAAACGTGTCTTCGAACATAATGCAGTGGCTGTTTTTGTTGCCCCTTTTCCAAAATCGATGCTTCTTTTTGCGCTTCTCACAACTGCGTTGCGCAGCTCGGAGAATATGATGACCCTTTCCCTAGATGATCGATGCTAAACATACTGAGGGCTACATTTTCTCGTTCGAGAAAGCCAAGCCAGAACTCTGGTTCTCTGAAGTGCTTCGTCGATCTACCTCTTTCTTTATTCATCCGATTACCGTCGGTGCTTGCTATTTTGAAGAAGAAACTAAACTAAACTATGCATCTGAAGTGGCCACTTGTAAACTTGGCTATCATTTGGGCCTTGCGTTGAAAAACGGATTACCAGTGGATGGATTTAGGTGCCCGCTGCGTATGAGTTCTCTATTTCGTGCATGTATTGTACCTTTGCATGATATTAGTGGTCGAGCACAAGTTGAGATATTTTCTACTTTTTTGTTTGCAGATCATATGATGTCCTGTTCCAGTATTTTAAGCGGTGTAACCTCTGTTTTGCTACAACTGTTGCTTGAACAAAACCCTACATATGCATGCATACAAATTATTTGGATAATTAAATCTAACTTGAGTGTCTTCTGCTCTTCTTTCGCAATATAGAGATGAAATATGTGATAGAATTATCCATAAAAACATGGCTTGATCTATTCGCTGTTGTTGTATATTGATCAAGAGAAGCAAGCTAGCTTCGATGAGATATTTCAAGGAAAATGTCTTAAAGCAATGTTAGTTGGATGTGGTTTGGTCTTCTTTCACCTGGTGATCTCTTCTATCTTTAAATTATAATATGTTCTTGTGCTTTCAGTAACATGTCGTTCTTTTCTCTAAAACAAATATTAATGGTTTTCAACTTATCCTAGCTTATTTGTATATGTAGGTTAGTGGTCAACTGTACTATGCTGCTACGATCTTTTAGGTACCGACATATTGTTGGTTTCCTATATGGATTATAGAATTATCCAGTTCCAGCATGCCTGGGTATTATAGATGCCCATTTGTGTTAGGACTTATTACGATGATCTCTAGTATAGGGTTCATGGACTCAAAACACTATCAATCCCAGTTTCATGGTGGAAATAATTGTTAAACTTGTCTGGGCAACTTGGGATCATTACTTTTTAGACCCCACATTATCTATTGAATTCCTTTATCACTTGTATCTATCATTTGTTTGCAAGTAGAGAGTTGGATTCTCTGGGGCATTTGATGCCTCTCATGTGTCAATTCTTCTTAGTATGAAGGTACATATGAACACTTTTGCATATGCTCTATTGAAATTTAACCTAAGTATTTTTCAACTTTAATATGATTTTTACACCCTAGAAAGGCCTTTTGTTACTGATACAACTGCATGCTAGGGGAACTTCACATGCATAGCTTCTATCCTGTGTTAGAGACAATCTGTAGTTTTATATGGCTCCTGATGTCCATTAACCAGACCTTGATCAGAGATTGGTGACTAGATAGCATGTCGCACCATAAAAGAATTCCTTGCTTGCTTGCTTTAGTTGAGAAGGACATGCCTGGTGCAGGTTGAGTATTCGAAGCAGCCTCTCCGCATGTGTGGGAGGATGGCTTGCCTTGGTTTTTTACTTCCCTAGACCTCATTCGTGTAGGATCCTCTAGCACTAGGTCTACCTTTTTTTGCTTGATTTGGGTTCTAAAGTTGTGCCCAGCTTTAAGGAGCAAATAAATTTGAAAAATAAAACTCATTTCAACAAATAAAGTTGCTCTCAAATATCCATTTGCATGTTTGTTGCATTATTTTTTCCAATTATTTTTTTAAGACTTTGTTGCATCATCACCAGGCTCTTGTGTTGTCCCCAATAGCATTTGTGATTCCGGTTCATTCGTGTACCATGACAACAAATTAACTTGCAATAATATCGTGTTCACCTTAAGGTTGTCAACATACATGCTTCTTGTGAAATATTTAGAACTTACTATGATGAATACCTTACTGCATAATCTATTAATATGCTGAAGCAACATTCCTCTTTCATAGAACTCACACTATCTGAGTAACTTGTTGCTAAATTCGAGACATTAAGGCATCAGGATGGATCCAGTCAACTTTTATTAAGGCATATTCCTTCAGTATCACTTGTGTTGCCGCTGCATTGCTCCTACCCACTCCATCCGAGAATGAGAATATACTCTATCTAAATCGAATTGTTTATATGGACACTACTCATTATTATGTCTTTATTTATTGTAATTGTTTGATGTGGCTGAGAGGAGTTACTATTGAAGGGGTCTTTCATTCTTTGAACTTCTAGCCACCTGGTATAGGATCCTAAGGACAACAGAGACTCCATCCATCCTTAGCAATGACCATGATCAATGTTAGCAAAACCAGATATATCCTGCTCTCAATCAGTAATTCAGTATCAAGCAGTGGTTGCTGTCGCAGCTTCCTTCCAGTCTGGTGGTTATCTAAAGCAGCAATTCCTACACCTTCAACAGCCTATGCAGTCTCCACAGGAGCAGTGCAACCTCAATCCACTGTTGCAACAACAAATATGATAGCTTCTGCTGGTCATTCTATGTTTCTGTCATGTAAGTTTCAGGAAATAAATTTATTCAGTGTGGCAACTGGAAGAAAGCTCATACTATTTTAATGACTTGTGTGGAATGAGTTAAGTTTGTACCCGTGAATTGTGTCAATGTTTTATTGATTCTTCCATCCTTATTCCATCTACTAGGTATATGTCAGTGCGTTATTACGAAATCAATATGATAAAATACATTGATATACAAAACACTAATTGGTTTTTATTGATTCTTCCATCCTTATTCCATCTATTATTCCATCTACTAGGTATATGTATATGTCGGTGCCTTATTATGAAATCAATACGATAAAAAATATTTATATACAAAACACTAATTGTTATTGTGCACTTCTGTTAGCATCACTAATAGTGGATGTTTACATACCTAACTATATCTTTTAATGTATGTAAACATCCACTCTTAGTGTGTATGTAAACATCCACTCTTAGTGATGCCAAGAAAAGTGTAGAAACAATTAGTGTTTTTGCATATCAATATATTTTATCATAGTGCTTCTGCATCTCAATGTATCTTACTATTACATGTTGACTCCGTAGCAACGCACGGGCATGCACCTAGTATACATTGAGATGTCTGTGCATGCCCGTGCGTTGCTACGGAGTCAACATGTAATAGTAAGATACATTGAGATGTAGAAGCACTATGATAAAATATATTGATATACGAAAACACTAATTGTTATTCTATATTTTTGTTAGCACTTTACATACATAACATAAACATAAAACATGTGACGAATCAAATACAACTTTACCTTCTTATCTACATGTTTAAAAATGATGACGTGCTTAAGCTTTGAGTCCTTCCTCCTCTTCAAGGCTTCCTCTCTATTTCTTTTAGCAACTTCATGATCTTTTACCATCCATGAGGGAAGTCCTTTTTTCTGTTGGATGTCTGTCCACTGGACCCAGCAACGAACAAAACCAAGCTTTTCAGGTTCAGGGTTCTCCACGCTTAAAACATCCATTTTGGATTTCTCAAATTCAGCTTCAACATCATCACCAACAAAAGACTGACATATGAAAAAACAACTTGTGATCCTGTTGCTACTCAAACAAGGTGCAAGACAAAATAAGAAAAAATAATGAATAGACCTACAAATAGGGACTGTAGACCATAGTTAAGGAAAACCTCTCATGATTTGGATTTATTGGTAATGCCATTGAAATTGCTCTGGCCATTATTAATTTTGACCTAGTGAAAAGAAGACTCAACAAGCTTAAAATAAAACAAGACAAGGAAATAAATAACTACCACAAGATACCAGAATACCTTCTTCCATGAAACGCCAGCTAACATTCCAACTTCAAAAGTTGTCTTAGGACTAGGATTATTAATGGTATCATCAAAGCTCTACATAATGCAACAAATTTATATCAGATTACATTATCCAAAACATACGGTACAATAACTTGAAGGTATGAATGTCTTACCTACATATAGACCATTCCTTTTACTATATGTTTCTCAAAGAGTGCAGGAATACTTGCAGATTGTGTGTCGCTATGCTCCATTTGTCTAATCAGCAGCAAAACTTTGAAGCAAATAACATGCTATCCCAGAACACTGCATATCAAAAATAAGTCACTGACTTGATATTCTAAGGACAATTGTACTTGTTTTTCTCTCAAAACGATCTATTGTATGAAATTAAATAGATCTCAATTTCATTCCCAACATTTTCGATAAGAGGAGCTCTGGGGAAAATTGTACATGTGTGCTAGCGAACATTCCACAAAACTCCACTTTGAAGCTCCCTAAAGTTGGACCCTCAAGCAATCATTTTCTCTTGTGTCACTAAGGGTAGGGCAGCTGATGTTAGGTATGTACCCTGCAATGAGTATATGTGCCTGAGGTGTAAAGAAACAGTCAATAGAACATTCCCTAGAGAATCCAAGCAACAACATTACCTGCCCAACCCAAATGATCAATGCAATAAAACCATGGTAGAGTGAAGCTGGCACCAATGCGTACCTGAAATTATGTCATCTAAGTTAACATCGCATGGAAAGATTCACGTTGAATGTACTTTAACTTTCTTTATCATTTCAAACAACTGTAACACCCACCAGATTAGGATGTGTATCAGCTAGGATCAAAGGTTATCAAAATACAAACAACTTGTGCATATAAAAAATAGGAAAACCATATCTTTTCATGAGGGGACAACTATAACTTTTTTAGAACTAACCGATTCAGAAATTCAAGGTCTAGACACTATTATTTCTACCACCACCACTGATTTAACTCATGTCAATCGATTAAAATATAGTCCAAAAATGTATTAGGGCAATATTTCTTGTATTTTGTATATAATCCGGACTTATATGACTCGTGCTTCTATAATTAGAACCATCTATGTCAAATGATGATATTGTGAACATGTTGGCTAGTTATTTATTATAACCTAATCGCTTACCAACTAATTTAATAACCGGTGCAATTGGATTACCTCTGTTCATACAGGAGTACTGAAGAGCCCAGAACATTCTATGCTGACCTGTGAGCACGGGCCAAACACGTGAGACAAAAAAATAAACAACCTTGGCCAAACACGTGAAACTAATCTCTCTGTACCTTGCCCCCCCCAGCCTCAGCAGAGAGATTAGTGGCCAGACCTGATATTTTGGCTTTTAATGCTTGCATATCCAAGAAAAGCTTGTTCTTAGAACCAGCTGTTCCTCCTGTGTTAACATCATCATCCTCACGAGAAGAAACATCAAGCAGATTTAACTCAAAGCACAAAGCCAATGCTTCACCAGCAGCCATTCAAAGAGCACGATCATCTGCTTCCAAAAGAGTAGACAGAAATGTAATGGGCCTAGCAAGTAGAAAAAAGGTAAGTTAGGTAAATCCACCGATAAGTTAGTGTGCACAAACATACAACAGGAGAAAACAGAGATAAGAGAACACTAACTCTTTCCAACTATTTTTATTTATCCTCCATGAACCAATAGTAGTCAGGAGAAAAATCCATGTAGATACAGCAGCTGCTAACACAGGAGGCCTAGGTTTCTGAACAGTTCCCACCTGCAGAGGTTCCAACCATGTTCAGTCATCATAGGAAACTAGATGCAGCTCCTTTCAACATTAGCTTGCAAAATACGATAACAAGTAAATGGAGAACATTACATTTGAACCAAACTTTGGATGAATCACATCCCACATGGCTTTCAAAGATAACTCTGTTTCAGCCAGATCAGATACTCCAACAAATGTGATGACAGCCAAACAATCAAGTGCCTACAGAAGGTCAGTTTAGATTTACTTACTGAAAGTGCAGATAAAGATTGGAAATCAAATGACGACAACAAAATATGCGTACAGATATCATCTTTGATTCATCAGACCAAGCTTGAAGTACCCTACAAAGTTGGGGATGTGACTCCTCCATTATTTCATGTGAACTGCTCCTAGCACCGAGTGTAATAGCTAATAACCCTGACAACACAAAAGAAAGGGGCAATGTAATTAGTTAAGAACATACAAAATTAAATTTGTAATAGGTGAGTGTTCGTGCGTTGCGACGGCAAACCAATTAGGAGAGGCCACGATAGGGGGAGTGGAAGTGAAGGGATACTTGACAGGTTCTAATGTGATGTAAACACCTAGAATATGTTTCTCCACATACATTTCTTTCCATAGAATGCTATATAACTACATTTCATAAACAAAAACTATGGTGCCAGTACATCCTTACGAGCTTCTTTTAACAAGAACAAATGAGTGATAAAAATTTATCATTCCACCAATCTGTAGCATTTAGATGTGACGACCTCGTAAATGTTTTCTGCCTAGTTATCCAGTGATACAATACCTTCCAGCAACAACCGAATTTAGGATATAACACCTAAAAAGCTAAAGGAACAGAAAAGGTCTGGCATCAAGCAGCTGGTACAACTGAATGATCGTGGAATACAGTACCTCCATAGGAAAATATACATGTCTTGAATCACTGTAAGTCTGAAGGCAAGGCCAAGAGCCATACTTCAATTTTTCTTATCCCAGACCAAGCTGAAACGAAACACCATAGACTTTACGCCAAAACTAAACACCGTAGAATTTAGTATTAGCTTAGCATAGAAGAGTAAATGAGATTTAATCCATAGAAAAGCTAGGACTTTCTTTGACAAATTGTTAGATACGATAGTTCAGAATGCATGTTTGGCCAAAAAACTTAAACAATTTTTGTAGCTAGCTACTGATTAGTGTCTAAAATGGTTTAATGTGTAGTGACCAAAATTTGAAAATCCCGACATGGCCAGCCCAGCCATACATGCCAAAGGAATGCAAAAGACACAATCTAATGATATAATGAAATTAAACCTCATTTGTAGTCTTTCATGGGACTTAAGATCCTTGTAGTTTTGACTTTCATCTCCATTTGAATAACTGGACGATGTCCTTTCCCCTGTAACTGCACATAAAATACAGATGAGAACTTTGATGATGAGTACTTTAAGGGGACTGAAGAATGTAATCAATTTTGTCATGACTATGAGATGTACATAACGGAACATGTAAATTCACTTAGCCACTTTCCTTTGTTTTGTTTCATTTTGTCTTGCTACCAGCTACAATTTCTCTCAATTTGTCATATGGTCTAACCAGTCTGACAATAAAACTATGCAGGATCAAGGTCTTCGCCTCTATATATTGTGGGTACCCAAAATCCATCATCTCATCAAGCAACTCATACTGTAAGCACAAAATGGCGCCCTATTCTGTCAAGTCCTAGTAGCCGCACATCAAACAGAACTACTTGAAATTTGCTTGCCACAACAACAAAGTTATCTCTCAGCGACTCCTCTTCCAGCTCCTCGAAGTAGTGATTAAACACCTGTACTCACTCATTGACGCATGAATAATAGGATAAGCCCACCATTGCAGCCACTATTCCCTCATCCATAAGCCCAACATTGCAGCCGCTGTGGAAGGGGATGTCACCTGTGGAAGAAGGGAGATAAAAAATCAACACGGTTACATATGTCGACGACGCCAATCTATCACACGCACACATACACGGGATCCCCACATACACAGAAGCCGTATCCATTGCATCGACCAAGGAGGGGCCCGCTAGGTCAACCAAGGAGAACTTCCGGAGCAGCGCCCTATTTTTTTTACAGGTAGCCACTGCTGTCCTAGAGAAACAATTCAGGCAAAATCCATCTGCCTCTCTTGGGTGTAAAGGGTCAATGGAGCCCCTTGAAGGAGCTTCCTTCTATCTTGGTGGCTGTCGGCATACCACCCTCCATGAGAAGAGATCGCAGGTAACTGGCCACTAGAGTGCTTTGAGCCTCATTGTAGCGAGCCCAAGTGACCAGGTAAAGGTCATCAATGATGAAGAGCCCCCAATAACACTAAAACGAATAAAAATATTGCTGTAAACAAGAACGTATAAATAAAAAATACTATAATTCTATATTGCCATAATGCTTGCATATCCTTACAAATTCTTCCAATAATACACTAACAATAATTTTTTTAAAATGAAGCACAAAGTAAAGATTTAACAGATTGCAAAGCAAAATTTCCCTCACACATCCAAGGAAGGAATTAGCAGCATTAGCTCTCAAGCCTAGCAGGGCGAAAGCTCTTTGGCGACAACTAAGAATGTAGTGAAACAAGCCTTGATTTCATCATCATTTGCAATAAAAATATGACAAACAATGAATGAAACACTTAGAGAAGAAAAAAGGTTACACAGAAATATGAATGGCTCATGCATCCAAGGAATTAACAGCAGTAACTCTCAAGTCTGGCAGGGCAAAACCTATTGGAGGGCTACTAAAAATGTTGAGAAACAAACCTATACACAATGCAAACCAATTAAAAATAGTCTACATGCAGAAAAGTGTAATCACACTAACCGACTTTGCGGACACATAGAAGCAGTCCCCAGGACCCTATCAACATGTGAAATGTTGGAACAACTTTGTTCTAGCCTAATCATAGTATCTCTGGTATGACTAACAGAGACGTGGCATCAGACCCAAATTTCAAGATATTCAGTTCGTAAACTAAAATGTGTTGAATAAGCTAACAAACAATTCTCATAGATAAGATTTAAATCACACCACAGCTAGACGTGGCATCAGACCCAAATTTCAAGACATTCAGTTCGTAAACTAAAATGTGTTGAATAAGCTAACAAGCAATTCTCATAGATAAGATTTAAATCACACCACAGCTGAATCCAACAACTACAGATGGAGCTGCATCCTAGACCAGAAAGAAGCAGCTGCTGTTTACAGTGACAAACGACACTTCCTATTGCTAGGCCTTGAAATCATCATTGGAACTACAACTGCGCCTACATAATAAGATTAAACTATCATGAGTACATGAGCAAAAGAGATGTACAATACATATACTTTAGCCTCAGCAAGCCAGACAATTTTCGTCGTAAGTAACTCCAGATGTATAGCTAATGATCATGTACAGATTAAATGCTAGTGCAACGTTATAAAGAAACTGTCTAGAGCAAACAATGCTAAAGAACAGAAAATACCTAACAACGTAAATAAAAGGCAGAATTGAAGCATAATTGCAGTATCATTAGAAAATAATATACTTATCACTCAAAGTGCTGCTAGCAATGTGTCCAAAGGTGTTCTAAGATTGTTTCGAGGTTTCGCCATCAGATACTACAAAGAAAAATATAGAGATGCAATTCAACAGCACAAGAATAGAAAACAATGGTCAAAACCATTACAGGATGTTAAGGACTCAGATACAGAGATGTCTATGCATCAGTCGCTCGACAGAAGCCGGCCTCGGATCAAGTGCTGGATTATGCATCAGTTTATCTTCACTATCCAAAATCAAATCACGGAGCACAAAAATAACTAAAATCAAATTACAGATCAGGGAAAAACAACGAAACAAGATTGGAGGGGGCCTGTAGTTATTCCGTGGTGGCAATAGGGTACCTCGCCCTTGGAGGACGGCGCAGACTTGAAGCAGCGGAGCGCGGCGTCCTTGAGCACGAAGTAGCGCTTGCGTGAGTACTGCATCCCAAATAGGTTGGATCATGAGTACTACATCTAAAATCAAATTACGGATCAAGGAAAAACAACGAAACAAATTAATAGCAATTTGTATTTCTTCTCTGTGGACGCCTACTTCAGTTGGACAGCCATACACTGTCTGAATATCTGATAGCCAATAGGAACCGACCAGCACTCCTAAAACAGAGAAGAAATACAAATTGCTATTAATTTTGCCAAATGGATAGTGCATGTAATGATGTTCTTCAACGAAACATGAAGACTCAAAAGGCTCACTTGAGATAAACAAGCATCAGAGGTCCTCAAATCCAGGTAAGCACCACTTGGTTATATGCAGCTCTGAGGATTAAGCATTAACTGCGTGAAAGGGAATTAGGCTTACACCTATTTCCTAAATTGATTTTGGTGGTTGAATTGCCCAACACAAATAATTGGACTAACTAGTTTGCTCTAGTCTATAAGTTATACAGGTGCCAAAGGTTCACAATAAGCCAATAAAAAGACCAAGAAAAGGGTTCAACAAAAAGAGCAAAGGGACAACCGAAGGCACCCTGGTCTGGCGCACCGGACATGTCCGGTGCACCAGGGTTCTCCACGCGCTGAACTCCTCACCTTCGGGAAACCGCAGAGTCGCTCCGCTATAATTCACCGGACTGTCCGGTGCTCCTGGAATGAAGCGACTCTGAACTCGCCAGCTTCGGGAATTCGCTCCGCTATGATTCACCGGACATGTCCGGTGTACACCGGACTGTCCAGTGTAACTGCGGAGCAACGGCTACTTCGGCGCCAACGATCACCTGCCGGCGCATTAAATGCGCGCCAGAGCGCGCAGAAGTCAGGCACGCGCGAAGAGGCGCACCGGACACTCTACAGTGCATGTCCGGTGCGCCACCGGACATCCAGGCGGGCCCAGCAGTCAGAGCTCCAACGGTCGGAACCCTAACGTTCGGGTGACGTGGCTGGCGCACCGGACATGTCCGGTGGGCACCGGACTGTCCGGTGCACCATGCGACAGACAGCCTCCACCCAAACGGCTAGTTTGGTGGTTGGGGCTATAAATACCCCCAACCACCCCACATTCAAGTCATCCAAGTTTTCCACCTCTCAACCACTTACAAGAGCTAGGCATTCAATACAAGACACACTCAAGTGATCAAATCCTCTCCAATTCCACACAAAGCTTTAGTGACTAGCGAGAGAGATTTGTCGTGTTTCTTTGAGCTCTTGCGCTTGGATTGCTTCTTTTCTTTCTCACTTGTTCTTGTGATCAAAACTCATTTGTAACCAAGGCAAGAGACACCAATTGTGTGGTGGTCCTTGCGGGGAAGTTTTGTTCCCGGTTGTGATTTGAGAAGAGAAGCTCACTCGGTCCGAGGGACCGTTTGAGAGAGGGAAAGGGTTGAAAAAGACCCGGCCTTTGTGGCCTCCTCAACGGGGAGTAGGTTTGAGAGAACCGAACCTCGGTAAAACAAATCCACGTGTCTCACTCTTTGTTTGCCCGCGATTTGTTTTGCGCCCTCTCTCTTGGACTCATTATTATTCCTAACGCTAACCCGGCTTGTAGTTGTGTTTAAATTGTTAAATTTCAGTTTCGCCCTATTCACCCCCCTCTAGGCGACTTTCAATTGGTATCGGAGCCCGGTGCTTCATTAGAGCCTAACCGCTCGAAGTGATGTCGGGAGATCCCGCCAAGAAGGAGATGGAGACCGGCGACAAGCCCACTACAAGCCACGGGTCGACTTCATCGGAAGAGTCCCGCAACAAGAGGAAGGAGAAGAAAAACTCCTCCAACAAAGGGAAGGGGAAGGAGAAGAAATCCTCTTCCCACAAGTCGCATCGGAGAGGCGACAAGCATAAGAGGATGAGGAAAGTGGTCTACTACGAGACCGACACTACATCAACGTCGACCTCCGGCTCCGACGCGCCGCCATCACTTCTAAGCGCCAAGAGCGCAAGAAGTATAGTAAGATCCCCCTACGCTACCCTCGCATTCCTAAACATACACCTTTACTTTCCGTCCCATTAGGCAAACCACCAACATTTGATGGTGAAGACTATGCTAGGTGGAGTGATATGATGCGATATCACCTAACCTCACTCCACAAAAGTATATGGGATGTTGTTGAGTTTGGTGTACAGGTACCATCCGTAGGGGATGAAGATTATGATGAGGACGAAGTGGCCCAAATCGAGCACTTCAACTCCCAAGCCACCACTATACTCCTCACCTCTCTAAGTCGAGAAGAGTATAACAAGGTGCAAGGGTTGAAGAGTGCCAAGGAGATTTGGGACGTGCTAAAGACCGCGCACGAAGGAGATGAGGTGACCAAGATCACCAAACGGGAAACGATCGAGGGGGAGCTTGTAACACCTCAGGTGTTACCATGGCTAGAGCACATCTATGCACTGATGACTGTGATCACATGTGGTAGAAACTTGAGAAGAACATAAGAACCTTGGAGACCATGTGTTAATCAAGATTGTTAATGGCCTAAGGGCATCACTCAAGCTTTTGTGCACTTACTACCTTGGGCATAAACCCTAGACCTCTCTTGAACCCTATCTCCCAAAACCATGGTTGAGAGGGGGGAGAGAATAAGCAAATGTGCAAATCATGAGTTAATCTTTAACAAACTCTAAGTAACTTTATAACCAGCAATTGTGGGAAGGAAATGTTGCAAAAAGACCCCTTGAGAAACCCCAAATCCATTCCCTAAGTAGAGAGAGAGCTAGAGCTCTCAAATTCTCTCTAAGTCAAAAACTACACCTAATCTAAAGATCAACCGTGTTCACCTTGAAGATGGCATCAAAACCATCTAAGTTCTATACCAAAAATGTGGCATACCACCTAGGGCACCCACTAGAAAAAGTTGAGCCCGAGACCTTGACGTTTGACATGCCTTGGCATTGTTTTTGTCGCGAGGTGGGCAGTGAGACATACCTGATTTGGCGTCCAAAGATCTCCCTACCTAGGGCATATCTGCCATGGCGACTCACGGATGAGAGACAGCCCTAGGTGCCAGGAGAAGACTCGCGCCGGATTTTTGCCAAGATTCGCACACTTGCGACTTGGGCGAGCTGTGGAACACGTGTAGAAGAAAAGCTCCACGTGTTCGACGCGCTCTGTGCACGCCAGAGCACGCCCGCGCGCGCCCCGCGTCGTGCCAAAGGCCAATCGACGCCATGGCCCGCGCCCGCGCCTATAAAGCCCACTCAGGCGTCGACCACACCCCTCTGCACGCACTCAACCTCACCGGAGCTCAAACTCACCGTCGTTTGCCCGTGCACGGCGTGTCCGCGGCCACCCGAGCCCCTGCCGCCGTAGACCGGCCAACCAAGCTTTTCCCAACCCCGTCCGACCCTCGGAGACGACTGAGCACACCTCGGTGAAGCTCCCCGAGCTAGGAATCGAAGTCTGCTTCGCCGGAGAGGCCAGTCCACGGTCGCTGGACTCCCTCCAACCGCCAGCGAGCGTAGACCGGGTAAGCCACCGCGCCATTTTCCGATTCAAGGCACAGCTAGCCTCTACATCACCCCGTGAAGCTCACAGTGCCAATGGATTGAACTAGATCGCCGTGATTTGGCCGGCACACCCGCCGCCGACGAAGTTACCCGCCTGCGCACGTGGACCGAGCGATTCCAGCCATCCCCGCCGACGAGCCGTACATCGCTGTGACCGCCAGAGCCTCCCCGAGCCAACCCCGCCCCTCGCCGGACCCCTCTCGTCGCCGGTAAGCCGCGCCACCCTTTTCTTTCTCGCGGGTACTGTTTAAATCTAGGGAAGGACCGCGGGGGAGAAGGAAAGAAGCCTGGGGGGTTTTGTGAAATGTCAGTGACTCAAATGAATAGTAACGCGGGGGTATAACTGCGAGAGTTAGTTTGGGAATAACCTAGGGTCCTCGGTGCAAAGTAGTTTTTCCAGGAAACCTTTATTAAATCTGATTTTAAATTGAACAGAACTTGAATAATTCATAACTTCTGTTTTATTCATCCAAATTTGGTCAAACCAATTTTGTCAGACCTTAAATAATATAAACTGCTTAAGAAAAATATAAAACCCTTATGTACTACAGAAAACTATAAGGTTCTGATTTAATTATTGTTTTGACCAAAAGCTAAATAATAGGGATAAAAATAGTTGCACTATTTGACTAGGGTTAGAAAAATTTGGAGAAGTTTATATCCACCTACTGACCTGTTTAAAAATGCTAAACCTCTCTGTTCACCCCATTAAGTTAATTTTTGCCAAGTATTTTACAATATGCTTAAGGTTAAGAAAAATAAAAAAGATGATTTAAATAATGAACCAGAGGGCACCCCTATTTTTGTTAGGGAACTTATTCAATGTAGCTCACTAGAAAAATCTATTATGCCCTGGTTTAGTATAAAATAAGTAGGATACCTTTTATTTTAATAAAACAACGAAAACTTAGAAAAACCCTACAAAACTAAACCCAAAGTGAAAATACCCCAACCCTTGGGATAGTCAATGTTTTGTTATTAAGTACTTAGGAAAAATATGAAATCTACTGTTTGACATTTTTCCAATAACAATGTAGTAGAAAGTGCCTTTTTGGCATTAAAATTTAGAAAATCATAACTAAATAACCATTCCTTAGCTTTCTGTGATTTTTGGCCCAGAAGCTTATTATTACTGTTAGATGCCAACAAAAATAACCCTTAGGACAGAACCCACCCCTAATTAAGAGATGTAGTGCAAAGTGGCCCATTTTACACAACTTTTGTTATTTTTGTCTAAAACATAGCCTTTTTATTTTAAACCTAAATTTCCTAGAATAGACTATAATGGCCAATGGCAACCCACTGTAATTTTTACAGAATTTTTGGAAAAGGTTAAACCAATGTTGTAGTTCAAACCTACACTAGAATTCATAAATAGAAAATGAAGAAAGGAAGATGAATAATGGAAAAAATAGTGTCATCCTAAAACCCTTTATAACTTGTCCACTGAAATATATAAAGGCAATACCAATTCACTATGCCTATCCCTAACAAACCTAAACCTAGAGTGATAAGCACAAACTACTAAAAGCCACGTATGACCCAGAAACCCTAAGTTACTCATTAATTTAGTTTTTCTTCTCTCAGCATAATGTTATTAAATCCTGCATAATCATGACATACATGTTCATTGCATTTCGATAGGCTGTAACCTTGCTGACGGAGAGTACATCCTCGTGCCGGAGCAAGGAGCTGCTCAGGAGGTAGCCCCGGATCCAGCACCAGAGCCTGCACCAGAGGATCTGCCTGCCACAGCCTTGGAAGGCAAGCCGCAGTTTTATGCATAACCTGTTCTATATGATATTTTACTACACTTAATGTTTGTAGGCTTGTATTGTGCACTTAAGTGTAGGAGTTGTTTAAAACCCTAGTTGCATGATCTCCGGAATCCCATTGAAATGACTACTAGTATGCTAAGTCGAGTTGCTGCTTTATTAATTAGGGATCTTGGTAGAAGTCGAGTGATTTTTCTAGCACTCGCGCGAGGTCAGGAATTGGTTGTATCTATTTTGATATCCTAATGATGGTGGTCTGTGGACAACGGTCCATGGGGATGCGTTGTCTACGAGATAAAAATTGGAATAAGGATTAAGGTGTGGTACCGTGAGTCAAGTGTTTGAACGTACTAAACACATGCCGAGAAATATGGTAAATCGGTAAGCTTAGTACCTGATTGAACCTGGCAGTAGACTTTGCCCCTCACGCGACCTGAGACGTGGTCTCCCATTGTGGTTATGGTGGGTACAAGTGCGGTCACTGCACGACGGCAGTCGGGGTCAGTGAGGCATTGTACGCCAAGGCGGTGAGCCCTGATCTGCTGACGGGGAATCGATGGGGACGGTTGATGTGTGTGGGGACGGAGTGCCCCTGCATGTCGTGTGTTTAAGTTTACCTTGCAAGGATGAAAACTCGATTCAAATCGTCTGCTTCTCGCAGCTAATGAGACTGCTTGATCCATGCTGCTACATTGAGTAACAAGTGGAAATGTGATGAGATGATACAAGAGGTTGATTGCTAAATATGTTTGGTACCATGTATGAGTAGATAGTACACTTTTAGCCTTAAGAGAGTCACACATACATTTGACAAAGTAAAAACTTGACTTAGAAACTCAGCTAGTGCTTTTGGCAACCAAACCCCACAGCCAAACAGCTGCATGTCTAGAGGTAGAGGAGTAGACTCCTCACACCGGGTAAGTCTAGTTGAGTATTAGTATACTCAGCCTTGCGTGTGGCATAATTTTTCAGGTTCTCGGGAGGACATGGTTGCTGGAGTGACTTGGCCGTCCGCCTTGCCACCGGGTTGGACTATCGAGTGGGACCCCGCCTCGGCTGAGGAGGAGCATGAGGAGTGATGGGACAGGATTCCCCATCTCTCTGTTTATTTACCGTTAGTTTTATTCCGCTGCACTTCGAACAATGATGACTACTTTTGCAAAACTCCGATGATGATGATGTAATAATTCAATACTCTCCCATGCATGGTTTTATGCTTTATTGTATTTGCTCTGTGACTCACCATCGAGTGAGATTGTGGTACTTGATCCTGTTAGTGGCCTTGTCGGACTAGATCCGAGGGATTGACGAGTTATTCCCATTTAAGTGTGGTCTAGCCTCTAAGGCGGGACTTAGGCACTTAAGTTGGAATAATTCGGGCAGTTCCGCCACAGCTGGTATCGGAGCTTGTACCACCACAGAGGAATCAATAAAATATAAATACCATCCTTTCCAAAGTAAAACTTGATAGAAACAAATGTTGGATAGATCGTAGGACGATCAGGATAGACCTAGGACGTGAAGCCTTAGGATGATAGAAGGGTAGCTAGGTGGCTAAGTGTTTAAGCCCTACGGGCTGCTATAAGGGATGGGAGTTCTTCCCTATTTTCCATTGATATTGATGTGAGGTCGTTCAGGACGAGCATGCATGCATTCTTAAACTAAACAAATGGAAATTTAGAAAGGACTTAAATCGTGACCAACTAAGTTCCCCGGTACCATTTTGCTTTAATTAAAGAGAAGCCGAGTCTTATTTTTCCTTTTTTCTTTTCCTGTTCTTTTTATAATTCTTTTTCTTTTACTTACGCTTAACCGTCCACAGATGACTTCCCACGGATCCTCGGACGGAGGGAATGCACTGTCACACACTGACGGGCTTGCACGAGAGGGTTTTCCCCGTATTTTGTGGGAGGTACTTCAAGGAGCTGGTTACATGACACCTCCCCAGTACTCGGTGCAGCAGTTCGAGAAACACAGAGTGCCCCGCTGTAGGGTGAGGATGACCCTGGAGCCTCATCCCCTACAGCCAGGCTGGCGTTCACTGGACTCTGAGTCCTTTGGATACCGGGCTGAGGACACGATCGAGGCAATCGCTCTGCACGGGTTGACTACTTTCTGCGGATTCCACCCCTTGGAGCTTTCCACCCACCCCATTGGCTTGTTTCCCGCGGAGAGGGAGGACGACCCAATGTGGAAGGATAGGGTGGAGCATGCCAAGGACATCTGGGCTATCTACCCGGGTCAGACTGCGCACTTGACTGTACGGTGCATGAATGCTCTGTACCGTCTACAAGTGATGCATGGTGAGGCAATGTCCCATCTGATGGCATTATTGGAGGCGACAAAGATCACCTTGGACAACATAGAGGAGTTTGTGGTTGATTTGTCCCAGGAGATGGTGGAAAAGGACTTACAAGTGGAGCAGTTGTCAGATGAGATACAAGAGCTGGAGGAATTAGTGGGGACAAGGGAGAACACCATCGAGGTTCTCGAGGATCAGCTCATCAACACCCAGCAGCAGCTTGCCGAGGCTAATGAGCACCTGGATATGCATCACCAGGAGATCCAGGATATGGGGGCCAACGAGGACGTCGATATCGAGGGAGGAGAGGAGCCTGCCTCCAGCGTGGACACTACTGGCTCAGGGAGACCACCTTCCACCGAGTCGAGTGTTGCCTCGTTCGCTCACTAGGTGTCAGAGATAGAGTTAGAAGTCGGTGATGGTAGGACTCCTTGCAGCTAGCTTAGCTTTTGCACCCTTGGGGTACTAGGCTAGGTGGAGTTGAGTCTTTTTTGGGACCCTTGATGTAATCATGATAAACTCTTTTGGAAGCATGGTTGATGGACGCTGTTACTTTTAAATTGGAAGGGAAGTTATGCCTTTTGAAATCCTTTTTGTTTACGTTGGAATCTATCGATTCGCCTTTGACTCCTTCACCGCGATTAAACCTTAAACTTGAAGTTATGGTATTGAGAATATATGTGATTTTTCAGATGGCCGGGAGACAGCGACGCGACCAGAATGAGCGCGTTCCTCCACCGCCGCCACCGCCTCCCACTCTACAGGAGCTAATGGCTCAGCAGAATGAGATCTTGAGGCAGCTAGCTCAGCGTCAGCCACCACCTCAGCACTATGGTGGTGGAGACCATCAGCGTCACCCCGCGACAGCTACCTACCAGGAGTTCCTCAGTACTCAGCCGTCGTTGTTCACCAGGGCAGAGGACCCACTTGATGCTGATGTATGGCTGAGGGTAGTGGAATCTAAATTTCCACTACTCAATGGAGTTTGTTCCGAAGTAACCAAGGTCAGGTTTGCCACCCAGCAGCTTCACGGACCCGCGCGGACATGGTGGGACCACTATCTTGCTATGCAACCAGTTGACCATGAAGTGGATTGGAGAGAGTTCAAGGCAGCTTTCAATGGACACCATATCCCAGCTGGCATTATGGACCGTAAGCTCAACGAGTTTCTGGCACTTACTCAGGGCAACAGGACTGTGTTGCAGTATGCCCAGGCCTTTAATGATCTGTGCCAGTATGCCGGATATCATGCAGATACGGATGAGAAGAAGAGAGACAGGTTTAGGAGGGGGCTCAGCACCAAGCTCCGTGACCGTCTCAACATCGTCAGGGCCAACAGCTATAATGAGTTGGTCAACATGGCCATCTCCCAGGAGGACTATATCACAGCTCGACAGGCAGAAAAGAAGAGGAAGACCCCTGTGGCAGGACCCTCAGCTCAGCCACAGCGCTTCAGGATTGTGTCTGACACTCAGAGCAGGGGACCCCAGCAACAGCAAGGGCGATGGGTGATCCGAACACAGCAGCAGCAACAGCAGGCACCCAACTGCACCCAGTTTCTAGCTCAGAGGAACAATCAGCAGCATCAGCAGTATCGCCAGGCAAATGACAACAGGTGTTTCACATGCGGCAACACCGGACATTATGCCAAGAACTGCCCCAGGAACCAGCAGAGGCAGGGGCAGAATGTTAATCAGAATCAAGGCAAGAGACAGAAGGTGCAAGTGAGACAGGGCAGGCTAAACTTCACCACCATGGCTGATATTCTAGAGGGAGCACCTGTCTTGACTGGTATCTTTACAGTTTTGAATTATCCTGCTATCGTTCTTTTTTATTCTGGTGCGTCACACAGTTTTATCAGTACCAAATTTAGTGCCAAGTGTCAGTTACCCTTCCTTCACACCAATGAGGGTATTACAATCTCAACACCAGGAGGCAGGGTTGCCACCTATCAGATCAATAGACACGTACCAATTAAGCTGGGTAGTTTCATTTTCAAAACCACTCTCTTGATAATGAGATTGGATAGTGTGGATATCATCCTAGGGACTGATTGGTTATCGCGACACCACGCGGTGATTGATGTCGCAGCCAGAGCCATAGAAATCCACTCCCCCTTGGATGGCGAGATCACCTTATATCTATCCGACCAGGGTTGTACCCGTTCTTGTGCCTTCGTTATGATAGAATCCCCAGTGGAAAAGATCCCAGTAGTCTGTGACTACCCAGATGTTTTTCCGGATGAATTGCCAGGAATGCCACCTGACAGAGACATTGAGTTTGCAATTGAATTGCATCCTGGGACTGCTCCTATTTCCAGGAGACCCTATAGGATGCCTCCCGTGGAATTGGCAGAGCTGAAAAAGCAACTGCAGGAGTTGTTGGACAAGGGGTTCATTCGCCCAAGTACTTCACCTTGGGGATGTCCTGCTTTATTTGTGAAGAAAAAGGATGAGAGTTTGAGAATGTGTGTTGACTACCGCCCTCTCAATGCGGTGACTATCAAGAACAAATACCCACTGCCTCGTATTGATGTCTTGTTTGATCAATTGGTGGGAGCCAAAGTGTTTTCAAAGATAGATCTTCGCTCAGGTTATCATCAGATCAAGATCCGTGCCAGTGATATTCCCAAAACGGCCTTCTCAACCAGATATGGGCTTTACGAGTTTTTGGTAATGTCTTTTGGGTTGACTAATGCCCCGGCTTATTTCATGTACTTGATGAACTCTGTATTCATGCCAGAGCTGGACAAGTTCGTGGTCGTTTTCATTGATGATATTCTGGTCTATTCCAAGAATGAAGACGAACATATTGAGCATCTGCACATCGTGCTCCAGCGACTACGCGATCACCGTCTTTATGCTAAGTTGTCTAAATGTGAGTTCTGGCTAAAGGAAATTAAATTCTTGGGTCACACAATTTCTCAGGATGGGATCTCAGTTGATCCTGAGAAGGTACAAGAAGTAATGGATTGGAAACTTCCTACTACAGTACGGCAGATCCGGAGCTTTCTGGGATTGGCAGGATATTATCGACGGTTTATTCCAGATTTCTCCAGAATTGCCAAGCCAATGACTGAGTTATTGAAGAAGGGAGCCAAATATGATTGGAGCCAGAAGTGCGAAGATGCTTTTCATACACTGAGGCAGCATTTGACAACAGCCCCAGTGCTGGCTCAACCTGATAGCACCAAGCCCTTCGAAGTCTATTGTGATGCTTCTAGTATAGGATTGGGATGTGTATTAATGCAAGACAACAGAGTAATTGCTTATGCCTTCCGAGCACTCAGACCCCATGAGCAGAACTACCCTACACATGATCTGGAGTTAGCCGCCGTGGTTCATGCTCTTAAGATATGGAGACACTACTTGATGGGAGCTCACTGTAACATCTACACTGATCACAAGAGTCTCAAATACATCTTCACTCAGGCAGATTTGAATATGAGGCAGAGGAGATGGTTGGAGTTAATCAAGGACTATGATTTGGAAGTGCATTACCATCCTGGCAAGGCCAATGTTGTGGCAGATGCCTTGAGCAGAAAGGCCCAGTGCAATTGTATGAGCATGGATGCAAAAGTCACCACCCTATGTGAGGAATTGTGCAAGCTGAACCTGGAAATTGTTTCTTCAGGTGCCTTAAGTTATATCTCGGTGGAGCCCACATTGCAAGAGCAAATAGTCAGGGCCCAGATTGAGGATAAGGGTGTTCAGGTTATCAAAGACATGATCAAGCAGAAGGCAGAAAAATACAAGTGGTTCCGTCAGGACAGTAAGGGAATTTTATGGTTTGGAGATCGATTGGTTGTTCCCAAGGACCTTGAGCTCAGAAAGAAGATACTGGATGAAGCTCACCTTTCCAAGTTCTCCATGCACCCTGGTAGCAACAAAATGTACCATGATCTCAGATCCTTATACTGGTGGACCAGAATGAAGAGGGAAATTGCCAAGTACATATCCGAGTGTGACACCTGCCAGAGGATCAAAGCTAGCCATTTGAAGGCAGCAGGCCCTTTGCGACCCCTTCCCATACCATCTTGGAAATGGGAGGACATTTGCATGGACTTTATCGTGGGATTGCCCAATACTTCCAGGCACCATGATTCCATTTGGGTTATTGTGGACAGGTTGACCAAGACCGCTCACTTCTTGCCAGTACACACCACCCACAGGACAGAGAAGTATGCAGAGATCTATATTGACCAGATAGTTTGTTTGCACGGGATGCCAAAGACTATAGTATCCGACAGAGGAGCACCATTTGTGGCACGATTTTGGGAACAATTGCAGGAATCACTTGGGACCCATGTAATACGAAGCTCAGCATACCATCCCCAAACAGATGGCCAGACAGAAAGAGTAAACCAGATTTTGGAAGATATGTTAAGGGCATGTGTACTGCACTACGGAAAAGATTGGGACAAGTGTCTTTCCTTGGCAGAATTTTCGTATAATAACAGCTACCAGTCCAGTCTAAAGATGGCACCTTTTGAAGCCTTATATGGGAGAAGGTGTAGGACCCCGCTGAATTGGTCTCAAGCAGGAGAGAGGGAAATTTTTGGGCCAGATTTGGTACTTGAAGCAGAGGCAAAGGTCAAAATCATCAAGAAAAACTTAGAAGCTGCTCAGGCCAGGCAAAAGAGCTATCATGACAAGAGGCGAAAGCCTCTGCAGTTTGAAGTAGGAGACCATGTCTATCTTAAGGTGTCACCCACCAAGGGTGTCCAGAGATTCGGGATTCAGGGCAAGTTAGCTCCTCGTTACATTGGACCCTACGAGGTCAAGGAAGCTTGTGGACCCATAGCCTATCAATTGAAGTTGCCACCTAGCATGTCAGCTGTTCATGATGTGTTCCATGTATCTCAGCTGCGGAAATGTGTTCGCCTACCTACTGAAGTGCTACCTGAACCGGACATTGAGATAGAACCAGACTTGTCCTATCAAGAGTACCCCATCAAGGTATTGGATCAGAAGGAGAGATCAACGCGGGCAAGATCGATCAGAATGTATAAAGTTCAGTGGAGTCACCATTCCGTGGAAGAAGCCACATGGGAGACTGAGGATTTTCTGCGCTCTTGCTTCCCCGACTTTCTGCCCAAAAGAGTCGGTACGTAACTCAAAACCCCACACCCCCACCTGCCCTTTGAAAATAATTATAAGAAAAACTTAGATAACAAGGATAGTCTAAGTTGTGGATTTAACTTAACAAGGGCTTCCTTCTGAAGTTGCAAAGAGAATGACATTCGAAGAGCAGTTAACAAGAGAAACTTGAGTATAAGAGAGAGTAGCCCATCAATGTGCCTTCGTAGCACCCTCTAGAGGACTCTGCCTAAAATCTCGGGACGAGATTCCTTTAAGGGGGGAGGGCTGTAACACCTCAGGTGTTACCATGGCTAGAGCACATCTATGCACTGATGACTGTGATCACATGTGGTAGAAACTTGAGAAGAACATAAGAACCTTGGAGACCATGTGTTAATCAAGATTGTTAATGGCCTAAGGGCATCACTCAAGCTTTTGTGCACTTACTACCTTGGGCATAAACCCTAGACCTCTCTTGAACCCTATCTCCCAAAACCATGGTTGAGAGGGGGGAGAGAATAAGCAAATGTGCAAATCATGAGTTAATCTTTAACCAAACTCTAAGTAACTTTATAACCAGCAATTGTGGGAAGGAAATGTTGCAAAAAGACCCCTTGAGAAACCCCAAATCCATTCCCTAAGTAGAGAGAGAGCTAGAGCTCTCAAATTCTCTCTAAGTCAAAAACTACACCTAATCTAAAGATCAACCGTGTTCACCTTGAAGATGGCATCAAAACCACCTAAGTTCTATACCAAAAATGTGGCATACCACCTAGGGCACCCACTGGAAAAAGTTGAGCCCGAGACCTTGACGTTTGACATGCCTTGGCATTGTTTTTGTTGCGAGGTGGGCAGTGAGACATACCTGATTTGGCGTCCAAAGATCTCCCTACCTAGGGCATATCTGCCATGGCGACTCACGGATGAGAGACAGACCTAGGTGCCAGGAAAAGACTCGCGTCGGATTTTTGCCAAGATTCGCACGCTTGCGACTTGGGCGAGCTGTGGAACACAGGCAGAAGAAAAGCTCCATGTGTTCGACGCGCTCTGTGCACGCCAGAGCACGCCCGCGCGCGCCCCGCGTCGTGCCAAAGGCCAGCCGACGCCATGGCCCGCGCTCGCGCCTATAAAGCCCACTCAGGCGTCGACCACACCCCTCCGCACGCACTCAACCTCACCGGAGCTCAAACTCACCGTCGTTTGCCCGTGCACGGCGTGTCCGCGGCCACCCGAGCCCCTGCCGCCGTAGACCGGCCAACCAAGCTTTTCCCAACCCCGTCCGACCCTCGGAGACGACTGAGCACACCTCGGTGAAGCTCCCCGAGCTAGGAATCGAAGTCTGCTTCGCCGGAGAGGCCTGTCCACGGTCGCCGGACTCCCTCCGACCGCCGGCGAGCGTAGACCGGGTAAGCCACCACGCCATTTTCCGATTCAAGGAACAGCTAGCCTCTACATCACCCCGTGAAGCTCACTGTGCCAATGGATTGAACTAGATTGCCGTGATTTGGCTGGCACACCCGCCGCCGACGAAGTTACCCGCCTGCGCACGTGGACCGAGCGATTCCGGCCATCCCCGCCGACGAGCCATACATCGTTGTGACCGCCAGAGCCTCCTCGAGCCAACCCCGCCCCTCGCCGGACCCCTCTCGCCGCCGGTAAGCCGCGCCACCCTTTTCTTTCTCGCGGGTACTGTTTAAATCCAGGGAAGGACCGCGGGGGAGAAGGAAAGAAGCCTAGGGGGTTTTGTGAAATGTCAGTGACTCAAATGAATAGTAATGCGGGGGTATAACTGCGAGAGTTAGTTTAGGAATAACCCAGGGTCCTCGGTGCAAAGTAGTTTTTCTAGGAAACCTTTATTAAATCTGATTTTAAATTGAACAGAACTTGAATAATTCATAACTTCTGTTTTATTCATCCAAATTTGGTCAAACCAATTTTGTCAGACCTTAAATAATATAAACTGCTTAAGAAAAATATAAAACCCTTATGTACTACAGAAAACTATAAGGTTCTGATTTAATTATTGTTTTGACCAAAAGCTAAATAATAGGAATAAAAATAGTTGCACTATTTGACTAGGGTTAGAAAAATTTGGAGAAGTTTATATCCACATACTGACCTGTTTAAAAATGCTAAACCTCTCTGTTCACCCCATTAAGTTAATTTTTGCCAAGTATTTTACAATATGCTTAAGGTTAAGAAAAATAAAAAAGATGATTTAAATAATGAACCAGAGGGCACCCCTATTTTTGTTAGGGAACTTATTCAATGTAGCTCACTAGAAAAATCTATTATGCCCTGGTTTAGTATAAAATAAGTAGGATACCTTTTATTTTAATAAAACAACAAAAACTTAGAAAAACCCTACAAAACTAAACCCAAAGTGAAAATACCCCAACCCTTGGGATAGTCAATGTTTTGTTATTAAGTACTTAGGAAAACTATGAAATCTGCTGTTTGACATTTTTCCAATAACAATGTAGTAGAAAGTGCCTTTTTGGCATTAAAATTTAGAAAATCATAACTAAATAACCATTCCTTAGCTTTCTGTGATTTTTGGCCCAGAAGCTTATTATTACTGTTAGATGCCAACAAAAATAACCCTTAGGACAGAACCCACCCCTAATTAAGAGATGTAGTGCAAAGTGGCCCATTTTACACAACTTTTGTTATTTTTGTCTAAAACATAGCCTTTTTATTTTAAACCTCAATTTCTTAGAATAGACTATAATGGCCAATAGCAACCCACTGTAATTTTTACAGAATTTTTGGAAAAGGTTAAACCAATGTTGTAGTTCAAACCTACACTAGAATTCATAAATAGAAAATAAAGAAAGGAAGATGAATAATGGAAAAAATAGTGTCATCCTAAAACCCTTTATAACTTGTCCACTGAAATATATAAAGGCAATACCAATTCACTATGCCTATCCCTAACAAACCTAAACCTAGAGTGATAAGCACAAACTACTAAAAGCCACGTATGACCCAGAAACCCTAAGTTACTCATTAACTTAGTTTTTCTTCTCTCAGCATAATGTTATTAAATCCTGCATAATCATGACATACATGTTCATTGCATTTCGATAGACTGTAACCTTACTGACGAAGAGTACATCCTCGTGCCGGAGCAAGGAGCTGCTCAGGAGGTAGCCCCGGATCCAGCACCAGAGCCTGCACTAGAGGATCTGCCTGCCACAGCCTTAGAAGGCAAGCCCCGGTTTTATGCATAACCTGTTCTATATGATATTTTACTACACTTAATGTTTGTAGGCTTGTATTGTGCACTTAAGTGTAGGAGTTGTTTGAAACCCTAGTTGCATGATCTCCGGAATCCCATTGAGATGACTACTAGTATGCTAAGCCGAGTAGCTGCTTTATTAATTAGGGATCTCGGTAGAAGTCGAGTGATTTTTCTAGCACTCGCGCGAGGTCAGGAATTGGTTGTATCTATTTTGATATCCTAATGATGGTGGTCTGTGGACAATGGTCCATGGGGATGCGTTGTCTACGAGATAAAAATTGGAATAAGGATTAAGGTGTGGTACCGTGAGTCAAGCGTTTGAACGTACTAAACACATGCCGAGAAATATGGTAAATCGGTAAGCTTAGTACCTGATTGAACCTGGCAGTAGACTTTGCCCCTCACGCGACCTGAGACGTGGTCTCCCATTCCGGTTATGGTGGGTACAAGTGCGGTCACTGCACGACGGCAGTCGGGGTCAGTGAGGCATTGTACGCCAAGGCGGTGAGCCCTGATCTGCTGACGGGGAATCGAAGGGGACGGTTGATGTGTGTGGGGACGGAGTGCCCCTGCATGTCGTGTGTTTAGGTTTACCTTGCAAGGATGAAAACTCGATTCGAATCGTCTGCTTCTCGCAGCTAATGAGATTGCTTGATCCATGCTGCTACATTGAGTAACAAGTGGAAATGTGATGAGATGATACAAGAGGTTGATTGCTAAATATGTTTGATACCATGTATGAGTAGATAGTACACTTTTAGCCTTAAGAGAGTCACACTTACATTTGACAAAGTTAAAACTTGACTTAGAAACTCAGCTAGTGCTTTTGGCAACCAAACCCCACAGCCAAACAACTGCATGTCTAGAGGTAGAGGAGTAGACTCCTCACACCGGGTAAGTCTAGCTGAGTATTAGTATACTCAGCCTTGCGTGTGGCATAATTTTTCAGGTTCTCTGGAGGACATGGTTGCTGGAGTGACTTGGCCGTCCGCCTTGCCACCGGGTTGGACTGTCGAGTGGGACCCCGCCTCGGCTGAGGAGGAGCATGAGGAGTGATGGGACAGGCTTCCCCATCTCTCTGTTTATTTACCGTTAGTTTTATTCCGCTGCACTTCGAACAATGATGACTACTTTTTCAAAACTCCGATGATGATGATGTAATAATTCAATACTCTCCCATGCATGGTTTTATGCTTTATTGTATTTGCTCTGTGACTCACCATCGAGTGAGATTGTGGTACTTGATCCTGTTAGTGGCCTTGTCGGACTAGATCCGAGGGATTGATGAGTTATTCCCATTTAAGTGTGGTCTAGCCTCTAAGGCGGGACTTAGGCACTTAAGTTGGAATAATTCGGGCAGTTTCGCCACAGAGCTCGGTCGCTTCCGTCTTCGCCAAGGGGAGGAGCCACAAGACATGTACAACCGGCTCAAAACCTTGGTGAACCAAGTGTGCAACCTCGAGAGCAAAAAATGGGATGATCACGAAGTGGTTAAGGTTATTCTAAGATCACTTGTTTTCCTTAACCCTACTCAAGCTCAATTAATTCGTGGCAATCCTAGATATACACAAATCACCCCCGAGGAAGTTATAGGTAATTTTGTGAGCTTTGAGTTGATGATCAAAGGCTCAAAGAAGATCAACGAGCTTGACGGCCCCTCCACGTCCGAAGCACAACCGGTCGCATTCAAGGCGACAGAAGAAAAGAAGAAGGAATCTACTCCAAGTCGAACACCCATCGACGCCTCCAAGCTCGACAACGAGGAGATGACGCTCATCATCAAGAGTTTCCGTCAAATCCTCAAGCAAAGGAGGGGGAAAGATTACAAGCCCCGCTCCAAGAGAGTTTGCTACAAGTGTGGTAAGCCCGGTCATTTCATTGCTAAATGTCCATTGTCTAGTGATAGTGACAGGGGGGACGACAAGAAGGGCAAAAGAAGAGAAAAGAAGAGGTACCACAAGAAGAAGGGCGGCGATGCCCATGTTTGCCAGGAGTGGGACTCGGACGAGAGCTCCACCGACTCCTCCTCCGACGAGGACGTCGCCAACATCGCCGTCACCAAGGGCCTCCTCTTCCCAAACATCAGCCACAAGTGCCTCATGGCAAAGGACGACAAAAGGAAGAAGGTAAAATCAAGATCCTCCACTAAATATGAAACCTCTAGTGATGAGGATAATGCTAGTAATGAGGAGGATAACTTGCGAACCCTTTTTACCGACCTAAACATGCAACAAAAGGAAAAACTAAATGAGCTAATTAGTGCCATCCATGAAAAGGATGATCTCTTGGACTCCCAAGAGGACTTCCTAATCAAGGAAAATAAAAAGCATGTTAAGGTTAAGAATGCTTATGCTCTAGAAGTAGAAAAATGTGAGAAATTATCTAGTGAGCTAAGCACATGCCATGACACTATTACCAACCTTAGAAATGAAAATGCCAAATTAATTGCTAAGGTTGATTCTCATGTTTGTGATGTTTCAATTCCCAATCTTAGAAATGATAATGATGATTTGCTTGCTAAGATTGAAGAATTAAACACCTCTCTTGCTAGCCTTAGGATTGAAAATGAAAAATTAATTGCTAAGGCTAAAGATTTTGATGTTTGCAATGTTACAATTTCTGATCTTAGAGATAAAAATGATATATTACGTGCTAAGATTGTTGAACTTAATTCTTGCAAACCTTCTACATCTATCATTGAGCATGTCACTATTTGCACTAGATGTAGAGATATTGATGTTGATGCTATTCATGATCACATGGCTTTAATTAAACAACAAAATGATCATATAGCAATATTAGATGCTAAAATTGCCGAGCATAACTTAGAAAATGAAAAGTTTAAATTTGCTAGAAGTATGCTCTATAATGGGAGACGCCCTGGCATCAAGGATGGCATTGGCTTCCAAAGGGGAGACAATGTCAAACTTAGTGCCCCTCCTAAAAGATTGTCTAATTTTGTCAAGGGCAAGGCTCCCATGCCTCAGGATAACGAGGGTTATATTTTGTACCCTGCCGGTTATCCCAAGAGCAAAATTAGGAGAACTCATTCTAGGAAGTCTCACTCTGGCCCTAATCATGCTTTTATGTATAAGGGTGAGACATCTAGCTCTAGGCAACCAACCCGTGCTAAGTTGCCTAAAAGGAAAACTCATAGTGCATCAAATGACCATGACATTTCATTTAAAACTTTTGATGCATCATATGTTTTAACTAACAAATCCGGCAAGGTAGTTGCCAAGTTTGTTGGGGGCAAACACAAGGGCTCCAAGACTTGTGTTTGGGTACCCAAAGTTCTTGTTTCTAATGCCAAAGGACCCAAAACCGTTTGGGTACCTAAAGTCAAGAACTAAACTTGTTTTGTAGGTTTATGCATCCGGGGGCTCAAGTTGGATCATCGACAGCGGGTGCACAAACCACATGACTGGGGAGAAGAAAATGTTCTCCTCCTAAGAGAAAAACCTAGATCCCCAAAGAGCTATCACATTCGGGGATGAAAACCAAGGTTTGGTCAAAGGTTTGGGTAAAATAGCTATATCTCCTGACCATTCCATTTCCAGTGTTTTTCTTATTGATTCATTAGATTACAATTTGCTTTCCATATCCCAATTATGTCAAATGGGCTACAACTGTCTCTTTACTGATGTAGGTGTCACTGTCTTTAGAAGAAGTGATGATTCAATAGCCTTTAAGGGAGTGTTAGAGGGTCAGCTATACTTGGTAGATTTTGATAGAGCTGAACTCGACACTTGCTTAATTGCTAAGACTAACATGGGTTGGCTCTGGCACCGCCGACTAGCCCATGTTGGAATGAAGAATCTTCATAAGCTTCTAAAGAGAGAGCACATTTTAGGACTAACAGATGTTCATTTTGAGAAAGATAGGATTTGTAGCGCATGCCAAGCCGGGAAGCAAGTTGGCACTCATCATCCACACAAGAACATCATGACGACTGACAGGCCACTGGAGCTCCTACACATGGATTTATTCGGCCTGATCGCTTACATAAGCATCAGCGGGAGTAAGTACTGTCTAGTTATTGTGGATGATTACTCTCGCTTCACTTGGGTGTTCTTTTTGCAGGAAAAATCACAAACCCAAGAGACCTTAAAGGGATTCTTGAGACGAGCTCAAAATGAGTTCGGCTTGAGGATCAAGAAAATTAGAAGCGACAACGGGACGGAATTCAAGAACTCTCAAATTGAAGGCTTCCTTGAGGAGGAGGGCATCAAGCATGAGTTCTCTTCTCCCTACACGCCACAGCAAAATGGTGTAGTGGAGAGAAAGAATCGAACTCTATTGGACATGGCAAGAACCATGCTTGATGAGTACAAGACGCTGGATCGGTTTTGGGCCGAGGCGGTTAACACCGCTTGCTACGCCATCAACCGGTTATATCTTCACCGAATCCTCAAGAAGACATCCTATGAACTCCTAACCGGTAAAAAGCCCAATATTTCATATTTTAGAGTTTTTGGTAGCAAATGCTTTATTCTTGTTAAAAGAGGAAGAAAATCTAAATTTGCTCCTAAAACTGTAGAAGGCTTTTTACTAGGATATGACTTAAACACAAGGGCATATAGAGTCTTTAACAAGTCCTCAGGACTTGTTGAAGTTTCTTGTGACGTTGTGTTTGATGAAACTAACGGCTCTCAAGTAGAGCAAGTTGATCTTGATGAGATAGGTGATGAAGAGGCTCCGTGCATTGCGCTAAGGAACATGTCCATTGGGGATGTGTGTCCTAAGGAATCCGAAGAGCCTCCAAATGCACAAGATCAACCATCTTCCACGAAAGCATCTCCACCAACTCAAAATGAGGACGAGGCTCGAGTTGATGAAGGAGAAGATCAAAGAGATGAGCCACCTCAAGATGATGGCAATGATCAAAGGGGAGATGCAAATGATCAAGACAAGGAGGATGAAGAACCAAGGCCGCCACACCCAAGAGTCCACCAAGCAATCCAACGAGATCACCCCGTCGACACCATCCTCGGCGACATTCATAAGGGGGTAACTACTCGATCTCGTGTTGCACATTTTTGTGAGCATTACTCTTTTGTTTCCTCTATTGAGCCACACAGGGTAGAGAAAGCACTCCAAGATTTGGATTGGGTGATGGCAATGCAAGAGGAGCTCAACAACTTCACTAGGAATGAGGTATGGCATTTAGTTCCACGTCCTAACCAAAATGTTGTAGGAACCAAATGGGTCTTCCGCAACAAGCAAGACGAGCATGGTGTGGTGACAAGGAACAAAGCTCGACTTGTGGCCAAGGGATACTCCCAAGTTGAAGGTTTGGATTTCGGTGAAACCTATGCACCCGTAGCTAGGCTTGAGTCAATTCGTATATTATTAGCCTATGCTACTTACCATGGCTTCAAGCTTTATCAAATGGACGTGAAGAGTGCCTTCCTCAATGGACCAATCAAGGAAGAGGTCTATGTTGAGCAACCTCCCGGCTTTGAAGACAGTGAGTATCCTAACCATGTCTATAGGCTCTCTAAGGCGCTTTATGGGCTCAAGCAAGCCCCAAGAGCATGGTATGAATGCCTTAGAGATTTCCTTATTGCTAATGGCTTCAAAGTTGGCAAGGACGATCCTACTTTATTTACTAAAACTCTTGACAATGATTTGTTTGTATGCCAAATTTATGTTGATGATATTATATTTGGGTCTACTAACGAATCTACATGTGAGGAATTTAGTAGGATCATGACATAGAAATTCGAGATGTCGATGATGGGGGAGTTGAAGTATTTCTTAGGATTTCAAGTAAAGCAACTCCAATAGGGCACCTTCATTTGCCAAACGAAGTACACTCAAGACATTCTAAACAAGTTTGGAATGAAGGATGCCAAGCCCATCAAGACTCCCATGGGAACAAATGGGCATCTCGACCTCGACACAGGAGGTAAGTCCGTGGATCAAAAGGTATACCAGTCGATGATTGGTTCATTACTCTATTTATGTGCATCTCGACCGGATATTATGCTTTCCGTATGCATGTGTGCAAGATTCCAAGCCGACCCTAAGGAATCTCACCTTACGGCCGTAAAACGAATCTTGAGATATTTGGCTTATACTCCTAAGTTTGGGCTTTGGTACCCTCGGGGATCCACATTTGATTTGATTGGTTATTCGGATGCCGATTGGGCGGGGTGTAAGATTAATAGAAAGAGCACATCGGGGACTTGCCAGTTCTTGGGAAGATCATTGGTGTCTTGGGCTTCAAAGAAGCAAAATTCGGTCGCTCTTTCTACCGCCGAAGCCGAGTATATTGCCGCAGGCCATTGTTGCGCGCAATTGCTTTGGATGAGGCAAACCCTGCGGGACTATGGTTACAAATTAACCAAAGTTCCTCTTCTATGTGATAATGAGAGTGCAATCTGCATGGCGGATAATCCCGTTGAGCATAGCCGCACTAAACACATAGCCATTCGGTATCATTTTCTTAGGGATCACCAACGAAAGGGGGATATCAAGATTGCATACATTAATACTAAAGATCAATTAGTCGATATCTTTACCAAGCCACTAGATGAACAAACTTTTACCAAACTTAGGCATGAGCTCAATATTCTTGATTCTAGGAATTTCTTTTGCTAATTTGCACACATCGCTCATAAGTATACCTTTGATCATGTCTCTTTTATATATGTTATGACTAATGTGTTCTCAAGTGTATTTCAAACCAAGTCATAGTTATATTGAAAGGGAATTGGAGTCTTCGGCAAAGACAAGGCTTCCACTCCACTCTATCACTCATCCTTCGCCGTCGCTCCAAGCAATTCTTCGTCTTTGGTATAATCTTCACTCATATGTTTTATTTGCCAAAGGGGAGGAAGTAGTTAGTAACGGGCTCTAATGATTCTGTTTTTGGTGATTCATGCCAAAGGGGGAGAGAGTATGAGCCCAAAGCAAAAGGACCGTACCACCACCCAAATAAAATGATTTTCAATTGGAAAATTTCAAATTGATAACTCTTTATGTTCTAAAGGGGGAGAAAGTAGCACCTTTCAAAATTGATATCTTAAAACCCTCTTGAACACTAAGAGGAGAATTTATTTGAGGGGGAGTTTTCGTTTAGTCAAAGGAAAAGCATTTGAAACAAGGGAGAAAATTTCAAATCTTGAAAATGCTTCGCAAAATCTTATTCATCTACCTTTGACCATTTGCAAAAGGATTTTGAAAAAGAATTACAAAAAGAATTTGCAAAAACAAAACATGTGGTGCATGCGTGGTCCAAAATGTTAAAAATAAAGAAACAATCCATGCATATCTAGTAAGTAATATTTATTGGCTCAATTCTAAGTAACCTTTGCACTTACATTTTGCAAACTAGTTCAATTATGTACTTCTATACTTGCTTTGGTTTGTGTTGGCTTCAATCACCAAAAAGGGGGAGATTGAAAGGGAATTAGGCTTACACCTATTTCCTAAATTGATTTTGGTGGTTGAATTGCCCAACACAAATAATTGGACTAACTAGTTTGCTCTAGTCTATAAGTTATACAGGTGCCAAAGGTTCACAATAAGCCAATAAAAAGACCAAGAAAAGGGTTCAACAAAAATAGCAAAGGGACAACCGAAGGCACCCTGGTCTGGCGCACCGGACTGTCCAGTGCACCACCGGACATGTCCGGTGCACCAGGGTTCTCCACGCGCTGAACTCCTCACCTTCGGGAAACCGCAGAGTCGCTCCGCTATAATTCACCGGACTGTCCGGTGTACACCGGACAGTGTCCGGTGCTCCAGGAATGAAGCGACTCTGAACTCGCCAGCTTCGGGAATTCGCTCCGCTATAATTCACCGGACATGTCCGGTGTACACCGGACTGTCCGGTGTAACTGCGGAGCAACGGCTACTTCGGCGCCAACGGTCACCTGCCGGCGCATTAAATGCACGCCAGAGCGCGCAGAAGTCAGGCACTCGCGAAGAGGCGCACCAGACACTCTACAGTGCATGTCCGGTGCGCCACCGGACATCCAGGCGGGCCCAGCAGTCAGAGCTCCAACGGTCGGAACCCTAACGTTCGGGTGACGTGGCTGGCGCACCGGACATGTCCGGTGGGCACCGGACTGTCCGGTGCACCATGCGACAGACAGCCTCCACCCAAACGGCTAGTTTGGTGGTTGGGGCTATAAATACCCCCAACCACCCCACATTCAAGTCATCCAAGTTTTCCACCTCTCAACCACTTACAAGAGCTAGGCATTCAATACAAGACACACTCAAGTGATCAAATCCTCTCCAATTCCACACAAAGCTTTAGTGACTAGCGAGAGAGATTTGCCGTGTTTCTTTGAGCTCTTGCGCTTGGATTGCTTCTTTTCTTTCTCACTTGTTCTTGTGATCAAAACTCATTTGTAACCAAGGCAAGAGACACCAATTGTGTGGTGGTCCTTGCGGGGAAGTTTTGTTCCCGGTTGTGATTTGAGAAGAGAAGCTCACTCGGTCCGAGGGACCGTTTGAGAGAGGGAAAGGGTTGAAAAAGACCCGGCCTTTGTGGCCTCCTCAACAGG
This sequence comes from Zea luxurians, assembly GCA_029449295.1. Classification (NCBI taxonomy): domain Eukaryota; kingdom Viridiplantae; phylum Streptophyta; class Magnoliopsida; order Poales; family Poaceae; genus Zea; species Zea luxurians. The sequence continues at coordinate 1,100,423 of JAOPSE010000028.1, read as the reverse complement.
GAGTAGGTTTGAGAGAACCGAACCTCGGTAAAACAAGTCCACGTGTCTCACTCTTTGTTTGCCCGCGATTTGTTTTGCGCCCTCTCTCTTGGACTCATTATTATTCCTAACGCTAACCCGGCTTGTAGTTGTGTTTAAATTGTTAAATTTCAGTTTCGCCCTATTCACCCCCCTCTAGGCGACTTTCACTGCGTCTGTGTGATAAACAAAAGCTAGCAGTAAAATAATCCACTGAAGTAGAGAGGCCATTCACTCGTATACCATCTTGTACCAAAAAGTAATAACTAATATAAAGATGATGGTTGTTATCAGTTACCACAGTAGCTCACAACAAAAGAAACTTAGTAAACTACAGAGAGCCTAGCAATCAAGAAATGTGGTAGAGAAGTTAGTGATTACTAAAACAATAAAGTGGCATGAGAATCAAATTAACATCAATTAACAAGGACTATCTCCCTCCACCACTCCATATGTATCATGGAGTAAATCAATGTTGTGATGGCACATGACACATTTCAGGTTGAATGGTCTAATAAATAAGCAACACTATGAGTAAACAAACACCTTGACTGCAGTAATGACATCCACCAATACAGGACCGTTGTGCATATGTGTTATATTTGCAGCAAACACAATATGACGAAAAACAATCAACAGTTGGATACCCGTGTCTGCTTCTAGGTATACTCTAGGGGTTGAGGTGTCTTAAAACCATTTCCATAGAAACTGAAAGAAGTGTTTCCTCCTAAAGTTTAGAAACTAAAAAAGGTGTTTCCTCATTTGCAGAATTGTTTCCAACTCAAATTTTCACAGTTCAACACAGCTTTGACAAAGTCAAAAAGCCAACAATAAAACCAACCTAATAATGCCTCATAAAACAAGTAGCCCAAATCTTTAGTTACGCTATCAGTAAAAAAGACCATAAGAGTGCTCATAATACAAGCTACGTAGCCCTAATACAAGAATGTTGTGCCCCTTCAACATACTGACCAATGGTAACACCAACCTGAACCATTCAAAGATATGAGAAATCCTCACCAGTGACAAGCTTAGCTAATGAGTGGTAAACCTTCTAGATTGCCAGCTTCAACTTTCATGGTTTTATGAACAAACAGTAGATGTGTTGGTTTTACGAAAAAAAACTAGAATAGATGTGCTCAAAACTTATTGTCTTGGTTGCCCTCTCTGGGAATCTGCTGATGAAGCAGACCTGCTGTTCCCTTGGTCAAGTGGGCAAGCAATGGTGGCCAATAAAAATGCTAGACAAAAGAATGTGTTCTGCACAATGTATAGGACCGATTTTACTAATTCTATATAATTAAGTCTGTCGCAGTTACAGCCATAAAGTTATGTTTTGGCTTCTGATTGAACACATGAAAATTCCACAAAAAAACATAATATCAATGCGGAAAAGGATTGTATGGATCAAGTAATGCACCAAAAAATGGAGCAACCTTTAATGAGGGAGATGAAAATAAAGAGTACTACGTTATAAAATTGATGGTTGCAGTTGTCCCACTGCTCCTAGGAATTATTCAGCTAATCAGCTTATGCTGCGGCCAGAGGGCAAGATGCTCTAGTCAAGTGAACAAGCAAAGGAGAGCGCAGAATGCTAGTTGAAAAAAAACAGGACTGAATCGCCTAAGCGAGAGGGCAGAGGAAGTGAGCTCGGATCCGGTGTCTCAAGGGGAGGTGGGACGTCTCGCGCCTTGCTGCTCAGGGACGACAGGTACCCCATCGACCCTCCTCACGACAGCGGATCTGGGAGGGGAGCAGAGGGGGAGGAGGGCGTTGATGGCGGGTGCAGCATCGGATCACAGGATCTGGGAGGGGAGCGGAGGGGGATGATGTCGGGGGCAGAACCATGTACCTGTTGTGAAGGGCGCTTACCTCTGCAGGAGTCGCGTATGGCGTCTTTGCCTGCATTTTCACTGACACCTCAGCGGGAATCGCGTCTGGCGTCTTCGCCGGTGCCTTTCACCGCCTCCATGGGTGGGGGAGGGGGCGAGTCACAGGGGCGGGGGCGTGCTCTCGCAGCTGCACTCTACCTCGCGGAGACGGTGGGAATCGCGTCTGGCGTCTTCACCGATGCCTTTCATCGCCGCCTTGGGTGGGGGAGGGGGCGCCGCGCTTCCGGATGCGGTAGGTGTCGGAGGGCATGAGCGGCCGATGAACGGGATGACTTCAAGTGGAAGGAGATCTCCATGTAGAAGTCGCAGATGCGGGAGATCGGGTGGCGGAGAAAGAGGGCGGCGGATGGAGGAGGAGACGTGAGGCGAAGGGATGCAGATGTTTCGGCGTTGACTGCGCGAGGCTGGCGGGGCGCGGCTGTGAGCACGGGAGGCAGAACGTGCGCCAGACGGCTGTGGACGCCTACCTTATGTGGTTAAGAAGTAGTATATCTATACTACTCTATAAGACAGTAGTGTAGACTCCACACCCGTGGTGCACGGTTCTGCCCCTCTGCTCCGCGATCCTCCCCTCCCCCGCATCGCGTGTTGCCCGCCGTGACTCCCGCCGGCGTGATGGCCATGCTTGCCCTCAGCCGTGACTCCCGCCGCCGTGACTCCCGCCGGCGTGATTCTAGGACCCGCCATCAGCTCCTTCCTACCGCGATTTCAGCAGTCAGATGCATGGTTGCAACTCTCCATGGAAGGCGACATCCTCCCCTAAACCTCGCCCCGGCTCTCTCCATGGAAGGCGACATCCTCCCCTCGCCACCTCCCCCGACCCCGTCGTGCCCTGCATCTAGGCCACCGCGCGCACCACCCCTCCCCCTCGACTGTTGCCCGCTGGGCTGCTCCAAGGAAGGAAGGGCGTCGTGTGGAGGTCCCGCCCGCGCGCCATCCCCGTGCCCCCGACGCCCCCCAATCGCTCGGCTTCTCAGAGGAAGGAAAGGTCCACGTGTGTGGAGATGGAAGGTCCGTTCCCGCCATCCCCGCCCCCGCTCTCCTCACTTGGCTCTCCTCTCTCTGCTGGAGCTATCGCCGCCAGCTCCGCGCCCACCAGCCGCAAATCGCCCGCCATCTCCTCGATTTGCATTAGCAGCCGCGCCCCCCTCACCAGCTGCGCAAATCGAGCCTTCCATCCATGGCAGTCGCGCCCCTACAATCAAAGATTCGCGGCTGCCTTCCCCCAATTGCTCCCCCTCCTCTCTCCCTACTTACGCACACCACACCTGCCCCTTCCTTTCTCCAAATTAGCCGCAGTCCGCGTCCACAACCGTCATCGGTGCTCTCTCCAAGTGTGGCGCCACTGTGCCGCTGCCGGCGACGAAGAAGGAGCCCCGCTACCGGCGACGAAGAAGGAGCCCCGCTCCCAACCGCCGGTGTGCCGCCACTCCGCATCCTTGCTCACCGCCGGCGTTCCAAGGTAACCTTCAACAACAATTTGCAGGCAGTAATTTGCTCCCATGTTGGCTCGTAGTTCCATTTTGCAGGCAGTAATTTGCTTTCTGTGTACAGAAAATTTCTGCAATATGTACAGAAAACTGGTTAGTTACAATATGGTTAGGCACTGATATGGTTAGGCACTGTTTTTTATGTGGATTTCATAGCGTAGTGATTTAATGGTATGAATTGTTCAGGTGGGATGTCCTTTTGTAACTTGGTACTAATGTTTTGGTCACCATGCATAACAGCCATTGGTATGGTACTGCTGTCAGTTTTTTTGGTTGTTTTGTTTGATTTCATCACTGTCAGTTTTGTTAGATTTCATCACCTGTCAATTTTTTCCTGTCATTTAGTTAGATGGTATGGTTAGACTATGGTAGAGAAGGCAAATATAGAGAGAGTTTTAACTTAAAACTGGTACAGGTTGTCAGGTTGTTGTGTGTATTTTTTAGTTGATCAATAAAGTTAAAACTCAGCTGTCAACCTGTAACAAAGAAAAAATAGCCTGATTATTCTGCATTTGTTCAACACATTGTATAATGGCATTTGTTTCTACATTTATTCTGCATTCTGCTCAGGGTTATAATGGCATTTGTTAAGATTAGGAGCTAGAGGTTCGGATTATTCTGCATTTGTTCAACACATTGGTATTCCAGTCTTTTATATTTGGGTTAGTTATGGTGGGACCCTAGCCCTCGCCTCTAACCAGTTTGCACAGTAATAATAATCCAGTGCACTAGAGTCAGAATATGTCTCCAAAATTACATAATCGTTCACAAAATGGGATTGCGGTCAAGTAATTATTTCTATTGCAAAGACTTGTGGGATTGGAAAATGAAATTGTTGTATTATATTTGCAATATTCAGGCATATATTATTTTTTGGGTTCACACTTACAAGTACGGTTTAGTTTAGCCAGTTCAGTGTTTATAGTTTGTCGAGATTAATGATAATGCTTTTCTTGTTAATATGATGTGATTTGCGTCATCTTGTCCTGTTAGAAACTGTGCTCCTACCTCTTGATTGGCAAAATAAATCAAAGCTCTCTTGATTGAAAAAGGAAATCAGAGCTCAGGATATTATCTTATCAGATTCAGTGTTTATAGTTTGTCGAGATTCATAGACCTGTCAGTTTTTTTGGTTGTTTTGTTTGATTTCATCACTGTCAGTTTTGTTAGATTTCATCACCTTCAAATCCACACCTGTCATTTAGTTAGATGGTATGGTTAGACTATGGTAGAGAAGGCAAATATAGAGAGAGTTTTAACTTAAAACTGGTACAGGTTGTCAGGTTGTTGTGTGTATTTTTTAGTTGATCAATAAAGTTAAAACTCTGCTGTCAACCTGTAACAAAGAAAAAATAGCAGTTCTATCCATGGCCTTTTTATCTAGACTGGAGAGAAACGTTAGGCAGAGCAAAAAAACATGAGTTTTTTAGAGTTCGTTCTCAGGTCTGCAACATCCATTTTTAGAGTTCGTTCTCATGTCTGCAACATATATTTTAGAGTTGCAGTGAATTTGAATTAAATATTGTGAGTTTCAAACCAAAGGTTGATGGTGGTGGTGGTGGCCGAGAAAAATCTGCTTGTGCTTGATTTGTTCCATAGCACTGAAATTTGTAGTGATCTGCGTAGTGGATTTCATAGCACTGAAATGAACATTAATAGCGTAGTCATCTTTGTCTGAATATCTTCGGCTTAAGTTGTGCAATGAAAACTGATTCTGCATTTGCTACTACCAAATTTTAAGGTGATCTGTTTTTTGCCAAAACACAATGATTTCAGTTGAAGGCTTTGCAGTACCAGCAGCTGTTCTTGTGCCGATATGGTGATCTGTTATGGTGATCTGTTCTTGTGCCAAAACACAATGATTTCAGTTGATTTCAGTTGAAGTATTTATATTGGCCTTTCTTGGAGCTCTTCCTGTCTCTAATATAACTTGTATATGACATATATCAATCTAGGAAGAATATGTAATCTGGAATTTTATGTGAGGGCCTGAGGTGAAGTCTCCTATGTAGCTAAATATTTTTTCTTCTCTATTTCAGTTCTTCTAGCAGTTGAACTTTGCTAATTGAAGCTGCAAAAGTAACGGTGACAGCAACAAAGGTGAGTGAACGCCTCATGTTTATTTTTTTTCTTTAAGGTGATCTTTATTTGCGGATTACACAATAAACAACTGAAATCTGATTTTATGCACCACTGAAAATCAGTTGCCATGATTTTCTGAAAATCAGTTGCCATGCTTTTATGCACCACTGAAATTCAGCAAGTTGCCCAGTTTGGAGCCCTCTAGATTTTGATCCAAGTATATTTGGTCAGGGACAATTATAAAAAACTTGGATAGCCTTAGTTGGTGAGTAAGTCTCCTATTGTGAGGTTTGTGTGGTTCTATATGAATAATGGAGTAAAACTGGCTAAAATGTAGACTGTCGGGTTTGCACTGTCTGAATTTGGGTTCAGTAGCTGAAAGTTGAAAGTCAGTATTTGCTGCCAAGTTTTGAGCACTTTTGTGATTAATCCATTTCCTTTTGGACTAAAATTTCCCTAGCAACATTGGAGACCACAGTAAGGTGAACACGTTTATGCAAATAATTGATCTTGTTACTGTGTGAGATAATAGTGTTACAAAACTCCCTGTCAGACTGGGTGTAAGCTACTATTTAGAATCTCTAGGTATTTTTTGCTTGAAGGTGATCTGTTTTTTGCCAAAACACAATGATAACTGAAATCTGGATTCAGTTGAACAACTGCATTTTCCTGTTAAAGTAATACAATGTTCTTTTGTATGTCGAGGATAGATTCTTATGTCTTGTTCTTATGTTCATGTTCTTATGTCTTGTTCTTATGTTTTCCCTAATATAACTTGTATATGACATATGTTAATCTAGGAAGAATATGTAATCTGGAATTTTATGTGAGGGCTTGAGGTAAAGTCTCCTATGTAGCTAAATATTTTTTCTTCTATATTTCAGTTCTTCTAGCAGTTGAACTTTGCTAATTGAAGCTGCAAAAGTAACTTCCACAGCAACAAGGTGAGTGAACGCCTCATGTTTATTTTTTTCTTTAAGGTGATTTTTTTTGCGGATCACACAATAATAAACAACTGATATCAGATTTTATTCACCACTGAAAATCTGTTGCCATGCTTTTCTGCCCATAATAGAGGATGAGAACTGCTGTTACCCGTCGTGTAAAGGATCAAGTATCCTCGACAGACATAAGCGAACAACAGTTCTCATACTTCTGGTATTTTTTGCTTGAAGATGATCTATTTTTTGCCAAAACACAATGAAAACTGAAATCTGATTTCAGTTGAACAACTGCATTTTCCTGTTAAAGATAGACAATTTTCTTATGTCTTGTTCTTATGTTCATGTTCTTATGTCTTGTTCTTATGTCCTATTCTTATGTTTTCCCTAATATAACTTGTATATGACATATGTTAAGTATAATACATTGTTGAGCTTGTGTGTATTGGTGTTTTTTGTATTGGGGTATAAAGTTTATATGCATTCTTCCGGTATATATCGGTTGATGCTAATTCGTAGAAAAAATGATAGTGGGGAGGCTTGGATGGTAGTATACTTTGAGTTTGGTGCACTTGCATCCGTTCACACTTCTCTTTGTCATATGCTTCTCTTCATGTTCTGTCCGAATATACCATTCAACACAAAGGCAAACACCCTTAAGTGCTTGTCTTAATGTTCTTCTCCAATTACATCGGTTGCTCTGTGAGACAACCACTCACTTTGAATTTCTTAACAAGCATTTGCAGTTCTCTGTAGCCGTCCCATAGTACCTCTGGCGTCAACAAACATGAAACAAGTTATTCTTACCCATTGATGAACACATATATATAACAACCTAGGGAGACTGAATGCATAAGCTCGCTTTAAATCAGAACCTCGATGACAACATGATGACTGATTAGATTAAATGGCTTTATAAAGTAAACTACATGATAATTGATCAAGTTGCATATGCCAACATCACATTTTTGAACCGTGAAAGTATGACATGTGTTTCATTTAAATTTAAATTTTAAATTTTGTTAAAGGCTACAAGGTTTTGATGGAACCGGTCGTATTGAACCGAGAAAGAGACGCAGCGGACCGCATAAAACGGAAGCCTATGTAAGTTATCACATAAAACTATTTACACAAAATTTGTCTATCAAAGAAATGACCGTTATTTAGTCGTATGTTTAATATAGCTACAGGTTGTTCGACGACTACCGTGATGAAGATTTTTATGGGCTACCTCGGAAATACAGTATTGTCGCTCGGGTAGAAGTTAAATTCCCGATTGAACCACGTTATCGTGATAAACAACATTTCATTTTATCTGACATCAATGTAAGCCAACAATTATTTAAGTTTCATTTACAAAGTTACACGATCTTCATACCATCGCCTCTTCTCCTACTGAAATCCTGCTGAAATATTATTAGGGAGCCAAGATCGAGGCCATAACATATGTGTCCGTGACAGTGAAACATTTCAACAATTTGCTCCATGAAAAGCATGTTTACAATATGCATAACGTAAAGTTTGGTCTTCATCCGGGTGCATTTAATTTTCGACATCTAAATGGTCCCATGGAATTGTATTTCAACCAACAAACTATCGTGGAGCCATACACTGTTCCAATTCAAATGCCGCCATTCCCAAAACATATATTCTTCAACCTTGACGATATTGCTGAGTTGCCAAACAGGACTTTAGTCGGTAAGAGTATATCGATCTTGGCCCAATTTTTAAAATATCGTTTACACAAAATTTAGTATTAATCCATTTATAAATTGTTATTTTTGTAGACTTTATGGCTATTGTAGTCCACATGGATACAATTCATCGCACAATGTGGGGCCCTTTCAGGAAGATTGTTATAATGGATGCTAGGTATATTCCATTAATTGTATATGTCAAATCAATATATATTACTAACCAATTCTTATCAAAATGAATGCCGTAGGGGGTCTTTACATATCATTAAAGTTTGGGGTGACCTACTAAACAAAAATGCACTCCGCTGGGCGTTGGCTAAGGAGGATTATGGCATAATAATTGGGACTATGTTTAGGCGGTTCAGAAGACAAGGTACAACATGTCTTTACGCCTTGCAAACACATCTGTCAATAAGTTTTGCTTTATAATGATTCATAACAGAGATTTAAATGTGTAATTCTAGAGTTCCTCGAGTCTTCAGATCATACCGCAATACACTTCAATCCATTCCATCACAACACCCACTATTTTGGACGTAAGTATATTCTTAAAAATTAGTTACTTTTAAATCGTGATTGTTCTCATTAAATCATGAACTTCGTGTAGATGTGATTAATTGTGCCATTCATTGCAGCAATTCAAAAAGCTTTGGTGGCGCGGAACAACCGTCAGTTTGCTGTTACATTTCTTGAAGAGCAAAGGCGTAGATAGATTCTACAATTTCAAAAAGAGCAATAATTGGAACTATATTTAGGCCTAGATAGATTCTACAATGTAACAATACATGTCGTACTGTTATTGATCAACCAAAAGCAACATGAGGCTGAATTGTAATATCTATGACATGGGTTTAATAAGAGATAGTTTGTGAATTTTTTTGTTCCCATGATTAATAAATATTTTGTGCGAAAAATTGAATTTCCGTAATAATCTGAATGGGTTACAAATATTTATATAATGCAAACAAACACTAAATGTGAACAAAATTAATGCATTTTGTTGGACAGCCCTGATCACCTCAAAATTTAATGAATACAGAGTGTGAACGTTAGTGGGAGCCTTTGCAAGTTCGAATTTTCCTTCTTTAAACAGTCTGTTACCCTCAGAAAGTCCTCCAGCTCAGAACTAGATGTTAATCAACTCAAAATAACAAACCAGTCAATGCACAAGGCGAAGTATTTGACAGAAGATACACAATCTACATGTGTCATGTAACTAAGTACTGGTTGAAACACAGGACAGAAACCACCGACAAATTCAGAATCAGCTGACAGACTATGCTTCAATGCTTTCACATATTCACTACTGACATCTTAAACAAAATTGACCATCTTCAGAAACATGGTTGTATTTCTATCAAGCACTCAAAAAGGCAGTTAACAGTTTGCTCAAATGAAAACAAAACAAAAAAAAGTTATATAATTCATACATGGACATTTTGAAGTATAAACATTTAAGCAAAAATGCACTTATGATAGCTAACTGGGATACAGATTTGCACAAGTTGAGCAAAAATGAATTTCAGTCAGTATACCATGTTCTTTATTTTGTCCGCCTCATCCATGATTTCTTCAAAAGTTAAGCCAGTCCAATCCTATAGTATAAACAGATAGTCGTCAGAAGAAAAAAAGAATCAACAGCTAAAACTACATGAGAAGCAAAATAGAGTGGGAAAGAAACAATAAAACGTATGGGGAAAGGGAAAAGGCTTCTATTCTGTGTCTTTGTTGTCTATTCCAAGTAGCACTAGACCACTATCTATACATTCTTTTGCCATTTAGCACAGTAAACGGATACATGTAACAGTCTATTTGCTGGCCCACGGTGTGGACGTCTACAATATTATTCTGAAGGCCCCATTACAATAAAGGACTTTGAAATAATGTTTGGCACTAGCCGAAAACAAAAAAAAAGATATTATTCTGAAGGCCCCACATTATACAATGATTTTCACCAGGAAGCATTAGCCGAACACACATTTCAAAACCCTCTGGTACCTACAAAATGCTTCGCTGATTTGTAAATTTAACAGCAAAGTTTCATTCAGTAAAATCATTGTATAATGTGACAGATCGATGTGCTAATATGTCCGCCTCATCCATGCTTTCTTCAAAAGTTAAGCCAGACCACTAGCTATACATTCTGTTGCTATTTAGCGCAGCAAACCCGAGGACTTGGCTCGATGTGGCTTGGCCTGCTGACGGATGGCACAAGAAGTCACATACTTATGCACAACCAAAAACTGAATCCAATTCACTAACACTGTTGCTACCTCTGCATATATGGGAGAATGATCTTCTTCAGTTGGCCAATCAAAAACTGAATCCAATTCAGTAACACTGCTGCTACCTCTGCTTACCTCCCTGTTTAAGCCCCTCTATCACCCAAATCCCCTCGACTACAGACCCATCCATCTTGACCAAGTTTACTCATCCATAGCTCTTTCACTTTGGTATAGCACATTGATACTGTGTGACAACAACAAATATGTTTATGTGTGTACTGAACATATCACTTTGTAAATGTGTGCAAATTGATACCTATACACAATAGACAAACGATATGTCTAAATTGTGGTTGTACAGAGTACTATGTGAAAACTTATCTAAGCCATTCCACTGTCCATAATAGGGTTTCCTTATGGAGAACGGAGAACCAACAAAAACAGATCAGATTGAACATAATGATGGTCGCACACCATTAACAGACATCTCAAACACTATAGGTAAAGGTTATTACACGCGTGTCGATTAACGTTTCAAACGTAGTCTGTAGGGGAACACTAATACACAAAGTTATATTGTAGCTGATGAAAATGGATCAAAATCGCTTGGTCCAAATGTCGATGCTAAGGAACGTAAGAGGCAAAGGGAAAGGGAAAGATATGCTGCGATGACCGTTGAACAAAGAAACGAGAAAAATAGAAAGCGTCGTGAAGTAAGCCAACGAAATAAAGGACTTGCTATACAGGCAGAGGCATCTAGAGGTGATGAAAAAAGTTAAATTTCAAATTGTTATTATACCTACATACATGTACCTTATACAAAGTTGACGTGTATTCTTTTGTATATGGGTGATATACAAAGAAGACATTAATATGAAGACATTTGAGACAGTTAACTTTGAAACAAGTGGCTGTAGCGCAATTGATTTCACAAATTTTGCAACACAAGGTAATAGGGTATACCAATCACAATTTTTTTCACCCATCGTTTTTATAATACATATTTGTAGCCATGAAAATCATTTTGCCGCTGTTGATTTGGCAGTTCCAAATAATAACACTTCACCGACCGATAATATTATCGAACGAGAAAGGCAAAGGCATAGAGAAAGACGTGCAAAAATGTCAGTAGACCAAAGGAACGAGTTGAATAGGAAGCGTCGTGAGGCGCGACAACAAAACAAGGGACAACATATGATGTCCACTATGTCAGGAGGTGATGAAACACGTCAAATTTAAATTAATGTTTATGTGCATAAACCTACACTTAGAAAGTAATGTGTTCATTGTTTTTTAGATGTAGACGAAAAAGTAAATGTGAATCAAGATGATGATAGCGATTGGTTGCATAGGAATGATACATTCAAGGCAGACGACGTTTTCACAACGAGAGACCTTCTGGCACCAGGTACATGACTGTTCACTCAACTAAATTAGCAAAACAGCTGATTTCTGGTGGTTTAACGTATACATGCTTTATTCCAGGTGGTGTGCATGAAACTGTTGGTAACACGCCCAACCATAATTTGGAAAGGGCCGCCTACTTTAGAGAGCGGTACAAAAACTTAACTCCCGCCGAGATGGAGTTTAGGCGTGAACGCCTTAGGTTGTATGATAATACACCAAAGCGGAAAGGGTCAAAGATAGAGTATATAAGAAAATGTAGAGCACTGTTGGCTGACACATTGAGTCAGGAGTCCATCGCCATGGAGTCCCCAACATATACCCCTGAGGTTGTACACCCTACAACAAATGTGTCACACCCGGTTTTAGAAGGCAAACCGAATGCGAACCATGTACGTGCCAGGATCAGTTATTCACGTACACAGCAGTTACATAACATGGACATCATCACACAGTGCTCAAATAGTATTAAAAGGGGAAATAATAGTCGATTACATCATACGTCTGAGACGTCCATATAGTTCTTACAATAAATCAAAGTGCGGAAAAGAAACGTAGATAACGCGGCCTTCACAGGCAGCCGACTGGGGGTTGCCGCTAACCCACACCTAGAACTCGTCGTAGTCTTGGAACTCCTGGAAGTCTCCTTCCACAGCTTCATCTTCTCCTGAGCAGTGGTTGCAATGCTGACAACCTGGGGGGGGATTGGTGTGTAGAGCAAGGGTGAGTACACATCAACATACTCAGCAAGCATCCCGTTTGGCTATAGTGGACTAGCTTTATGTGGGGATAAGTCAAGCAGTTGCTTTTAGTTGGTCAGGTTATTACTTACTAGTAGAGAGCCAGGTTTTAACATTAACCCAAGTTATTAGCCCAATGTATCCTTTCCAAACGGAAAGAATACCACTTACCAATACCATAATCATAGTCAGAACCATCAATCTCATTGCCACCTGTACCAAAGTATCACTGATCAAGTATCACTAATCTCTGGAGCTCCCTTGGCCGCTCATAACCGTGAGCACGGCTGATATATCAGTTTCATAACACTCTGCAGAGGTTGCGCACTTTACCCACAAGCCGTGATTCCCTTTCTAGCCCGGGCTTGCAAGACCCTTATTCACTCCCAAGGTGAATGGCTAGGGATTCACTACGAAGCCTTTACAAAGATTCCCCGAGGCTGTAGCCGCCCGTTAGGTTTCCTAAATGTACCGCACTCCTCCCCAAGGGACAAATCAACCTTGGCAGAGCGAGCCGCATACACCGAGCCCCATTGACGGCACAACGGCTAAGCGAACTACATCCCGGTTCCTCTAATTATTCAGCTAAGGGCGTCCCATTCCACCCTCATGGTTGCACTGTTTTCCCGGGCGGTCATCCATTGAACAGGTCCTTACGGAGAGGCACTCGAGAAACCGCTCGAGTCCCCTTAAATGCCACAAGTATAATCATAAATAAGAAGGGAAAACAGCGTATCATAGATAATCGCATCATGTTCATTGATTAGTGTTGGGCAATAGCATCAAACTAAGCAGTAATAATCCGACCCAAGTAGGTAAACAAGGACATGGATAACAAAAGCTAGTCAATCCTTAAGTATAAATGTGTAAAGCGGGAGGTGAATTAAAGAATGAATAGGACAGAGATAGGTCAAAGGACACTTGCCTCCACCAACCGACTGCTGCTCAGGGGCTTCTCCTGCGAATTCCTCGGGCTCTTCGACCGGATCGTTCTCTATGCGAGCGCAAACATACATACATCCACATATTTAATACAAAAGAACAGTACACCATACAAGGGAACAAGTGAAGCGAATATGCATCAAGTATGACATTCGATATCGCATTTGTTATGGTTAGAAAGAAACGGGAAAGATCTCGCAGGGGTTTAAAGTTTATGCACTAATGATTAGTTACAATTGATTCTTAACAAAAGAATTCTGTTATATATATATATACTAATGGGAACCTAATCATTTTTAGTTGATCAACATTGCACGAGATAAACAATTAACTACATGAATCAATAGCATAACGGAATTTTAAATTAAACTTCCTATTTTCCATAGCATGAACAATGATCAGCCTACCTAAAACAAAGTAATTATGATCACAGAAAGTAAATAAAATAAAATAAAAAAATAAAAAAAAACAGAGGGGGGGGCGGTTGAACCGGCCCTAGGGGCGGTTGAACCGGCCCTAGGCGGGGCGGCCGAGCTGGGCGGGCGCGCGGGGGAGGGCGGCCGAGCTGGGCAGCCGGGGCGGCTGAGCCGGCCGGCCAGGGCGGCTGAACCGGCCCTGCGCAGGGGGCGCGGCCAAGGGGCCAGGGCGGCCGAGGGCGCGGCCAGGGGCTTGGCCAGGGCGGCCGAGGGCGCGGCCAGGGGCTTGGCCAGGGGCGGCCGGGGCCGGCTATGGCGCGGCCGGGCGGGGCTAGGGGGCGGCCGGGGCTGGCCAGGGGCCGGCCGGGCGGCCAGGGGGCGCGCTGGGGGCGGCCAGCGGCTGGGCTGGGGGCGGCCAGCGGCTGGGGGCGCCAGGGCGGGGGAAGAAGAGGGGGGGAGGGGAGAGGGAGAGAGGAGGGAGAGAGGGGGGAGGGGGGACTCACCGGCGGGGGCGGCCGGCGGCAGGGGCGGCCAAGGGCGGCGGCGGCTTAGGGCAGGGGCGGGTAGGGGCGGCGCTAGGGAGAGAGAGAGGGAAAATGAGAGGGAGAGGGAGAGGGTTAGGGGAAAAAAGGGGAGGATGGGGGGGGCGGCTGGGCCTCTTTGGGCCCAAGAGGGGGGGCGCGCAGGGGCTTGGGCCGGCCGGGGTCGGCCCACGGCGCGGGAGAGAGAGAAAAAGAGGAGAGAGAAAGAGAGAGAAAGAAAAAGAAAAGATTATTTCCCTGTTTTTTCGAAATCCGATCTTCCTACATGAATGCATTTGCACCTTCAAAGCAATCAAAAGAAATGCAAGGTTCGGCATGGTGCATCAAACAACATAAAGTATTTTTTAGAGTTTTTCTTACACGGGAAATCCAAACCGAATCCCGCTAAAACTTTGGAAAAGGTCAAGGTTTAGCGAGGGGAAAAAGAAAAGAAAAGGTAACGCCCGAATTTTGGCGAGTAAAGAAAAGAAAAAATTCAACTGCAAAATTCGGGGCGTTACAAACCTATCCCCCTTAAAAGAATCTCGCCCTCGAGATTCAGGGCTGGCTAGCAAAGAGCTCTGGGTACTTGGCCATCAAATCATCTTCACGCTCCCAGGTTGCTTCTTCCTCAGAGTGATGACTCCATCTGACTTTGCACATTCTGATGGTCTTCCTTCGGGTGACTCTGTCTGCAACCTCAAGGATCTGAGCTGGCTTCTCAACATAGGTCAAGTCCTCCTGGACTTCCAGACCTTCCACTGGCAACTGCTCTTCTGGCACACGCAAGCACTTCTTCAACTGAGACACATGAAAGACATCATGCACAGCTGACAAATTCTCTGGCAGACTGAGCTGATAGGCCACTTCTCCACGCTTTGAGAGGATCTGGTACGGACCAATGTAGCGGGGTGCTAGCTTGCCTTTGATTCCGAATCTTCTGACTCCTCTGATCGGTGACACCTTCAGATAGACAAAGTCTCCGACTTCGAAACTCAGCTCTCTTCTCCTTGTGTCTGCATAGCTTCGCTGCCTCGATTGCGCTATCTTCAGATTCTCTCGGACCATCTTGATGTTCTCTTCGGCTTCAAGCAAAATATCTAGCCCGAACACTTGCTTCTCTCCAGGCTGATCCCATTGCAACAGAGTTCTACAACTCCTTCCATAAAGCGCTTGAAATGGTGACATCTTCAAACTGGCCTGATAACTGTTGTTATAGGAAAACTCTGCATAAGGCAATCGCTTGTCCCATCCGGACTGATCTTGCAACGCACAGGCTCTCAACATGTCTTCAAGAATTTGATTGGTTCTTTCAGTCTGACCATCTGTCTGCGGATGATAAGCTGAACTGAAATTCAGATGTGTGCCCAAAGCTTCATGCAACTGCTGCCAGAAATGAGAGGTGAACTGCGTTCCTCTGTCTGACACTATCTTCTTTGGCACACCATGAAGACAAACGATCCGAGACATATACAGTTCTGCCAATACTGCACTGCTGTAGGTGGTCTTGACAGGTATGAAGTGGGCTGACTTGGTTAAACGGTCCACTACTACCCAAATGGAATCGTAGCCGGCTCGAGTGCGAGGCAATCCGACTATGAAATCCATACCGATTTCATCCCATTTCCACTGAGGAATCTGCAACGGTTGCAACAATCCAGCAGGTCTCTGGTGCTCTGCCTTAATTCTTCGGCAACTATCGCACTTAGCCACATGCTCTGCGATTTCCCTTTTCATTCCATACCACCAGAATTTCTTCTTCAGATCCTGATACATCTTCTCACTGCCAGGGTGAATCGAATAAGCTGTCTCATGAGCTTCCTTGAGAATCAACTCCCGAATAGACTGGACATTGGGAACACACAAGCGGTCTTTGAACCATACCACGCCTTCTGCATCTTCTCGAAAATCTTTGCCTCTGCCATCTAGAATCAGTCGCCGAATCTCACTGATCTTCTCATCATTCTTCTGCGCTTCTTTGATTTCACGCTCCAAGGTAGGTTCCAATTCAACTGTGACTCCTCGCGAATTGTTCAGAAATCCGAGACTCAACCTGTCAAACTCCTTGGCCAACTCATAAGGCATCGGACGAGCGACCATCAGATTGACTTGACTCTTTCTGCTCAAAGCATCTGCCACTACGTTTGCTTTGCCTGGATGGTAATGGATCTCCAACTCATAGTCTTTGATCAACTCTAACCATCTTCGTTGCCTCATGTTCAATTCTGACTGAGTGAATATGTACTTCAGACTCTTGTGGTCTGTGTAAACATCGCATTTCTGTCCATACAGATAGTGCCTCCATGTCTTCAGCGCATGAACCACTGCTGCCAACTCTAGATCATGGATTGGGTAGTTCTTCTCATGAACCTTCAGCTGTCGGGACGAGTAAGCCACAACTCTTCCCTCTTGCATCAACACGCATCCCAAACCTGTGTAACAAGCATCACAGTACATAGAGAAGGGCTTGTGCACATCAGGCAAGACTAGGACAGGCGCTGTTGTCAACTTCTCTTTCAGCGCTTCGAAGGCCTCTTGACATTTCTGGGTCCACTTGAACTCAACCTTGTTGCCTAGCAACGCTGTCATTGGTTTCGCAATCTTCGAAAACCCTTCAATGAATCGCCGATAATATCCGGCCATTCCAATGAAGCTCTTGATTCCTCGAGCATCCGTTGGCGCTTTCCAGTTCAGAATGTCTGCCACTTTCTTCGGATCCACAGCCAATCCTTCTTTGTTGATTATGTGACCCAAGAACAGGACTTCACTGATCCAGAACTCACACTTGCTCAACTTTGCATACAACTGGTGCTCTCGCAATCTCTGCAATACCATCCTCAAATGATCCGCATGCTCTTCTTCACTTTGAGAATAAATCAGAATGTCATCAATGAATACCACCACAAACTTATCAAGATAATCCATGAATACACTGTTCATCAAGTTCATGAAGAACGCTGGTGCATTGGTCAAACCAAAAGACATCACTGTGAACTCATACAAACCATACTTGGTAATGAATGCCGTCTTCGGAATGTCCGAAGGTCGGATCCTGAGCTGATGATAACCTGACCTCAGATCAATCTTGGAGAACACACTGGCTCCTCTCAACTGGTCGAACAGATCTTCTATTCTGGGCAAGGGATACTTGTTCTTGATCGTGACTTCATTCAAAGCTCGATAATCGACACACATCCTCTTTGTGCCATCTTTCTTCTCCACAAACAGGACAGGGGCGGCCCAAGGCGAGGTGCTTGGCCGGATGTAACCTTTCTCTGACAGCTCATCAATCTGCTTCTTAAGCTCAACCAACTCTGGTCCAGATATTCTGTAAGCTCTCTTAAAGATAGGGGCGGTTCCAGGAAGAAGCTCTATGGCAAACTCAACTTTCCGCTCTGGTGGCATACCCGGTAAATCCTTCGGAAACACATCTGGGAACTCAGACACAACCTTGATACTCTCAATCGGGTCTGCTTCACTGTTATCGACAGCCATCTGATAACAACTTCCTTTCTTCGGCTCAGGCGGGACTAACTCGGTCACCACTTCCTCTCCTAGTGGGGACACCAACTTGATTGTCCTCTTATCACAACTGATAACTGCCTGATACTTATCTAGCCAATTCATCCCTAGGATGACATCTATTCCCTGAGTACCCATTACTATAAGGTTAGCGGGAAACGCTATCCCCCTTATTTCCACACTTATATTCAAACATATGCTATCAGCTTGAATTCTACCACCAGCTGAGTCAATTTGAATGGGGGTTGACATGGCAGTAATTGGAAGATTATGTGCTTCTACCCATGATGCAGTAATGAAAGAATGCGTTGCTCCTGTATCAAATAACACTTCTGCAATATGGGAGTCGACTGGGAACATACCTACTGTCATGCCGGGAGTCTCCTGAACTGCTTCAGCCTCCAAGTGATTCAATCTTCCATGATTATAGCGCTGCTGAGGGCGGTTGCCTGCTCCAGACTGAGACGCATTCTGCTTCGCTGGGGCATTGGGGCCTGACTGCTGCTGGGCTGCCTTCTTCGGACATTGCATCACCCAGTGGCCTTGCTCTCCACAGTGGAAACACGCTCTGTTTCCAACCTGAGCTGGTGCTGCCTGATTGCTCTGCTGGTTTGCTGGGGCAGGAAGACGGGGTGTCTGCTGATTCTGCCTCTGAAACTGACCTCCTGACTGATTGCTCTGACGGTTCTGGTACTGGTGCTGAGGATACTGCCTTTGGAACTGCTGATACTGCTGACGCTGCTGATGCTGCTGAGGTGGACGCTGATTCTGCCTGAACTGCTGAGGTTGATTGCCTGAAAAACGAGGACGGCTGCTGCTTCCAGGCTGGGGTCCACTGATCTTGCGCTTACGATCCTCCATCTCCTTACGCTTCCTTTCTGTCATGATTGCTTTGTCAATCAGGTGCTGGAATGTCGGGAAGGTGTGATTCATCAACTGATACTGCAGAGGGTCAACCAAGCCTCTCAAGAAACGGTACTGTCGCTTGGCGTCGGTGTTGACATCTTCAGGAGCATAGCGAGACAACTGCAGAAACCTGTCTCGATACTCACTGACAGACGATGACCCTTGCTTAAGGGCCAGAAACTCCTCCTTCTTCACTGTCATCAGACCTGCAGGCACATGGTACTGACGAAAGCTACCTCTGAACTCTTCCCAGGTGATGGTGTCGGGGTCGGCATGGGTGGCGAGGTAAGACTCCCACCATGATTGGGCTGCTCCTCTCAACAGACGGGGACCATACAAGACTTTCTCCCTGTCGTCACACTGAGCGGTATGCAACTCCCGCTCCACAGTGCGCAGCCAATCTTCAGCATCCATGGGGTCAGAAGAGTGAGCGAACGTTGGGGGATGACCTCTCATGAATTCAGCACGCTTGTCTCTAGGCATCTGAGGCATCTGAGGCTGGGGTGGAGCCTGCTGCTGCTGCTGCTGAATGGCGGCCAAAGTCTGACCGATGGCCTGAACTGCCTGAGTCTGCATCAGAAACATCTGCTCGATCGACATCGGGGGCGGGGGCGGCAGCTGCTGCTGCTGGGGCGCCTCATCTTGCTGACCGGCTTGCTCCTGCTGAGCACGCCTTCCTCCCCTGCGCCTGTTCTCTGACATCTGCAGAACGCAACCACACATCAGAACTGATCTGGCAAATCTTGCAGCATAAGAAAAGAGTATAGAATTCTCCAACAGCACTGAACAGATGAGCATCTTCACTGATCTCCAACACAGACCACACAGCTTCTCAGATAAAGAGGAAAGTAGAATAAAGGGTTTCCCAACTATATAACTAACTCCATTAACATAATAGGTAAACCAAAATGCAGGGGATGCCCACACTCTGGTAACAATCATTACAAAGATCCAAACCGAACATAGTTCATCATGACAAACATAAATGCACAGGATATAGCAAACTACCCTGTCTAACTAAGACTAACTAAGACCGAGACTAACGCTAAGACTGAAGCTTCTATGCATATATATTTCGTATTAATTACAAGATCCAACTCTAACGATCTATGGTTCTAGATTTATCTTGGTCTTGCAGTCGGGATTGCCATAAGACTGGAGTCCACGCCGAGGTGAGCGGTACGGGTGCTGAGTCCCGACGGGAGCGGGGGAACCATCATCCAAGTGACGACGCTCCGCGCGCTCAGCCCGCAGCAGGGCGATCTCAGCACGAGCCCTACTCAGCTCGTCTAATGCATGGTCCAGCTCCGTGTTTAGCACGGCGGCTAGGTTGACTCACTACAGGAAAACAGTTAATTCCCGTCGGCCCGGAACCGACGGGAATAAGCACTAAACCGACGGGAATAAGTAATTCCCGTCGGTTTAGCCCTTATTCCCGTCGGTTGTCAGCCGCCAGGCGTCCCTTGTCGGGGATACGGTTATTCCCGTCGGCCGCCGACGGGAATACGTAATCCCCGTCGGCCAAAATCGAGCCGACGGGAATAAGGGCTAATTCCCGTCGGCTCTACAACCGACGGGCGTTACTAATTAATCCCCGTCGGCTGACCTGGCCGACGGGAGTTACTAATTAATTCCCGTCGGCCAGGTCAGCCGACGGGAATTATCTGGGCCGACGGGAGGTAATAGTCAATTCCCGTCGGCTATGGTCAAACCGACGGGAATTAACTGGGCCGACGGGAGTTAACCTATATTTCTGCAACAGCAACACCAAATTAGATATTTCTCACACATAACATACACAAAACATATATATCACAAACATATGACAAAACATATCACATAAACATATAAATCACAAACGCATTGACATCACACATCACAAACACATCATTGACATCACACATCACAAACACATTGATATAATTCACACATCACAAACATTTCAGATACGAGAGTGTTTACACAAACATAACGTCCAGGAGTTAAAAACATAACGAGCACGAGTTTAAGTGTTTAAAGATAACCACCACTTGGGTGGTTAGAGCTTTGACCGCTGCCGCCTTCACCACCAGGAGGAGGGTACGCGAAGAGCGAGTCAACAAATCCAGTCCCTGCTGCTGGATCAGACCCACTGCCACCCGCTTCAGGCGTAACCTATGCAAGTTAGCAAATATCAACACGTTAAATGCAAATATCAAAAAGTATACAAGTGTATAAATTAATGGAGAGTTATCAAACGTACCCTATCTCTAGGTGCAGGTATATGTGTCGGAGGGGTGGTGAACTGTGGTGGTGGAACTGGTGTGTTTGCAAATTGGCTCCATTGTGGTGGCGGTGGAAAATTTGATGTCATGCCTTGTTGCTGCATTAACTGTTAAACACATATGTGTTACTATCGAAGATGTTGTATTGAAATATAATAATTTAGAGTTCGGATTATGTGTACTCACTTGATACATCGCTTGATTATGAGCATTGCAAGCTTCCATAAATTCGCGTTGTTGTCTCATCTCTTCGCGCATCCTCATAATCTCCAACTCCTGCTCGTTCGGTCGACGAGAGCATGAGCTACGGGAAGATGAACCCGTCCTCTGAGATCTCACCGATGACGAGTCAATGAATCCGTCGAAGAGTGCGTATCTATAAGTTATTCAAAAAATGTGATTATTGTATAGTCAATTTAGTGTCAACCATATAATTTCATAAGTTAGAGCTTACCGTCCATGCGCTTTGCCACCACCACTTGCGTACACCACCGAGGGATCCACCGGTTCATGGCGCCAGTCGAAGTCAGGGCCATGGCGACGAACCATCTCCTCCCCATATGCCGCCTATACATCATTGACAACCTTACAAATGCAAGAATTTATATACTTTGAACGTTTGAACTTTTGAGCCAAAACTCACCAAGCGATCCGTGGCTGTCTGGCTGCAGAGCTGGTCAGGGTTGTTCGGGTCTGGTCCTTTGTGGCCCTCCTGGTAGACCTCAATGTCACTAGGCTTTTGGCCACTCGTAGCTTCCTGTATAAACAAAAAACATTCATAAGCAATCGTATTATTTGCTGATCGACATAGATAGATCAAACTTACCATTCTTTTAGCTTTTCGTATCATGTCGTCACCGCCAAACTTGTGGTTAGGATTGGTTCCTCGACATTGTCTGTGATGCGCTGACGCTTTCTGGAAGCCTTCGGAAGCCCAATATCGACACCAAGCATAGTACGCATCAGGCACGGGCGCCATCCATGGAACCATCACCTGCACACACACAATGTTACATATTATCAATCACAACAATAAATATAAAGGGTAAAACAAATTGAATACTAACCTCACGATATTGATCCTCAGTCAAATATATCTTTGACGACCCTTCCTTTTTAGTCAAGGGGCCTGCTTCTTCCGGATGCTTTTGAAAATACAGGTTTGTAGCCTGAATTCTCGCATAGTATATGGCATCCTTCACCAGCTTCTTTGCATTGTTTTGGAAGACACGTTCAGCGTGCCCCATGTAATCCTCTCCGTCAGGCAACCGATATCGAAGCTACAACATAAAGAATACAAATACAATGGTATAAGTCATAGATTTACAATATTAAGAAACACAACAAAAATAATAAAGAATTCATACCCAAAAGTCATTACGCACAAGTCCCTGTCTGTCGGTGTGGTTTCGTTCCTTTTTAAACTTGTACTCGTCCCAGGTACTGACGAGCACCTCATCCTCGGTATCACCGTTTGACACCTTCACTATACCAGGGTAGTGAAGGCGGCAAAGAGAACCCAACGTAAGGTTAACCTGAGTGTGGTGTCCCTTGCCGTCAAAGGACAGGTCCTCCCAATTCCTGCATTACACAAAAATATTAACAATACACATAATAGTTATATGAGATAAGTTAATATATTACACTCACCGATCTCCATGTGGCATGATTAAAGTCCTATCAGCCTCTCGCTCTATCGCGTGACGAGGCTTTACTGAGTGGCTTTTTCTTGAGCGACGTGTGCGTGTCGCTGAAGAGCCTCCCGAGCCATCATCCATCGGGTTGTCAGCCGGTTCGCCCTGTTGGCCCCACTGGTCCCACGCCTGTTGCTGCTCTCTCTGGTGGTCCCACTGGTCCCATGGCTGGTGATGCTGTGCGGCCTGGTCCCATGTCACGTGCTCCACCTCCTCAATGTGCTCCACCTCCTCATTGTGCTGCTCAGCCTCATTGTGCTGCTCCTCCTCAATGTGCTGCTCCTCTGTGTGCTGCTCATCCTGGTACATACAACTCAAGATTTATTTGTAAATTTGTAAACAAATTTATTTGTACAAGATATGTTACCTCATCTCCATGTACCGCGCTCAACAGCTCTCGACGTCTGCTGCTGCTCGAAGAACTGCCCTGAAAAAGGCCCAGGCCCTTGAACAACCCTTTCACTGACTTCTTTGATTTTGGCGGCATCCTGCATAAAAAATAAGAAATTATTCATTAGTGCATCAAAAATGACATAATACTTAAAATATAAACAAATGAAATAACAAAACAACTTTACTTGTTAAATATCATCAAAATCAGGATCTATTTGTTCTCTTCTATGCAGAGGTCGCCATGTAACTTTTCTCCTAACAGGTTGTCTTCTCCGCCTCTCCGGAAAAGTTAAGTCGTTAACGTCTGCGACTAGTGAATCTAATGCCGGTGCAGGATCAATATGAAAACTAGTTGGCAACTCTTCTTCTTGAAACACCTCATCAACCTGCTCAAGGTGACCAATTTGATATTCGTCCTCACCAGGAGTGTATAGGCGTTCGCGGGGATTTACATTGTACACAACCCTCCATTTAGACAACTTTTTGCATGGATATGTCGAGAAATAAACTTGGTCTGCTTGATGGGCAAGGATATACGTGTCGTGTCCTTGAAGCAATTTCTCAGGTTGGATCTGTGTCATCCCAAATTCGGTCCTATAATACTTCGGGTCATACCATTTACACTCAAAGAAAACTAGCGCTAAAGGCTTATTTCCAGCAAATGTAATCTCGATTATATTTTTGATTTTCCCGTAATAGCAGGCTTCGTGTCCTTCCATGTCGGTTGCCCTAGTAACGACTCCACTATTTTGAGTGGCGGCCATAGGATGACTTGATTCGAAAATGCTTGAACGAAAGCGATATCCATTGACGTCGTAACGTCCATAGCTTTTGGCAGTTACGCTTCCAATAGATAACTGACGTAAGTCATCATTCAAATTCATTTCCTCCCCAAACTGTCAATCATGCCACAAAGCATTAGCAAATTCTGTAATATTTGTTAAATGAAATTAGCTCTCGGACCCACATAATTAAGACTTACACGGTCCCGAAGCCACATAATGAAATTAGGTCGTCCATGCATACCATCGCGTCGCAATTTGTCTATGTCTCTCGCTGTTGGCCTACCGAGACACCTCATGTTTTGTTCATCAAACTCGCTGTCAAATATTATTGTGTGACATGAGATATTTGATAACATAAACTAATTCACATATGAACAGTTTAAGAAAATAAGTCTTACACAAAGTATTTCTCCACCTCAGGCATATTCGTGAACATGTACAGTAAAGCAGACTTCCGTTCTTCCATACTGAGGTGATATGCCTTGGGTGGACCAACGGCTTTGCCGTTTGTCTGAAAAATCGAAAGATCACTACAAGGAGGCATCTCTCGTTCATCATCATGGTACCTTTTCTTTCGAGCAAATACATTATGTTCTTCTGCAAAGTAACAACTTGTGAAGTGTGCTACCTCCTTTAGTTTAAATTGTTCTGCAATACATCCTTCAACTCTTGCCTTATTGCCCACCATTGCTCTAAGCTTCTTTAATGCTCTTTCTATATGAAACATCCACCTATACTGAACAGGACCACCGACCTTAGCCTCATATGGAAGATGTATAAAGAGATGCTGCATAGGATTGAAGAAACCCGGTGGAAATATTTTTTCCAATTTGCACAAAAGCACCGGTGCCTCTTTCTCCAGCTGTTCCATCACATCTCTTCTGATTTCTTTAGCACACAACTGTCTGTAGAAATAGCTAACTTCAGCTAACGTTTTCCACACAGCTTCAGAAATGTACCCACGAAACATTACAGGCATGAGCCTCTCCATAATTATGTGGAAGTCATGGCTCTTCAGTCCATTCATCTTCATTGTCTTCAAGTTCACAGATCTTCTAAAACCAGCGGCATAACCATCGGGGAATTTAATATCCTTCATCCACTTCATCACTTCTTTCCGTTGCTTAGATTTCAGACAATAGTCAGCTTTTGGTTTGCCTCCGTTTTCTCTAAGCACCAGGGTTGGACGATCACATATCACTGCTAAGTCCATGCGTGCCTTGTCATTGTCTTTCGTTTTATCAGGGAAATCCATGCATGTATTTATGAGGGCTTGGCAAAAGTTACTCTCTTGATGCATGACGTCGATGTTGTGCATCAAAATCAATGACTTAGCATAAGGAAGCTCCCACAAGCCACATATGTGAGTCCAGTTATGCTCCTCACCAAAACCTTGATACCTTTTCCCACTCTCGTCTAGGACAAGTTTCATATGCTCTTCTGTAATTTCTATCCCACTACGTCGCTTGGGCGGTCCCTTCGTGACGATGGTGCCCTTCCTAAATTCCTTTCTCTGCCTTCTGAAGGGGTGATTGAAGGGTAGAAAACATCTATGGCAATCAAAGTAACATATCTTGCCACCAGCACTAAGACGAAAACAATCTGTATCTTTAGCACAATAAGGACACGTCAATCTACCATGCACGCTCCATCCAGAGAAAATACCATACGCCATAAAATCATGAACCGAGAACAGATATGCAACACGAAGATTGAATTTCTGCTTCTTGAAGCAGTCATAGGCTTCCACACCTTGCCATAGCTTCTTCAACTCTTCAATCAGTGGTTGAAGCATCACATTGAGGCGTACGCCAGGATGCTCAGGACCAGGTATAACAAGACATAGGAACATAAACTCATATTTCATGCAAAGAGCAGGTGGAAGGTTGTACGGTATGGCAATGACAGGCCAACATGAATACGACGCAGCGGTCATATTGAACGGCGTGAAACCATCAGTTGCCAAGCCGATACGAACGTTTCTTGCATCGCTGGCAAAATCTGGATCAAATTTGTCAAGAGCCTTCCATGCATCACCATCTGACGGGTGCACCATTAACCCATCTTGTCTGTCCGTACAATCTTTATGCCACCTCATGTGCATAGCGGTCTTCCTCGAGAGAAACAAACGTTTCACTCTAGGAGTGAGAGGCATGTACCGAAGCTGTTTATGTGCAACCTTTGTCACCACCTTCTCCCCATCTTCATTTACAAGCTCCACGTACCTCGACTTCCCACATTTTAAGCATTTCTGTTCTCTGTCATGTTCCTTCCAAAAAAGCATACAGTTGTCTTGGCAAACATCAATCTTCTCATACTCCATACCAAGACCTTCAAGCAATTTCTTGGACTGGTACATGTCTTTCGGCATCTTGTGACCCGTAGGAAGAACCTCGCTAATCAAATCCACAAGCTCCTTGTAACAATTAATTGAGAATGCAAACTTGGACTTGATTGACATCAGCCGGGTCACAAATTCCAGTACGGTCACGTCAGTGTGCCCGTGAAGAGGCTCTTCTGACGCTTTGAGAAGGTCGAAGAACTTCTGAACCTCCGGTGTAGGTGAATCATGATGATCTGGTGCCAGTTCAGGCTGCAGATCCTCAAGCATCTGGTCCATCCTATCAACATCATCTTCACCATCATCAACTTCTACTTCTGCTGCTTGTTCAACATCTTCACCATGGAGATACCAGACCTTATAGCCTGGCACGAAACCATGCGAACACAGGTGTAGTGTGACCTGCCTCTTGGTGTGGCTCGTCATATTTCTACATTTATTGCATGGACACCTAATATTATCTATTTGTGACAAAGCAGCTGCATGGTCCAGAAACATCTGCGTCTTGGCAAACCATTCACTTGTGTGACACCCACCCTTCTTGAAACCTTCATACATCCAATCACGTCTATCACCCATTATTGTGGCTGTGTGTACGAGTAAAGAGTGTGTGTGAGACATTCATGTTTGTACACGTCACACATACATCTATAGGTAAGTAGTAAAACTATATATATATATATACATAACATCACCTTCAACACAATAACATGATATTCATTAATTAACAATAATGCAACATCCAAATTTAGATAAACAATATTTGCAACATTTCCAGAACATCAAATTTACAACAAATACCAATATTAAATAAATTGTAATCGCATTACAGTTAACTCCCGTCGGCCATAAAAACCGACGAAAATAAACAATATTTGCAACATTAAATCCATTAAATTAAATAAAATTTTTAGAACATCAAATTTATTAACAATAGCATCAAATTTATCAATATCGAAACCTTCATACATCCTAATATTATAAGTTAAATCTAATCAATAAACAATTAACAATTTTAAATTAATTCTAATCACATGAAACTTAACTCCCGTCGGCCATAAAAAACCGACGAAAATAAACATCTACACACATATTTAGCTATTATAATCACACTCGTATTCACAATTTAGGATGTATACCTCAACGACAAGGCGGCAACGGCGCTCGGGGAAGCGGTCGGGACCGGCGGCGGCACTCGTGGAGGCTCTCGAAGGCGACGGCGGACTTGGGGCTGCGGCGGTGCTTGGAGAGCCGGTCGGAGCGATGGGCGGCGGTGGAGGAGGCCGACGGGGGAGGCTATTGCGGCGGCGGCGGAGGAGGCCGGGGCGGCGTGGTGGTCGGCCGGCCGTTAGGGGCGGCGCTGGGCCGGTACGGGAGTCGCGGCGGCGGCGGTGGAAGGGGCAGGGGCGGCGCCGGACGGGGCAGGGGCGGGGGCTGCTGGGGCCGCGCGGGGTCGGAGCGACGGCGGTGGGAGGCGCGGTGGGGAGGCGCGGCGGGCGGCGGGTCTTGGCGCGGCGGCGGCGGAGCTCTAGGCGATGGCGGCGGCGGGTGTTGGGTGCGGCGCTTGGGAAGACAGACAGACAGAATGCGTCCGCGCGGGCGAACCCGCGCTCATAAACGGTTAATCCCCGTCGGTTTTCTCCCTGGCCGACGGGAGTTAAGTAATCCCCGTCGGCCTACTTTCTGGCCGACGGGAGTTAAGTTAACTCCCGTCGGCCTACTTTCTGGCCGACGGGAGTTAAGTTAACTCCCGTCGGCTGCGTTTTAGCCGACGGGAGTTACATTATCCCCGTCGGTTTTCTCCCTGGCCGACGGGAATTACCCTGGCCGACGGGAATCATTAGGATTCCTGTAGTGACTGTGCTGCTCAACCTAGGATTGTCCTCACCAGCAGGTGAAACAATCACGCCTCCTGTGCTGCCAGATGGACGGCGAGGGTAATACTTCAGGTCGAGGCCGTCAGCTACCCCACCGAGAACCGAGCAGTAGTGCGAAAGCGCACGCCGTGCAGCATCCTGCATGGCTGCCTCAGCTGAGTCCCGCTCAGAGATAGAATAGTGCTCTGAGCAAGCCTCCGCGCCCTGGAGACTGTTCTCCGGACGGCGCACCAAGCAGGTCGCCTCCCAGCGGTCCGGGTAGACCCCGCGACTATGCTGGTAGACCACACAGCGATACTCGATGGACCAAGTACGCCGGTCAAGTGCCCGACGTAGCAGGGTGTCGAGCGCGTCGTGGAAGTGACACCCGCGGGCAGCGTCGCGAGTGATGGGTCGAGCAACCCATCCTTCCGGCTCATGGTTAGAGAGGTCGAGGTCGTGGCTCGAGCTGTCGTCGCCACCTCCGTCGGCTGGGTCTCCTCCAGCAGCTACTCCAGAAGCTGGGACGCCCAGTGGTGGTGCAGGGGGCGCCTCCAGGGGAAGCACAGGGGAGCAGCTCCTCACAGACTCTATCTCCTGCTGGAGCGAGAAGGAAGAGCCCTGCTGCTCCTGTCGTCGACGTTCCTGCTCCTCATGCAGGCGGTGGTGCAGTCTCTCCAAGTGGCTGGACTGTCCGGCCACGGGACGGCGAAGCGGACGCTCAGCAAGGCGGGAGGGTAAGAAGGGGATGACGGACTTTCGTGCAGTGTGTCTAAGTCGAGCCATCTACAAAAGACATCGCAAGCAAAAGGGTGAGAACAGAATTAATATGACCAGCAAATAATGAATCATAAATAAATGAAGGATCAGAATAAAACATAATTTTCAGCAAGGTATAATATATAGTAGAACATAGGTTTGGTCAGTAGGACCAACTTTTGAAGGGATACCAAAGTCAAGGCAGGGACAGAGGTCTATAATCCTTAGAACGACCATTCTACTCTAGGTTAGCGGTCCTACAGTCAGCACGGCTCTGATACCACTTATGTCACACCCGGTTTTAGAAGGCAAACCGAATGCAAACCATGTACGTGCCAGGATCAGTTATTCACGTACACAGCAGTTACATAACATGGACATCATCACACAGTGCTCAAATAGTATTAAAAGGGGAAATAATAGTCGATTACATCATACGTCTGAGACGTCCATATAGTTCTTACAATAAATCAAAGTGCGGAAAAGAAACGTAGATAACGCGGCCTTCACAGGCAGCCGACTGGGGGTTGCCGCTAACCCACACCTAGAACTCGTCGTAGTCTTGGAACTCCTGGAAGTCTCCTTCCACAGCTTCATCTTCTCCTGAGCAGTGGTTGCAATGCTGACAACCTGGGGGGGCATTGGTGTGTAGAGCAAGGGTGAGTACACATCAACATACTCAGCAAGCATCCCGTTTGGCTGTAGTGGACTAGCTTTATGTGGGGATAAGTCAAGCAGTTGCTTTTAGTTGGTCAGGTTATTACTTACTAGTAGAGAGCCAGGTTTTAACATTAACCCAAGTTATTAGCCCAATGTATCCTTTCCAAACGGAAAGAATACCACTTACCAATACCATAATCATAGTCAGAACCATCAATCTCATTGCCACCTGTACCAAAGTATCACTGATCAAGTATCACTAATCTCTGGAGCTCCCTTGGCCGCTCATAACCGTGAGCACGGCTGATATATCAGTTTCATAACACTCTGCAGAGGTTGCGCACTTTACCCACAAGCCGTGATTCCCTTTCTAGCCCGGGCTTGCAAGACCCTTATTCACTCCCAAGGTGAATGGCTAGGGATTCACTACGAAGCCTTTACAAAGATTCCCCGAGGCTGTAGCCGCCCGTTAGGTTTCCTAAATGTACCGCACTCCTCCCCAAGGGACAAATCAACCTTGGCAGAGCGAGCCGCATACACCGAGCCCCATTGACGGCACAACGGCTAAGCGAACTACATCCCGGTTCCTCTAATTATTCAGCTAAGGGCGTCCCATTCCACCCTCATGGTTGCACTGTTTTCCCGAGCGGTCATCCATTGAACAGGTCCTTACGGAGAGGCACTCGAGAAACCGCTCGAGTCCCCTTAAATGCCACAAGTATAATCATAAATAAGAAGGGAAAACAGCGTATCATAGATAATCGCATCATGTTCATTGATTAGAGTTGGGCAATAGCATCAAACTAAGCAGTAATAATCCGACCCAAGTAGGTAAACAAGGACATGGATAACAAAAGCTAGTCAATCCTTAAGTATAAATGTGTAAAGCGGGAGGTGAATTAAAGAATGAATAGGACAGAGATAGGTCAAAGGACACTTGCCTCCACCAACCGACTGCTGCTCAGGGGCTTCTCCTGCGAATTTGTAACACCCGGATTTTTGAGGTCCAAAACCCGGGGTTAACATAAACACCAGATATGCTGGGACCAAGTCTCATACATATGATGTATAGTGGCACAGGATCGAATGTCACATCTTTATATATAACAGGAGTTCTATACAAAATAAATAGTTACATTATAAGGAGACAACGGTCCAGCAACCCAAAAGTTGACTGGGAGACGACGACCTAGACCACTCACGAACTCATCACGGCATCCTCCAAGAGCATCATCCTGCAGTACCTGGTCTTGACCTGTGGTGTATGTGAGACAGCAAGAGTGAGCTCACATACGTTCATCGCTCAACAAGTTGTGGGGAATAATGTGCATGAACTCGCCAAAGGTGGGAGCTCACGTGAAGTGTAAGGCTTACCAAAGAAGAGGGTTAGAGCTGAGCATTGCTTTTAAAATTGGTCAAAATTTTATTAGCAGTTACTACGTATAAGTAAATACCAAACCAAGCCCAATTAAGTAGTAGAACAAAAATAACAACTTCACCCGCGATGCAATGCATATGACAAATTGAAGTTAGTTCCATAATTTAATCATGTGAGTGTCCGAGCTGCTCTTGACCGTGAGCACGGCTAGTATACCAGTTTTACACTCTGCAGAGGTTGCGCATCTTTACCCACAAGTCGTGTTACCCATCTGCCAAGGGGTCATGAATCCCATACACCTCTACCAAGGAAGTGAGGCAGGGTAGCACTACGAGGCCTTTACAAAGTTCCACTAGCTTCCGAAAACCCGCTACAGTTTATAGGAAGATCCAGTACAGGGATCCCTTGCAGGACCGCCATCGCAGCAAAATCCTCCCGAGGGCCTCCCCGCACTGACCTCTCCCCTACTGCCCTTGCCCCTTTCGGGTAAGGTAGTCTTCCACTAGCTTTCCTAATTAATCAGCCAAGGGCATCCCATACTACCCTTGTGGTAGCACTGTTTTCCCGGGTGGTTCTCCATGTTCCAATTAACATAATGATCTCAACATGAACAATAAATAACAACTGATAACACAAGTATAATCATGAATAGTAATGTGTATCTCCATACCCAAAACCACATATAGCACTAGCAAGTACTACCCAGAAAGATCAGTGGTAAACAAGGTATAAAGATAATCAAACTAGGTAACCTATTGGGTCCCATCAAAATTAACCTATGCAGATCATTATGATTAATTAGAACATGAGTAGGTGAAAAGAAGTGATCAAGGGCACAACTTGCCTGGGCCTTGAGATTCCAGGTAGCAGGATGATCTTCAGGTGACACGTGACCTCACTGCTAGTCGTAGCAATCCAAACAAACATGGCATAGGCAAAATTAACATTACACCAAACATATATGCAAAATACATATTAATAATCTACATATTAAAATAAGATCACAGGAAAAAGAATTATTAATTTTGGAGTTGTAGAATTCAAGTTATGATTTTTCTAAGGTTTAATGTGATTAAAATATGATTAAATGATAAATAAATTTTCTGACAGAGTTCATGTCAAAACAGTGATTCTAAATGGTAGAGAATATTATTACAAAATTTTAGGAATTGGAATGACTCAATTTGGAGCTAAAATGAATTAAATATGAATTATCTAAGTTTTAGCAATTATTTTCATATTAAAAATCTATTTAATAACCATTTTCTCTGATTTTATTATGTTCTGGACTGGGCCTCAATTACAAGAAACTGCAGGGGGCTCGGGGTAAGTCGCCACAGACACAGGGAACAGTGCCCGAGGGACGGCGGGTTTATTTTCTAGAAAACGAAGGGGCTCTTTAAGAAAAGTGCACGGCGAAGGGGTAAGATATATTTTGAGCCGTTGGATTAGACACCAAGGGCCCAGATTAAATCCGGAGGCGATTGAACCGGTACGCAATTGTAGCCCTTGGATCTAAATCCGACGGCCCGCATCAAACGCACTGAAGCGGTACGCAGCTTTTAATCTAAACCGCCCGTGATCGATCCAATGGTCCAGACGCCACCCAACCCGTGATATGATCGGGACCGTAGATTCATCGATCAACCGTCCACATCCCGTCGTCCACCTCCGCCCAATTCCCTCCCCCAAATGCCCGACGGCGGCGGGGATCACCACCGGCGATGCAATTCTCCGGTTCGGGGGCACCAAACCTAAATTAACTTCTGCTACTCGTTGCGGATATGAAAGCGGGTTTGGGCGAGGGTTCCTTACCGGGAATTATTGGCACAATCGAGCTGTCCACGGTGAACAGCGGGCGGAGATGAAAGCGCGGCGACGACGAGCAATTACCGACGATGCAGTCAACCAATTGTTGCGCTTGGTGTTCGGTGAGTTTCAGTAGTGTCCACCGAAGGCCCCAGACCCCCACCCAGAGCTCCGGTGGCGCGTATGGCCCAGTCAGCGACGGCGAGCTTCGCGGCAAGTGGTGTTGGGCGTATGCAACGACACGGGAGGGTTGAGGGGAGAGGGAAGGGAGAGCGCAACCATTATATGGTCCGTGGAGGTGCCCAGCTAACCACGGCGCCACGGAAGGAGGGGAGAGGGCTCGCCGCAAGACTCGCCGCGCCAGTCGCGCGGTTTGTTGGGGACGACGAGCACGCACGCTGACAGGTGGGTCCCGCGGAGCAGAGAGACCGAGCGCACGCGAAAGCGACTGACGAGTGTGGCCCACGCGGAAGTGACAGACAGCGAACGAGTCCGCGCGGAGGGGGAGTGGCTGAGCGATGGGCCCCGCGACGTCAGTGAGAGAGCGAGGAGAAGAGGCTGGCCAGTGGGACCCGCGTGTCAGCGAAACAGACGAGAGGGCGCGCGCGGGAGTGAAGTTGGGCCGCGCGTGGAGGAGAGGAGTTGGGCCGAAATGTGGAGAGTTGGCCCAGTTAGGGTTTTTATCTTTTTCCTTTTTATTTTCTATTTCTTCTCCCCATTTTCAAATCCAATTCAAATCCAATTTTGAATTCAAGTTTGAGTTCAAAATTTGTGAATAACTTGTCTTCAGTTTGAAAGGTATAATTTATTAATATAAGTGTGAAGGATAATTATTTTATTTTATGTAATATTTTTCTTAGTTCTTCCCTTCTCTTTTATTTTCTATTTTCTATTCCAAATTCAAATTTATACTTTTATTTTAGTTTTTCAGATTTTTCAAATATATCAATTGAAACCCAAGGGTGAATATAAACCATACTATTTTATTATTACTGGTTTAATTTTTATTCTCCTTGTTTATTTATTTCATAAGTTGTATAAATGGTTTCCTTTAAAAGAAAAATTCTTTTTCTTTTCTCCTTTTTCTTTATTTCCCAATTTCCAAAACATTATGCTATTTTGTTCAAGTTTCTTCTACCAATTCCAAATTCAGAATTTGGGTGTTACAAATCCTACCCCCCTTAAAAATAATCTCGTCCTCGAGATTTGTAAGAAAAGGGATGTATACTCATATTGTTCTCGAAACATATGCACAAACAAAGAAATCTCAGCATGAGGTATAATTCTTTAACAAAACATAGGGTCAATAGACCTTATTGTTCCTTCTAGAGTAATATCATATCATCTACTAACTAAAGTAACATCTAGATCTTATAAATCATCATAATCTATATCTATGTAGCTTGGTGAAGCTGGTGGTGGTGGTGGAGGTTGTTGTTGTTGTCTCCCCAGCCGTGCTTGCCTTATTTCTTGGCGGGCTTGACGTATTTCCTCGCGTTGTTGTCTTATCTGATTCTGCATCTCGGTCACCATGTCTGTTAACTGTTGTATTACCAGTCTTTGGGTAGCAACCACTTGATTGAGGTCAACAGGTGGAGGATTTGGAGGATTCATTTTCTGTTTGTCGTTACGTGATAATCTTTCCTTTCCTGGTATTGACCATGAAAGTTAGAAGCATGTGGTAATAGTTTTGCAAAGGAAATTACTAAGCGGAATGGATAAGCTAGTAGTTGGTTATAATCTATAGATTCTTTGGTAGGGCTTAATTTATGTCCAGATTGGGGTAACCAATCATATAAGGTGAATATCCAAGGGTAAGATAGAATCTGTCAAGATGAGAGATATACATGGGTGAGATAGGCTACAAGATGTAGGTTAAAAGTTTGTTTGTTATTAGGTGGGAATAGAAAGGTCATACTATTCATTATGGCACTATGGGTTGGGTTAGCTCATGGTTGAATTGATCCAATGTGCTAAGATAAGTTAATACATGGCTAGTGGGGTCTAATCTCTTCTACTAGTGTCATTAATCTGTTTAAGTGGACCACATTAAGTTAGATAACATTAGACCACAATAGATCAGGTCACATTAGGTAGGATAAGAATTGGATATGACTAGATTAGACTAGTTTAGGCTTAGATAGGTCCAACAGGGTAGAATATGTATTATTAAGATATGTTAGGATGTTTTAAGATTAATTTGATATGTTATGAGGAGATAGAATCTCTTGCTAGGTTAAAATTGAGGGGTTATGCAACTATCAGATAGTTGAGGTAGTTGTATATAGCCAAGTTGATCTATCATTCTTAATTTAGTGCGGGGTGAACTAAGTTAAGTCCTGTTCTATGGGGGTAGAGTCTAAATTATTTCATCAGTGTTATCTAACATGTTTGATAAGTCACTTTAGATTTGATCAGATCCAGGTTAGATTGGTGTGACTAGTTTGACTAGATAGGATCTAATTGATTTGCATTAGATCATGGTTGATGAACTAGGGTGGATAAGTATGCTTATTAGGATAAGATGGATCCATAAAGATAAGATAGAATCTTTCGAGGTCAGTTAGGTCTATTAAGATGAGATAAAATCTTTTCAAGATAAGATGGGTATCTTTTAAGATGAGATGGATCTATTAAGATAAGGGAGAATCTTTTAAGATAAGATGAATTGATTAGAATGAGATCTTTTAGGATAAGATAAATCCCTTAAGCTAGGTAAGTTCCAATGGGGATAATCTAGGTTGTCTAGTTATTTTACAAATATATCTTTATACCTATGTGTATATGCAGATGCAATTGTGGACATCATTCCACAACTCATCACACTCAATCAAAGATCCAAATCAGGCAAGTATCATAAGAACAAACATTCAAGTTCATAGATATCTATAAAAATAGTTTTGTTTTTGTACCTAAGAATAGGTCTCCTATTCCTAAAGGTCACTTTAGGCACAGGATTTCAAAGTGTGAAATCCAAGTTTTTAGAAAGAAAAGATAAGAATAATCAGAGTAAAGCGGAAATAGATGAGAAAAGATTAAGATAAGTTTAGAAAAGAATCAGAGTAGCAAAGGTAAGTAGATAATGGTTGTCCAGTTCTATCTAGGTTTCGGCCTACAGTCAACATTGCTCTGATACCACTTCTGTAACACCCGGATTTTTGAGGTCCAAAACCCGGGGTTAACATAAACACCAGATATGCTGGGACCAAGTCTCATACATATGATGTATAGTGGCACAGGATCGAATGTCACATCTTTATATATAACAGGAGTTCTATACAAAATAAATAGTTACATTATAAGGAGACAACGGTCCAGCAACCCAAAAGTTGACTGGGAGACGACGACCTAGACCACTCACGAACTCATCACGGCATCCTCCAAGAGCATCATCCTGCAGTACCTGGTCTTGACCTGTGGTGTATGTGAGACAGCAAGAGTGAGCTCACATACGTTCATCGCTCAACAAGTTGTGGGGAATAATGTGCATGAACTCGCCAAAGGTGGGAGCTCACGTGAAGTGTAAGGCTTACCAAAGAAGAGGGTTAGAGCTGAGCATTGCTTTTAAAATTGGTCAAAATTTTATTAGCAGTTACTACGTATAAGTAAATACCAAACCAAGCCCAATTAAGTAGTAGAACAAAAATAACAACTTCACCCGCGATGCAATGCATATGACAAATTGAAGTTAGTTCCATAATTTAATCATGTGAGTGTCCGAGCTGCTCTTGACCGTGAGCACGGCTAGTATACCAGTTTTACACTCTGCAGAGGTTGCGCATCTTTACCCACAAGTCGTGTTACCCATCTGCCAAGGGGTCATGAATCCCATACACCTCTACCAAGGAAGTGAGGCAGGGTAGCACTACGAGGCCTTTACAAAGTTCCACTAGCTTCCGAAAACCCGCTACAGTTTATAGGAAGATCCAGTACAGGGATCCCTTGCAGGACCGCCATCGCAGCAAAATCCTCCCGAGGGCCTCCCCGCACTGACCTCTCCCCTACTGCCCTTGCCCCTTTCGGGTAAGGTAGTCTTCCACTAGCTTTCCTAATTAATCAGCCAAGGGCATCCCATACTACCCTTGTGGTAGCACTGTTTTCCCGGGTGGTTCTCCATGTTCCAATTAACATAATGATCTCAACATGAACAATAAATAACAACTGATAACACAAGTATAATCATGAATAGTAATGTGTATCTCCATACCCAAAACCACATATAGCACTAGCAAGTACTACCCAGAAAGATCAGTGGTAAACAAGGTATAAAGATAATCAAACTAGGTAACCTATTGGGTCCCATCAAAATTAACCTATGCAGATCATTATGATTAATTAGAACATGAGTAGGTGAAAAGAAGTGATCAAGGGCACAACTTGCCTGGGCCTTGAGATTCCAGGTAGCAGGATGATCTTCAGGTGACACGTGACCTCACTGCTAGTCGTAGCAATCCAAACAAACATGGCATAGGCAAAATTAACATTACACCAAACATATATGCAAAATACATATTAATAATCTACATATTAAAATAAGATCACAGGAAAAAGAATTATTAATTTTGGAGTTGTAGAATTCAAGTTATGATTTTTCTAAGGTTTAATGTGATTAAAATATGATTAAATGATAAATAAATTTTCTGACAGAGTTCATGTCAAAACAGTGATTCTAAATGGTAGAGAATATTATTACAAAATTTTAGGAATTGGAATGACTCAATTTGGAGCTAAAATGAATTAAATATGAATTATCTAAGTTTTAGCAATTATTTTCATATTAAAAATCTATTTAATAACCATTTTCTCTGATTTTATTATGTTCTGGACTGGGCCTCAATTACAAGAAACTGCAGGGGGCTCGGGGTAAGTCGCCACAGACACAGGGAACAGTGCCCGAGGGACGGCGGGTTTATTTTCTAGAAAACGAAGGGGCTCTTTAAGAAAAGTGCACGGCGAAGGGGTAAGATATATTTTGAGCCGTTGGATTAGACACCAAGGGCCCAGATTAAATCCGGAGGCGATTGAACCGGTACGCAATTGTAGCCCTTGGATCTAAATCCGACGGCCCGCATCAAACGCACTGAAGCGGTACGCAGCTTTTAATCTAAACCGCCCGTGATCGATCCAATGGTCCAGACGCCACCCAACCCGTGATATGATCGGGACCGTAGATTCATCGATCAACCGTCCACATCCCGTCGTCCACCTCCGCCCAATTCCCTCCCCCAAATGCCCGACGGCGGCGGGGATCACCACCGGCGATGCAATTCTCCGGTTCGGGGGCACCAAACCTAAATTAACTTCTGCTACTCGTTGCGGATATGAAAGCGGGTTTGGGCGAGGGTTCCTTACCGGGAATTATTGGCACAATCGAGCTGTCCACGGTGAACAGCGGGCGGAGATGAAAGCGCGGCGACGACGAGCAATTACCGACGATGCAGTCAACCAATTGTTGCGCTTGGTGTTCGGTGAGTTTCAGTAGTGTCCACCGAAGGCCCTAGACCCCCACCCAGAGCTCCGGTGGCGCGTATGGCCCAGTCAGCGACGGCGAGCTTCGCGGCAAGTGGTGTTGGGCGTATGCAACGACACGGGAGGGTTGAGGGGAGAGGGAAGGGAGAGCGCAACCATTATATGGTCCGTGGAGGTGCCCAGCTAACCACGGCGCCACGGAAGGAGGGGAGAGGGCTCGCCGCAAGACTCGCCGCGCCAGTCGCGCGGTTTGTTGGGGACGACGAGCACGCACGCTGACAGGTGGGTCCCGCGGAGCAGAGAGACCGAGCGCACGCGAAAGCGACTGACGAGTGTGGCCCACGCGGAAGTGACAGACAGCGAACGAGTCCGCGCGGAGGGGGAGTGGCTGAGCGATGGGCCCCGCGACGTCAGTGAGAGAGCGAGGAGAAGAGGCTGGCCAGTGGGACCCGCGTGTCAGCGAAACAGACGAGAGGGCGCGCGCGGGAGTGAAGTTGGGCCGCGCGTGGAGGAGAGGAGTTGGGCCGAAATGTGGAGAGTTGGCCCAGTTAGGGTTTTTATCTTTTTCCTTTTTATTTTCTATTTCTTCTCCCCATTTTCAAATCCAATTCAAATCCAATTTTGAATTCAAGTTTGAGTTCAAAATTTGTGAATAACTTGTCTTCAGTTTGAAAGGTATAATTTATTAATATAAGTGTGAAGGATAATTATTTTATTTTATGTAATATTTTTCTTAGTTCTTCCCTTCTCTTTTATTTTCTATTTTCTATTCCAAATTCAAATTTATACTTTTATTTTAGTTTTTCAGATTTTTCAAATATATCAATTGAAACCCAAGGGTGAATATAAACCATACTATTTTATTATTACTGGTTTAATTTTTATTCTCCTTGTTTATTTATTTCATAAGTTGTATAAATGGTTTCCTTTAAAAGAAAAATTCTTTTTCTTTTCTCCTTTTTCTTTATTTCCCAATTTCCAAAACATTATGCTATTTTGTTCAAGTTTCTTCTACCAATTCCAAATTCAGAATTTGGGTGTTACAGAATTCCTCGGGCTCTTCGACCGGATCGTTCTCTATGCGAGCGCAAACATACATACATCCACATATTTAATACAAAAGAACAGTACACCATACAAGGGAACAAGTGAAGCGAATATGCATCAAGTATGACATTCGATATCGCATTTGTTATGGTTAGAAAGAAACGGGAAAGATCTCGCAGGGGTTTAAAGTTTATGCACTAATGATTAGTTACAATTGATTCTTAACAAAAGAATTCTGTTATATATATATACTAATGGGAACCTAATCATTTTTAGTTGATCAACATTGCACGAGATAAACAATTAACTACATGAATCAATAGCATAACGGAATTTTAAATTAAACTTCCTATTTTCCATAGCATGAACAATGATCAGCCTACCTAAAACAAAGTAATTATGATCACAGAAAGTAAATAAAATAAAATAAAAAAAATAAAAAAAACAGAGGGGGGGCGGTTGAACCGGCCCTAGGGGCGGTTGAACCGGCCCTAGGCGGGGCGGCCGAGCTGGGCGGGCGCGCGGGGGAGGGCGGCCGAGCTGGGCAGCCAGGGCGGCTGAGCCGGCCGGCCAGGGCGGCTGAACCGGCCCTGCGCAGGGGGCGCGGCCAAGGGGCCAGGGCGGCCGAGGGCGCGGCCAGGGGCTTGGCCAGGGCGGCCGAGGGCGCGGCCAGGGGCGGCCGGGGCCGGCTATGGCGCGGCCGGGCGGGGCTAGGGGGCGGCCGGGGCTGGCCAGGGGCCGGCCGGGCGGCCAGGGGGCGCGCCGGGGGCGGCCAGCGGCTGGGCTGGGGGCGGCCAGCGGCTGGGGGCGCCAGGGCGGGGGAAGAAGAGGGGGGGGAGGGGAGAGGGAGAGAGGAGGGAGAGAGGGGGGAGGGGGGACTCACCGGCGGGGGCGGCCGGCGGCAGGGGCGGCCAAGGGCGGCGGCGGCTTAGGGCAGGGGCGGGTAGGGGCGGCGCTAGGGAGAGAGAGAGGGAAAATGAGAGGGAGAGGGAGAGGGTTAGGGGAAAAAAGGGGAGGATGGGGGGGGCGGCTGGGCCTCTTTGGGCCCAAGAGGGGGGGCGCGCAGGAGCTTGGGCCGGCCGGGGTCGGCCCACGGCGCGGGAGAGAGAGAAAAAGAGGAGAGAGAAAGAGAGAGAAAGAAAAAGAAAAGATTATTTCCCTGTTTTTTCGAAATCCGATCTTCCTACATGAATGCATTTGCACCTTCAAAGCAATCAAAAGAAATGCAAGGTTCGGCATGGTGCATCAAACAACATAAAGTATTTTTTAGAGTTTTTCTTACACGGGAAATCCAAACCGAATCCTGCTAAAACTTTGGAAAAGGTCAAGGTTTAGCGAGGGGAAAAAGAAAAGAAAAGGTAACGCCCGAATTTTGGCGAGTAAAGAAAAGAAAAAATTCAACTGCAAAATTCGGGGCGTTACAAAATGCAATTGAACCTGATGGATTCGTAGTTACCCCCTGCGACTGGGTTATCCCTGAAATCGCCAGTAACCCGTTCCTGCCAGCTCCAACACAGACTGAGGATGTTGATTCACCGCATATGTCTACTGGACCACTAAGACGTAAACATGTGCCACGTGGTGAAAGACAAGCTATCTTAGCCCGTCGAAACCGGCAATTTGAAGCATCCATTTCAAGGAACATGGCTACTACGACTGAGGATACTATCAGTGACGCTGGTGAAGGGGCTGATTGTACACAACCCCATATGACTACAGAGAACAACAACAATGGTAATTACTATCATTGTTTTCAAGTCGGATGAGTTGTTGGTCATTTTGGCTGACCGACTTGGACGATTAATCGTGACCAGTCTCGATTGATCAGATGACTTGAAAACAATGTTTATTATCCTATCTTAAATGGATGCAGCATGACGACGATAGCGTGTAGTTCGACTAAACGTGTGTTTCCATCAGTACAATGTAGGAATCAATGTCATGGTGATATCGTGGCAACAAATGAGAGTGCAAGTATGACCGAACAAGGAAGTGGGGTGGATCATACCCAGTCGAAGCCAAGGGTCAATTCCAATGGTAATTGTTAAGAATCTTTATTCAGGTTACATATTTTTCCCAACCCTGATATCCTGAATGCCCTTGTATTTTATGTGGCCTGTATTTTCACGTTCCAGTTGATGACGATGACGGTGTCGTATTTGAAGACGATGCTGATGAGAACGAGGGATACCTATTCGCTGGGCAATGTACTAATTTCAATCTTTTTATGGTATGATACCAATGCTTATATAGATACATATGTCTTACTCATTGTTTCCAAAAAAATATCAGATGAGGATACCGATGAAGATATAGAGATCGATGGTAGTCATGATGAATCGACTGCCACTGATGTTCCTGATCCGTATGACAAGGTGTACAGCAACATCCCTGAAGAAACACATATGCTCAAGACTGTTCCCAACTGCAGTTATTGCACCGCAAAGAAGTTTGAGTATGAGACACCTGGTTTTTGTTGTCGTGGTGGGAAGGTTGAGCTAGCCCCACTGGAGACCCCTCCCCAACTCAAGAGGTTGTGGGATAGTGCAGACTCTGATGCTAGGCACTTTCGTGATAAAATTAGGTTTTTTAATGGCCATTTCTCTTTCACTTCCCTATATTGTTGCCTCGATAGTATGACAACTAATGTAAGGGATTCTGGTATATACACGTTCCGAGCACAGGGCATGATGTACCACAATATAAAGTCATTTGGTAAGGAAGGTGGGGCAGAGCATAAACACCTTGAGCTATACTTTTATGATGATGATCCCACACTCGAGCATCGGTACCGTAAGTGTCGCGAAGAGCATCAACAGAAAGACAAAGAGGTTATTCGACAGATAGTCGACATACTACGTGGAAACCCGTACTCCGAGCACCTTAGGACCATGGGTCACGTTGAGAACCTTGATGACTATCGTATCGCGTTGAACCTAGACCAGACGTTGAACCAGAAGACATATAACACACCTCTCACTTCGGAGGTGGCCGCTGTCTGGATCGATGGGAGTGAAGGGCGAGGCCAGTTCAGCAAGAGTGTTATGCTCCATGGGAAGGACAGTTCAAGCCACTGCATCCGCTCATACCATGGATGCTACGATGCACTATCATATCCATTGTTCTTCCCTAGAGGCGAACTTGGCTGGCACGCAAATATCCCAAAGGTTGGAGTATCCATGGACGAAGTGGATGCATATCGTGCGACACATAGGGCAAGTAATGCAAATGATGAAGATGCGGGTTAGTTGTTTGTTTA
The DNA here is from genome assembly GCA_029449295.1 of Zea luxurians. Lineage (NCBI taxonomy): Eukaryota > Viridiplantae > Streptophyta > Magnoliopsida > Poales > Poaceae > Zea > Zea luxurians. Next base: position 1,057,913 of record JAOPSE010000028.1, on the reverse strand, counting down.
AATTTTGATATATTTGCGCATTATTAACTATGTTTTCAGCATCACTCACTTTATAATCCTTGCGTTTGCAGAATCTCCTAGCCATTTATGTGTGTCTGTACGTGACTACTACTGCTACAAATTTCAGATTCGCCCCGGGGTATTCAATCCAATACTTCATGGAAAGCGGCTTTTCCAGCAGTTCGCGGTCGACACGTACATAAAGATTGAGAGCTCTCGTTTAGATTACATACGCAATAATTAGGGTCGGTTAAGGGCAGACCTGTACCAGGGCTTGGTGGATATCATGCTAGATGGAGATATTAGAGCAGAGAATGTTGGCAAGCGAACTGTGTTGTCGACGTCGTTTATTGGCGGTCCTCGTGACATGAGACGTCGGTATATGGATGCTATGGCTCTGGTGCGGAAGTTTGGAAAACCAGACATATTTCTTACCATGACATGTAACCCTAACTGGGATGAGATAAGGAGGGAGCTTCTCCCTGGGCAGACGCCGCAAGATCGTTCGGATCTTGTAGTGCGTGTCTTTCATGCGAAGCTACAAGAGTTAAAGCATAGGCTGACTAAACAAGATATTCTTGGTAAGGTCCGAGCCTACGTCTATGTCGTGGAGTTTCAGAAGCGGGGTTTGCCGCATGCCCATTTTCTACTCATAATGCAGAGGAAGTACAAGCTCACATGTCCTGAGCAGTACGACCTTTTGATCTCAGCCGAGATCCCAAGCAACAAGTACCCAGAACTACGAAAGATGGTTATCAAGCATATGATGCATGGCCCGTGTGGGTCGCTAAACCCTAACTGTCCATGCACTAAGGGTCGTAAATCGTGCAAGAATCATTACCCTCGTCCTTTCAGTGACACAACGTTGCAAGGGAAGAATTCGTACCCTATTTACAGACGTCGTGACGATGATCGTAAAGAAAAGGTCCGAGGGTGCGAACTGGACAATAGATGGGTTGTCCCTTATAACCCATACCTCCTTCGTCTCTTCAACTGTCACATCAATGTCGAGGCATGTGGGAGCATCAAAGCTGTTAAATACCTGTTCAAGTACATATACAAAGGCCATGATCGTGCGTCTGTTGTTATGAGAGATGCGAGCAAGGAATACGATGATGTTGATGAGATCAAGCAGTATAGAGATGCAAGGTGGGTGACTCCTCCAGAAGCCTTGTGGAGGATATACGGCTTTGAGCTTAGCCAGATATCTCCACCTGTGATGCAGCTGCAACTCCATCTTCCAAACATGCACATGGTGGCGTTTCACGAGCGGCAAATGGTCGAGCGAGTCGTCAACCGTCCAGGTGTTGATAGGTCGATGCTCACAGCATATTTTGAGGCGAATAGTCTTCACGAGGAGGCTCGTGGCATCCTATATCGTGACTTCCCTGAGTGGTACACTTGGCAGAGTGGTAAGGGTAAAGTATGGCAGCGGAGGAAATGAGATACAGGCGGACAAGTCGGTAGGATAGTCTCTGCTCATCCGGCTGAGGGGGAGCGCTACTATCTTCGTGTTCTCCTAAACCACGTGACTGGTGCCACCTCCTATGTGGATCTAAGGACAGTTGATGGTGTCACCCTACCGACTTTTCGTGAGGCAGCAGAGAGAAGGGGACTGCTTGAGTCGGACAACACACTAGATGAGTGTCTCACTGAACGTGCTCTTTTCTAGATGCCATCGGCGCTGCGACGGCTTTTTGCCACAATACTGGTGTACTGTGAGCCAAGCGATGTGGCTGTACTCTGGCAGAAACACAAAGATTCTATGTCCGAGGACTACCAACACAGGAGTCAGAACAAAACTCATGTTGAGCAGATGGTATTGATTGACATTAGGAACATGCTGCAGTCAATGGGAAAGGACATAAATACATTCCCTCTACCTCCTATCATCAACGCGTATGACGATGCTATTGGTACTGCTAGGGAGGTTTACGAGGAGGAAAGTATCCAACCGACAGCGGGAGATGTGGCTCTTAAAGACTCTCTTAACGAGGAACAGAGGGCCGCCTATGATAAGATTATGTCTGCCGTTGACACCGATCAGGGCGGATTGTTCTTTGTGGATGGACCTGGTGGCACCGGTAAGACTTATCTATACAGAGTGCTGCTCGCGACGCTACGCAACCAGGGCAAGATTGCAGTGGCAACAGCTACATCTGGCGTTGCGGCTTCCATAATGCCTGGAGGAAGAACCGCCCATTCACGCTTCAAGATACCACTCACTATTGACGATGGCGCTGTATGTAGCTTCACGAAGCAGAGTGGAACAGCAGAGTTGCTACGGAAAGCAGCTCTCATTATCTGGGACGAGGCTTCTATGACTAAGAGACAAGCCGTGGAGGCACTGGACAATAGCATGCGCGATATAATGGGTCGCCCCGCACTACCATTTGGTGGTAAAACCATTGTCTTCGGTGGAGATTTCAGACAGGTCTTGCCAGTTGTTCGTAAAGGGTCAAGGGCTCAAGTGGTCGCGTCTTCATTACGGATGTCTTACCTATGGGAGTCCATGTCCCACATAAAGCTTGTTAGCAACATGAGAGCAAAAAACGACCCTTGGTTTGCGGAGTTTTTGCTGCGCGTAGGCGGTGGAACTGAGGACACAAATAGTGACGGCGACATTCGTCTTCCTGACGATGTGTGTGTGCCTTACAGTGGGAGTGACAGCGATCTTGACAACCTAATAGACTTCGCTTTCCCAAATCTCAACAAAAATATGTCTGATTCCACCTACATCACTTCAAGGGCGATACTGTCAACACGTAACGACTGGGTGGATATGATAAATGCTAAGATGATTGATCGTTTTCAAGGGGAGCATATGGTGTACCATAGTTTTGATAGCGCCATGGATGATCCCCATAACTACTACCCATCTGAGTTCCTAAACACATTGACGCCTAATGGGCTGCCACCTCATGTTTTGAAGCTCAAGATTGGATGTCCTGTTATATTGCTCCGGAATATAGACCCTGCAAATGGACTTTGCAATGGCACCAGGCTGGTCGTTCGTGGCTTCCAAAGAAATAGCATTGACGCAGAGATTGTACTGGGTCAACATGTTGGAAAACGGATTTTCCTACCGCGTATACCGTTGTGTCCCTCCGATGAAGAGATGTTCCCTTTCCAGTTCAAAAGAAAGCAGTTTCCTGTACGGCTTAGCTTTGCAATGACGGTTAACAAAGCAAAGGGTCAGACTATTCCCAATGTTGGTGTATACTTGCCTGAACCAGTGTTCTCCCATGGTCAACTATATGTTGCTCTATCTAGAGCGACAGCCCGATCGAACATAAAGATTCTTGTCATTCCAGCCGTCGATGGGAGGAAAAAGTCAAGGAAGGGTGTAAAGAAAAACCCCACCGTAGATTGTGGGACATATACCAAGAACATCGTCTACAAGGAGGTCCTAACAAACTAGACCCATATACGACTGAAACAGAACTCAATCTGTTGCATGCTAAATACATGTAAATGCACGATGCCCTTTGGTGTATAACTGATTTCAGAATCGTTTTGTATATATCCTATGTTTTATGATAACTGATTTCATGATCGTTTTGTATTTGTATATATATGTGGCTCATGCTGTTTACCATTGGTTTGCTGCAAATTGAGATTCTGTAAATAGAATTGGCTGATCGTGTTTTTCTGCAGAACTATTTAGAACCCATAGCTCTTATTAAATAACAATAATAGTAAGGTAATCAATAGATACTAGGTAAGTGCCCGTGCGTTACAACGGGAACATATAATACCACAAAACCCAAGGCTAACCAATACCCATCATATTCGTAGTGTAATCCGACCAACTTATTTAATTTGATAGCTATCGCTATCTGGATGCATTAGCTACTATAACTCAATCATCACGCTAGGTATATTGCGTTAGCTAATATGATATACCTTCACGATTAATGTTCATAAAGATTTCTAGCAAAATTCACTGTCATTAGCTACTATGACCCACAAAATTCACTGTTTAGCTAAAACCTCTAGCAGTGAAACGATGGATAACTGTCATGATACAAATATATTGTGTTTAGCTAAAGTCCTAGGAAAATAATACATGTAAGTATTCCCATTCAGACAAATTGGAGTTCTCAGACAACTTTACCCAAACTAGAAACATGAGAGGGCCACAAGTGCCACCTTTGGTTTGGAACAAATCAAGCACAAGCAGATTTATCTCAGCCACCACCACCACCATCAGCATGGTCAATTTTCAGAGCCTGAGCCCACACTTGGGGGACTCCATCAGACTCAGGCGCTGAACTGGCCGGCTTCCTTGGCTAGGTGCCGTCTTTGTCGAACAGACAGTCCTCACCTTCCTGCCCAGGCAATTCCATCATTTGAGGGGCTTCAGGAATGCTGTATATCTGGCTAAGATACTTGCAGTCGGGGTGAGGTGGCTTCCTAGAGCTTGTGCCATTCTCATAAGCAGCCACCGGATCGACTAGAGATTTATGCAATGAAATAAACTCTGGTTATCACCACACAGCCAAAGTATCCCGTCTGCATGCTTTTACATATCCCATCTGCATGCTTTTACCCATATGCCTGACCATATGGCTTATTGAAGCCATTAGTGATATAGAAGACTGTGATTTTTCTAGAGGAACAGTTAATGCAAAGAACATAGTAAGAGTACAGGTATTCAGAATAAACAAATCTGAACTAGAGATTTATGCAATGAAATAAACTCCTCCTGTGATATAGATTTCAAGATATTCTTCAGTTGATACACATCTCTCTCCCTAAGTATAACCGCAAACTTTCTCCAGTCAAGGGCATCATTGAAAGGCAGATCATAGTAGTCTGACAGAATAACTAAAAGGCAGATCATTAGCTGGTAAAACTGCTTCTGGTAAGAGTACAGGTATTCAGAATGACTGGTTGTGTGAATAGTTAGTCATAAATGTGACGTGTGAAGGTAAAGATTAATGAGAGAGAAAAGAGAGAAGTCATCTTTAAACAACATGCAAGCATTATATTTTAGTAAGGTAGCAAAAACAAGTTCACAGCTGCAATATTCCATATGCTTGCAGTTTATTTACATTGTCAAACTTAATTCACCATGAACAGCTCTAATAACGTAATTCACCATTAATTGCTTCTGGCTTTGAGCACTTCATCCACCCACTGAATTCGTATATCCTCAACAGCGTCATCATTATCAGCATTTGCATATGGGCTCTCATAATTTTCCAGAACTGCATAAACAACTTGTGAAATCATTGAACAGTAGTAGCTGAGAATAAAGGAGCGACAGAAATTATAATGGCATGTCATTCTACACTTCCAGGCTTCCTGCTATATGATGCCAGAAGCAATTGGATATTACAAGTTTACAGGTTAAGGGAATGACCAAAAGCTTTATCTTGCGTGATTTGGACAATTTACAGGTCTATGAACCACCCAGGACATGTCCAAGACCACCATAAGGCATCCTATCTAGAACTCTAGATCTATTTATTTACAACATGAATTACTAGAAAGTTCTGTGATTATACTATACACATACTTGGAGAATTAGGTATATGTCTGCAAACATACGTTTGATGCAAAAATTGTCCGTGCTCCATCTACCCTAAACACATCCCTGACATCACACTGCATCACTGCTATTCCATTTGACCATGTGATCTCCTCTATGTCCAGGTCGATCACGTGGAGGCAGCACCCCTTGGAGCATCGCGTTGTCGGTCAATAATTTGGTTTCGGGCAAGGCGTCAGTGACTCGGTGATCACTGATGCGTGTTAAGCCAAGCGAAGCAAGAGGGGACAGCTCAGCTGATAACGCTGGTGACTGGAGAGCCTAGCACGCACCGGACCCGTGAAGCCAACGGCGAGACCCCGTCCCAGGTGCAGTTTACAGATCCCAGGTGAGAGCAGGGAACAAGCTAGGAGATCGAGGAGGAGGTTCACCGTGTGAGCAGCATAGACAAATCATAGATCCCAGGTGCAGTTTACAGATCACATAGACAAATCACAGATCCCCGTATGAGCTGCTCACACGCATGTTAATCTTTCAATTATTCATAGTTGAACCTCCTCGATATTTCAATTATTCATAGTTGAACCGACCACGATAGTGGAACCTCCTCGATATTTTGCATCTAGCCCAATGGCCTGCTCCAGAAGCCCTGCTTCCAACTTTCTAGTGCCATATGTCTCCATGACGTGGCCAATTTTCAGGAGCATATGGCAAACCTTTACCGTATGAATAGGCACGAACAGGTATGGCAACAATGCCATTATCAGTTCTGCACGATTCTGACAAATCAAGTTCCACATTTGTTTTTATCTCATCAGGGATCTGGACAAAGAAAGAGTCTCCATCAGAGCAAGGTTAAAATTACACTAAATTCAGACAACATGATGATACTCCCATGATGTCAATATCTCGCTAAATAGCAGTCTAGATGGTTCCTTGAACAAAACACGCTGTTAGGGTTCACTTGCTGACCGGGATAAGTTTCCTTTTATCTAGACTGCTATTGTATGTGTAGGAAAGTTCAGAGAAGTATAGTTCGGCCCTATACTTACATATATATATGCCATTATCGTTCGTACAGAACAAGTGCCATATGTATTTTTAGAGCTCTAAACTTCATTCTACCTTACATAACCTATTACAGTGATGTTTAGATAATACTCTGCAGATGCCTTTATAATAGTAGAGATATAAGCTGAGCTTTCTTTCTTTTTATCTTACCAGTTTTGATAATACTAGATTATGCGCTCTCATATCTATAAACAGCCTCGAACCATCTGCTAATGAAAAAGGGCTTAATATTAGGTGTATCTTGGCAGATAGGAAATATGAGACCATACAAGAGATCCCAGGTGCAGTTTGTTGTGCTCACACGCATGAAAATGGTCTATATGACAAAAAAACAAGTGATTCTGCACTCGTTTCAGTTCTACACTATGAAATAACAGATTGTAACTGTCTTAAAGTATTGTTGAGTTTTGGATCATTTGCGAAGTTAGCAATATTAATTTTTATGCATCTAACGATTTTTAATGCATGGCAAAGCACGGGCACTGACCTATATTATTATACCTTATGAATGTAGGTTTTTGTCTCGCGATAATGGAATCTCTATTTGTAGGCTTGTCTCATAACAAGCCAAAAAATTCGGTGGCAACCGCAATAGTTCGAGAAGGTATTATAATTTTCATAGTCTGTATGGATCAATTTCTTTTTAATGACTGGTTGCTCCTAGACTATAACTAATTTTAGTGTTATCTCATGACTGGTTGCTCCTAGACTATATTTGCACGCAAGGTGATCTTGCTCTCATCGATTTGATTAAGGAAATCCCTTGTGAAACAAGGGTAGAAGTCGTGCTTATTGATGATGCCTTTGTTGAAAGAAAATGGATGGAGTGTTTATTTCAGCCGAACGCATATTTAGGTGACGAGGTAATCCACGCTTAGTTTTTATATTTGGCGACGTTGTTATGTATAAGTTTTTTTACTCATCCTGGTATTTTTAACCACAACTTACACACTTGCAGGTTATAGACTGTTACATAAATTTGATAAAAGCTCAAAAGCATCTAAAGTGCCGATCTGGAGGTCGCGTTCACATAGAAAATGCTTTCCAGTTCAATTTCCTGAAGCGAGATGGTGATGTTGAAATTAAAACAGAAGAGCTATATCCAAATAAAGACATGACACAAATATGTAGCGCTGAACGAAGGGTGTTACTTTACTTAGACCATGACATGGTACATATGAGTTTGCAATCTGAACAATTAGTGTATATATGTATTTTATTCTTATGCAAGTATTTATAACTGTTTTGTAGGTGTTTATTCCGATAAACATCCGAGAGACGCACTGGTATCTTGCCGTGATCCATGCAAGAAATATGGAGATACAAGTGCTCGATTCACTTGGTACTTCACAAGATCGCAAAGACCTCACTGACTCTGTGAGTATGCACAAACTAACAATTATGAATTCAATATTAACTTATCCCAATCTCTAATTTTGTTTTACAATATATATAGATTAAAGGACTACAAAGACAAATAGATATGATATCTCAACGTAAGGAGTTAAAAGACCACAGGTGGCCAGACCTCCAAGTTGCTTCTTGGCCGCTCAGAGAAATAGACATGGGATATGCAAAGCAGACAGATAGGTACGTCCTAAAATCTTCTTTACCAATTTCTTCATTCATACTAAACTTTATGTTGATATTAATGTATATTGTAGCTCTTCATGTGGCCTCTTTCTTTTGAACTATATCGAATACTGGACAGGAGATGAACTGTCTGACAGTTTTACCCAGGTATATTATTACTACTACGACATATATGGACATCTACAGTCAGTGTTACATATATAATGCTAAAATAATTGTTTCTTATTTATAGGATGACATGTCACACTTTAGGAAAAAATGGCTGCTATATTACTATCTTCAGACCTGAATAAGAGAAGGGGGTGTCTGTTATACAAAAATGAAAAAGAAGATGACTCTGGAAGCCCATCAGATGTTGAGATATTAGAAAACCCAACAGATTCTAATAAGAGGAAACTACTCCACATGCTTGATGATAGCGAAGTAGTGTACGAAGATGAGGAAGGCTCTATTACTCAAGCAGACTTGCAAAGGTGGTTTGTTGATGATTGGGATAAAAGAGCTCCTGTAAAAGTCTCTACCGATGGGTGCACAAATGACTTTTTAATGGTTGGTCTTTCCACAAAGGACATGCCAGTGACCAAAGCCGATTCAATAGATGTTTTATGTGATTATATCATGGCAATAGAAGACGATACGACACTAGAGTAAGTGCTCATTGATTTATTTATTTTATGTATATCAACTACTTAGATACTTGATATAGACTTTCGTCATGCTACATTACAAGAGAACATGGGTGCGAAGTTTCAATCCTTTTAAGATAGAAATATCTGTCAAAGACCTGCAAAACATATTAACGATAAATCAAGATATGATTATAAGATGTTTTGACATGGCTGTTCGGCTGCTTGCCAATAAAGAGTCACGTAGGCCGAAAGAAGAAATCATAAATAATAGAAAGCATTATATGGACATGCGTTTTTGGGTAAGTTTGTTTCTAATTATTAATGTATTAATATATAGTATCTACATCTAATCATCATGTGGACATGTATATATACTGTCCAGAGAATGGTTGGTTATGGTAAACTTCCAAAGTACCATCAGGATCCTACAACAGAAGAGTTAGCCAAAACACTCGATTGTTGGCCATCAATGAATTATTATATCACGGGTTGTAGATATGTAAGTATGTGTTTATTTCGAATGTATTTATAAAGGACACTTCTGTTGTAGGATCCTAATGATTGATATTTTGCAGGTTCTCATGCCATGGAAATTCAATGGATGTCACGCCCTTTTCGTAATAGATCATGTTAAAAAGCATGTGACTTTTATCGATTTTACACCGACTCAAGATTGGTGTAAACACATGCCATACAAGAGGTTCGCGGAAGCGATTATCATGGCCTCAAAAAAATATAAGATTGCTTACAGCAAGAAATGTTCTGGATGGGCGGAGGATATCTTTAAGTGGGAACATACAATTCAGACTGGTGTTCCAGTTGACTTAAGAGGGTATTTTCTTCGTACCACCTTCTCAACAGTTTAATTTTTTTCTATGATAATTATTGTATAAAACATAGTTGCCCAAATATTATTCTATAGGTTTAATACCAGTTACCTCGTTCTACAAGCTATGGCCATGTGGGGGAATGACAGACGACTGAAATTTGTTGGGGTGAGTGTAGTACGTTCGTTTTATGTTCAAAACTTACATTCTAGCTATCTCGTTCTACAAGATAATATGTTTTGTTCTCTTATCTCTTTGTCTGTAGGATGCAAAGACTCTTCGAAGAAACTTTGTGATTGATCTTTTAAGTTATGAGGACAATTCGTGCCGATATGCCATCCCTGCAAACATACAACAAAGACTTGTCGATATCGCTAAAAAGGATTAGCTTATTAGTGAACAGTTGTCAACACATTTGTCTGTAACTAAAATTCTAAATTAAGTATCAATGTTTCATACAAATCTTTTACTTCCATCGCAACGCACGGGCACATATCTAGAATATATATTGTTATCGTGTTATTGTACGATTCTGTGGCATATTATAGTGATGTTGTTTCCAAAACATTAGTATTTGCAAACTAGAGGGAATACTTAATGTAAGTTATCGTGTTATAATTCGGTTCCGTTGCAACGCATGGGCACCCTACTATTGTCATTTAGTTTGCTTCGCTGTTTGAAAAGTACCTGGGCTTCAATGTGGCAGGAGCTGGTAGCACCCCACTTCACTATGCTGCTTGTGGTGGAAATGCTGTCTGTTGTCAAGTATGTGCCGCAATCAGTGCGAGAGGTGAGAGGCCTGAAGATTGGGTTCCACCAGAAGATGTTTCTGCTGTTTATTACGCCAAATGTGATGGCATTGACGAGACAGTCCCTATGGGTGCTGACGGGAATGATGGGATTGTAGACATCTTCTCTGCACATTCCTACTACGATGCAGCAGGTATGAGCTTTCCAGTTTATCGAATATCTTTCCTTCATGATAGATTGATAGTGCGTCACTGATGTTATGTTATGATCAGGATCTATTTCCTTTAGTCTATTTCCATTTTCATTTCCATAAAAATAGGATCTTGATTGATTGTTAGGAGAGGATAAATGCCTCTAAACTGTTTTCAAAATAAATTAAAATGATATTGAATGTGACATGGAATACACCACAGTACACAAACTGCTGCATATTTCCTGTGTTTGGATCACCGATTCATGTAATTTATTTATAGACCTATATTGGATTTGCATTAAAATGTTTTTTTGAAGAGCCATATAGAGAGCCTCTTGGAGATGATCCAACATAAATGGAATAGGAAGAGCCTCATAGTTCCTTCATCAAATTTGCGATTTCTTCTGATACTCTTGTCTTAGAATTTTCTTGATTATATATTTAATTTATTCACCATGCAATGATTCTCTTTCTATTTTCATTTTTGTAGGTTCGTGCCACAGTCACTGAACTTCAGAATGCCATTAGAGTTTTCAGTTTGTTATCTGTTGCATCAACGTACCACTCCCATGGTTTTGATGAGAGGAAAATAGAAACTCATGTTGAGTACTGTAAACATTTACTTGATGCTGCTAAGGTTCATCGTGATGCAGCTGAGCAAGCTGAACAACAGAATAAGCAAAAATGGAAGTTGCTCGTCGGATTGCTTTGGCAGAGGAAGCTCGCCGAAGGGCAGAAGAACAGAGAAAATTTCAGGTCTATATCTTTCTTGAATTCTTGCATGAACTTCAATGATCTTATTTGTCAAAGTATTTTAGTATGTTATTAATGTGTTGTATGTAACAGTTAGAAAGGAGGAGGGAAGAGGATGAACTCAAGCAAGTAAAACAACAGGAGGAACACTTCCAGCGTGTGAAGGTATTTTATATGTATGTCTAAACCAGAGGAAACAATTTAAAAACACTGATGTAAACTGGTGTTCAATCTCTGCACCTTATCGTTGTTACTAACCTTGGATGTTTCGAAGCTAGGATATCCATTTGTGGTGATGCAACTATCATGGCTTTTTACAGTACCCCCTTCCCCCTTTGACCTCATGGTGGAAGTGGAGGATCTGAAACATTGAGTTTTTGCTGGTGAAGCTGATGCTGTTCTGGAGATTATGCTTTAGCGAAAAAATCTGCCACCTGCAGTTCTAATGCCACATACTGAAGATATATTGTTTTATGATGGCAATGAGCTACCAACAAAAATGGGTAATTTGTATAAAATATAACATGAGCCACCAACTAAAATATCTAAAAGAACTGTTACTTGCCAACTTGGCATCATTCCTTTTTCATGCAGGTCATGTGCTCAGGATTCCTTCCTTTCTTTTGTAGTGCTGCAAATATGTTGACTATGTGCATTATTGCACATGGTATGTTCTGATTTGTACTGTTTTTTGTCAGGAACAATGGAAAACATCCAGCAACACCCCTGGCAAGAGAAAAGATAGATCTAAGACTGAAGATGAAGAGACGGGAAATAAAAAGCGGAGGAGGAAGGGAATTAGGAGGAAGGATCAAAAAACAAAGATGCAGTATGGGGAAGAGGAAGATGAGTACAAAGATGAACCAGAAGCAGATGATGACTATGCAGACCTGGCGAGGTATAATGGCGCTGACAATTCAGAGAGAGCCCCAGATCACCTTCTTGTGGCTGCTGGCCTTGACGATTCTGATGCCAAAGATGACATGGACTGAATAGCAAGTCATTTATTGTTGCATTTGGCAAGGACAATATTTTTTCTCTGCTGGCTTCCTGCTCTGCGAGAAGAAGCAAGTGACACAGGTGCATGCTTTTGCTTGCTGTTGCAGATGCCTCTGATGGCAAGCTTCAGCAATCGTCAAGTACAAAGACATCCTCCCGTGTGAAATTCAATTTGCCCAATCCTAATCTCTTCTATATAGCCTCACATATCGCAGTGATGGAGCCGGATCCGGTTGCCGCTGGGGCATCCTCCTCGCCGCCACCTTCACCAGCGTCGGCCACGTCCCCGTCGTGGCAAACACGAGGTACAGTTTCTTAGTTCTCAGGCTAGGACTAGGGTTTCTTTATTATTGGGGTGTACCCGCCGTGGCAAAAGCATTCGTTTCTTAGTTCTCGGTGATTTTTACCTTCCTTCTTATTTTTCTGCGGAGCAATTTTTCACTGGGGAATATATAAGTGAAATTCATTTCTTCTTTGAAGCAATTGCGTATAGGTTCAGAAAGGACAATGAGAAAGCAAAAGATGCTTTTGAGAAGGCCTCAAAAGGACAGGAAATGATCTCCTCGTATCCTTTGGAAATTTCTGAACCTATACGCTTTTGATGGTGCAAAACGAATGTTTTTTGGTGCAAAACGAATGCTTTTGATGGTGCAAAACGAATGTTTTTTGGTGGTGAAGATTTTTGGAAGGAATATCTGGAGAGGCTAACGTTAGTGGTTTGAGTTTTATTTTTATAACATGTTGTGTAACTTATTAACTTGTTCATTTTTTGCTGAACTTCCCTTTTCCTGGGTTTCTTGGCTCACACTTTGCTTTGAACGTCAGATCACGGTCCAGCGGACAGAACAAAATAATTCACTTGGGCTTGAGGTTCAGCTACATATTACAGAAGTTGTCTGTCCTGCCTTAAGTGAACCTGGTAACCAGTTCCTATCTATGAAGCTTGACCATTCGGTTCAATACTTCAATTACTATTTGCAAAAAATTGAACTTAAACTAATATTTTTGACAGGCTTACGGGCCTTTCTTCGATTTATGACTGGGGTATCTGTCATATTATTGTATAATTGCGCCGTTGGAATTGTGTCTATGGTCTGTAGCCTGTTCGGCGTGACTCAAAATATAAACCTTTGGATATACATGCAACAGTCTTCAAGCTGTAATGTAGTAGTTCAATTGTTTTGCTCATTATGGCTCACCAAAACAAGATCTAAATTTTATCTGTTATTAAACTTCAGAACATGTGTATACATGGTTGTTTTGGCTAAACATTATCACCAGGATTTTATTATACTTCTTTATACTGCTGAGGTTGTGCATGTTGCCTGAATTTCAGATAAAACCTCTTGTAGATAATTGTTCTAATCTTGTGAGGCTGCTAATATTTATATTTAACATTGTCATTTTTATTTTTAATTTGATGAAAGTGTGTTCTATTTTTATGTTTACAAGGTATGTAAACATCTGCTTTTAGTGATATTAACAAAAATATAGAATAATAATTAGTGTTTTTGTATATCAATGCATTTTTATCATATTAATTCCGTAGCAACGCACGGGCATATACCTAGTATATATATATATATATATATATATATATATATATATATATATATATATATATATATATATATATATATATATATATATATATATATATATATAATCCACAGTATACTCACGCAAGCGTTAGCAATTTACTAGTGGATTCTGAAGTGGAGGAATTTCCTGTTTTGTGCGCTGATTGGTGCTCTTGCATTGCACTCCCCGACACTGGACCATTTTGTTTGAGGATGAGGACCAAAACTCAAAAACTGCTAAACAGGAGTCCGTCGCAGAGACAAACAAAACAACCATCGATTCCACTGTGCCACATCATCACCGCGTATAAACTAGTAGTGACCCGCGCGGCGCGATCGCAATCACGCGCAAACCCAATCGCGGAGACAAAGCACACAAGCAAAAGCCACCCCACGGGCCGCGCTAGCAGTAGTAGCCGAACGAGGAGGAGCCTCGAATCCAGCCAGGCCAGGCTCCTCCCATTCCTCCTCTCCCACGAGCTCTCACCGCTCCTCGCGGCGGCAAAACCCCCCTTGAATTCCCCACGCGCCCGCCTCCAATCCCGCCAGTCCGGCGGCGACCCAGGGATCCATGGAGAGGTACGAACTGCTCAAGGACATCGGTTCCGGCAACTTCGGGGTGGCGCGGCTGATGCGGAACAAGGACACCAAGGAGCTCGTCGCTATGAAGTACATCCCGAGGGGGCTCAAGGTGCGGCGCGGGCGGCCTCCGATTCAAGTTCTCGTGTTTGATTCCGGAACTTACGATCTTCCTTACGGGTTAATTTCTCTGCCCGCAGATTGACGAGAATGTGGCGAGGGAGATCATAAACCACCGCTCGTTGCGGCACCCCAACATCATCCGCTTCAAGGAGGTGAGCCAAACAGAAGGGGGATTGGATTTCGCGGACGGAGTGCTTCCTGCACACCTCCCCTGCTGCCGCTGAAGCACGTTTTTTTTTCTCTACTTTTTTTCTTCTTCTTATTGTTCGTTTCATCATTTAGGACCCCTGTTTTTTTCCCTAGGTCGTGCTCACGCCCACGCACCTCGCTACCGTCATGGAGTACGCCGCCGGCGGCGAGCTTTTCGACAGGATCTGCAGCGCCGGGAGGTTCAGCGAGGACGAGGTGATCACTCGTTTGTTCCGATTAGGCTGTTTCCCTACAACTCCCAAAACCATTTGGGTTGGGCTTGACGTGATATTCTCTCTTCCTTTTTATATTTTTTATTAATCCTACTAGGCGAGGTATTTCTTCCAGCAGCTTATCTGCGGTGTCAGCTACTGCCACTTCATGGTGAGAACACCAACCAAGTAAAAAGCGAAGTGTTCTCTTTATGCAACAAAAAGGTACCCACAAAAAAAATCCATGCTGATGAGGTGTGCGAATGCAAATTTTGTTTGGATTCACTCTCAGCAAATTTGTCACCGGGACTTGAAGCTGGAGAACACGCTGTTGGATGGCAGCCCGGCGCCGCGCCTAAAGATCTGCGACTTTGGCTACTCTAAGGTACCATTTCCTCCCTCTTCTCTTAGTTAATTGACTAGTTTCCTGTAAGATTAGATTAGGGGATACGAGGACCCAAATTTTGACACGGAACTGTGCTGCTTTTTCTCACACTCGCACTGCTTATCCAACTCGTGCCTTTTATTGCCTTGTTAAAGAATTATTATTGCCTTCTTAAAGAAAGAAGTAAAATTGATGCCTTCCTCCAGCTTCGTGGAAAATTCACTCTCAAAACAGAGAATGAGGCAATACTTAAACAAATACTGTAGCAGTGTGATGAGCTGCTAACAACTTTCTTTGCTCCAGTCATCGCTGCTGCACTCAAAGCCTAAATCCACGGTTGGAACTCCGGCGTACATTGCTCCGGAGGTACTCTCTCGCCGGGAATACGACGGCAAGGTCAGTGCTGTGATTTGTATCCTTTTAATATATCACTATAGCCCTTATTTTTGGGAAAGGTTACTGCAGCTTTTTTTGTTGGCATCGCCTCTGCTTGTGTGTTGTTGCCAGTCTGCTCAGTGACGCTGGCCATACTGTAGTAGTCCTAGTCCCGCAGCTCCTTTAGATTTCTGGACCCAGTGCATGACAGCACCACTTGCATTGCTATGTGGCCCCAGTACAGCATGAGTTTCTGCCTTATGGACCAGGCTCGTGGAACCCTTATCTGATCAGTGATTTTGGATTTTTTGGACTTTCGTCCTTAGACCTAGTAGGCAGGGTGTGGGCCTGGCCCCACACGCCAGGATTGGCTTGTTATCCCTATCTCTGTAGAGAGATTCCAAATCCCAACTTCCAAGTACTTCAATTATTTGTGTTGACATTTTTTTCAAAGAAGCATGGGGTGCTTGCCTAAAGAAATGTTCATTCTGTGTCACTGGGACATTTTTTCCACGTAACTTGTCTAATGCTCAACTTTGCCCCGGTGGATTATGCCTGCTTCTCTTTCATGTGTGGATTCTAATCGTGATTAGATTCATACTCTATTACATGCTGTCTTGTCTTCATGGCATTTGTGGGTAGTGATATATGATGACAGTTTGATTTGTGGAGAAAAGCACAAGATTCTGTTGATGCGCAAATCTTATCGCCATGTCTAATTTAAATGATATGCTTATAGTGAGGATTGTTAAATAAAAGAGATCTTCCACACTTGTATTCTGTTGATCCATCAAAAGTTTCTCTTAAACTACCGCAGCAACTCCAAAATGTCATTTTCATCTCTTTAGATAACATGAAAAGGAAAACCACTAAAATGAACTGAAATCCTTGCTCATGATAAACTCCTTATCGTGGAGATGTCCTGTGGGCATGTTTATAAGTCCTATTTTGTTCCCATGTATCATACTTTTATGTCATTTTCATGACCATTTTCCCAGCATTTTTCCTGCTCTAGTTCATGTGTGCAATGATCTCTGCCCCCTTCAGGTCTTATCTTTTCATGTAACTATGTCATACTGGATATCCTGTTGGTTGTCTGTGGCCCTTCATTATTTTTTGCCTTTATCCTTTGCTTTTTATCCTCTTTGCTTGTCCTGCCTGATGTGGATACTGTTTAACATTCAATTATGATACCTTGTTTCTCACTTTTTGGAATGTCATACTCATACCAAACTGCTTGCAAAATTTCCTTTAGGTCATTTAAATTTTGTTACCTGAGCTTGTGAAAGAGAAACCTTAGATGTCACCAAGATTAGTTTATGCAATGGACATTGCTCAGTATTTATGCATTATTGGTTTCAAGAAGCTTTGTCAAATTTTGAAGGTGCCTACTTCTTTGATTTGCTTTTGGGCTACTCTGGAGTTTTCCAATAGTGCAATTCACTTTTTTCACCTATCTGATTTTTCCATTCCATTTGTCTATATCCCATGCTTACTTTGGCAACAAATTGTTATAAATGATTTTTCATGATTGGTCTTATGAATCTTGACTTATGGTTCCTGTTTGGTTTCAACTCTAGCCTTGTTATGGTATATAGTAGGAGGCCTAAACAGCCTACTAACCGGCCCATTATAGATGGCCGCACATATAAGGATTAGGAGAAGTATGTTTAGAATCCTTAGGTTGAGGAGAGTTTGTTTAGAGTCCTTAGGTTGAGGAAAGTCTTTTTGAGTCGGACCATGAAGTCCCACGTCTGTAAACTATGATGTTATGCATTGGTCAATCTAAGTGTTAGAGTGCTTATGCATATGGGCCTGGCCCATTAGGGTTCTCTGTATTTGTATCCCTGTAGCTAGGGTTTTCCTGAGCACTACACACTCTCACATGGTATCAGAGCCTTAGGTTTTTCCCCCTTCTCTTCCTACAGCTGTCGCCGTCGCCAACATGGCCGGCCGGCCGCCGCCACCATTGCCGGTCGACCGTCGCCCTCTCCCTCCGCCGCCGCTGCGACTCCTTTCCCCCTCTCCCTCTCCTACCGGGCGGCGCTCGCCGCGCCCCTGGCGGCCACGTCCGGCCCTGCGCGCGCCACCCCCGCTGCCGGCGCGCTGCCGGGGTCCGTCTTCGTCGCCGCCGCCACACCTCCTCCGCCCGCGCCGCCGTCGGATCCGGCCGCGGCAGCCTTACCTCCCCCACCTGACCCGCGCCGATCAACCCTCTGTCCGCCGGATCCGTGCCGTCCGCCCCCCCTAGCGGTCGTCCCTAGCCCCGACGGGTCTCAGCCGACCCCTGCTGTTTCCCTGGGCCCCGACGGGACTCGGCCGACCCCTGCTGTCCTCTCCCCCGGCTTCCCTTCCAGCGCGCTCTCCCTGTCGGATGCTGCCCTGCTTCGCTCCCAGCTGTTTGGCGCCGGGTTTTCCCCATGTCTCGCTCCGCATGACGGTTGGGGCCCATGTGCGTGACTGTCCACCGCTGATGACTGTCTACAGCCAGCCGTCCGCCATCACCTCATCCCTGCGCGCTCCTTCGGATGACGCTGCAGCCATCCTCGCCGCCACCCGGGCAGCCGTTACGGCGGCTCGCCAGCGGGCCCAGGACGCCGCCCGTGCTCTTGAGCAGGAGCAGGCGATTGTTGACGCCATCGAGCGCCAATACGTCGAGACCTACCACCGTCTCGCTGGCAAGGTCGTGTCGGATGGCGCCCCCACGTCCGCTCATCACACTGTCGACACCTTCAAGCCCACGCCCGCCCCAGCCTCAACTCTTCGCGCCTCTCTTAACGCTCAGGCGGCGGCCCTCACCAGCATCTGGGCAACCGTCACCGACGTTCTCGCGCTGGACTCCACTCTGTACCCTCAGTGGCGTGACCAGGTCCTGCAGACCCTCCGCCGCTACGCCCTCGCCGACCATGTCCTTTCCCTGGTCTCTGACCTGACGGAGGATTGGCTCCTGATGGATGAGGTGGTGCTTTCTTGGATTCATGGCACCCTCATGGCCGAACTTTAGGACATCGTTCGAGTGCCGGACGATATTGCTCACCGGATCTGGGGTGCCCTTGAGGCTCAGTTCCTCGGCAACCGCCAGACTCGGATTCTGTACCTTGAGACCGCTTTTCGCCAGTTTGCTTAGGGCGATCTCTCTGTGGACGAGTACTGTCGTTAGATGAAGACGATGGCGAATACTCTCCGCACCCTCGGGCCCCCATCACCGATGAGAGCCTCGTGCTCAACCTCCTACGCGGCTTGAGCCCTCGCTTCGATGCGTGACACCCATCTTTACCCGCATGAAGCCGTTTCCCACTTTTGCGGAGGCCAAGAACGATCTGCTTCTCGACGAGCTTCGCCTCATCGCCACTACGACCACCACTCCCGCCAGACGCTCTACAGCGCGCCTCGGGCTGCCCCCTCTGACTTTGGGGGGGGGGGGGGGGGTCGTGGCCGCGGTCGCAAGAGTGGTCGCGGTGGCCCGTTGGGCTGCCGGGGCAGCTCTCCGGGTGGTACTCACTGACCATCCTTCTACAACCCGTGGACTGGCACCATCCACATGTGGCCCGGGCCGTCCGCGGGTGCCTCGGCCCCTCGCCCCACCACCTCTCAGCAGGTCTTCTTTGCCGCTCCACCGTCGGCAGCGCCCTCGGCTCCTCCCTAGCCTCAGCAGGGGCTCCTTCCACTCCCGGGGTCTATGGCCCATCCCGTGTGGGGGCCCTGGACTATTGGGTGGGACGCGCAGTCTCTCGCCAGCTCCTTCTCCACGATGACGCTGGCCTCGCCCACCTCAGTCTCTGATTGGGTGGCTGACTCCGACGCCTCCTACCACACCACCCGGACGCAGGTATTCTGTCTTCCACCTCTCCCCCCACCCCTCCCTTCCTTCTTCCATCGTTGTTAGAAATGGATCTGCCCTACCCGTCACCTCAGTAGGTGACGCGGTCCTTCCCGGTCCTTTCCGTTTAACCAACGTCTTTGTCGCCCCCAACATCATTTAAAATCTTCTTTCCGTCTGTCAGTTCACTACTGACAACTCTTGTTCTATGGAGTTTGATCCGTTTGGTCTGTCTGTGAAGGATCTTGCCACCAGGACCCTTCTCGCTCGGTGTGACAGCCCAGGGCCCCTCTACACGCTTCGCCTGCCTGCTTCCCCTACATCGACCTCTGCCCCGCCTGTTCTTGCAGCGGCCGCCTCCTCTGTGACTTGGCATCGTCGTCTCGGCCACCCCGGGCGTGATGTGATGTCCAAGCTCTCTAGTAGTACCTCTATTTCTGGTTCTAGGGGATCTTTTGAGCACCTCTCTCATGCTTGTCAGTTAGGTCGCCATGTTAGGCTCCCATTCCCCACCTCTTCTAGGGCAACAGACATTTTTGATTTGATACACTGTGATGTATGGACATCACCTGTAATTAGCATTTCTGGCTATAATTATTATTTACTCATTCTCGATGACTTCTCGCACTATTTGTGGACTTTTCCTTTACGTCAGAAGTCGGACACTTATCCCACCCTGTCTCACTTCTTCGCTTGGGTCTCCACTTAGTTCGGTCGCACCATCCGGATTGTCCAGTGTGGCAACGGGCGCGAGTTCTATAACAATGCGTCCCGTGACTTTTTTCTCTCTCGCGGCGTCCACCTCCGTATGTCGTGCCCATACACGTCTCCTCAGAACGATAGGGCTGAGCGCATGATTCTCGCAGCGAACGATGCCATGTGCTCTCTGCTCTTTCAGGCTTCCCTTCCTACTCACTATTGGGACTATTGGGCTGAGGCCCTCACCACTGTCACCTACCTCCTCAACCGTCTACCCACCAAGGCGATTGCCCACTCCACTCCTTACTTCGCTCTTTTCGGCATCCACCCCTCCTATGATCATATTCGTGTCTTCAGGTGCGCTTGCTACCCTAATCTCGCCTCCACTGCTCCTCATAAATTAGCGCCCAGCTCCACTCGCTGTGTCTTCCTCGGATACTCCCCCGACCATAAGGGTACCGATGTCCTAACCTCACCTCACATAGAATCCTCATCTCTCGTCACGTCGTCTTCGACGAGTTGGTTTTCCCCTATTCCTCTTCTTCCACTGCCTCTCTGCTCGAGCTCGACGTGTTCCTCGATCTCGATCTTGTGTCCCCTAATGTCGTACCCCCCTTCCCTGCAGGTCCGTCCACCATGCCAGCCCGCGCGGTCCCGCCTGCGACGCCCTCCCCCTCACAACCTCGTGCGGCCTCGGCGTCCCCTGCGTCGCCTCGCGCGACCCCACCGGCGTCACCCTCCCCTGCACAGCCACGTACGGCCTCGACGTCCCCTCCGTCGCCACATGCGGCCTCAGTTTCTCCCGCGCAGCCCTGTCCGGCTTCGACGTCTCCCGCACCGTCATGTACGACCCCGTCGTCTCGCTACACCGACCCCATCCAGACGTACCAGCATCGCGGTCGTCGCGGTGCACCGGTTCGCCCTCGTCGAGCCCCTGGCCTATCACCCCGTCATCGACCACCGGGATCCTCGCCACATCCACCTGATGGTCACCCGACGCGCGGCGGGTGTCCTCCGGGTCCCTGATCGCTTGATTCTCTCCGTGACCTCTTCTCCGGCCCTATCGTCGGTGCCCACGACTGTCCGTGGTGTGCTTGCCGACCCGCAGTGGCGGCGTGCCATGGAAGAGGAGTACGAGGCTCTCCAGGCTAACCGCACCTAGGACCTGGTGCCTCGTCCCCATGGCGCCAACGTGGTCACCGGGAAATAGATCTTCAAGCTGAAGCTGTACGCCGACGGGTCCCTGGAGCGGTACAAGGCCTGCTATGTGCTCCGGGGCTTTACCTAGTGTCCCCGGGTCGACTACGACGAGACCTTCAGTCCGGTGGTCAAGCCTGCCACCGTCCGGACTGTCCTGACTCTCGCGCTGTCCAGGGACTGGCCGGTCCACCAGCTCGACGTGAAGAACGCCTTCCTCCATGGCACCCTGATGGAGACGGTCTACTGCACTCAGCCCGTTGGGTTTGTCGACCCTGCTCACCCCGGCATGGTCTGCAAGCTCAACAAGTCCCTCTACGACCTCAAGCAGGCCCCCCGGGCTTGGTACAGTCGCTTCGCCACCTTCTTATGTTCGCAGGGCTTCATTAAAGCCAAGTCGGACACGTCCCTATTCCTCCTCCGTCGCGGCCCGGACACGGCGTACCTCCTCCTCTACGTCGATGATATTGTGCTCACCGCCTCCTCCCCTGGGCTCCTGCGTCGCATCATCTCCTGCCTCCAGCAGGAGTTTGTGATGAAGGACCTGGGGGCACTCCACCACTTCCTAGGGGTCACCGTCGAGCGCCGTCCCCAGGGCATGTTCCTTCACCAGCGACAGTACACCGTCGACCTTCTTGAGCGTGCTGGCATGGACGAGTGCAAGCCCTGCGCGACCCTGGTGGACACGCAGGGCAAGGTCTCCGCCGTCGGCCCCCCGGTCGTCGATCCGACCGGCTATCGGAGCATTGCCGGGGCACTTCAGTACCTCATCTTCACCAGGCCCAACATTGCCTACGCCGTCCAGCAGGTGTGCCTTCACATGCACGACTCTCGGGAGTCGCACCTCACCGCGATGAAGCGGATCCTGCGGTACTTGCGTGGCACCCTTGACTTTGGGCTCCTTCTACGCTGGTCCTCGACCACGGAGCTTCGCGTCTACACCGATGCCGATTGGGCGGGCTATCCGGACACGCGCCGGTCCACCTCGGGCTATGTCGTGTTCCTCGGAGACAACCTCATCTCCTGGTCGTCAAAGCGCCAACCGGTCGTCTCCCGCTCTAGCGCTGAGGCCGAGTACCGCGCCGTGGCAAACGACATGGCTGAGGCGGCCTGGCTCCGCTAGCTGCTCCAAGAGCTCCACAGTCCACTGGCCACGAGCACCCTGGTCTTCTGCGACAACGTCAGCGCCGTCTACCTCTCCACCAACCCCGTCCAGCACCAGCACACGAAACATGTCGAGGTCGATCTTCACTTCGTCCGCGAACGGGTCGCCTGTGGAGCTGTTCGCGTTCTTCACGTCCCAACCGCCTCCCAGTTCGCCGACGTCTTCACCAAGGGGCTTCCGTCGCTGGTGTTTGCAGAGTTTCGGTCCAAAGTCTCAACATCTGCAGTGGCTAGAGTTTCGACTGCGGGGGGGGCACTAAGAAGAAAGTATTGTTCGTTGCCTCACCTGTGTTCTCCAGCCGGCAGCAGCACGGCTCCCCTTCGCCCCCGCTCGTCCAATCATCTACATGCTATTACCCACTCCTATAACCTTCGTAACAGAGGCGTTCCTACCAAGCCTACTCTAACTTGATTGAGACTAAGGCTTTATTATTGTTGTTGTTGATCTTATGAAGTGACAGATAATTGTTGAAGTCGCCATATACTGTTTAATATATCTGTCGATATAATTGTATATGTTCAAGGTTTTTATTGCCCAGTCCGTAGTGATGCGTTATTGTTTCATTGCTTCTCTTATATTTTAACTGAAGTGTTTGATATAAGTTTCATCGCCAGTGGATATGCTTTTAACTCACGCTACCACAAGCTTAGGAAAAATTATCTTCAAATTTTTTTCTGTTTAAGCACAATGGCTGCAGTCAATAGTATGTTACAGATAAAATAGGTTTATTTATCTTGTAACATAAAATACAAGTGCTTCTGTGCTTGGCTGTTGGACTATAGCATGTTTCCTTTATATTGGAGCTCAAATTTTTATTTATAGGTTATAGTAAGGGCACCTACTTCCTTGAAACTGATGTTCGTGTTCTTCTCAAAAAAAAAAAAAAAAAAACTCCTGGGGGTAAGACAGCCCTAGACATTTGGCCAAGAGAAGATCTCATACGGATCAAGAAACCTTCCTAGATCCCTTTCGCAACCACACATGAGGCACAATTGTCTGTGTGAGAATCTGAGGTAGGTTTTAGACCTGTGTTTTGGCTTTGGCTTTGGCATGTCATAGATGAGGGGATTTTTTTTTAACATCAGCTTGAAATTCACTATCTGAAATCGGACCCATGACCTGAGTCAAACCTCGTTCTTCCCCTTCTCATGATGGGGTTCATTACATTTTGTAATGTGTGTTGCAGATGGCAGACGTTTGGTCTTGTGGAGTGACTCTTTACGTGATGCTGGTTGGTGCATACCCTTTTGAGGACCCCGATGATCCCAAGAATTTCAGAAAAACGATTGGGGTAACAGTTCACTCGTTCATCATACTCTAAATCATGGGCTCTTGCACTTTGAAATTATTTTTCTAAGATTTTGTGCACCCATATCCTTTTTCTCAGAGAATAGTGTCAATTCAATACCAGATACCAGAGTATGTCCACATATCCCAGGATTGCAGACAGCTCCTTGCTAGGATCTTCGTCGCAAATCCTGCAAAGGTACTGTTGGGCAGTGAATCCTGCAAATCCTCGATCATTTTACTATGGTTTACCACCACCTTAATTCCATATCACCTCATTTCTTCAGAGAATAACAATTAGGGAGATTAGGAATCACCCCTGGTTCCTGAAGAATTTGCCCAGAGAGCTTACAGAAGCTGCACAAGCGAAGTACTACAAGAAGGACAACGGTGCCCCCACCTTCTCTGATCAAACAGTCGAAGAGATCATGAAGATCGTAGAGGAGGCCCGTACGCCGCCCCAGTCGCCTGCTCCAGTGGCTGGTTTTGGTTGGGCAGAGGAAGAAGAGCAGGAAGATGGGAAGAAACCTGAGGATGACGAGCAGGATGGGGAGGATGAGCAATACGACGGCGAGGACGAGTATGACAAACAGGTGAAGCAAGTACATGCCAGCGGGGACTTTCGACACCTAATAAAATGAAGCTCCTAGCAAGACCGAGTTCTCAACTGATGAGATACTGTCTGGTTTTGCTGTAGTTTGTGGTTCTAAGATGATGCACCCTCGGTGCTTACGTAGTATACTTCTGTCTGGATTCACCTTTTTTTCGCATATTGTGTTAATACTCTGTAAATTATCAAACTGGCTTCCTCAATGCTCGTGTAATTAAATGAACCGTTGAGTGATTAAGCTAGAAGGCAAAATATACTTTCTATGGAGTAAATTCTGAAAGGATCAATATGTGTTGAACTAGACTAATTTAAATTTTATTTTCGCAACCATTACATACTATTGAATAGTCTATTTCATTCTGTGTACCTAGAAATGTTTTCTATTTCTAGCACGAACTTATCTCAAGTTCTAATATTATTCTAGCATAATAATTCTAGTAATAAAAACAATTTAATTGCTTAAAAACTGTTCAAAGTAAAAAGGATTACAAGCATGATAATCTTCTTTTGAAGTATCATTAGCATATAGCATGTGCTAACACTACGATCTCAAAGAGTGGATGGGTCGACGGCGGATCAGGTGAATTTAGTGTAGGTTATGGTATAGATGGTCAATTGGTACTAACACGATGGACTAGCTCAGACACGACACGAAAAAACACGGTCCAGACACGACCCGGCTCGGCTAGCATAGTGTTAGTGCCGTGCATAGGCCGCCATCTTGAGCGTAGTGCCAGCACAGGCACACACACTTACATTTTTTATTTTAAAATTAATAGTTTACATATATTAAGTATAAGAATTTAACATATAACACAATAAAACTACAACCGCACTAGTTAGGTGGGTGTGTTTAAGTCTCTCATACACGTGACTGTGTGTTTGAGCCCCATTAGCTACACATTTTTTTGCGGAATTATACAATATACTCAGATGGGCCAGCGTGCTACCGGGCCAGCCCGACACAACTAGCAGGCTGACGGGCCGTGCCTAGGCCGCTACCGTGCCACATGGGCCCGTCCGGCATGGCCCGATTCGCTAGCCAGCCCTGGTGGGCCATGCCTAAAATGGGTCGTGCCCAACATGGGCCGTGCCGGGCTGGGCCGGGACGGTCCGTTTAGCCATCTATAGTTATGGGTGTAGGGAGTGATTTGGGTGTGCGGGTTTTGTAAAGTTTAAACGGGTGGATTATATAGTGGTATAGATAGAGCCTATACTCTCCACTAAGGATTAGAAACATGATGTATGATGATGTTTTTGAGTTATCGGAGTTGTCGGAGAGGAAATCTCCCCGGCCGAGTGGTGGATTGCACCCGCCCTAAATCCTGAAGAGAGGAGGGGCCTAAGCGTTTTGCTTGCTACGAGGCTGGTGGATCAACACACGAGAGCACACGAGGGTTTAGAGTGGTTTCAGCCGCCGGAGCGTAATACCCTACTCCACTGTGTGATGTATTGTTTTGGAGCTTGTATGAACTTATGAGTGTATGCCTAAGCTAGGTCTGAGAGCCTCCCTCTGTAACGTCGTATGCCTCCCCTTTTATAGCTGAAGGGGGGCATGCACAAAAGGACTGGGCCCCGACATGTGGGCCCAGGGACATAAAGAATATAGAGCTTGGATCCTCTAATGTCTGTTGCCGAGGCAATCTTCTTATGCACTGTCGCTCGAGGTCTGCGTATCCTTGGCGTGCAGGGGAAGCTTCTTGCAGAACATAAGATGAGTATAGTGCGCCGCCCTCACGGGCGCACTGTTTGCCAGTAGACCCAGCAGGCGCGCCGCCTGCTGGATGACCTTGACGCCGCCTGCCAGCGGATAGGACAGGACGCATTAAATGCTAAGAGGGCACGTCGCCCGTCAGCGCAGTGGCAGGCGACGCGTCTTTTCCTCAATAAATGCAGGGTCTGCACGACTTCTCGTCAGGTTCGGCCCGGTAGCTTATGTCATGGGCCACAAGCAGCGGGTTTCCGCCTGAGCGGGAAGCGGAGGGCAAGGCCCGCACACGTGTCAGCGCCGGACCCCTGCACACACTATGGTCCTTCTCGTTCCGGGACCCTGCTGGAGTTCGGACTCACCCGGGGGGTTCCGGACTTGTACGTATATAGGGGTTCGGTGTCCTTCCGCGGGGGTCCGGCCTTACTGGGGTGTGGTATCTTTCCCTGCCACGTGGCGCCCTTTGGCCTGCCCATCCGGTGGGGTCAGGCGCGGTCCTCCGTGTGGCTAAGGGACATCGCATTGGTGTGGTACCCCTGATTTTGGGTACCGACAGTGGCCCCCGGTCCCGCCTTAGGGGAGGATGCGAGCCTGCAGGTGGGACCAGAGTCTGATTGGCGGTTGGACCGCTGCTTCCGTGCGCCCGTTGCCGCAATTACTGCCGCCTGCCCATGACCACACCAACTGCCGTGCCTATTCCCACGGCTGAATGACCCATGACCATCGTACTTAACGGCACTGTTGGGCCATGCGCGGGGCTGCCTCGAGTCGCTGCACTGGTTCTGAAAAATTTACCTTTTCAGAATCCGTGACAGTCCCGAGAAGACGTGGCATTGGCGCAGGTGGCGGTGTGGTTTCTTTGCACACGGTAACCGGCGCGCCGGTTACATGACGTGTGGGCCTAGGCCCCTGAGTTGGACTGCCAGTTGTGGCGGAGCTGAGGGGGCGCACAGCCGTGGGACGGTTGCACGCCTCTTGCGCGGTGGTTCGCCTTCCTGGCCGCTGGTTGCCCCAAGAATGGAGGGGCGCGTAACCGCAGGGTAGTCGCACGCTCCTTCTTGGGGTTAGTTTGCATGACATGCGGGGCCTGGCCCCCGTGTCATAAGGTGAGATCCTTGGTGCACGCTGGGGGAGACTTCACCCGTGACGCTTCAGGGGCGCGAGTGGGGGGATCTGCCTTTAAAAAGGGGTCGATCCCTTGGGCAGTAGACATGCCTCGCTCCTCTTGCGACCACCACGCCCTTTCGCCTTCTGGGCCTCCAGATGGGGTGCGCCGGTGTTCTCTGGAGGGATCCGCGTCAAGGTCGTCTCCTCCGACGACTTCACCGTCGGAGAGCGTGCGCTCGTGGTGGTGGCGCCGATCCTGTCTTCTTCCTGCCGCCGTTGGAGGGGTGCAACCCCATGGGGGTTGGCATCCTTCCACCACCATTCGGCTTCAAGGATTTTCATCACGCAGCCCGGCTGCAGTCCCCCGCCGATGGTCATCCAAAAGGATGACTACCAGCCTTGTGGTGGGGAGAAGCAAACTGGGCTGCGGCCTCCCTCCTGCCCCCAGCTTCAAGGATGTTCATCATCCGTGCTGGGGAGGAGGGTGCACCGAGTTGGGACCCGCCTCCGCGTGGGCAGCGGCCCGCTTCTTCCCTCAGTGTTCGGGGGAGAAGGGCGTTCGCCGTCTGTGGCGCTGTCAGCTGCCGCGTGTCTGGCTTCCTGGCCTGGGTGGCTCTGGTGCCGCCTCCTACCACTGGAGCGGAGCGTGGCTGCCCGTCCACCGCACGGGCGACGGTCGCGCCGTGCTCGGGTTGGCCACATCCACGGCTTCTCCTGTGGCACCAGCCGTACTGGGAGGTCGCACAAGACGTCGTACACCGTGCGGGTGGGGGCGGCGTTCTTGGATGGTCTTGTCCTCACTCCCGTAGTGAGGACGGGAGCGAAGACCTCTTCGTGCGCGCTGGTGCGGCCGCCGTTCGCTGGTACAGTACTGGTGCGTAGGTGGCCGCTGTTGTCGGTGCTGAGGTGGTCGCCGCCGCTAGTGAGGCTCCCCACTGCAGAGGTGGTTGCCTCCGCCGGCGAGACCGTCAGTGCCACTTGCTGCCGGACCTCCGGCTCTTTGGCTTTAATGTGTGACACCCCAGTGTCACTCAGGGTTTTTCTCAAAAAGCCAAACCAAGAGCCATCATTTTATGTGAAGCAAAGTAAGCATGAGCATCAAAGTAACTTAAGAAATAATGAAGTCACCAAGTGTATACTCAAAAGTGTCATGATCAAAACAAATAAGTCCCTTAAAAGATCAGATTGTGCAACCCTAGTTTAAAAACCCTAAATGAGCCCCATGAGCAAAAATTCAAAAGAGAGGAAAAGGGAGTGAAAAGTTTAAAATCTTGAGTTGAGCCAATTACAAAAATTGAAGTATATTTAATGAGCAACAAGAAAGGTTGAGAAAGCTTAGCTAAAATAATTCAAATAAAACCCCAAATCAAGTTTTCCATGTGGGACTTGATAAGAATTCTGAATTTCAGATTTCTGAAAATCAGACCTTGAGCCAAAGATCAGGGACGTTCACCTTGATCCCTAACTCGAATCCTAATGGCCCCATTGACAAAAATGTGCCTAACTAACCCCTCTGTCGTGTGCCAGAAGATGGCATTGGGACGCGAGCCCTAGACACGACTAAACCTTGGATTTGCCTCGGATTTGCGCAAGGAGACAGACCAGATTTCCTGGCTCCATATCTTTGCAACCAGTAGGCAAAATCCTATGACCTCCACACAAGAATGGTAGCTTGTAGGGAGGGGAAGAGGTTTTGTGCATGGACCAAGGTGAGAGCAGGCTCGGATGAGCGACTACACGCGCCAGAACTTGGGCAGAACGCGTGCTCCCACGTGTTCGACCCTGGCCGGTGCGCCAGAGCTCGCCCAACCCGCGCGCGCGCGCTCCCCGGCGACCAGTCGCGTCCGCCGCGCGTCCTCGCCCTCGGCCGTGCCCGCCCGCGCCTATAAAGCCTCCCCAGGCGCGCCTCACTTCGCCCCGCACTCACCCTCTTCGGCCAGCCGCTTCCCTTAGCTCCGGCGAGCTTGATTTCCGCCCGCCATTGCCACCCGAGCTTCGGCCACCGTGGCCAGCTCCCCCCAGCCGTCCTCAAGCCAAGCCAGTGCTTCGGCCAGCTCCACCAGTAGCCCGTGAAGCTCGCCAAGCCCTCGGACCCAGCCGGACTTCACCGGAGGCCCGAGATCGGCTTCGCCAGACTTCGGTCTTCCGCCGCCGCGCGTGGACCGAGTTATCCGGTGAGTCTCCGCCCAATTCCTCTCGCTCATAACTTCTCTGGCATCCCGTGGACCTCCCTGACCCATTTGATTGGACTACCTCGCCGTGACCAGGCCGGTCTCCTCGCCGCCGACGAGTATCCCCGCCTGCGCGCGTGGACCGACCGACTCCGACCATCTCCGACGGCGTTCCGCACACCGTTGTGATCCCCAGGACCTCCCCTTCATCCTCGACCTCTTCACCGGAACAGTCTCGCCGCCGGTAAGCCCCTCCGCCCTTTTCCCCGCCGCGGCTACTGTTTAAGTTAAACTGAGGACCTCGGGTTAGGAGGTGAAGAACCCGAGGGGTTTTCTGCAATGTCAGAGACCCTGGTGAATAGTAGCCTGAGGACTGATTCGCGAGGAAAAACTTAGAAAACCTCCAGGGACCCCAGTGCAAAGTAGATTTTCATTTAAATCGATTCTGAAATTCTTTTAAATAACCAGAGAACTTGTAAAATTCATAACTTGATGAATTCTTACTCGAAAAATGTCAAACCAATTTTGCTAGCCTCTGTATATTACAATCTATCATTTAAAAATAGTAAACCCTATGCTTTCTGTTCAAAATTTTAGAGTTTAAAATTAAAAACAGAAACCCACTAAACCTTATTTAATTAAGAAAAAATAGTTTTTCTTCTGTACTAGACTTAAGAAAATTTGTGGATATTCAAACCTTTGTTAGACACTGTTTAAAAATAGTAGGAACCCCAGCATTAGAAATTATGATGTATTTTCTCATTTAAAGATGTTTTGTCCAAAACTTAGAGAAAATCAGAAAGGTATTAGAAATTAATGAACAGTGATTAATATTATTTTTCCTAGTTTACTTATGTAACAGAGAACCTTGGAAAAATACAGAGACCATTAATTTGGACCAGTTTTAAATTAAAATGATTTGTTTAGCCTAAATAAGACTGAAAATCAATTATTAAAGAGGCAAAACTATAACCAAAATGCTTAACAAAAATCCAGTGGACTAATAACCACCAGAGCCCCACTACAAAAATATAGAGCACCTCAGCCCAACTTTTTAAGTAAGGGAAATAAAAACGAGGTGATAATAAGGCATTTTCCAACTAAATCATGAACAACCTCAAATAATGTAATAATGGGCAACCAAAAATTAGCTAAGTCCATGATAAGGTAAACTACCAGAGAAAAATGCAAACCCATGAAAAAGAAGCAAACTCATACCATTTGCTAATGATTTAAGGGAAAGGCCATTTAATTCAAATAATGCACCCCACCCCTTCCCTTAAGCAAAAAGATGCCAAACTTCAGAATGATTGCTCTTGCACAAAACAATAACTAAGAAAAATAAGAACTCTGTTGTTTGATATTTTTCAAATATAGTGGTAGTAGAAAGCACCCATTTGGCTAGAAACTTGAGAAAACCATAGAAAAATAATTAAAAGGTATTAATGGCTAGAAGTTTGTATCAAGTCATATTATAACACCTAAAGGCCAGCAAAAATAAGTTCTGAAGAATTACCCACTGTTAAATATTAGTTGTAGTTCAAAGCACCTCTTCTACCCTAGAGTTTCATAATTTTATGCAGAGAAAACTATTCACCTTCTGATCCCCAAATTTTAAGAAAAAGAAACATACACCAGTAGCAAGCCACTGTAATTTTTGCAGAATTTTTAGAATTTTATAAAAGCAACTTGTAGTTCAAACCTACTCCAAAACATTAAAGAGAATAAAAAGAAAAGGAGAGAAGAGCTAAACCCCACTTCAATCAGTCTAACTTGAGTGCTTATCAATCATCCCTAAGACTTAAAAGAATTCAGTGGAACCCCTAAAAGTAAAACCTACCACTTGCCTTAGCTAAAGTTTAACTTAATTTACCAAGTATACCACCCAAGGGTCTTTAATAAGTAAAGTTAACTTTGTTTAACTCAAGAAAGATTATACACCTTTTAAGTTGTGATTTCTAAAGCACATATCATATCATGCATATATCTTACGCATTGCATTCATTAGATTGTAATATTGCCGACGGAGAGTACGTGCTCATCCCCGAGCAAGGACCTGTCCAAGAGGAGGACCAGGAGCAGGCTTCAGAGGCTGCCATTGAGGATCCCCCCGCAGCCCCAGCAATTGAAGGCAAGCCCCAGTTTTATGCATAACCTATTATTATATGCTACTTTACTACACTTAATGCTTGTAGGTTTGTAATGTGCACTTAAGTGTAGGAATTGCTTGAAACCTCTAGATGCATGAACTTAGGACTCCTTTTTGAGATGAATACTAGTATGCTAGGTCGAGTAGTTGCTTGCTAATCAGGATCTCGGTAGAAGTCGAGTGATTTTTCTAGCACTCGCGCGAGGTCAGGAATTGATTGTATTCATCTTGATAACGGGATAGATGTTGGTCTATGGCCTTGGATCCAGGGAGGATGCCTTGTCCATGAGACGGGAAAATGAATTAAGGATTAATGTGTGGATACCTGAGTCAAGCTTTTGAACGTACTAAACACATGCCGGGAAAAATGGTAACCGGTAAACCTAGTACCTGAGTGAAGCCGGGCGCGGACTTTATCCCTCATGCGACCTGAGACTGGGTCTCCCATGCTAGCTATGGTGGGTACAAGTGCGGTCACTGCACGGCGGCAGCCGGGGTCAGTGGAGCATTGTATGCCAAGGCGGTGAGGCCTGGACGCGAACGGGGAATCGATGGGGACGGTTGTCATGTGTAGGGTCAGAGTGCCCTGACATGCCGTGTGTTTAGGTTTACCTTGCAAGGTTTAAAACTCGATTCGAATCGTCTGCTTCTCGCAGCTAATGAGACTGCTTGATTCCTTGTACTACATCGAGTAAGAAGTGAAATGTGGTTACATGAGATAACTTGTTGATTGAACTAATTGATTGTTACCATGTATGCTTAGAAGGAGCAAATCTAGTTAAGTTAATGATGGTAGAAATTGAAAAGCTAAAAGATGATTTTAGAAACAACTAGTGCTTTTGGCAAACCAAACCCCTCAGCCAAACAGCTGCATAGTCTAGAGGTAGAGGAGTAGACTCCTCACACCGGGTAAGTCTAGCTGAGTATTAGTATACTCAGCCTTGCTTGTGGCACCATTTTTGCAGGTACCATGCAGGATTTGGTTGATGGTGTGACTTGGCCAACCACCCTGCCACCGGGTTGGACGGTCGAGTGGGATGTTGCTCCAGCAGGAGAGGAGCATGAGGAGTAGTGGGCTAGGCCTTGCCCATTTCCTCACTACCGACGACATCGATTATCCGCTGCACTTTACTTTATGAACTTTATTTGCTACTCAAGAACTCCGATTTATGTAATAATCCAGTACTTAATTTGAGGTTTTCCTGTTTTATTGTATCTCTTCTGTGACTCACCTTCGAGTGAGATTGTGGAATTTGATCCTGGTTAAGTGGCTCTATCAGACTAGATCTGAAGGACTGACGGGTTATTCCGATTTAAGTGTGTCACGGCCCTTGAGGCATGACTTAGGCACTTAAGCTGGAATAATTCGGGTGGTTCTGCCACAGCTGGTATCGGAGCAAATTCCACCACGGAGAAAAACAATAAACCATGAATACCAATTTTCAAAATCTAAAACTTGCCTAGAAACTGCTAATAGATCGTCAGGACTAGACCGCTAGACCTAGGACGAAAGGCCTTAGGCATAGAGGGAAATAGGTGGCTAATTAATTAGGCCCCGTGGGCCAATACCTATATTTTAGGATGCCCTAAAAAGGCACCCTATTTTATTTTTGAGAGGCAACGTTTCTTCCAGCATGCATGCATTATAAAACATAAGGAGGAATTAAAATTTGAGCTAACCCCTTTTTTTTTTAAAAAACCATTCGGGCTCTCTCTTTCTTTTTCCTTCCACCATAATCTTTATCTTTGATTCCCTTCCGCAGATGAATTCACCCACCCCCGCTAGTGGAGGAGACTCTCGTTTCAGTTCTAACTTCCTTTCTCGCGATGGCTTTCCCTCCATCTTGTGGGAAGTGCTTAACTCCGCCGGTTACCCTACGCCCCCTTTGTACACGGTGCAGTTGTATGAGAAGCATCGGGTACCTCGTTGTCGGGTCTGGCTGACTTTGGAGGCTCATCCCCGTCAGCCGGGTTGGCGTTCTCTTGATTCTGAGACGATTGGACTCAGGACGGACGACACCGTTGAGGCAGCAGCCATGAAGGCTCTGACAACTTTCTGTGGCTACCATCCCCTGGAGATGGTGATGCACCCCTTGGGACTCTTCCCTGCTGAGAAGAAGGATGATCCCATGTGGTGTAACCGCGTGAGCCACGTGAAGGATGTGTGGGCCATGTATCCTGACTTGGTTGGGAGGGTCACTGTTCAGTGCATGAGTGCGCTGTACCGCCTTCAGGCCCTTCAGAGCGATGCTATGACACTTCTTGCTAACACCGCTCGGACTGCCAAGCTCACTCTCGACAGTCGGGAAGATTTTGTGGTCGACCTATCCACAGAGTTGGTGGAAAAGGATCTGCAGGTGGAGAGGCTGAACCAGCGTATCGCTACCCTGGAGCAGCAAGTGGAGATCCGAGACAACACTATTGATGTCTTGGAGAACCAGCTTCACGATGTGCAGAGGGAACTCGAGGAAGCAAATGACCACCTGGACATGCACCACCTGGAGATGGAGGCCAATGAAGCAGGAAGCGAGGGAGAAGAGGCTCCCGAGGAGCTAGGACCAGCCCCTGGTGCCAATGGGACTACCTCCGCGATGCCCCCTTCACCCGCATCCAGTGTCGCTTCCACCGCTCAGGGTTAAGCAGTCACTTCAACATTTTAGGTGGATAGAAACCTATGCGAGCTTAGTAGTATCATATTTTGGACTAGGCTTGTGGGTACTTTCCCCTGATTAATGTAATCCTGTGAACTTTTGGAATCTGTGGGATCCTTGTCACCATGTTATCTTCATTTCGAACATGATATTATGATTATGGCATTCTTTTTCTTCTATATGAAATGATATCTTGCCGTTCGAAATTGTGAGTTGGGATAACAATGGCGACAATCTCTGTTTTCAGATGGCAGCTAGGCAGCGTCGCGGGCAGAACGAGCAGGTTCCCCCGCCACCTCCTCCAACTCCCACAGTGCAGGAGCTGATGGCCCAGCAGAATGAGATTCTGCGACAGCTCTTGCAGCGGCAGCCCCACCCCCAGCAGCATGGTGGAGGCCAGCCTCAGCGACCTCCGGCTATGGCAACATACCAGGAGTTTCTGAGCACGCAGCCGCCCTTGTTCGCCAAGGCAGAGGATCCGTTGGACGCCGACGTATGGCTTCGCGTCGTCGAGTCCAAGTTTCCCCTCCTCACGGGAGACTGCCCTGATGCTACCAAGACCCGCTTCGCCGCGCAGCAGCTTCGCGGATCTGCTCGGACTTGGTGGGATCACTTCCGTGCTATGCTCCCTGATGATCGTGAGGTATCTTGGGAGGAATTCAAGACTGCCTTCAGAGGACACCACATTCCAGCTGGCATTCTTGATCGGAAGTTGAATGAGTTTCTGGCCCTCAATCAAGGAACCCGCACGGTACTGCAGTATGCGCAAGCCTTCAATGACTTATGCCAGTATGCAGGGTATCATGCTGATTCTGATGAGAAAAAGAGGGATCGCTTCCGCAGGGGTCTCAATACCAAGCTGCGGGAACGACTCAACACTGTCCGGGCTGATAGCTTCAATGAGTTGGTCAACATGGCCATCTCTCAGGAGGATTGCATTGTTGCTCACCGGGCAGAGAAGAAGAGAAAGGCACCGATGGCAGCACCATCCGCTCAGGCTCAGAGGTTCCGGATTGTTTCTCATAATCAGAGCAGGGGTTTCCAGCAGCAGGCAGGC
Source organism: Zea luxurians (assembly GCA_029449295.1). Lineage (NCBI taxonomy): Eukaryota > Viridiplantae > Streptophyta > Magnoliopsida > Poales > Poaceae > Zea > Zea luxurians. The sequence goes on along the minus strand of JAOPSE010000028.1, from coordinate 1,022,537 downwards.
AGATGGGTGATCAGGCCACCTCAGCAGCAGCAGCAGCCGACACCCAACCGCTACCCAGCTCCCGCCCCAAGGAACAATCAGCCTCCGCAGCAGCAGCAGTTCCGCCAGGGCAATGGGAACAAGTGTTTCACTTGTGGCAATGTGGGCCACTATGCCAAGAATTGCCCCAGGAACCAGCAGAGGCAGATGCCAGCACCAAATCAAGACAAGGGAAGAAAGCAGAAGGTGCAAGTCAGGCAAGGGAAGCTCAACTTCACTGCTCTAGAGGAAGTGCCAGAAGGAGCTCCTATCATGACTGGTATCTTTTCAGTTTATAATCAACCTGCTTTAATTCTGTTTGATTCTGGTGCATCTCATAGTTTCATTAGCCAAAGGTTCAGTGCTAATTGCAAACTGCCAATCTCTCACTCAAAAGGGTCATTCATGATAGTCACACCTGGGGGTAAAATTGCAACTAATCAATTAAACCAAAGTGTGCCTATTCAACTGGGAAGCCACATTATCAAAACCACTCTTCTTGTGTTGGGATTGGAGAATGTGGACATTATTCTAGGGGCAAATTGGATGACCTTGCACCAAGTTGTGCTTGATATAGCCAGTCGTACCGTGGAAGTTAATTCTCCTTTCTGCGGGAATTTCACTTTGATTTTGCCTAGTCAGGGTTCTTCTCAGTCATGTGCTTTCTCTATGACGGAGATACCTCTGAAGAAGATCCCAGTGGTCTGTGAGTATGCAGATGTCTTTCCTGATGAATTGCCAGGAATGCCACCGGACCGGGATATCGAATTCGCCATCGAGTTGCAACCGGGAACGGCCCCAATTTCCAAGAGGCCCTACCGAATGCCACCCGCTGAGTTGGCAGAATTGAAGAAGCAATTGCAAGAGTTGCTGGATAAGGGTTTCATTCGCCCAAGCACTTCGCCTTGGGGATGTCCAGCACTGTTTGTGAAGAAGAAGGATGAAAGCTTGAGGCTGTGTATAGATTACCGCCCTCTTAATGCGGTAACTATCAAGAACAAGTATCCTTTGCCTCGTATTGATGTTCTCTTTGACCAGTTGGTCGGAGCCAAGGTGTTTTCCAAGATAGACCTTCACTCTGGCTACCATCAGATCAAAATACGAGCAAGTGATATTCCGAAGACGGCATTCTCCACCAGATATGGGCTATATGAATTCTTGATGATGTCATTCAGGCTGACAAATGCACCAGCATATTTCATGTATCTGATGAATTCTGTTTTCATGCCGGAATTGGATAAGTTTGTGGTGGTTTTCATCGATGACATTCTGGTGTACTCAAAGAACGAAGAAGAACATGCCGGGCATTTGCATGTAGTGCTTCAACGTCTGCGAGAGCACCACCTTTATGCCAAGTTATCCAAGTGTGATTTTTGGCTAAAAGAAATCAAATTCTTGGGTCACACTATCTCTCAGGCTGGAATAGCTGTTGATCCTGACAAAGTGCAAGAGGTGATGAACTGGAAGCCACCAACAACTGTTCGTCAGATTTGGAGTTTTCTGGGATTAGCTGGTTATTACCGAAGATTTATTCCGGACTTCTCTCGAATTGCGAAGCCTATTACTGAGTTGCTAAAGAAAGAAGTCAAATTTGTGTGGAGTCAGAAGTGCGAAGATGCCTTCCATGCATTAAGGCAGCATCTGACCACAGCACCAGTATTGGCGCAACCCGACAGCAGCAAGCCTTTTGATGTATATTGTGATGCCTCGGGCACCGGGCTAGGTTGTGTCTTGATGCAAGACAACCGAGTCATTGCTTATGCTTCGAGAGCACTCAGGCCTCATGAGCAAAATTATCCCACTCATGACCTTGAGCTAGCAGCAGTGGTTCATGCATTGAAGATGTGGAGGCACTATCTAATGGGAACCCACTGCAACATCTTCACTGATCATAAGAGCCTTAAGTACATTTTTACTCAGGCTGATCTTAACATGAGGCAGAGAAGATGGCTAGAGCTGATCAAGGATTACGACCTGGAGGTACATTATCACCCAGGAAAGGCTAATGTGGTAGCTGATGCCTTGAGTCGGAAGTTGCAGTGCAACTGTGTTCTGATGGATTCTCGCATTAACACCTTGTGTGATGAGTTGAGCAAGATGCAAATTGAAGTGATTCCTTCTGGTTCTTTGTCTCACATTTCTGTTGAGCCAGCTTTGCAAGACCAGATCATCATGGCCCAGCTCAGTGACAAGGGAGTGCAGATGATCAAGAAGAATCTCCATCAGAAGGTTGAGAAGTATAATTGTTTCCGCCAGGATGAGAAGGGTGTGTTATGGTTCAAAAACAGATTGGTGATTCCTAAAGACCAGGATCTCAAGAGGAGAATTTTGGATGAAGCTCATCTCTCCAAATTCTCTATGCATCCGAGAAGCACCAAGATGTACCATGATTTGAAGCCTTTGTACTGGTGGACCAGAATGAAGAGGGAAATAGCCCAGTATGTATCAGAATGTGACACCTGTCAGAGGGTAAAGGCAAGCCACTTGAAGTCAGCTGGAGCCTTGCAACCACTACCCGTACCTTCGTGGAAGTGGGACGACATCAGCATGGATTTCATTGTGGGTCTGCCCAACACCTCTCGTCATCATGATTCAATTTGGGTTATTGTGGACCGATTGACGAAAGTGGCACATTTTCTTCCTGTGCACACCACTGATAAGGCTCAGAGATATGCAGAATTGTATATTGACCGGATCGTGTGTTTGCACGGATTACCTCGGACCATTGTTTCTGACCGAGGAGCCCAATTTGTTGCCAGATTTTGGGAACAATTGCAAAAGTCTTTGGGAACCAAGCTAATCAGGAGTTCATCTTACCACCCACAGACTGATGGTCAGACGGAAAGGGTAAACCAAATCCTGGAAGATATGCTGAGAGCTTGTGTGATCGATTGTGGCAAGAACTGGGATAAGCACCTCTCCTTGGCAGAGTTTGCTTATAACAATAGTTATCAGTCCAGCCTAAAGATGGCACCTTTTGAAGCTCTCTACGGAAGAAGGTGCAGGACACCACTCAATTGGTCTCAGTCTGGTGAAAGAGAAGTTTTTGGACCTGATTTAGTGACTGAAGCCGAAAGGAAAGTCAAGCTAATCAGGAAGAATCTAGAAGCTGCTCAGGCCAGGCAGAAGAGTTATCATGATAAAAGAAGGAAACCTCTCCAGTTCGAGGTGGGAAGTTTTGTATACCTCAAGGTATCCCCCACCAAGGGAATGCAGAGGTTTGGGATCAAAGGCAAGCTAGCCCCTCGTTACATTGGACCCTATGAGATCATAGAAGCGTGTGGACCCGTGGCATACAAGCTGAAGTTACCTTCAAAGATGTCTGCCATTCACAACGTTTTTCATGTATCTCAACTGAAGAAGTGTGTTCGATTGCCGACTGAAATCTTAGCAGAGCCAGAATTGGAGATAGAGCCAGATCTCTCGTACAAAGAGTACCCCTCCAAGATTCTGGATTGCAAGGAAAGATCAACTCGGGCTAAATCGATCAAGATGTTCAAGGTCCAGTGGAGTAATCACTCAGAGGAGGAAGCTACTTGGGAAACCGAGGAATTCCTGAGATCCAACTTTCCCGATTGCCTACCCAAGGAAGCTGGTACGTAATCACCCCCAAACCCCTCCTCCTGCCTTTCGAATCTAATTTCCAAAAATATGATCTTAATTCAGAATGAAGTAACTATAAAGTAAAACTTAAAAGGACTTCCTTCTGAAGTTGCAAAGAGAATGACATTCGAAGAGCAGTTTATCCTAATAATGGCAATAATCACCCATTTCCTATCAGTCTCACCCTTCGCTTTACCCCGGGAGGACTCTGGCCCAAATCTCGGGACGAGATTCCTTTAAGGGGGGAAGGCTGTGACACCCCAGTGTCACTCAGGGTTTTTCTCAAAAAGCCAAACCAAGAGCCATCATTTTATGTGAACCAAAGTAAGCATGAGCATCAAAGTAACTTAAGAAATAATGAAGTCACCAAGTGTATACTCAAAAGTGTCATGATCAAAACAAATAAGTCCCTTAAAAGATCAGATTGTGCAACCCTAGTTTAAAAACCCTAAATGAGCCCCATGAGCAAAAATTCAAAAGAGAGGAAAAGGGAGTGAAAAGTTTAAAATCTTGAGTTGAGCCAATTACAAAAATTGAAGTATATTTAATGAGCAACAAGAAAGGTTGAGAAAGCTTAGCTAAAATAATTCAAATAAAACCCCAAATCAAGTTTTCCATGTGGGACTTGATAAGAATTCTGAATTTCAGATTTCTGAAAATCAGACCTTGAGCCAAAGATCAGGGACGTTCACCTTGATCCCTAACTCGAATCCTAAGGGCCCCATTGACAAAAATGTGCCTAACTAACCCCTCTGTCGTGTGCCAGAAGATGGCATTGGGACGCGAGCCCTAGACACGACTAAACCTTGGATTTGCCTCAGATTTGCGCAAGGAGACAGACCAGATTTCCTGGCTCCATATCTCTGCAACCAGTAGGCAAAATCCTATGACCTCCACACAAGAATGGTAGCTTGTAGGGAGGGGAAGAGGTTTTGTGCATGGACCAAGGTGAGAGCAGGCTCGGATGAGCGACTACACGCGCCAGAACTTGGGCAGGACGCGTGCTCCCACGTGTTCGACCCTGGCCGGCGCGCCAGAGCTCGCCCAACCCGCGCGCGCGCTCCCCGGCGACCAGTCGCGTCCGCCGCGCGTCCTCGCCCTCGGCCGTGCCCGCCCGCGCCTATAAAGCCTCCCCAGGCGCGCCTCACTTCGCCCCGCACTCACCCTCTTCGGCCAGCCGCTTCCCTTAGCTCCGGCGAGCTTGATTTCCGCCCGCCATTGCCACCCGAGCTTCGGCCACCGTGGCCAGCTCCCCCCAGCCGTCCTCAAGCCAAGCCAGTGCTTCGGCCAGCTCCACCAGTAGCCCGTGAAGCTCGCCAAGCCCTCGGACCCAGCCGGACTTCACCGGAGGCCCGAGATCGGCTTCGCCGGACTTTGGTCTTCCGCCGCCGCGCGTGGACCGAGTTATCCGGTGAGTCTCCGCCCAATTCCTCTCGCTCATAACTTCTCTGGCATCCCGTGGACCTCCCTGACCCATTTGATTGGACTACCTCGCCGTGACCAGGCCGGTCTCCTCGCCGCCGACGAGTGTTGGGGGCCTTCGTCCTCCGAAGGTCCTCAAAAACATGATTTGACAATGTTTTCCAAGTGGATTATGTGAACAGGTATCTTCGGACTCAGAATTATAAAGCACGGTCAGGACGAAGCCTGAACTAAACGAAGGACGAGCTGATTACCAAGCTCTACGAAGGATGATGCACAGCCGAAGCTATGAGCAGGGAAGCTTCGTCGCAATAGCGGAAAGGGGAACCGACTTAAAGATGAAAAGACTACGTGGGCCTTGACAGATTCCCATAAGTCATTAGCAAATGTAATGGATATGGATGTAATTTTACGTGGGCTGTGTCCCGCGTCTATAAATAGATGAACAGTACTCCCGTACTGTTCACGCTGACTGGGCATTCGCTTTTGCGTCACGCTTGTACTTTCTACCTTCTCTCAGGACCGAAGGTACATTTGTAATTTGAAATCATTTCTGTTTTTCCATGTTAATAAAATAGAAATGATTCTATGATGATGTCTAAATTATATTTCATGCTTTATATGAATCCTTCGTCATTGCTTGTTATATTTACGAAGGTATGTTTCTTATGACCTTCGTCCGAAACTCATTATCCCCGAAGGGGCATAATGTCTCGAAGGACGAAGGACTTTAACACTTAACACTTTTTATGTTGCCTTGTTCTTAACTCTTAGCATTTGAGAACAAGTCCCCAACATTGGCGCCCACCTCCGGTGAACTCACTTCCACTTCGAGTTTTTTGAACACCTTCGGAAGCTGTAGACCTTCGCTATGGCACCAAAGAAAGCTTCAGCGGCTGGGGCTGCGGCACTGCAACCGCTGGACCACAACCAGGAGACCGTCTCTCTTCGGGAGGCCCGAAGCCAGAAGAGAAAGGCCGTCAGCCCGACGCTTCAGGAGGAAGAGCTAGACCAAGAGATCAGGGATATGGAGATCCTACATCAACAGGTGCAAAGGAAGAAGGAGAAGATGGCTCGGCTAGCTGAGTTGCAACGGCAGATAGACGAAGCCTCTGAGGAAGTCCGCCATCTTACCCATGATGAGCAAAACAGAAGGCCTCAGCAAAAAGACCTTCGTCAGGAGGGTTTCTTCAACGAAGATGACTGGTATGAAAATTTCCATCATGGAAATTTTGTTTTCGATGATGCTTCTCCTCTATCTGCTGAGCTGCAGGCTACACCTTGGCCTCCATCCTATAAGCCACCCCAGCTTCCCATGTTCGACGGCCACTCAGACCCGAAGCAGTTCTTGATGAGCTACGAAGCAACAGTGTCTTCGTATGGGGGCAATGCTGCAGTCATGGCGAAGTCTTTCGTTATGGCCGTCAGGAATGTTGCTCAGACCTGGTACTCCTCTCTTCGACCAGGGACAATCACCTCATGGCAGAAGCTGAAAGATATGTTGTTAACCAGCTTTCAAGGATTTCAGACGAAGCCGGTCACTGCACAAGCTTTGTTTCAGTGCACTCAGGATCATGAAGAATACCTTCAGGCGTATGTCAGAAGGTTCTTGCGTTTGAGGGCACAGGCACCAACGGTGCCCAATGAAATTGTTATCGAAGCCATGATCAAGGGGCTTCGTCCTGGACCTGCAGCCCAATACTTTGCTAGGAAGCCTCCTCAGACTCTGGAGAAGCTACTCCAAAAGATGGACGAGTACATTCGGGCTGATAATGACTTTCGCCAAAGAAGGGAGGAGGCTTTCAGATTTTCTGAGATGTCCAGGGGCTTCGGAGGAAGATACTACCCGAGGCATGTCCGGTCCATCCACAGCTCCACTCAGAATGATGATAAGGGGAGTCAGCAGAGCAGACCGCAGTGCTCCTCACAGGCTTCGGGGCAACAACAAGCTTCCTTCCGGCCACCAGCTCCGAGAGGCAGAGGCGCCAGGGGCTTCGGCGGAAGATTCGGAGATCAACCAAGGAAATTGTTTTGCTTGTTCTGTGGAGAAAACAAGGGCCATACCACCAGGACGTGCTATATTACAATCCAGAAGCAAAAGGAGATAGCCGAAGCTGCATCTCAACAAGTTCAGCCGAAGCAGGTCATGCATACTGCTTCGTATCATCCGCCTTACATCCCACAATACATAGACAACCACCCTGCAGCTTCTGTAGCTTCGGCAAGTCAACCTCAAGCTTCCTGGCAACAGCCCCCGCCTCCACCTCCATTGCAACAGGGTCAACAGCCAGAAGGGAGTCAATATGCTCCACATCAAAGGGACTTCAGAGAACAATCCGAAGCTCGCACAGTCAACAGCACTGTGCCAGAGTCGAAGCACATTTATTGACACATATCCTACCTTTGATAGCAGTCTTTTTCATTCAGTTCTATTCTCTGTAGCAAAAAACATTGATAGTTTCCATATAATAATTTCGCTGTTTCCCACGAGGAAAATCTATTTTCTCCACAGGCTTAAGTTGATGAAGTTTTTGTGTTAACAAGGAGGACCTTCGAAGTATTAAAAATCCTTCGGAGTAACAGAAAGTCGTTCTAAGGAACGCAGAGTAAGTTCATGAAGTCACAAAAAGCCGTTCCAAAGGGAGCGCAGTGTAAGTTTTCTGCTCAAAAGTCATTCCTAAAGGAATGCAGAGCTTACAGCGAAAAGTCAACGCTGATACCGTCTAAGTAAAAGACGAAGAAGCTCCAAAGACGTTCCTAAGGGAATGCAGAGCTTATACCGTCTAAGTAAAAGGCGAAGAAGCTCCAAAGACGTTCCTAAGGGAATGCAGAGCTTACGAATATATTTTGTGTGTATCTTCGGAACAAATGTCATTTGCATAACATAACATCATCACATCATTTTGCATAACATAAGCATCATACATCATATTGCATTTGGCAAAACAAGGGGACACAGAATCAATCTTCCAAAGGACGTTTTGAGAAAGTGAAAATTGTGTAAAGTCACGAGGGAATACAATGGCAATCTTCGGAATACAGCTTCGGAGAATATTTTTACGAAGCATGGACGAGCTTCATCAGAGCAATATTGAAATTGTATAGCTTCGGAGAATGTTTTCATGAAGTATGAACATGTGTCATCAGAATAATTTTAGCGGAGAATGTCTTCTTCACGAAGCATGAAAAGAAGGGAAGGTGTTTTTTTCGCCGAAGGCTCAAAAATGGTATGTATGTAGAGTTTCATGCATCGTAAAGAATTGAATAATGAAAAGAAACTTGTATATTACATTCAAATGTACAAAATGTTACATAGATCACAATTAAGTGTTTTTTCTAATAGCATCTAGTCTTCTTTTAATACTGCTCCGGCGGCTTCATTTAGAAGTTGATCAACAACTTTGTCCATGATAGCTTCGGCCATTTGTTTAATTTCGTCATCCCCTTTTGTGTGGGGGTCGGCAGTCGATCCAGCAGCTTCTGAGGGAAGAGAACATTTCTTCATTACTATTACAAACCGTGAGCAAAGTTTGAAACAAAAATTACAACACAATAAGAACGACTAATTAATACCTAATTGCCTTTCGGGCTCTGCACTTTTTTCGGCAGCTTCGGCCACTTTCCTAGCATCATGGATGCCTTTTTCGCTTCTTTGAATTATTTCTTGCGCCATTTCTCGGCCGCCGTTGTCCCAGATATCAGTGAAGAATTTACCGCCAACCATGCTTGCTTCGGTTGAGGGATCTTTGATGTCTTCAGGGGACAGGGCAGCTTCGGACTGAGCTAAGGATTTTATATGTTCACAACCTTTTTTCTCTAGAACAGCAGCGACTCCTCTGGCACTCGAAAAAGCGCAGATGTCACCACGGCTGCTCAGGATTTCCTCGAAGGCTTCTGCTTCGTGACTGATCCAATTCAGTGGACCTTCGGGATTCCTCTTGGAAAATCTTCTTCCCTAGAAAAGGCGCCAACGCTGGCGAAGCTGGATTTTATCTTTTTCACGCATTCTACAGATTTAACATAGCATTTCCTCTGAGATGCGCGAAGCTCCTTAACTCTTAATTCCAATTTATTGACCATATGATCACTAAGTTCTCGTTTTGTTTCCTCAAGCACGCGCTCCTCTCTAGCTCTAGCCAGCTGTTTCTGAAGATCTTTAATTTCACGCTTTTGGGCTTCGGTCTGGGTTTTTGAAGCAGCTTCGTCCTTCTTTACTTTGTCTACCAGCGTAAGCAGAATTTTATCCTTTTCCAGAGCTTCGTTTCTCAGTTTGATAACTTCGGAGCGCAAATTGTTGAACGCAATCTCATAGCTTTCATCTTCGGCGCTTTTTTGGGCTCTTAATGCGTTGCTTAGAATTAAGCCCTGTACGAAAAAGAATCCATATAAGAATATAGGAATGAATTACGTATTAAAAAAGTTTTTTCAAACGCTTAATTCCCAAACCTTTAGGCTATTGTATGCAAGACTGTCTGCGAGATCCTCTTTCGTCATGGCGCTTAATCCAGCTTCGAGCTTCGGGAAGCCTATACTCCTGGCCATCTCTCGGCAGACAGATAGTTCTTTATTATCAGGTAGGCAGTATAGGAAGTCATCTTCATTTGTCCCATTGAATATTACTGCCCCCTTCGGATATTTTAGCTCTTTCGCATAATGGTTGGCTTCATAAGTTTCTTCTGCAGATAGTTTCTTCCCCGAAGCGTGTCGTATAATGTAATCGCATATGCTGGCAGGAGCTTCGGGGATGGCAGTGTCAATTTCTTCAACTAAAATTGGTTCTGATATTTTTATTGCTTCGGCTTCCAAAGGTTGCTCCTTGTAGGGCTCTGAAGGCCCAGCTTCAGCTTCAGCTTGTTGCGTCGAAGCTTCAGTAGAAGCTTCAGCAACTTCAACACTCTTTTTTGGAGTTGTGCTTGAAGATTTAATTGTCTCCAAGACATCTAGTACGTTTACCATTCTTTTCCTTTTTGGGGTCACCGATGGCCCCTTTTGGTTTTTTATTGCTTCGACATTTACCGAAGGACTTAAGATTTCAGACATTTTTGGCTCGTCAACCTTCGGTTTCTCTGATTTTTCCGCTGAAGGCGCTTCAATCTTTTCTTCCATCTTCGGCACTGAAGCTGGTTCGGTAGCTTCAGAGGCCAAAGAGACTTCACCAATAAATTCTGGCATTGTGGCCGGCTCAATAAAACGCACTGGGTGGGTGAGCACCTTCATCTTTTCCTTTCAGGCGCTGGCCCGCTAGTAACGCTCGTGGTAGCTTTTGTTGCAGGAGAAGTATTTTTCCTTTTGCGACCCAACACCGGATAGTGATAGTCAGGGTACATAAACCTGACTGCGTCAAACACACGGTTGAGCCTTTTCTTCTTTCGGCCTCCGAAGGCTGCTGATAGCGCAGTATTTTCGGCCTTCGAATATGCCCCAAGTAGTTCATCACTTAAAGTTTCAATGCTCTTCAGCCAGTCATCATCAGGTTCAACAAATTTATCTGCATACTTGAATGTGTATTTTAGTCTAACTAGTCCGCCTTCGTCGGACTCTTTAATGGTTTCCTTCGGCATTTCCCACTTTTCTGCAAGTGGCCATACCCTGAAGGCAATGTGCTCTTGGACCAAGTCCCTTGTTCCAATGAAGGAGCAGACTACGCCGAAGGCTCTTTGGCACTCCTCGGCTGCTTCGTCCATTTCAACCTTCGGCCTTCGAAGTCCGAAGCGTTGCCAGATGGGGCGCATAATAATACTTTTAACATTTTCTTGCGCTGATAAGTCATTCTTCACATAAAACCACTCTGTCATCCAGGCTCCGGGCCATCTCTTCCGAAAGGTCGGCACAGGGCAACTTGACCCGGAGCGGGCACCGAAGCTATAGCACCCAAAATTGTTGTGGTATTGTTCTTTTCCCCAGGGCTTCGTCTCATATAATAACTCATGAATATTGCAGAAGCTTTTAGCGTTTGGTTCCAAACCTTGGCTTCTCACGGCCCAGACAAACACCCCCATTCTTATGATGGCTTCGGGGGTAATTTGATGAAGGTAGACTTGAAATGTTTTCAGTACCTCAACAACAAAGTTGCTCAGGGGGAATCGAAGCCCTGCCTTGAGAAAGCTTCGGAAGATTACAACTTCATCTTCTTCGGGCGTGGGAGAAGTCTTTTCTCCAGCGTCAGCCCTCACAATAGATATATCTCGAAAATACCTCCCCCTCATATTATCAATATGACTCTGCTTGATAGTGGTCTTCCCGAAAACCGTGTGACTTGGCCGCCATGGTCGATCTTCGGCCTCTTCTCCACCACTTTCTACATCATAGCTGTCGCTGTCATCAGTATCTTCGGACAAACCTTCGAGAATCTCTTTGGTGATTTTCTCTGTATTGGTCTCCGCCATCGCAATCAGGAACCCCAGGTTCTTCTCTTCCTCGAGACTCAGCTTCGTTTCAGCAGGAATCTTCTTGCCTTCAGACATCTTCGGAAACGCTAAAAAATTATTTTCAGGGCCGAAGCTTCGAAATCAAAAAGGTCACCAATCTTAATGCACAAGAGCTAAAAATTTAGTGGACCGAAGCAGATGGCAAGTGTGCGTACCAAATGAGTTGGCGGTGTGATCTTATTTATACGCCCAGGGCGTTGAAAATTGAAAGACCCCGCTTGTCAGTGAATGTTGCTATTCTAGCAAAGGGAAGGTGTTTTTTCGGACCTTCGGCTCAAGGCCTTCGTCCATTTCGCAATCTGAATTTATTATTAACAAATTAATATTGCGAGGGGCTACTGTTGGGGGCCTTCGTCCTCCGAAGGTCCTCAAAAACATGATTTGACAATGTTTTCCAAGTGGATTATGTGAACAGGTATCTTCGGACTCAGAATTATAAAGCACGGTCAGGACGAAGCCTGAACTAAACGAAGGACGAGCTGATTACCAAGCTCTACGAAGGATGATGCACAGCCGAAGCTATGAGCAGGGAAGCTTCGTCGCAATAGCGGAAAGGGGAACCGACTTAAAGATGAAAAGACTACGTGGGCCTTGACAGATTCCCATAAGTCATTAGCAAATGTAATGGATATGGATGTAATTTTACGTGGGCTGTGTCCCGCGTCTATAAATAGATGAACAGTACTCCCGTACTGTTCACGCTGACTGGGCATTCGCTTTTGCGTCACGCTTGTACTTTCTACCTTCTCTCAGGACCGAAGGTACATTTGTAATTTGAAATCATTTCTGTTTTTCCATGTTAATAAAATAGAAATGATTCTATGATGATGTCTAAATTATATTTCATGCTTTATATGAATCCTTCGTCATTGCTTGTTATATTTACGAAGGTATGTTTCTTATGACCTTCGTCCGAAACTCATTATCCCCGAAGGGGCATAATGTCTCGAAGGACGAAGGACTTTAACACTTAACACTTTTTATGTTGCCTTGTTCTTAACTCTTAGCATTTGAGAACAAGTCCCCAACAACGAGTATCCCCGCCTGCGCGCGTGGACCGACCGACTCCGACCATCTCCGACGGCGTTCCGCACACCGTTGTGATCCCCAGGACCTCCCCTTCATCCTCGACCTCTTCACCGGAACAGTCTCGCCGCCGGTAAGCCCCTCCGCCCTTTTCCCCGCCGCGGCTACTGTTTAAGTTAAACTGAGGACCTCGGGTTAGGAGGTGAAGAACCCGAGGGGTTTTCTGCAATGTCAGAGACCCTGGTGAATAGTAGCCTGAGGACTGATTCGTGAGGAAAAACTTAGAAAACCTCCAGGGACCCCAGTGCAAAGTAGATTTTCATTTAAATCGATTCTGAAATTCTTTTAAATAACCAGAGAACTTGTAAAATTCATAACTTGATGAATTCTTACTCGAAAAATGTCAAACCAATTTTGCTAGCCTCTGTATATTACAATCTATCATTTAAAAATAGTAAACCCTATGCTTTCTGTTCAAAATTTTAGAGTTTAAAATTAAAAACAGAAACCCACTAAACCTTATTTAATCAAGAAAAATTAGTTTTTCTTCTGTACTAGACTTAAGAAAATTTGTGGATATTCAAACCTCTGTTAGACACTGTTTAAAAATAGTAGGAACCCCAGCATTAGAAATTATGATGTATTTTCTCATTTAAAGATGTTTTGTCCAAAACTTAGAGAAAATCAGAAAGGTATTAGAAATTAATGAACAGTGATTAATATTATTTTTCCTAGTTTACTTATGTAACAGAGAACCTTGGAAAAATACAGAGACCATTAATTTGGACCAGTTTTAAATTAAAATGATTTGTTTAGCCTAAATAAGACTGAAAATCAATTATTAAAGAGGCAAAACTATAACCAAAATGCTTAACAAAAATCCAGTGGACTAATAACCACCAGAGCCCCACTACAAAAATATAGAGCACCTCAGCCCAACTTTTTAAGTAAGGGAAATAAAAACGAGGTGATAATAAGGCATTTTCCAACTAAATCATGAACAACCTCAAATAATGTAATAATGGGCAACCAAAAATTAGCTAAGTCCATGATAAGGTAAACTACCAGAGAAAAATGCAAACCCATGAAAAAGAAGCAAACTCATACCATTTGCTAATGATTTAAGGGAAAGGCCATTTAATTCAAATAATGCACCCCACCCCTTCCCTTAAGCAAAAAGATGCCAAACTTCAGAATGATTGCTCTTGCACAAAACAATAACTAAGAAAAATAAGAACTCTGTTGTTTGATATTTTTCAAATATAGTGGTAGTAGAAAGCACCCATTTGGCTAGAAACTTGAGAAAACCATAGAAAAATAATTAAAAGGTATTAATGGCTAGAAGTTTGTATCAAGTCATATTATAACACCTAAAGGCCAGCAAAAATAAGTTCTGAAGAATTACCCACTGTTAAATATTAGTTGTAGTTCAAAGCACCTCTTCTACCCTAGCGTTTCATAATTTTATGCAGAGAAAACTATTCACCTTCTGATCCCCAAATTTTAAGAAAAAGAAACATACACCAGTAGCAAGCCACTGTAATTTTTGCAGAATTTTTAGAATTTTATAAAAGCAACTTGTAGTTCAAACCTACTCCAAAACATTAAAGAGAATAAAAAGAAAAGGAGAGAAGAGCTAAACCCCACTTCAATCAGTCTAACTTGAGTGCTTATCAATCATCCCTAAGACTTAAAAGAATTCAGTGGAACCCCTAAAAGTAAAACCTACCACTTGCCTTAGCTAAAGTTTAACTTAATTTACCAAGTATACCACCCAAGGGTCTTTAATAAGTAAAGTTAACTTTGTTTAACTCAAGAAAGATTATACACCTTTTAAGTTGTGATTTCTAAAGCACATATCATATCATGCATATATCTTACGCATTGCATTCATTAGATTGTAATATTGCCGACGGAGAGTACGTGCTCATCCCCGAGCAAGGACCTGTCCAAGAGGAGGACCAGGAGCAGGCTTCAGAGGCTGCCATTGAGGATCCCCCCGCAGCCCCAGCAATTGAAGGCAAGCCCCGGTTTTATGCATAACCTATTATTATATGCTACTTTACTACACTTAATGCTTGTAGGTTTGTAATGTGCACTTAAGTGTAGGAATTGCTTGAAACCTCTAGATGCATGAACTTAGGACTCCTTTTTTAGATGAATACTAGTATGCTAGGTCGAGTAGTTGCTTGCTAATCAGGATCTCGGTTGAAGTCGAGTGATTTTTCTAGCACTCGCGCGAGGTCAGGAATTGATTGTATTCATCTTGATAACGGGATAGATGTTGGTCTATGGCCTTGGATCCAGGGAGGATGCCTTGTCCATGAGACGGGAAAATGAATTAAGGATTAATGTGTGGATACCTGAGTCAAGCTTTTGAACGTACTAAACACATGCCGGGAAAAATGGTAACCGGTAAACCTAGTACCTGAGTGAAGCCGGGCGCGGACTTTATCCCTCATGCGACCTGAGACTGGGTCTCCCATGCTAGCTATGGTGGGTACAAGTGCGGTCACTGCACGGCGGCAGCCGGGGTCAGTGGAGCATTGTATGCCAAGGCGGTGAGGCCTGGACGCGAACGGGGAATCGATGGGGACGGTTGTCATGTGTAGGGTCGGAGTGCCCTGACATGCCGTGTGTTTAGGTTTACCTTGCAAGGTTTAAAACTCGATTCGAATCGTCTGCTTCTCGCAGCTAATGAGACTGCTTGATTCCTTGTACTGCATCGAGTAAGAAGTGAAATGTGGTTACATGAGATAACTTGTTGATTGAACTAATTGATTGTTACCATGTATGCTTAGAAGGAGCAAATCTAGTTAAGTTAATGATGGTAGAAATTGAAAAGCTAAAAGATGATTTTAGAAACAGCTAGTGCTTTTGGCAAACCAAACCCCTCAGCCAAACAGCTGCATAGTCTAGAGGTAGAGGAGTAGACTCCTCACACCGGGTAAGTCTAGCTGAGTATTAGTATACTCAGCCTTGCTTGTGGCACCATTTTTGCAGGTACCATGCAGGATTTGGTTGATGGTGTGACTTGGCCAACCACCCTGCCACCGGGTTGGACGGTCGAGTGGGATGTTGCTCCAGCAGGAGAGGAGCATGAGGAGTAGTGGGCTAGGCCTTGCCTATTTCCTCACTACCGACGACATCGATTATCCGCTGCACTTTACTTTATGAACTTTATTTGCTACTCAAGAACTCCGATTTATGTAATAATCCAGTACTTAATTTGAGGTTTTCCTGTTTTATTGTATCTCTTCTGTGACTCACCTTCGAGTGAGATTGTGGAATTTGATCCTGGTTAAGTGGCTCTATCAGACTAGATCTGAAGGACTGACGGGTTATTCCGATTTAAGTGTGTCACGGCCCTTGAGGCATGACTTAGGCACTTAAGCTGGAATAATTCGGGTGGTTCTGCCACATAATGGCTTGTTGTCGCCCCCCGTAGGGAGATGGGGGCGAGGTCCTTCCTGCAGCGGCGCACATGCTGGGATGATTGCCGCTGCTGGCGAGTCGTCGGTGCAGAGGCAGCCGTCGCCGTCGATGCTGATGCGGTTGCCTCTGCTGGTGAGCTGCTCGGGGTTTGTTATCCCGTGGCCCTTCTGGTGTGGAGGTAGTTCATTCCTGCGGAAATGGAGCTGGGGTCCCGCTTGTAAGGGAATGTAATGGTATTTTCTTGAGAGCAAAATGTAATAACATATGTAGGATTTTAGCCTAGGAAGCCCAGTTGCGTGTCCGAACCCCCTAGATGGTGGCTTCAAGTACTAAGACACCTGCCGCAGGGCGGTGGAGTATGCAGGCCCACAGCACAGGACCTGGCTGAGCGGCTACATGGCTTCCGAACCCCCCAGGAGACAAGTACCTGTTCTTCAAAGCCGGACCTCCAGGTTGTTGGACGCACAGGACTATAGTTTTAAATACTAGGACACCCGTCATGGAGTGGTGGAGTGTGCAGGATTTTGGGTACGGGACCAGGCTAACCGGCCACACAGGCTCCGGACCACCCTATGGAACGGGCATCCGTTCTTTAGAATCGGCCCCCAGGCCTTTCCCTGTTTTTGTAAAGAAATAAATATTGTCTTCTAAGCAGCATTTAACACTTATCTGTGTAACGCCTGTTCTTGCTGTGTGCGATGTTGTTGACTCTTCCCTGGCCCCCCGCCTGGGATGCAGGCTTGATGTGTTGAGGTTGGATACCAGTGTTTCTGAAAAGGTTGTCAACAATCCTCGGGAGGCAACTTGCCGGGATCTATATCTGTACACAACTTTTAGCTAGAAAGCATTAGCAGCACACCTCATAGGGTGCTCTGTCTGACATTAGTCGCCCTTTGATACATGCTCAGGACCTGCAGGTTTTAGTCCGAGTGGCCAAGTTGCGTTTCCGGACCCCCTTGGGTCGCGGTTCTAGATACTAGGACACTTGTCGTAGGGTGGTGGAGTGTGCAGGCTCACGGTACGGGACCAGGCTAAGCGGCTGCGCGGGCTCCGGACCACCCCAGGAGACTAATGTCCCTTCTCTAGCTCCGGTCCCGAGGTTGTCGGACCCGCAGGACTTATAACTCTAGATACTAAGTTCCCGTCATGGGGTGGTGGAGCATGTAGGCCCACAGTACAGGACCTGGCTGAATGGCTACACGGGCTCCGGACTACCCTATGGAACGGGGTCCCGTTTTCTAGAGCCGGCCCCCAGGCTGTTGGACCTCCCCACTTTCGTGTCAGGGGCCCTAAACTGCAAGCCTGGCTATTCAATTCGGATGTCACCATGTCAAACAGATGGAACCCGTATGGGTGGGTTAGCCGAAAGTTATTATCTGAAAGACTGCAAGGTGGGACCATGGAGCAGCAAGATGGAACTATCACAAGAGCACGACTGAGGAGGGTAGTTTCTTCTTCATAACTTGTCGTGCATGTGTGCAGACCAATAGTCCGGGTTCATGGGGGCAGACCCCACTGGGTTATCATACACGTATGCGTCATTTAGTTATAAAAAAGGAAACAAACTCGACCCCTTTGTCTTGCTCTATGGATAGAACTTACAGAGATATTTGGCATCGGGGTAAGGTACTCCTCTAGTCATAGCTAGATGGTTGCCCCTGGGTCGGTGCACTCCCGTTACCTTGGAGGGTCCTTCCCAGCTGGGGGAGAGTTGTAGAGCACCTCTTGTTGTGGCACCTGCCGCGGGGCTAAGCGCCGACCCAGGGTTCCTATCCGCATTTGACACAGGAACCCTTGTCTCTGGCTGTGATCACTTCTGCATGTACCTTTCTGCAGCTCGGACCCGTGGGAGGTCCGGAAGGGCCTCCGGAGGAAGGCATGCTTCAGCTTCGTAGACCGGGGGACACGGAGTTCCCCCGAGGTCCGTCTAGTTGTCTTCACCGGAGTAGGAGCCTTCGACAAAGATATCCTTCAGGTCCCCCTCGGGCGACTGATACCCGAGGTCTCGTTCAGCCGCGGCCACCTCACCGTCGTCCACCTTTTCCTTGCCGGGCCGGCGGCGAGGCGGGGAGCCATCTTTGGGGGACTGCTCGCGGCGCTCGCTGACACGTTTTGCGAGGTCGATGATCTCGCGACACTCCGTGACGTTGTGGCGACCATGCGGGTGCATAGGGCATGAACCGCTGTTACCCTTCTGCGGTCGCGGGCATTTGTTGCGATCGCCCTGGCCTCCAGTCGATACCGCGACCACCAGAGCAGTGGACCGCGGCTTCTGGTAGTCGCGGTCCTCCTTCTTTTTCTTCTTTCCATCCCGGAGGATGGGCCCTATACCACCCGATTGGGCAGCTCCAGTTTGTGGGGCCGAGTGCCATGCACGGCCCTCGGCGGCTCTGGCGCATTTGTCGGCTAGAGCGAAGAGTGTGGGGACAGTTTCCATGTCATGTGTGGCCAACTTCTCCAACATTTTTTCATCACGTACTCCCTATCGGAAAGCCATGATGATGGAAGCATCAGAAATACGAGGTATCGTACCTCGTACCTTGGTGAAGCGGGAGATGAACTTCCGGAGGGTTTCCCCGGGCTCCTGCCTTACTGCATGGAGGTGGGCCTCCACACCGTGCTATTGGTAAGCACTGGCTAAGTTCGCCACGAACCGTGCACAGAGTTCTTCCCAGGAGTAGACTGATCCTGGGCTGAGGTTCATGAGCCAGGTCCGGGCAGGTCCAGACAAGGCCACATGAAAGTATGTTGCCATCACAGTGGTGTTTCCACCTGCTGCCGTGATGGCGGTAACGTACACTTGCAGGAACTCTGACGGGTTTGATGTTCCGTCGTATTTTTCCGGCAGGCGTGGCTGGAACTTGGGCGGCCATGACGCCGCGTGAAGATGGTCTGCGAGGGCGGCGTAGCCCACGCTGGCCAAGGGGACACCCGTTTGGGACCGGGCGCCCATTGGTGTCTGCGGTGCCTCCGCGGCGAAATCTCGGTCAAGATTGCGACCCTCAATGTTCTGACGGCGCTCACGCGCCATTTCCAAAGAGACCCGGGCTTCTTCTCCCGTACGCCTACGGTTGAGCTCCGCCCGAAGGTCGTCGGTCTGTGCACCCCTTACGGAGGGCGAGTGCACAGACACCGTCGCCTCGCGTTGGCGCCGGGATGATCGAGGCCTCGACCTGGACGAAGTAGAATGCGCCATTCCGAGCAGCCGGTCGACGTCGTCGCGCCACTGCTTCATGGCCCCCGATGATGCCATGGAGCTAGGGGGTGGCGCAACAATTCTCTGGCCGCAGACAGCGCTGTAGGCGCTGCCCTCGATGGAGTCCGGGACGCCTGCTCTGGCGTGTGCTGCTGCATGGCATGCACGGCAGCAGTCCCAGAGTCAGGGCGGTCAGGCGCTCGTGGCGCGGAGGATGCAACCTCTTGCTCCATCACGAAATCCTCCGAAGTTTCGGCGTGGTGCTCGATGATCCGCACCATCATGCTGAGCGAGAAAACAAGCACTAATAAATCTGAATTTTAACTAAATCGTCGTGCGACGAAGCGCGCAACGCATCACGTTAATTAAACTAAATTTAAAATTAATTAAACTAAAATTTAAACGTCGCGGGAATGCGCTGCGCGCGCACGGGATCGCGCTGGGGGCGGGCAGTGGGCCGCACGCTGGGACAGGGGGCCGGCTGCCGGGGTAGGGGTGCCGAGCCACCGCGGGCAGGGGGCCGTGCACCGGGGGTCCGAGGGCCACGTGCCAGGGGGCCAAGACGCGCTGCCGGGGGTAGGGACGTGCGCCGGGGGGGGGGGGGACCGAGCCGCACCGCCGGGGGGCTAAGTGGGCGCGGACGCACGGGGGGGACCAGCGATAACCGTCCACCGGATCACACCTAGGGCAAAGAGGTGGGAGAGAGGTGGAAGAGAGGAGGGAGTTGCTGCGCGGGAAACAAAATGAGAGAGAGAGGGAGGGGGCGCGCATGGGGGGTGTGGGGGTGCAAGGGGAGCGCGGCCAGGGGCCGGGCCGAGCTGGGTCAGGCTGGGTCGGGCTGGGTCGAGCCGCGGGCCAGACTGGGCCAAAAACCCACTACACGCACGACCACTGACCAGAATCCAATTATGAATCAAAATCTGAAACGAGGCGAGACGGACGCGCGATTAAACACAACATCAGACAAAAGAAATATGCTTCGGCATGATGCAATATCCATGTCAACTTAGGTTTTTGTTTGCACGTGATACGGACACCAGTCACTATATTGCTTTGAAAATGGGAAGAAGGAGCGAAACGGGAACAGAAGAGAGAGTAATGCTTGAATTTGGCGAGTATCGAAGAAGAAAAATTCTACCCTCAAATTCAGGGCGTTACAAACCTATCCCCCTTAAATGAATCTCGCTCTCGAGATTCAAGGTTGGCGAGCAAAGAGTTCGAGATACTTGGCCATCATATCATCTTCACGCTCCCAAGTTGCTTCTTCCTCAGAGTGGTGACCCCATCTGACTTTGCATATTCTGATAGTGTTCCTCCGAGTGACCCTGTCTGCAGTCTCCAAGATCTGCGTTGGCTTCTCTATGTAGGTCAAGTCTTCTTGGATTTCTAGACCTTCCACTGGCAACTGCTCTTCTGGCACACGCAGACACTTCTTCAACTGAGACGCATGAAAGACATCATGCACCGCTGATAAATCTTCTAGCAAACTGAGCTGATAGGCCACTTCTCCATGCTCGCGAGAATCTGATACGGACCAAATAATTAGGGTGCTAGCTTACTTTTGACTCCGAACCTTCTGACTCCTCTGATAGGCGATACCTTCAGGTAGACAAAATCTCCGACTTCAAAACTCAGTTCTCTCCTTTTCGTGTCTGCATAACTTCACTGCCTTGATTACGCTATCTTTAGGTTCTCCCGAACCATCTTGATGTTCTCTTCAGCTTCGAGCAAAATGTCTGGCCCGAACATTTGCTTTTCTCCAGACTGATCCCATTGCAATGGAGTTCTACAACTCCTCCCATAAAGCGCCTAAAATGGTGACATCTTCAAGCTGACCTGGTAACTGTTGTTATAGGAGAATTCTGCATAAGGTAACCTCTTGTCCCATTTGGACTGATCTTGTAGCGCACAGGCTCTCAACATATCTTCGAGCACTTGATTAGTTCTTTCAGTCTGACCGTCTGTCTACGGATGATAAGCTGAACTGAAGTTCAGATGTGTACCCAAAGCTTCATGCAACTGCTACCAGAAATGAGAGGTGAACTGCGTTCCTCTGTCTGATACTATCTTCTTTGGCACACCATGTAGACAAACAATCCGGGACATGTACAGCTCCGCCAATATTGCACTGTTGTAGCTAGTCTTGATAGGTATGAAGTGGGCTGACTTGGTCAAGCGATCCACCACTACCCAAATGGAATCGTAGCCAGCTCGAGTGCGAGGCAATCCAACTATGAAGTCCATCCCGATTTCATCCCATTTTCACTGAGTAATTCGCAACGGCTGCAACAACCTAGCTGGCTTCTGATGCTCTGCCTTGATTCTCTGACAACTATCACATATAGCCACATGCTCTGTGATTTCCCTTTTTATTCCGTACCACCAGAATTTCTTCTTTAGATCCTGATACATTTTCTCACTAGGGTGTATGGAATAAGCTGTCTCATGAGCTTCCTTGAGGATCAACTCCCGAATAGACTGGACATTGGGAACACACAAGCGGTCCTTGAACCATACCACACCTTCTGCATCCTCCCGAAAATCTTTGCCTCTTCCTTCTAGAATCAGTTGCCGGATTTCATTAATCTTCTCATCATTCTTCTGTGCCTCTTTGATTTCCCGCTCTAAGGTGGGTTCTAACTCAACTGTTACTCCTCGCATGTTATTTAGAAATCCGAGACTCAAGCTGTCAAATTCTTTGGCTAACTAATAAGGCATCGGTTGAGCGACCCTCATATTGACTTGACTTTTTCCTGCTTAAAGCATCTGCTACCATGTTCACTTTGCTTGGATGGTAGTGGATTTACAATTCATAGTCTTTGATCAATTCTAACCATCTTCGTTGTCTCATATTCAGCTCTGACTGGGTGAATATGTACTTCAGACTCTTGTGGTCTGTGTAGACATCACACTTCTGCCCGTACAGATAATGCCTCCATGTCTTCAGTGCATGAACCACTACTGCCAACTCTAGGTCATGGATTGGATAATTCTTCTCATGAACCATTAGCTATCGGGACGAGTAAGCGACAACTCTTCCCTCTTGCATCAATACACATCCCAAGCCAGTGTAACAAGCGTCGCAATACACCGAGAAGGGCTTGTGCACATTAGGCAAGACTAAGATAGGCGATGTAGTCAACTTCTCTTTCAGCACTTCAAAGGCCTCTTGGCACTTCTGGGTCCACTTGAACTGAACTTTGTTTGCTAGCGAAGCTATCATCAGTTTCGCAATCTTTGAAAACCCTTCAATGAATCGTCGATAATATCCGGCCATTCCAATGAAGCTCTTGATTCCTCGAGCATCTGTTGGCGCTTTCTAGTTCAGAATGTCTGCCACTTTCTTCGGATCCACAGATAACCCATCTTTGTTTATTATGTGACCCAAGAATAGGACTTCATCAATCCAGAACTCGCACTTGCTCAACTTTGTATACAACTAGTGCTCTCGCAATCTCTGCAATACCATCTTCAAATGATCCACACGCTCCTCCTCACTTTGAGAATATATGAGAATGTCATCAATAAATACCACCACAAACTTTTTGATATAATCCATGAATACACTATTCATCAGATTCATGAAGAAGGCTGGTGCATTCGTCAGGCCAAAAGACATAACAGTGAACTCATACAACCCATACATGGTAATAAATGCCATCTTCGGGATATCCGAAGGTCGGATCTGGGCAAGGGGTACTTGTTCTTGATTGTAACTTCATTTAGAGCTCAATAATCGATGCACATCCTCCTAGTGCCATCCTTCTTCTCCACGAATAGGATAGGGGCAGCCCAAGGTGAGGTACTTGGTCTGATGTAACCTTTCTCTAACAGCTCGTCTATTTGCTTCTTGAGCTCAACCAACTCTGGTCCAGACACCTGGTAGGCTCTTTTAGAAATGGGGGTGATTCCAGGAAGAAGCTCTATGGCAAACTCAACTTTCTGCTCAGGTGGCATACCTGGTAAATCTTTCGGGAATACGTCCGGAAATTCTGACACAACCTTGATAGTCTCAAGTGGATCAGCCTCCTTGCTATCAATAGCCATCTGGTGACAACCTCCTTTCCTTGGCTCGGGCGAGACTAACTCAGTCACCACTTCTTCTCCTAGTGGGGACACGAACTTAATTGTCCTCTTATCACAGCTGGTAACTACTTGGTACTTATCTAGCCAATTCATCCCTAGGATGACATCTATTCCCTGAATACCCATTACTATGAGGTTAGCGGAAAACTCTATCCCCCTTATTTCCGCACTTACATTCAAGCAAACACTATCGGCTCAAACTTTACCACCGACTGAATCAATTTGAATGGGTGTTGACATGGTGGTTATTGGAAGATTATGCGCTTCTACCCATGATGCAGTAATGAATGAATGCATTGCTTCAGTATCAAATAACAATTCTACAATATGGGAATCGACTGGAAACATACCTACTATCATGCCTAGTGTTTCCTTGACTGCTTCAGCCTACAAATGGTTCAGTCTCCCATGGTTGTAACGTGTCTGGGCGCAGTTGCCTGCTCTTGGCTAAGACACATTCTGCTTCGCTGGGGCATTAGGGCCTGGCTGCTGCTGAGCTGCCTTCTTTGGACAATGCATCACCCAGTGGCCTTGCTCTCCACAATGGAAACATGCTTGGCCTCCTCCTTGCACTGGGGCTGCTTGACTGCTCTGGTTAGTTGCTGGGGCAGGAAGACAAGGTGCCTACTGATTCTGCCTCTGAAACTGACTTCTTCCTGACTGACTGTTCCGGCGATTCTGCTGCTGATGCTAAGGGTACTACCTCTGAAACTGCTGCTGATGCTAAGGGTACTACTTCTGAAACTGCTGCTGAGCCGGGCGCTGATTCTGCTTGAACTGCTGAGGTGGGTTGCTTGAGAAATGGGGGAGATTGTTGCTCCTAGGCTGAGGTCCACTAATCTTATGCTTGCGATCCTCCATCTCCTTGTGCTTCTTCTCTGTCATGATTGCTCTATCGATCAGTTGCTGAAATGTGGGGAAGGTATGGTTCATCAGTTGATAGTGCAGGGAATCGACTAAGCCTCTCATGAAACGATACTGCCTCATGGCATATGTGTTGACATCTTTAGGAGCATAGCGGGGCAGCTGCAGAAACCTGTCTCGGTACTCACTGACTGACATGGACCCTTGCTTGAGCGCTAGGAATTCCTCTTTCTTCACAATCATCAGACCTGCTAGAACATGATACTGACAGAAATTATCTCTGAATTCCTCCCAAGTGATGGTGTCGGGGTTAGCGTGGGTGGCGAGGTAGGACTCCCACCAAGATTGAGCTGCTCCCCTCAATAGATGGGGACCATACAGAACCTTCTCTCTGTCATCACACTGAGCGGTGTGCAACTCCTGCCCCACGGTACGCAACCAATCTTCAGCATCCATGGGGTCTGCAGAGTGAACGAACACTGGGGGATGACCAATCATGAATTTAGCACACTTGTCTCTAGGCATCTGAGGCATCTGCATTTGCATATGAGGTTGAGGTGGGGGCTGTTGCTGCTGCATGGCAGCCAGAGTCTGACCAATTGCCTGGATTGTCTGAGTCTGCATCAGAAACATCTGCTCTATTGTCATCGGAGGCGGTGGTGGCAGTTGTTGCTGAGGTGCCTCATCCTGCGGTGCTTGCTGCTCTGGCTGAGCACGCCTTCCTCCTCTGCGCCTGTTGTCTGACATCTGCGGAATGCAATAACACATGAGAACTGATCTTGCAAATCTTGCAGCATAAGAAAAGAGCATAGGATTCTTCCACAATACTGAACAAATAAGCATCTTCACTGACTCCCAACAAAGGCAAACACAACTTCTCAGATAAAGAGGAAAGTAGAATAAAAGGCTTCCCAACTAGATAACTAATTTTATTAACATTAACAGGTAAACCATAGTGTAGGGGGTACCTGCACTCTGGTGACAGTCATTTCAAAGATCCAAATCCATCATAGTTCATCATGACAAGCATAAAAACACATGATAAGCAAACTACCCTGCCTATCTAAGACTAACTGAGACTAAGACTAAGGCTAAGACTTCTATTTTAAACATTAATTACAAGATCCAATGCTGACGACCTATGGTCCTAAATTTATCCTGGTCCTGCAGTCGGGGTTGCCATAGGCATGGTACCCACGCTGAGGTGAGCGGTATGGGTGCTGAGTCCCGAGTCCCGACGGGGGCAGGAGAGCCATCTGCTAGGTGACGGCGCTCCGCGCGCTCAACCCATAACTTGGCGATCTCAGCATGAGCCCTACTCAGCTCGTGTAAAGCGTGGTCCAACTCCGTGTTTAGCATGGCGGCTATGTTGACTGTGCTGCTCAACCTAGGATTGTCCTCGCCAACAGGTGAGACAATCACGCTTCCTGTGCTGCCATGTGGACGGCGGGGGTAATACCTCAGGTCAAGACCATCGGTCACCCCACCGAACACTGAGCAGTAGTGCAAAAGCGCACGCCGTGCAGCATCTTGTATGGCTGCTTCAGCTGAGTCCTGCTCAGAGATAGAATAATGCTGCTAGCAGACCTCCGCACTGTAACACCCGGAATTTGGGGGTATAAAATTTCTTTTCTAATACCCACCAAATTCAGGTGTTACCCTCTCTTTTCCAGGCTTTTCTTTTCTTTTGCCTAAAGAGCGAGGAATTATTTTGTTTTATATCTATGTGAAAGCCTAGTCAAGTAAAACCCTAAGGGAATAATGATTGATGCATCATGAGGAAATATATTTGTTTTGGTGTGATGTTTTGCTTTGGTGTGTATCCAATCAGTATGTAGCTCATTTATTGTAAAAAAAAATTAGAAAAGAGAAGAAATAGAAAATGAAGAAAAACAAAAGGAAAAAGGCCTTCCCGCGCGTGGCCCACCAGCCCATCTGCGCGCATTGGCCTAGCGCTCCCCCTCCCGCGGGCCAGCGCCACTCAGCCGGCCTACCTCGGCCCACGCGCATCCCCCTGCCCAGTAGCGTGCACGGCCCACCGTAGCCCAGCAGCCGTGCCCTCCCAAACCCTAGCACGCCGCGCCCTCCCCTAGCCGCCGCCGTGCCTGTGCAGTTGCCGCGCTCGCCCGCTGCACTGCTCGCCCAGCTGGCCCACCCCGTCGTGGCCCACGCACGCAGCCGCTCACCCAGCACCCCACCACGCGCGCGCAGCCGCTGTCTCGCGCAACTGCTCGCCCAGCTGCGTGTCGCACACGCTCAGCCGCCGCCACTGTAACACCCGGATTTTAGGGGTCCAAAACCCAGGGCGTAAACATAATCACCAGGTGTGCTGGGACCAAGTCTCACACATATGATGAATCATGGCACAGGATCGAATGTCACATCTTTATATATAACAGGAGTTCTATACAAGATAAATAATAATTACATTATAAGGAGACAACGGTCCAGCAACCCAAAGTTGACTGGGAGACGACGACCTAGACCTCTCACGAACTCGTCACAGCATCCTCCAAGCGCCTCATCCTGCGGTACCTGTTCTTGACCTGTGGGGGGGGGGTGTGAGACAGCAAGAGTGAGCTCACATACGTTCATCGCTCAATAAGTTGTGGGGAATAATGTGCATGAACTCGCCAAAGGTGGGAGCTCACGTGAAGTGTAAGGCTTACCAAAGAAGATGGTTAGAGCTGAGCATTGCTTTTAAAGTTGGTCAAAATTTTTAAGTAAATACCAACCCAGTTAAATAGTAGAACAAAGGTAACAACTTCACCTGCGATGCAATGCATATGACAAATTGAGTTTAAGTTCCATAATTTAAACATCAGAGAGTCCTGAGCTGCTCGTGACCGTGAGCTCGGCTAGTATACCAGTTTTACACTCTGCAGAGGTTGTACCCTTTACCCACAAGTCGTGTATCCCATGTCGCCAGGGTTTGCAAGGCCCTAAGACACTACCGAGGTGAATGGCTAGGGATCCACTACGAGGCCTTTACAAAGTTCCACTAGCTTCCGAAAACCCGCTACAGTTTATAGGAAGTTCCAATGCAGGAATCCCTTGCAGGACCGCCATCGCAGCAAAATCCTCCCGAGGGCCTCCCTACACTGACCACTCCCCTACTGCCCTTGCCCCCTTCGGGTAAGGTAGTCTTCCACTAGCTTTCCTAATTAATCAGCCAAGGGGTCCCATTCCTCCCTTGTGGTGGCACGTGTTACTCAAGTTAAGCTCTATGTTCCAATTAACATTAATGGTATCAACATGAACATAAACAGAAATACAACAAGAATTGGAACATAGAGGTAATAAATGATTATCCCAAAACCATATAAAGCAATAGCAAACTACCCAAGTGATTCAGGGGTAAACAAGGTAGTGAGATAAACAAATCTAGGGTGACCTATTGGGTCCCATCAAAATTAACCTATGCATGGATAATTGATATTAAAGAACATTATTGGGTAAAAAGTGGTCAAGGGCACAACTTGCCTGGGACTTGAGATTCCAGGTACCAGGATGATCTTCAGATGACACGTGTCCTCACTGCTAAACGTAGCATTACAAACAGACATTGTATAGGCAAAAATTAACATTACAACAAACATGTAAATAAAATACACAGTAATAATCTAGACATTAAACTAAGGTCACAGGGACTGGAATCATTAAATTTGGAGTTGTAGATTTTAAGTTATGGATTTTCCAAAGTTTTATGTGTTTAAAATAGATTAAGTGAGAGATTAAATTCCTAACTGTTTTCATGACAAAACAGAGGTTCTAGGTGGTAGAGAATAAAATTACAAAATTTTAGAAAGTGGAATGGATTAATTTGGAGCAAGTATGAATTTTCTATGAATTTATCAAGTTCTAGTAATTATTTTCATATTAAAAATCCATTTTCTATTTCATTTATTCAAATTAAATGAGTTCTGGACTGGGCCTCAATATCTGCAAACAGCAGGGGGCCACGGCGCAAAAATCCTGAGACCCAGTGAACAGAAACTACGGACGGCGGGTTCTATTTCCGTAAAACCTAGGGGCTCATATGAAAAACTGTCTACACGAAGGGGTATCGTTTGATCTGAGCCGTTGGATCGCAAGCCGAGCGCCCAGATTAGATCCCAATCACAAATGAGTCCGCACGCCCTGCTACCCGTCGGATCAAGGATCCACGGCCAGGATTAGAAGCGCGTAGGGGGGGGGGTATACACGGCGCGATCCCAAGCGTTCAACAAGCATCGGACGGTCGAGGATTAACATTTTCACGATCTAATCTTGACCGCCCATTTCGGATCTTGCGGCCACGGCACCGCCCCCCTTCCTCAGCCGATACCCAGCACGGTGGTGAACAGCCCGCGGCGCCGCCGCCCTGGATTCGCGACGAAGCTTGGCCGGAGCTGGCCCAATCCGACCCCCAGGCGCGCTAACTCCAAAATTAACCGGCGCATTATGTAATCTAGAGGGTAGCCAATGTTTGTAGGGGAGTTCTTACAAGCAATTAGTCGACACCGAAGCCAGCACACGCGGAAGTGCGGATTCACCACAAACTTCAACCCTGACGACGAAATCCGTGCTCCACTCGCCGTCACCAGTCCGGCCAAGTCAAGGCCGTGCCTTTGCGAGGGTATGCGGATGCCCAGGTGTTTCTTCCCGGTCCGGTCGCGACTACACCACACGCAGAGCTCGCGGCGACGCAGAGCGTGGTCACGGCGACGACGCTTCCGTGCTGGAGGACGAGGGTCACGTTGATTTATAGGGACAGGGCAAGCGCCAAGCACGTGCGAGCTCGGCCGGTGAACTAATCCCGGTAGCTACGGACGGAGCCAGAGATCGCGCGTGGAGAACGGCGGAGACCGCGGCGTTTGTTAGTTTGGCAGCATCGAGCGAGGGAATAAGAAGCTGACGGGGATGGCCCACAGGTCGGCTGACCATGCGCCAAGAGAAGAAGAGTTTTGGTGGGCTGCGCGGGTAAGAAAGTGGAGTGGGCCGCGACAGGTGAGAATCGGCCCAGGTGTTGGTTTCCTTCTCTTTTTTTTTCTTTTTATTTTCTGTTTTCCTTCCATTTTTATTTATTTTGAATCATTTCCAAATTCAAATTTTGACTCTGGTTTCAAATTTAATATTCAAAATCATAAACCAACAAGTGATGTAGTATTCATTTTACTTTATTTATTTATTTGTTTATTACCCTACACAAGTAATCACTGTTAATCATGTTGCTCCACATAATTATTTTCCTGCTTCTATTTTCTGTTTTATTGCCAACTACAGGTTCAAACTTTATTCAAATTTAAAATTTGAATTCAAATTTAGCAAAAGAATTTGTACTCAATTTAAGTATTCAGCTTGAATATATCAGTGGGATGAATTTATTTAGTTATGGACTTATTTTGTGCTCCATAGTATCTCTTCTTTCTCTTCTATACCTAACTTCCTAAATTATTTCTTTGGGTTAAATTCAAATTTCTCAAATTACTATCATCTTTATTCAATGCACAAATAAAACTCCAATATGATGCATGGAGTATTTTTATTAGTTATTTGTTCACTCAATTAGGATGTTCCATGTTAGATGGCAAAACATTGAAGGAGATCAACTCTACTTTCTTTGAATACATTTTTAGGTATCACAAATCCTACCCCCCTTAAAAATAATCTCGTCCTCGAGATTTGTACGAAAAGGGATGTATACTCATATTGTTCTATGCACAAACAAAGAAATCTCGGCATGATGCATAATCCTTTAACAAAACATAGGTTTAATAGACCTTACTATTATCACTAAATTAGTAATAATACTAACTAATAGCTAAACTTAATATTTAAGTCTTACAAATAGTAAAATATATATATATATATGTATCTATATCTATGTTTATCTCTATTCTTGTTGCTCGTTGACTTCTTCACCGACTACTTCATCTTCAACTGGCTCTTCTTCTTGAATTTCAAGTTCACTGGGTTCAGCTTCTACTTCTGCATGATGGGCATATCCCCGGTTGATAGATAGGGGCTGACTCTTTCCTGCCGAGGCTTGTCCTTGCTTCATCGGAGCCGGTGTAGTGTAGGCAGCTCTGTTGGGACAGTAGTTGGCGTAGTGTCCCGGTTGTCCACACTTGAAGCATGTCCTGATGGCAGTTATGTTGGGAGCAACGGGTCCTACTGGAGTGCTTGCTTTTGGAGGAGCAGTTGGTGTCTGTTGAGTTTGTTGTCCGGAACTGCCACTAGCTGGTGTACTTGGAGTGGTAGTATAGCGAGGACGGGAACTACTTCCAGCCTGTCCTTGGTTGACAGCCTTTCTTTTCTCTCCGAATATACTCCTCTTGTTTTCTACAGCAATAGCTTTGTCAAGTAGCCTTTGGAAGGATGGGAATGTGTGCGATACCAGTTGATATTGCAAGGGTCCAATTAAACCGTCCAGGAAAAGCTCCTGCTTTTGCTCATCATCCTCTACATCTCTAGGAGCATATCGAGATAACTGGATGAATTTGTCCCTGTATTCACTCACGGACATACTTCCTTGCTTGAGGGAGAGAAACTCCTTTCTCTTAATCTTCATGAGTCCAGCAGGAATATGGTAATTTCTGAATTGTGTGGAGAATTCTTCCCAGGTAATTGTATCGGCAGCAGCATGAGCTGCACAGTACGCATCCCACCAATCCGCAGCGGGACCAGCAAGACGACCCGATGCATAGAGTACTTTCTCTCGGTCCGAGCACTGAGCTATGTTGAGCATCTTCTCTATGGACTTTAACCAGTCATCTGCTTGCAGCGGATCTGCGGAGTTGGAGAAGGTTGGTGGTTTGTGGCTCATGAATTCCCGGTGCTTATCTCGGGGTGGAACTGGTGGTGGAGGTGGAGGCAACGGCACTTGTTGTTGTTGCTGCTGTTGTTGAAGTTGTTGTTGCAGCTGCTGTTGTTGTACCCTTCTCTCTTGGCGTATCTCTTCCCGCTCTTGGCGCATTTCCCGACGTGCATCCTCTCTTTCCTAGTGCATTTCTTGGCGTTCTTGCTGCATTTGGGTGCGCATATCTGCCATAGTGTCAGCCATTTGCTGCATCATCCTCATTTGAGCTGCGACTAGTGGATCAACTCCGCCTGGTGGGGGATTAGGAGGATTCATCTCTGCTGGCTGTGGTTGGGGTTGTCGATATATCCACCGAGTGTGTCGATTAGCAGGTAAATCAATTCCACCACCCCGCCTGGTATTGACCATCTAAGTTAGAAGCATATGGTAAGATAGTTTTGCAAGGAAATCATTTAGTAGACAGAATGAATAAGCTAATAGTTGGTTATGTACTAAAACTTTCTTTGGCAGGGCTGGGCCAGATATTCTTTGTCAAGACTAGGGTAACTAGTTGTACGGGGTGAATGTCCAAAGATAAGATAGAATCTGTCAAGATGAGAGATATCTATGGGTGAGATAGACTACAAGATGTAGGTTAAAAGTTTGTTTGTTGTTAGGTGGGAATAGAAAGGGTATACCATTCATTATGGCTCTAGGTTAAGTTAATACATGGCTAGTAAAGTTTAATCTCTTCTACCAGTATCACTAATAGGTTTAAGTAGACCACATTAGATTAGATCATATTAGATTGGATGGGATCTAGATTAGATTGGTATGACTAGTTTGACTAGATAAGATCTAATTAATTTGCATTAGATCATGGTTGTTTAAACTAGGGTGGATAAGTATGCTTATTAGGATAAGATGGATCCATAAAGATAAGATAGAATCTTTTGAGATCAGTTAGATCTATTAGGATGAGATAAAACCTTTTCAAGATAAGATGAGTATCTTTTAGGATGAGATGGATCTATTAAGATAAGGGAGAACTTTTTTTTAAGATAAGATGAATTGGCTAGAATGAGATCTTTTAGGATAAGATAAATCTCTTAAGCTAGATGTGTTCCAATGGGGATAATCTAGGTTGTCTAGTTATTTTATAAATATATTTTTATACCTATGTGTATATGCAGATGCAATTGTGGACATTACTCCACAACTCATCACACTCAAACAAAGATCCAAATCAGACAAGTATCATAAGAACAAACATTCAAGCATATAAATATTTACAAAATTAGTTTTGCTTTTGTCCCTAAGATTAGGTCTCCTATTCCTATAGTCACTTTAGGTACAGGATTTCAAAGTGTGAAATCCACATTTGTCTTTAGAAAGAAAAGGTAAGAGTAATCAGAGTAAAGTGGAAATAGATGAGAAAGGATTTAAGGAAAGTTCAGAAAGAATCAGAGTAGCAAAGGTAAGTAGGTATTGGTTGTCCAGTTCTATCTAGGTTTCGTCCTACAGTCAACATTCCTCTGATACCACTTCTGTAACACCCGGATTTTAGGGGTCCAAAACCCAGGGCGTAAACATAATCACCAGGTGTGCTGGGACCAAGTCTCACACATATGATGAATCATGGCACAGGATCGAATGTCACATCTTTATATATAACAGGAGTTCTATACAAGATAAATAATAATTACATTATAAGGAGACAACGGTCCAGCAACCCAAAGTTGACTGGGAGACGACGACCTAGACCTCTCACGAACTCGTCACAGCATCCTCCAAGCGCCTCATCCTGCGGTACCTGTTCTTGACCTGTGGGGGGGGGGTGTGAGACAGCAAGAGTGAGCTCACATACGTTCATCGCTCAACAAGTTGTGGGGAATAATGTGCATGAACTCGCCAAAGGTGGGAGCTCACGTGAAGTGTAAGGCTTACCAAAGAAGATGGTTAGAGCTGAGCATTGCTTTTAAAGTTGGTCAAAATTTTTATTAGCAGTTACTAAGTATAAGTAAATACCAACCCAGTTAAATAGTAGAACAAAGGTAACAACTTCACCTGCGATGCAATGCATATGACAAATTGAGTTTAAGTTCCATAATTTAAACATCAGAGAGTCCTGAGCTGCTCGTGACCGTGAGCTCGGCTAGTATACCAGTTTTACACTCTGCAGAGGTTGTACCCTTTACCCACAAGTCGTGTATCCCATGTCGCCAGGGTTTGCAAGGCCCTAAGACACTACCGAGGTGAATGGCTAGGGATCCACTACGAGGCCTTTACAAAGTTCCACTAGCTTCCGAAAACCCGCTATAGTTTATAGGAAGTTCCAATGCAGGAATCCCTTGCAGGACCGCCATCGCAGCAAAATCCTCCCGAGGGCCTCCCTACACTGACCACTCCCCTACTGCCCTTGCCCCCTTCGGGTAAGGTAGTCTTCCACTAGCTTTCCTAATTAATCAGCCAAGGGGTCCCATTCCTCCCTTGTGGTGGCACGTGTTACTCAAGTTAAGCTCTATGTTCCAATTAACATTAATGGTATCAACATGAACATAAACAGAAATACAACAAGAATTGGAACATAGAGGTAATAAATGATTATCCCAAAACCATATAAAGCAATAGCAAACTACCCAAGTGATTCAGGGGTAAACAAGGTAGTGAGATAAACAAATCTAGGGTGACCTATTGGGTCCCATCAAAATTAACCTATGCATGGATAATTGATATTAAAGAACATTATTGGGTAAAAAGTGGTCAAGGGCACAACTTGCCTGGGACTTGAGATTCCAGGTACCAGGATGATCTTTAGATGACACGTGTCCTCACTGCTAAACGTAGCATTACAAACAGACATTGTATAGGCAAAAATTAACATTACAACAAACATGTAAATAAAATACATAGTAATAATCTAGACATTAAACTAAGGTCACAGGGACTGGAATCATTAAATTTGGAGTTGTAGATTTTAAGTTATGGATTTTCCAAAGTTTTATGTGTTTAAAATAGATTAAGTGAGAGATTAAATTCCTAACTGTTTTCATGACAAAACAGAGGTTCTAGGTGGTAGAGAATAAAATTACAAAATTTTAGAAAGTGGAATGGATTAATTTGGAGCAAGTATGAATTTTCTATGAATTTATCAAGTTCTAGTAATTATTTTCATATTAAAAATCCATTTTCTATTTCATTTATTCAAATTAAATGAGTTCTGGACTGGGCCTCAATATCTGCAAACAGCAGGGGGCCACGGCGCAAAAATCCTGAGACCCAGTGAACAGAAACTACGGACGGCGGGTTCTATTTCCGTAAAACATAGGGGCTCATATGAAAAACTGTCTACACGAAGGGGTATCGTTTGATCTGAGCCGTTGGATCGCAAGCCGAGCGCCCAGATTAGATCCCAATCACAAATGAGTCCGCACGCCCTGCTACCCGTCGGATCAAGGATCCACGGCCAGGATTAGAAGCGCGTAGGGGGGGGGGGTATACACGGCGCGATCCCAAGCGTTCAACAAGCATCGGACGGTCGAGGATTAACATTTTCACGATCTAATCTTGACCGCCCATTTCGGATCTTGCGGCCACGGCACCGCCCCCCTTCCTCAGCCGATACCCAGCACGGTGGTGAACAGCCCGCGGCGGCGCTGCCCTGGATTCGCGACGAAGCTTGGCCGGAGCTGGCCCAATCCGACCCCCAGGCGCGCTAACTCCAAAATTAACCGGCGCATTATGTAATCTAGAGGGTAGCCAATGTTTGTAGGGGAGTTCTTACAAGCAATTAGTCGGCACCGAAGCCAGCACACGCGGAAGTGCGGATTCACCACGAACTTCAACCCTGACGACGAAATCCGTGCTCCACTCGCCGTCACCAGTCCGGCCAAGTCAAGGCCGTGCCTTTGCGAGGGTATGCGGATGCCCAGGTGTTTCTTCCCGGTCCGGTCGCGACTACACCACACGCAGAGCTCGCGGCGACGCAGAGCGTGGTCACGGCGACGACGCTTCCGTGCTGGAGGACGAGGGTCACGTTGATTTATAGGGACAGGGCAAGCGCCAAGCACGTGCGAGCTCGGCCGGTGAACTAATCCCGGTAGCTACGGACGGAGCCAGAGATCGCGCGCGGAGAACGGCGGAGACCGCGGCGTTTGTTAGTTTGGCAGCATCGAGCGAGGGAATAAGAAGCTGACGGGGATGGCCCACAGGTCGGCTGACCATGCGCCAAGAGAAGAAGAGTTTAGGTGGGCTGCGCGGGTAAGAAAGTGGAGTGGGCCGCGACAGGTGAGAATCGGCCCAGGTGTTGGTTTCCTTCTCTTTTTTTTTCTTTTTATTTTCTGTTTTCCTTCCATTTTTATTTATTTTGAATCATTTCCAAATTCAAATTTTGACTCTGGTTTCAAATTTAATATTCAAAATCATAAACCAACAAGTGATGTAGTATTCATTTTACTTTATTTATTTATTTGTTTATTACCCTACACAAGTAATCACTGTTAATCATGTTGCTCCACATAATTATTTTCCTGCTTCTATTTTCTGTTTTATTGCCAACTACAGGTTCAAACTTTATTCAAATTTAAAATTTGAATTCAAATTTAGCAAAAGAATTTGTACTCAATTTAAGTATTCAGCTTGAACATATCAGTGGGATGAATTTATTTAGTTATGGACTTATTTTGTGCTCCATAGTATCTCTTCTTTCTCTTCTATACCTAACTTCCTAAATTATTTCTTTGGGTTAAATTCAAATTTCTCAAATTACTATCATCTTTATTCAATGCACAAATAAAACTCCAATATGATGCATGGAGTATTTTTATTAGTTATTTGTTCACTCAATTAGGATGTTCCATGTTAGATGGCAAAACATTGAAGGAGATCAACTCTACTTTCTTTGAATACATTTTTAGGTATCACAGCCACGCCCCTGCTCGTCGTGCGCGCATGGAAGTCAGAACCGATGCCACGTTCTCGCCCACGACGCAGGGAAATCCGATGTCGGTGCTCACGCTCGGCCATAGCTAAAACCGCCCCACTATTCTTCTTCCCCGCAGAACCACTCCTCTCTCCCTCTCCTTGCGCACTGCCCCTCGCCATGGATGGTACGCGCGGCTGGCGCTGCCCGAGGGCGTCAACAGGGACGACCCGGTCAGCGGGTCCGTGAGCGCCCGAGCTAGAGGTCGACGACTCCGTCGGTTCTCGCGCCCTGTGTTCCTCGACCAGTGTTCCTTCTCTTCGCCGTGGTCGAGTACGTCCGTGTCGCGGGAGCCCCTCCTGCTCTCATCTCTCTCCCTTCCAGCGCGCATCATGTCCCTTGCCGTGTCCTCGCCCGTCCCCGATGTGTGGGCCTCATGAACCCGAGCAGCTAGCCCTGGCGTGCGGTCCGTCGCGACCAGCATCACGGCTCGCATCCCCGGTGCGCGGTCTGTCCCCGGTGCAAGGTCCAGCGCATCCCACAGCCGCCGTCGGGTAGCATGCATGCCTCACCGTCGCCTATCCGAAGCCTCGACGCCGTCGCACGCCAGAGTCCTCGCCTGCCCCAGGCCCATTGTCGA
Organism: Zea luxurians; assembly: GCA_029449295.1. Lineage (NCBI taxonomy): Eukaryota > Viridiplantae > Streptophyta > Magnoliopsida > Poales > Poaceae > Zea > Zea luxurians. The sequence goes on along the minus strand of JAOPSE010000028.1, from coordinate 986,117 downwards.
GTAGGAAGTCACGCCCCATCATCACCGTCGCGCCCATCGACATCGTCAGGCCCAAAGCTACCTGCGTAGAGCCCATCTCACACCGAGGTGAGAACATTGTCTATCCGTTGTCATCTACCCCTAGACGTCTACCAGCTCCCGCGCCTCGCCTCCGCATCGTGAAATCACATGAAATCTAAAATTATTAACTAAGCATTAGCTTTCGCATTTTGTATCTGTTTTGATCTATTTGCGTGGCGTTAACTTCATAATAATGGTGTATACACATTAAACATGTTATTTTGTCATGACGTATGTTTGTTCTATTTACTTAATTGTCAGTCTATCCGTTGGTTATTAGCGTAGCAATGTAGTAAAAAATTGTTTATGATTTTGTGTTGCGCGTCTCGTCGCGCTTCAGTCAACCCCTCCGTCTAGAACCGCTCGTGCAAATTAACTACATATTAAAACGACGATTATTCGAGTAACAACACAATCAGAGTTAAGTAATGATTTCATGGGTGCTTACAATAATTGCATGCTAATATGACTAAGTCGAATAAAATATTATAGTCAATATTTGCATAGCGCATTTAAGTCATGCGTGCCATTCGCGCACATAGTGCGTGTCGTTCACACGTGTCAACACGCGCTATCGCGTGCACCGTGCCGCCACTAGTAGAAAAGAGCTCAAAGCCTGCGGCACCAATAAATTATCACTGGCGGTTTCAGTTACCGCGCGCCAGTAAAAAAACCAGGTGGACCCGGCTTGGGAACCGCCAGTGGAAACCTATTTCCACTGGCGGTTATCTTAATACAACCGCCAGTGGAAATAAGATATTTCCACTGACGGTTGGTGTAAAACAACCGCCAGTGAAAATCTAGTTTCCACTGGCGGTTGGTGTAACAGAACCGCCAGTGGAAATACCCTATTTCCATTGGCGGTTGTGTTAAGAGAACCACCAGTGGAAATAGGTTTCCACTGGCGGTTTTTCAAGCAAACCGCCAGTGAACTATCTATTATAAATACCACTCTTCCTCCCCCCGACAGGAGCTGTAGCTCGCAGCCAACTTCCATTGGAGGCGATTTTGGATGTCCAGATTTCACAAAATACAAGGGGGAGGTTTTGGTCTTCATTTTTTGGAAGAAGGTGGATAAGAAAGGTTGGTTTATGTTTCTTTGTCAATTTTTGTTCATTCTTTCTCAATTTTAGCCACATTTTGGATCTAGGGTTTTACATGTGAGAGAGAAGAGTATAGCTAGGTTATTTTCTCTATTTCCTCAAATGAGGTTGCTTAAGATGGTTAGATTTTGTCTATTCCCTCTCCTTTTTCATGTTTAGTTCTCAAATAAGTTTATCCATGACACATATTTAGTTGCTTAATGAATGGTGAATGTGTTGTATGGAGAGGGAGGATGATAGGTTTGGTAATTAAGATTGTTTTTATTAATTGTTATGAAAGGTTGGTTTAATTATGTTTCAATTGCCAATTATTGTTCATTTTTGCTCAATTTTAACTACATTTTGAAACTAGGCTTTCACCATGTGTTAGAGATAGGTTTGGGTATTAAGATTTTTTGTTTATTAGTTGCTAGGAAAGTTTGGCTTATGTTTCTTTTGCCAAATTTTGTTCATTTTTCCTCCATTTTAGCCACATTTTGGATCTAGGGTTTCACCATGTGTTAGAGATAAAGTAGTTAGGTTGCCTAATCGATCCAACCGCCTATTGGTATATGTTTCTCTTGCCAATTTGTGTGTCTTGTGTGTTTTATGTTACTTTTTTTACAGGTGATGATGGAGAGGATATCCTAGATGTATAACTTATCAAGGCTAGATCCATCATACATATTTGAGGTCCATAAGTTTATTGTTGTCGCTACGAACCATGCTTGGAGAACAAAGACAAAGCACATATATTGTCCATGCATGGACTGCAAAAATGCTGTTGTATTTGATGACACAGAACAAATCATATCTCATCTGGTATGCCGAGGATTTGTGAAGGATTACATAATTTGGACAAAGCATGGAGAGGGTAGCTCTTCGCCTTATACAGCTGGAAACACTGCGAACATCGACGACAGCTTTCAGTTCGTTCACGAGACACAACAACCTCTTCCACAGAGCGAACATGTAGTGCCAAATGTTACTGATCATGGTTACGCCGGAGGAAATGAACGTGAAAGAACCCATGTTCTGCCAAATGTTATGGACGAAGAAGATGTAGAGTTGTTAGAGGCAATGTTGCATCGTCATACAGATCCATCGATGTTCTTCATGAAAGGTATGGAGTCCCTGAAGAAGGCAGCAGAAGAGCCTTTGTATGACGAGTCTAAGGGTTGTACCAAAGAGTTCACGACGCTTCGGTCTGTGTAAAAGCTGTTGATGTTAAAAGCTAGATATGGTCTGTCTGATGCTGGCTTCGATGCGTTCTTGAGTATTGTCGCAGACATGCTTCCAAAGGAGAACAAAGTGCCTGCTAACACGTACTATGCAAAGAAACTAATCAGTCCACTCACTATGGGCGTGGAGAAGATCCACGCGTGTAGAAATCACTGTATCCTTTATCGAGGTGATGATTATAAAGACTTAGAGAGCTTCCCAAAGTGTGGTGCAAGTAAGTACAAGACGAATAAAGACTATCGAGAGGAAGAGTGTGTTGCATCTGTGTCTAAAGGGAAGAAGCGAAAGAAAGCCAAAAAGAAGACTTCAAAATCCACGAGCAAAGAAAAAGAAGAAGTAGACTATTATACGCTCAAAAAGATTCCTGCTTTGGTGATGTGGTACCTCCCCGTCGTCGATCGATTGAGGTGTTTGTTCGCTAACCCTGAGGATGCCAAACTTATGAGTTGGCATGCTTCTAATGAGCACAAAAACGATGGGAAGCTTCGACATCTAGCTGATGGGAAGCAGTGGCAAGATTTCAATGAGAACCACCGAGACTTTGCCGATGAACCAAGAAATGTTAGGTTCGCACTGAGTACTGATGGAATGAATCCATTTGCTGAAAGGAGCAGCAATCATAGCACATGGCCAGTGATCCTCACCATATACAACCTTCCTTCATGGTTGATGCAGAAACAGAAGTACATTTTGCTAACCATGCTTATTTCTGGACCTACACAACCTGGAGTTGATATGGATGTATTTTTAGAGCCCTTAATGGAGGATATGAAAATATTGTGGGTAACGGGTGTTCAAATGTTGGATGAGTATCGTAAAGATTCATTCACGCTGAGAGCAATTATTTTTGTTACGATCAACGATTACCCTGCACTCTTCACATTATCAGGCCAGTTTAAGGGAAAGGTTGGTTGCACAGTATGCATTGATGAAACTGCTTACGTGTCCCTTACTGCATCTAAGAAGATAGTGTACATGAGGTACAGACGCTTTTTATTGGAAGGACATAGGTACCGCATGCGAAAGATGGATAAGTACTTTGACAATAATGGTGAACTACATTCTACTGCTCCATCGGGTAACAATAAAGGTCATAGAGTTTTTGAAATAGTCAGGAATATCAAGTTTGTTTTCAGGAAGAAGACAAAAGACGGAAAAACAAGGAAGGATGCCAAACCAGCTCCAGGGGCTATATTCAAGAAAAAGTCTATTTTCTTCGAGTACTTGTCTTACTAGAAAGAGTTAGATGTGCGGCATGCGATCGATGGTATGCACGTTCAGAAGAACGTGTTTGAAAGCATAATTGGCACCTTGCTAGACATAAAGGGCAAAACAAAAGAAGGGCTTAATTCACGCATGGACTTGGTAAATTTAGGCATAAAAAAGGAACTACATCTTGTTCTTCAAGAAAATGGGAAGTATCATCTCCCAGCAGCAAGCTACAATCTCAATGTAGATGAGAAACATGCGATGTGTGTTTGGCTTAAGAATTTGAAAGTCCCATCCGGATTCTGCTCTAGCATACAGAGTATTGTGTCAATGAAAGACCTGATAGTCACCAACTACAACTCACATGATTGTCATGTCATGCCGACTACATTCCTACCTATTGCCATCAGGGCTATAAATCCTTTGTTTTTAAAGATGGCAATCACACGGTTGTGCTACTTTTTCAACAGAATTTCACAAAAGGTAATTGACTGTGATGAGTTGGCATCTCTTCAGGAATTCACAGTAGAGACAATATCACAGTTTGAGATGTGTTTCCCTCCATCGTTCTTTGATATTATGGTGCACCTTGTGGTGCACTTGGTGCCACAAATAGATGCATTGGGTCCTATGTACTTGCATGAAATGTGGACGTACGAGCGTTTCATGTCAATACTGAATGGCTATGTATCAACCCGTGCTCGTCCCGAGGCATCCATGATAGAGGGGTACTGTACCGAAGAGGCCATTGAGTCTGGAGGTCCATTCTGCAATAGTATCCTAAAAGACCAGGTTGCAATAGGTCTGCCTCCGTCACGACACGAGGGTAGATTGTATGGAAGCGGGAGGATGGGACGGAAATCTTTCATCCCACCAGATTATAATACAGTACTTGAGGCACATCACAGCATCCTACATCAGCTAGTGATAATAGAGCCATTTGTCCAACAACACATCAATGAGCTTCACGAGCAAAATCCTGGGCATACGGCTGATTGGGTAATGAAGCAACATAAGCAGCGGTTCAACACATAGCTAATGGTGAAGGACATTCCACGTGGAGAAACAATAGAAGAAAAAACCATCAAGGGGTTGGCATCTGGACCATCACGCCAGGTCACAACATGGCAAACCTATGACATTAGTGGATTCACATTTTGTACCAAGTCCAAGGACAAAAAGAGCATGCCACAAAACAGTGGTGTTCGATGCGAGGCCATAAATAATGAAACTGGTGAGATTATTACATATTTTGGCTTTATTGAGGACATATGGGAACTAGACTATGGTACATTTCAGATCTCGGTTTTCCGATGTCAATGGGTTGAAGACAAACATGTCATGGTAGACAACTATGGGGTCAGAGTTCTTGATCTAAGTAAGGTAGGTTACAAAGATGACCCATGGATCCTTGCTAATCGTGCTGCATGTGACGGAACTGCCCGAATTATTCCGACTTAAGTGCCTAAGTCCCGCCTTAAAGGCTAGACCACACTTAAATGGGAATAACCCATCAATCCCTCGAATCTAGTCCGACGAGGCCACTGACAGGATCAAGTACCACAATCTCACTCGATGGTGAGTCACAGAGCAAATACAATAAAGCATAAAACCATACATTAAGGAGTATCAAATTATTACATCAGCATCTGAGTTTTTGCAAAAGTGGTCATCATTGTTCGAAGTGCAGCAGAATAAAACTAACGATAAATAAACAGAGAGATGGGGAAGCCTGTCCCATCACTCCTCATGCTCTTCCTCGGCCGAGGCGAGGTCCCACTCGACAGTCCAACCCGGTGGCAAGGTGGACGGCCAAGTCACTCCAGCAACCATGTCCTCCAGAGAACCTGTAAAAAATTATGCCACAAGCAAGGCTGAGTATACTAATACTCAGCTAGACTTACCCGGTGTGAGGAGTCTACTCCTCTACCTCTATACATGCAGCTGTTTGGCTGTGGGGTTTGGTTGCCAAAAGCACTAGCTGTGTTTCTAAAACAAGTTTTAGCTTTGTCAAGTTTAAGTGTGACTCTCTTAAGGCTAAATGTGTACTATCTACTCATACATAGTAGCAAACATTTTTAGCAAACAACATCTTGTATCAACTCATCATATTTCCACTTGTTACTCAATGCAGTACAATGGATCAAGCAGTCTCATTAGCTGCGAGAAGAAGACGATTCAAATCGAGTTTTTATCCTTGCAAGGTAAACCTAAACAAACGACGTGGCGAGGCACTCCATCCCCACACACATCAACCGTCCCCATCGATTCCCCGTCAGCAGATCAGGGCTCACCGCCTTGGCGTACAATGCCTCACTGACCCCGACTGCCGTCGTGTAGTGACCGCACTTGTACCCACCATAACCGGAATGGGAGACCACGTCTCAGGTCGCGTGAGGGGCAAAGTCTACTGCCAGGTTCAATCAGGTACTAGGCTTACCGATTTACCATATTCCTCTGCATGTGCTTAGTACGTTCAAACGCTTGACACAGGTATCCGCACGTTAATCCTTATTCCAATTTCTCATCTCGTAGACAACCAATCCTCATGGATTGTTCTCCACAGACCAGCATTATTGTGATATGAAAGTGGGTACAACCAATTCCTGACCTCGCGCGAGTGCTAGAAAATCACTCGACTTCTACCGAGATCCTAATTAAATAAGCAACTACTCGGCCTAGCATACTAGTATTCAGCTCAATAGGATTCCTGAGATCATGCAACTAGGGTTTCAAACAACTCCTACACTTAAGTGCACATTCAATCCTACAATCATTAAGTATAGTAAAATAGCATAAATAACAGGTTATGCATAAACCGGGGCTTGCCTTTCAAAGCTGTGGCAGGCAGATCCTCTGGTGCAGGCTCTGGTGCTGGATCTGGGGCTACCTCCTGAGCAGCTCCTTGCTCCGGCACGAGGACGTACTCTCCGTCAGCGAGGTTGCAGTCTATCGAATGCAACGAATATGTATGTCATGATTATGCTAAAGGAAGAAAAACTAAGTTAGTTAGTAACTTAGGGTTTCTTGTCATACGTGGCTTTTAGTGGTTTATGCTTATCATTCTAGGTTTAGGTTTTGTTAAGGATAGGCATAGTGGATTTGTATCTCCCTTATATATTTCAGTGGGCAAATTAAAAAGGGTTTTGCTAGTTGGGTTAGGGTGACACAGTTTCCACTATCAATTTCCCCTTTTTCATTTCTAATTATGAATCCTAGTGTGGGCTTGAACTACAACAGTGGTTTAACTTGCTCCAACAATTCTATAAAAATTACAATGGGTTGCCATTGGTTATTACAGTTTGTTCTATGAATTTGAGGTCCATCCTGAAAAGGGTATGCCTTGGACTAAAATAACAAAAGTTGGGCAAAAGGGGTCACTTTACACTACAACTCTTAACTAGGGGTGGGTTCTGTCTTAAGGATCATTTTTGTTGGTATCTAACAGTAATCACAAGTTTCTGTGCCAAAAATCACAGAAGGTTAATTGGTGGTTATTTAGTTGTGATTTTCTAAAGTTTTATGCCAAAAAGGTGCTTATAACTAACTTGTTATTTGAAAAATATCAAACAACAGACTTCATATTTTTCTTATGTTCATAACAACAACCCATTAGTTATCCCAAGGTTTGGGGTGTTTTTGCCTTGGGGTTATTTTTCTAGGGTTTTTCTAAGTTTTCCTTGTTTTCTCAAAATAAAAGGTATCCCAATTATTTTGTACTAAACCAGAGTATAATAAATTTTTCTAGTGAACTATACTGAATAAATAGACTAACAAAAATATGGGGGCTCCCTGATTCTTTATTTAATTTACCTTTCTTATTTTCTTTAACCTTAAGCACAATGTAAAATAATTGGCAAACTCTACCTTAATGGGGTGGACAGAGGGGTTTATCATTTTTAAATAGGTCAGTAGGGGGTTAAGTACTTCTCTAATTTTTCTTAACCTCAGTCAAATAGTGCAACTATTTTTCTTCCTATTATTTAGTTTTTGGCCAAATTAATATATAAATCAGAACCCTAAAGTTTTCTGTAGCACTTAGGGGTTTCATATTTTTCTTAGGTAGTTTACATTATTTAAGACCTGGCAAAATTGGTTTGACTTGATTTGGGTGAATAATACAGAAGATATGAATTATTCAAGTTTTGTTTGAATTTAAATCAGATTTAATAAAAGGTTTCCTGGAAAAACCACTTTGCACCGAAGTCCTCGGGTTCTTTCCAAACTAACTCTCTCAGTTATACCCCCGCGCTACTATTCATCCGAGTCACTGACATTGCGCAAAACCCCCTAGCCTTCTCTTCTTCCCCGCGGTCCCTCCCTAGGTTTAAACAGTACCCGCGAGAAAGAAAAGGGCGGCGCGGCTTACCAGCGATGAGAGAGGTCCGGCGAGGGGCGGGGTTGGCTTCGGGAGGTCCTGGCGGTCGCAACGATGTACGCCTTGATGGTGGGGGTGGCCGGAATCGCCCGGTCCACGCGCGCAGGCGGGTGCTCTCGTCGGCGGCAGGTGCTCCGGCCAAACCACAGTGATCTAGTTCAATCCAATGGCACGGTGAGCTTCACGGGGTGACGTAGAGGCTGTGTGTACAAGGAATCGAGGAATGGAGCAGAGGATTACCCGGTCTACGCTCGTCGGCGGTCGGGTGGAGTCCGGCGACCGTGGACTGGCCTCTCCGGCGAAGCAAACTTCGATTCCTCGCTCGGGGAGCTCCACCGAGGTGTGCACAGTCTTCTCCGAGGGCTGGACGGGGCTGGGAAGGGTTCTGCTGGCTGGTCTACGGTGGCAGGGGGATCGGGCAGCCGCGGACACGCCGTGCACGGGCAAATGCCGGTGGGTTTGGGCTCCGGTGAGGTCGAGCGCGTGTGGAGGGGTACGGTCAAGGTCCCTGGGGGCTTTATAGGCGCGGGCATGGGCCATGGCGCCGGCTGGTCTTTGGCGCAAAGCAGGGCACGCGGGGCACGCGTCGGGCATGCTCTACGAGTCCAGAGCGCGTCGAACACGTGGCCATTGCCTTCTGCCCTTGTTCTTGCGCCTACTGAGCAGCCAAGCGTGCGAATCTCACCCTATGGCTTATGTAAGATTTCTTCCCTGCACCTAGAGCTACCTAGTTCATGTTAGTTCCAAGAGAAGATCGGGTCTGGTTTAGAAGATATGGTGGCGCCAAGTCTTGTCTGTCTGCACTATTCAACCCGAGACAAAATAGGTGCCAACCCGTGTCAAACGATCTTGGCTTCAGTCACTAGTAGAAAAGAGCTCATAGCCTGCGGCACCCATAAATTATCACTGGCGGTTTCAGTTATCGCGCGCCAGTAAAAAAAACGAGGCGGGCCCGGCTTTGGAACCGCCAGTGGAAACACATTTCCACTGGCGGTTATCTTAACACAACCGCCAGTGGAAATAGGATGTTTCCAATGGCGGTTGGTGTAACATAACCGCCAGTGGAAAACCAATTTCCACTGGCGGTTGGTGTAACCGAACCGCCAGTGGAAATACCCTATTTCCACTGGCGGTTGTGTTAAGATAACCGCCAGTGGAAATTGGTTTCCACTGGCGGTTTTTCAAGCCAACCGCCAGTGAACTGTCTGTTATAAATAGCTCTCTTCTTCCCCCGACAGTGAACTGTATGCTCGCAGCCAGCTTCCATTGGAGGCGATTTTGGAGGTCCAGATTTCAAAAAAATATAAGGAGGGAGGTTTTGCTCTTCATTTCTTCGAAGAAGGTGGATAAGAAAGGTTGGTTTATGTTTCTTTGTCAATTTTTGTTCATTCTTGCTCAATTTTAGCCACATTTTGGATCTAGGGTTTTACATGTGAGAGAGAAGAGTATAGCTAGGTAATTTTCTCTATTTCCTCAAATGAGGTTGCTTAAGATGGTTAGTTTTTGTCTATTCCCTCTCCTTTTTCATGTTTAGTTATCAAATAAGTTTATCCATAACACATATTTAGTTGCTTTATGAATGGTGAATGTGTTGTATGGAAGGTTGGTTTAATTATGTTTCAATTGTCAGTTATTATTTATTTTTGCTCAATTTTAACTACATTTTGAAACTAGGCTTTCACCATGTGTTAAAGATAGGTTTGGGTATTAATTTTTTTTGTTTATTAGTTGCTAGGAAAGTTTGGCTTATGTTTCTTTTGCCAAATTTTGTTCATTTTTCCTCCATTTTAGCCACATTTTGGATATAGGGTTTCACCATGTGTTAGAGATAAAGTAGTCTAACTACTTTTATTGGAAGAGATAAAGTAGTCTAACTACATTTTGTTAGCGACAAACCGAAGCATGTAATGGGAAGTACCATCTCCCAGCAGCAAGCTACAATCTCAATGTAGATGAGAAACATGCGATGTGTGTTTGGCTCAAGAATTTGAAAGTCCCATCCGGATTCTGCTCTAGCATACGGAGTATTGTGTCAATGAAAGACCTGACAATCACCAACTACAACTCACATGATTGCCATGTCATGCTGACTACATTCCTACCTATTGCCATCAGGGCTATAAATCCTTTGTTTTTAAAGATGGCAATCACACGGTTGTGCTACTTTTTCAACAGGATTTCACAAAAGGTAATTGGCCGTGATGAGTTGGCATCTCTTCAGGAATTCGCAGTGGAGACAATATCACAGTTTGAGATGTGTTTCCCTCCATCGTTCTTTGATATTATGGTGCACCTTGTGGTGCACTTGGTGCCACAAATAGAAGCATTGGGTCCTATGTACTTGCATGAAATGTGGACGTATGAGCGTTTCATGTCAATACTGAATGGCTATGTATCAACCCGTGCTCGTCCCGAGGCATCCATGATAGAGGGGTACTGTACCGAAGAGGCCATTGAGTCCGGAGGTCCATTCTGCAATAGTATCCTAAAAGACCAGGTTGCAATAGGTCTGCCTCCGTCACGACACGAGGGTAGACTGTATGGAAGCGGGAGGATGGGACGGAAATCTTTCATCCCACCGGATTACGATATAGTACTTGAGGCACATCAGAGCATCCTACATCAGCTAACGATAATGGAGCCATTTATCCAACAACACATCAATGAGCTTCGCGAGCAAAATCCTGGGCATACGGATGATTGGGTAATGAAGCAACATAAGCAGCGGTTCAACACATGGCTAATGGTGAAGGACATTCCACGTGGAGAAACAATAGAAGAACAAACCATCAAGGGCTTGGCATCTGGACCATCACGCCAGGTCACAACATGGCAAACCTATGACATTAGTGGATTCACATTTTGTACCAAGTCCAAGGACAAAAAGAGCATGTCACAAAACAGTGGTGTTCGATGCAAAGCCATAGATGATGAAACTGGTGAGATTATTACATATTTTGGCTTTATTGAGGACATATGGGAACTAGACTATGGTACATTTCAGATCTCGGTTTTCCGATGTCAATGGGTTGAAGACAAACATGTCACGGTAGACAACTATGGGGTCAGAGTTCTTGATCTAAGTAAGGTAGGTTACAAAGATGACCCATGGATCCTTGCTAATCGTGCTGCACAGGTCTTCTATGCTGAACAGATCATTTCTAACAATCAGAAGAAAAGCACCGACAAACCGAAGCATGTAGTTTTTCCTGGAAAACAACAAGCTATAGGAGTTGATGGTGTATCTGATTTAGAGGATTTTAACCAGTTCAATGACATGTCTCTTTTCATAGACCATCCAACCAAGATAAGGAACGTTGAGCGAAGCATCCCACGCAATTCGATGCCCTGGGTACGCCACGATGGACAAGGCAGAACAATAGCTCCCTAGATTATATAGTTATCATGTAATTGATTATTGTTAGGACATGTCATGTAATTGATTATTGTTAGCGACAAACCGAAGCATGTAATCTGACTTGCCATGAAAACTTCGGACTGGAAGGGTAGGCAGTAGATGTCACACTCCAGCGCGTCCTTCTCCATGGATAGTGTCACAGTCGCCTCTTCCTCATCCTCCAACCCCGCCTCTTCCTCATCCTCCACCACCACCTTGGCTTTCTTTGGAGTGCCGCCGTCATGGTTTATCACCTAGAACGAGGTAAAATAAAAGCAGGGAGGACTATTCGACTAATATATACATATCAGGCAGTAAGAAACAAGCATCTTCAAAGAACATGTTGTAAAAGAACTTGGAAAGATGTTTACCAGATCTGATACTTGTGAAAGAACTTCACACCAATGGTGATGAGAGACGCGATGCCAGGAGACGACGTAGTATTTAAACACTACAAGAACGGGCATTCTAGTGACAGAGGAGGGAGAGAGAGGGAAGAGAGAGGAGGGAAAGAGGAGAGAGAGAGGAGAGAGAGAGGAGAGAGAGGATAGAGAGAGGAGAGAGAGAGGAGAGAGAGAGAGGATAGAGAGAGAGAGGAGAGAGAGAGGGAGAGGGGAGAGAGAGGAGCTAGGGAGAGGAGAGAGAGGATAGAGAGAGAGAGAGGAGCTAGGGAGAGGAGAGAGAGGAGAGAGAGAGGGAGAGATAGAGGAGGGAGAGAGAGGGAAGAGAGAGGAGGGACAGGGGAGAGAGAGGAGGGAGAGGGGAGAGAGAGGAGAGAGAGGGGAGAGAGAGGGGAGAGAGAGGGGAGAGAGAGAGAAGTAATATATAAATATATATATTATGTATACTAAATATATATATTTATATATTTAATATGTACAAAAATTTATATACTTAATGTATGAATATACAATAAAAAATAATATACTAAAAACATTTCTACTGGCGGTTGACAATGAAAACCGCCAGTAGAAATCATTTTTACTGGCGGTTGTCGATGAAAACCGCCAGTAGAAATGGCCTCCACAGTCTGTGGATGGCATTTCTACTGGCGGTTCTCTATGACAACCGCCAGTAGAAATGATTTCTACTGGCGGTTTTCATTGTCAACCGCCAGTAGAAATATCTCCTATATAAAGGAGCGCGCGCGGGGCCGAAAAATTTCACTAAGTCTCTGGCGCCCTGTCTTTCCATCTTCCCGCCGTCAGGCTGCCAAAATTTTCGCCCGGCGATTTTCTCCGCCGTGCGCCGCCGTCGTTCACGCCGTCGTCCACGACATCGTCCCCGCGCCGTAGGTAAGTTCTTCTCTCTCTCTCTCTCCCTTTCTTCGTCTATGATCGCTCGCCGCCATGCGCGCCGCCGCCGCGCGGCTAAACCCTAAGGCTAGGAAGAGTGAGAGAGTGAGAGGGAAGAGAGAGGAGGAAGAGGGAAGAGAGGGAGACCCCTGCGCGCGTCTCTGCAGAGAGAGAGAGAGAGGAGGGCGCACGCGCCGCCGCCGCCGAGAGGGAGGAAGAGAGAGGAAGGAGAGGGAGAGGGAAGAGAGAGGAGGGAGAGGGAGAGAGATAGAGGGAGGGAGAGGAGGGTGAGAGAGAGAGAGGAGGGAGAGGAGAGAGATAGAGAGAGGGAGAGAGATAGAGGGAGAGGAGATAGATAGAGGGAGGGAGAGGAGGGTGAGAGAGAGAGAGGAGGGAGAGGAGAGAGATAGAGAGAGGAGAGGAGATGAGAGTATTCATACAATACTTATTTTTATTCATATGTGTGTTCATATGTGTTCAAATGTATGTGTTCAATATATATATGTGTTCATATGTGTTCAAATGTATGTGTTCAATATATATGTGTGTTCATATGTGTTCAAATGTATGTGTTCAATATATATATGTGTGTTCATATGTGTTCAAATGTATGTTGAATATATACATTGTAATTTTATCCGTTACAACTCGATAATATACGTATCCGATCCGATCCGAATTCGATCTGAACTCGATAATTTCCGTACGACTCTCCCTCTCTCCCTCTCCTCGTCCTATACGACTCTCCCTCTCTCCCTCTCTATACGTAACTCGATAATATCCATACGATTCTCCCTCTCTCCCTCTTTATACGTCCTATGCGACTCTCTCCCCGTCCTACACGATACTATACGACTATACGATACTATATGGTTAGGGTTTAGGGTTAGGGTTAGGGTTAGGGTTAGGGTTAAGGGTTCGGGTTTTGGGTTAAGGGTTCGGGTTTTGGGTTAGGGTTAGGGTTAGGGTTAAGGGTTATAGTTAGGGTTAGGGTTTAGGGTTAAGGGTTAGGGTTTAGGGTTAGGGTTAAGGGTTTAGGGTTAGGGTTAAGGGTTATAGTTAGGGTTAGGGTTAGGGTTAAGGGTTAGGGTTTAGGGTTAGGGTTAGGGTTAGGGTTAGGGTTAGGGTTAAGGGTTCAGGTTTTGGGTTAAGGGTTCGGGTTTTGGGTTAGGGTTAGGGTTTAGGGTTAAGGGTTCGGGTTTTGGGTTAAGGGTTCGGGTTTTGGGTTAAGGGTTCGGGTTTTGGGTTAGGGTTAGGGTTAAGGGTTTAGGGTTAGGGTTTAGGGTTAGGGTTAGGGTTAAGGGTTTAGTGCCTGAGGATGTATTTAATTATACTATTTGTTAATATGAATTTAATTATTGCTTACGTTAATATGTGTTAATATGTATTTAATTATTGCTTATGTATTTGTATATATATAGCTCAATGAGTTCTCCGATCAAGGACCAAGATTTAGTGCCCGAGCACATGGACAAGAGTGTTGCTCAAGAACAATCCAGCAGTGAAGGATATGAAACGCCTAGCGACCCTTTTCCTACCACTAGCATAGATAGGGCCGCTCTCCGTGAGTTGCAACGTGACCCTACTTATGATCCACAAGAAGCTGAGGTAAAAGTACGCATCTTTAGCTTCGTATGTGTACCCTACTGATTTCACATGCATGATCTCTTGTGCATTTTATTACATGAATAGGAGGTCGTGTCTGAATTTCGTGCGATACTCGAAGAAGCCGTGGCACGAAACGAAGACGTACCGGAGCCGACCCAAGACGCACCGGAACAGACCAAGACAACAACCGAGACATCAAGGAAAAGGAAGCAGAGCGATCGAAAAAGAGGTGACAGGGGGCTGAACAAGTTTCCCGACAAAACATACAAAATCTCAGACGTGAGCCCGAAAGGTCAGCCCCTAGCTCCAGAAGAGGCACTACCTAAGTTCCGGAATGCACTTGGGTTTTTAGTTAGAGATAATCTTGACATAACAATACGACAGTGGAGAGATGTGTCAGATGATGTCAAGAATCAAATATGGAATAAGCTATTAATGAGGTTCGTTCTGCCTCGGGGTTCAGAAGAACTCGTGAAGGAATACACGATGAAGCAGCTTGCAATCAATTTCCGAAACTGGAGGTCTGAGATGAACACAAAGTTTGCAAAGAAAGGTCTGGACCCGACCAAAAAATATAAAATCTCAGCAGGTCAGTGGGCAGTATTTCTAGAGCAGAGGAGCAGCCCTGATTTCATATCTCTAAGTGAGGCAAATTCAGAACTATCAAAGAAGAACAAGTACCGCCACCACCTAGGCACAGGTGGTTACAAGCGTCAGGTTCCTAAATGGAGACAAGAAGACGCCGAGAAGAAGGCCGCAGGGTTGCCGACGCTGTCCGAGCAACTTGGTGAAAGGGCGGCAAATTGGCTCCGTGCTAGAAAACCAAGGGAAACCGAGACCGGTGTATCTTTTGATGATCCCATTGTCGAAGAAGCGGCAAAAAACATATATACAATGGCAGCTAAGCAGAGCGAAGGAACTTTTAAGCCACAAAGGGAAAGAGACATCCTAACGGCTGGTCTCGGTAACCCTGAGCATCCTGGCCGTGTACGAGGAATCTCGTCTAAGGAAGGATGGAAGGAAGGATTCGGACAACAGTGGGAAGGTCTGTACAGGAAACGTGATCGATACAAGGAAGAGATGGCGGATTATTTTAAGGAGGAGGCCAAGAAAGAGTTCAAAGCCATGATGTCTCAAATGCTATCGAATCCTCCTCCAGAATTGATGCAACAGTTGGCGAGTGCGATGTCTGTTCAACAGATGACCACTCCACAAATACAAATAATTCCAGCAGCTCAACCGCCGGCTTCCACAGATTGTACGACATTACCAAGCTCTGTTGCTTCAATGGGAAATAAGGACCGTTATCCAGTTGATGACATCACAATGCCTGTGGCGTGCACACTGGTTATAAGATATGGTATTAACAATAAACGTACAAAGAAAGTAGCCACAGGCCTTGCGATCCCAGGACGTAAGTTCCATGGAAACGATATTCCAGATGATTATTGCAAAGTAGAAGTGACGTCGGTCGTCCAAGGATCCGAGGACGACATGCTAGACATCCCTGGGCCCGAAGGTATCGAGAAACTTGGACAAGCTATCAAGAATTTTATCCTTTGGCCTCGAAGGGATGTCGAATTGCTTGATTGGTCGAATTCGTCGCAGGCGTCGCAGGCCCAACCGTCTCCGCCTTCTCAAATTTTTGTTCCTATTGTACATCCATCATCCTCACCTCCTCAAACTTCACATGCTGCTCCTCATCCTTTTTCTGACCCACCGTCTCCGCCACAAGCATCACCATTCAGGGCTCCACCACCTTCTCCTCCCCATCCTCTTGGTGACCCACTCTCTACGCCACCATCAAGGGATCCACCTTCTCCACAACCATCAAAGGATCCAAGGCCATCAAAGAAATCTAAACTTCCTATTCCAAAATTGGTGTCCCCGTATCAGAAAAAGAAGAGTAAAGCTACTACTGCTGGCACAGCTCGGGTTTTGAAAGGGATTGGACAGAGCCTCACGTCACAAACTGTTGATTTGGCCAAGCACGAGGAGTCTGCAAAAAAGGCTGAGGCAATGGCCGCAAAGATAAAGAAGCCAACTAAGGCAGATTACAAAAACGTGCCTAAAAAATATGTGTCGGGCAGACCTCTGCTACCTCTTAAGAAACTAAGAAAGGTCCCGGCTGGTGTTAAAAGGTTGCATGACTGGTACATGCGGGCATCATCGGTTGGCATCGACACCATCAGTGTGCATATACCAGACCATGCTTTTATTGGTTCGGACCAAAAGGCCGTTGTTACATTCGAGGACATGTGGTTAATGATGAACCTTCAGAGACTCGACGTGCAACTTGTAACGATGTTTGCATTGTAAGTGTCGCTCATACTTCCACATATGTGTGTTATTATTAGTGAGCTGTATAAAATTTCAATATCTGACATGCACGTGTGACTTGCAGAATGCAACATGATCAGCAGGAGATCCTTTACGGTACCAAGCCCAATGCTAGTGCCAGTAAAAGGGTTGGGTATCTCAACCCAATACTTATATCCGAGGAAAGCCACACTTTTAGAATCGGGAAAGACAACGATGAATTACGGGGAAAGACGGACGAAGAAGTTGAGAAGCGTATAAAGGATATGAAGAAGGATTTTGAAGCTCGATACACCACCTATATAGGACATGCAATGCTTCAATTTCAAGACAGGGAAGCCATAATGGCCCCGTACAACTTTAAGTAAGTGTGATTTTGCATAAATAAAATCAATAATTTCAATACACATGCATCACAAATTTGATTCGTACAGGGACCACTGGATATGCTTCCTCATTTATCCTAAGGTTGGAAAGGTGCTGGTGCTCGACTCCTTGAACTTCGACCCTTCGACATATGCAGAATTCCTCAGCACCTTAGAGCTGTAAGCCTTTTCTATGCATGCATACTTTTATCGATTAAAATTTGAGAATAACATGGTGATTCTATTTGAGATCACAGGGCTTATAGATTCTATAAGATGAGAGGTGGAAAGTACGACCTGTCGAAAAAAGGCGTGCCACTAGACATCCATCATCACTGGCCGGTAAGTATGTGATTTTATGAATACATATCATACACAATGTTGCAACTAAATAACCAATCTCCCGTTATGTAGTGCCACAAGCAACCACAAGGATCGGTCCTATGTGGATTCTATGCGTGCGAGTTCATGAGAGTGAACGGACGATACATCACGAACCCTGACAAGGTATTATTAGTAATAGTCAAGTATGTATTTATGTCATTAAAGATGCAAATGTGTTATTATTGAGTATAAATAGATGATGTTTATAAAATTCCTTTACAGCAATTTCAACGAGGAAACCCGGAGAACTTGACCGAAGCTGCATTGTATGGCATAGTCGAGGACCTCTGCACATTCATATTGAAAGAGGTCATTCCCGCAGAAGGAAAATATCACGATGCTTCCGGGACATTAGCTTTGCCAGAGTTTAGAATACTAACAGAAATTAGTAGATTATCTCTTAGCCGAGATAGTTATTAGAGCTTAGGTGAAAACTTATGATGTATAGAATGCATGAAGCATATATGGTTGTAAACAGAATACTTTGATGTATATAAATGTATATATGTTGCTTTCAATATCAATATAGATCTATATATATATATGTTTGTGTGTGTGTAAATAAATATATATATAATTCAGTATTGTTTGAAATTTTGAAAAAAGGCGGGAAAACTTCCACTGGCGGCTAAATAAAGAAAACCGCCAGTGAAAAGTGCATTTCCACTGGCGGTTTGCTTTATAAAACCGCCAGTGGAATTGCATTTTCACTGGCGGTTTTCTTTATTCAGCCGCCAGTGGAAATGCACTTTTCACTGGCGGTTCCTTAAGAAAACCGCCAGTGAAAATGCACTTTTCACTGGCGGTTCCAAAATAACCGCCAGTGGAAATGCTGATTTCCACTGACCCCTAGCACTGGCGGTACTGAAAAACGCCTGTGTAAATAGGTTTAGAACCGCCACTATAGAGCTTCTGTGTACTAGTGAGTTCAAACTCTTCCAGGGGGTTCCTTAGATAATTTGGCTCCTTTTTGTTATTTAGACCCTAGGGTTTTGGTGTCATTAGCTAGGTGAACACCCCTGATCTCTAGATTAGGGCTGGGAATGGGGTGATTCCATAGTGTTCTCCACTTGGGGCTGATTTAGGGGTCCTTTAGGGGTCTTTTTGTAAAGTTCCTTTGTTGTCTTTTGTAAACATTTTGGTACTCTTAAACTTTGGTTAAGGGTTTAAATCATGGAATGTGCATTTGCCTAATCTTTCTCTCAACTAAAGGCTTCAAGAGAGAGGGCCCAAGGTTCAATCCTCCCTTGCCCTAGGTGATCATTGCCTAAAGGCTTGGGTAATACCTTGGTCCCTGGCATTTCTTAACTCACTCATGCTTCGAAGGTCTTAAGTGCTCCCTCTCCTCCAAGTTTTAACCACATGTGATAATAGGTATATGTGTCATTAGGAAGCCAGCCCTTGGTAACACCTGGGGTGTTACACTGCACAGGTCTTCTATGCTGAACAGATCATTTCTAACAATGAGAAGAAAAGCACCGACAACCCGAAGCATGTAGTTTTTCCTGGAAAACAACAAGCTATAGGAGTTGATGGTGTATCTGATTTAGAGGATTTTAACCAGTTCAACGACATGTCTCTTTTCATAGACCATCCAACCAAGATATGGAACGTTGGGCGAAGCATCCCACGCAATTCGATGCCCTGGGTACGCCACGATGGACAAGGCAGAACAATAGCTCCCTAGATTATATAGTTGTCATGTAATTGATTATTGTTAGGACATGTCATGTAATTGATTATTGTTAGCGCGTCCTAGAACGCGAGGTAAAATAAAAGCAGGGAGGACTATTCAACTAATATATATATATCAGGCAGTAAGAAACAAGCATCTTCAAAAAACATGCTGTGAAAGAACTTGGAAAGATGTTTACCAGATCTGATACTTGTGAAAGAACTTCACACCAATGGTGACGAGAGACGCGAAGCCAGGAGACGACATAGTATTTAAACACTGCAAGAACAGGCATTCTAGTGACTTTCTAGAGAGGAGAGAGAGATAGGAGAAAGAGAGAAGAGAGAAAGGAGAGAGAGGAGAGAGAGAGGAGAGAGAGAGAGAGGAGAGAGAGCTATTGTTGCCAATGCGCTCGGAGCAGGTCCAACACTTACCGTCCGTGCGAATGCAGCACTTTGCACATCCAGAATGCTCGTTCTTCAGCGCGTCCTAGAACGCGAGGTAAAATAAAAGCAAGGAGGACTATTCAACTAATATATATATATATATATATATATATATATATATATATATATATATATATATATATATATATATATATATATATATATATATATATATATATATATATATATCAGGCAGTAAGAAACAAGCATCTTCAAAAAACATGTTGTGAAAGAACTTGGAAAGATGTTTACCAGATCTGATACTTGTGAAAGAACTTCACACCAATGGTGACGAGAGACGCGAAGCCAGGAGACGACGTAGTATTCAAACACTGCAAGAACAGGCATTCTAGTGACTTTCTAGAGAGGAGAGAGAGAGGGAGAGAGAGGAGAGAGAGATAGGAGAAAGAGAGAAGAGAGAAAGGAGAGAGAGAGAGAGGAGAGAGAGAGCTATTGTTGCCAATGCGCTCGGAGCAGGTCCAGCACTTACCGTCCCTGCGGATGCAACACTTTGCACATCCAGAATGCCCATTCTTCAGCGCGTCCTAGAACGCGAGGTAAAATAAAAGCAGGGAGGACTATTCAACTAATATATATATATTAGGCAGTAAGAAACAAGCATCTTCAAAAACATGCTGTGAAAGAACTTGGAAAGATGTTTACCAGATCTTATACTTGTGAAAGAACTTCACACCAATGGTGACGAGAGACGCGAAGCCAGGAGACGACATAGTATTTAAACACTGCAAGAACGGGCATTCTAGTGACTTTCTAGAGAGGAGAGAGAGAGGGAGAGAGAGGAGAGAGAGATAGGAGAAAGAGAGAAGAGAGAAAGAAGAGAGAGGAGAGAGAGAGGAGAGAGAGAGAGGAGAGAGAGAGTTATTGTTGCCAATGCGCTCGGAGCAGGTCCAGCACTTGCCGTCCGTGCGGATGCAACACTTTGCACATCCAGAATGCCCGTTCTTCAGCGCGTCCTAGAACGCGAGGTAAAATAAAAGCAGGGAGGACTATTCAACTAATATATATATATATATCAGGCAGTAAGAAACAAGCATCTTCAAAAAAACATGCTGTGAAAGAACTTGGAAAGATGTTTACCAGATCTGATACTTGTGAAAGAACTTCACACCAATGGTGACGAGAGACGCGAAGCCAGGAGACGACGTAGTATTTAAACACTGCAAGAACGGGCATTCTAGTGACTTTCTAGAGAGGAGAGAGAGAGAGGGAGAGAGAGGAGAGAGAGATAGGAGAAAGAGAGAAGAGAGAAAGGAGAGAGAGGAGAGAGAGAGGAGAGAGAGAGGAGAGAGAGAGGGGAGAGAGAGAGGAGCTAGGGAGAGGAGAGAGAGGAGAGGAGAGGAGAGAGAGAGGAGGGGAGAGAGAGAAGTAATATATAAATATATATATATATATATTATGTATACTAAATATATATTTATATATTTAATATGTATAAAAATTTATATACTTAATGTATGAATATACAATAAAAAATAATATATTAAAAATATTACTATTGGCGGTTCACAACGAAAACCGCCAGTATAAATGGCCTCCACAGTCTGTGGAAGGCATTTCTACTGGCGGTTCACAACGAAAACCGCCAGTATAAATGGCCTCCACAGTCTGTGGAAGGCATTTCTACTGGCGGTTCTCTATGACAACCGCCAGTAGAAATGATTTCTACTGGCGGTTGTCATTGTCAACCGCTAGTAGAAATATCTCCTATATAAAGGAGCGCGCGCGGGGCTGAAATTTCGCTAAGTCTTTTGCGCCCTGTCTTTTACACTTCCCGCCGTCATGCTGCCGAAATTTCGCCCCGGCGATCTTCTCCGTCGTGCGCCGCCGTCGTCCACGCCATCGTCCCCGCGCCGTAGGTAAGTTCTCCTCTCTCTCTCTCTCTCCCTTCTTCGACTATAATTGCTCGGGCACGCCGCCGCCATCGTGCACGCGCCGCCGCCGCGCGTGAAACCCTAGGCCTAGGAAGAGTGAGAGAGTGAGATGGAAGAGAGAGGAGGGAGAGGGAAGAGAGGGAGAGGGTTTAGGGTTTAGGAACCCTGCGCGCGTCTCTGCAGAGAGTAAGAGAGAGAGAGAGGGAGAGGGAGAGGGCCGGGAAGAGAGAGGAGGGAGAGGGAAGAGAGAGGAGAGGAGAGAGGGAAAGGGAAGAGATAGAAGAGAGAGGAGGGAGAGGGAGGGAGAGAGAGAGAAGAGAGAGGAGGGAGAGGGAGTGTATATATAGGAAATAGAGTGGAGGGAGAGAGAGAGAGAGGGGAGAGAGTGAAAGGGAAGAGAGAGGAAAGAGAGGGAGAGGGAGGGAGGGAAGAGAGAGGAAAGAGAGGGAGAGGGAGAGAGAGAGCAGCGGAAAGCATGTTTTTTTGGCTTCCAATTGGTTTACCTCTGAGAATCTGATTTTAGAAATGCATTATGATCCAAACGCTACATATTTTATGCTTTAATTTCATGTACGGAGAAACAATATCTCAGAATCGAGTGCATAGTGCATTCTCTTGGATATCATGCACTGTCTACAACTCTTCTCTACTACTATAAAACATTGGTTTTCATCATTCCACTATCGTCGTGCGTCACACGTAAAGCGTGTAGATCATGCATTTACTCGCCCCCACGTAATGGCGGCTGGTTCAGATAAGGCTGATGTAGAGCTATACACTACACACGAGTCGAAAAGTCCCGAGAATACATGATTAGCGATAGAGATGAACTTAATGTGTAATACGTTCTATACGACTCTCCATCTCTCTCTCTCTCTCTACGTCCTATACGACTCCTCCTCTCTCCCTCTCTATACGTTCTATACGACTCTCCATCTCTCTCTCTACGTCCTATACGACTCCTCCTCTCTCCCTCTCTCCCTCTCTATACGTTCTATACGACTCTCCATCTCTCTCTCTACGTCCTATACAACTCCTCCTCTCTCCCTCTCTCCCTCTCTATACGTTCTATATGACTCTCCATCTCTCTCTCTACGTCCTATACGACTCCTCCTCTCTCCCTCTTTATACGTTCTATACGACTCTCCATCTCTCTCTACGTTCTATACGACTCTCCCTCTCTCCCTCTCTATACGTTCTATACGACTCTCCATCTCTCTCTCTCTACGTCCTATACAACTCTCCCTCTCTATACTTATCTCGATAATATCCATATCACAATATTAGGGGTTAGGGTTAGGGCTTAGGGTTAGTGTTAGTGGTTAAGGGTTAGGGTATTTGTTAATATGAATTTAATTATTGCTTATGTTAATATGTGTTAATATGTATTTGTATATATATAGCTCAATGAGTTCTCCAACCAAGGACCAAGGATTAGGGCCCGACCACATGGACAAGAGTGTTGCTCAAGAAGAATCCAGCAGTGAAGGATATGAAACGCCTAGCGACCCTTTTCCTACCACTAGGATAGATAGGGCCGCTGCGCGTGAGTTGCAACGTGACCCTACTTATGATCCACAAGACCATGAGGTAAATTACACATCCTTAATGTGTGTACCTAATTAATTAGCTGATTTCACAATGTCTATTACACATGCATGATTTCTTGTGCATTTTATTACATGAATAGGAGGTCTTGTCTCAATTTCGTGCGATGCTCGAAAAAGCTGCGGCACAATACCAAGACGCACCGGAATCGACCCAAGACGCACCGGAACCGACCCAAGGCGCACCGGAACCGACCCAAGGCGCACCGGAATCAACCGAGACAACCACCGAGAGGTCAAGGAAAAGGAAGCAGAGCGATCGGAACAGAGGTGACAGGGGGCTAAACAAGTTTCCTGACAAGACATATAAAATCACAGACATGAGCCCGAATGGTCAGCCCCTATCTCCAGAAGAGGCACTACCTAAGTTCCGGAATGCAGTTGGGTTCTTAGTTAGAGATAATCTTGACATCACAATCCGACAGTGGAGAGATGTATCAGATGATGTCAAGAATCAAATGTGGAATAAGCTAATAACAAGGTTCGTTTTGCCTGGGGGTTCAGAAGAACTCGTCAAAAAATACACGATAAAGTAGTTTGCAATCAATTTCCGAAACTGGAGGTCTGAGATGAATACAAAGTTTGCAAAGAAAGGCCTAGACCCGACAAAAAAAATATAAAATCTCAGCAGGTCAGTGGGCAGTATTTTTAGAGCAGAGGAGCAGCCCTGATTTCATATCGCTAAGTGAGGCAAATTCGGAACTATTCAAGAAGAACAAATACCACCACCACCTTGGCACAGGTGGTTACAAGCGTCAGGTTCCTAAATGGAGACAAGAAGATGCCGAGAAGAAGGCTGCAGGGTTGCCGACGCTGTCCGAGCAACTTGGTGAAAGGACAGCTAATTGGATCCGTGCTAGAAAACCAAGGGAAACTGAGTCTGGTGTATCTTTTGATGATCCCACTGTCGAAGAAGCGGCAAAAAACATATATGCAATTGCAGCTAAGCAGAGCCAAGGAACATTTAAGCTGCAAAGGGAGAGAGACATTCTAATGGCTGGTCTCGGTAACCCTGAGCATCCTGGTCGTGTACGAGGAATCTCATCTAAGGAAGGATGGAAGGAATGATTCGGACCACAATGGGAAGGTCTGTACAAGAAACCTGATCGATACAAGGAAGAGATGGTGAATTATTTTAAGGAGGAGGCCAAGAAAGAGTTCAAAGGCTTGATGTCTGAAATGCTATCAAATCCTCCTCCAGAATTGATGCAGCAATTGGCGATGGCGAATGCGATGTCTGTTCAACAGATGACCACTCCACAGATGCAAATAATTCCAGCAGCTCAAACGTCGGCTTCCACCGAGGGTACGACCATCCCAAGCTCTGTCGAGTCAACGGGAAATAAGGTCCGCTATCCAGTTGATGACATCACAAGGCCTGTGGCATGCACACTAGTTATAAGATATGGTATTAACAATCAGCGTACAAAGAAAGTAGCCACAGGCCTTGCGATCCCAGGACGCAAGTTCCATGGAAACGACATTCCAGAAGAATATTGCAGGGTAGAAGTGACGTCAGTCGTCCAAGGATACGAGGACGACATGCTAGACATCCCTGGGCCCAAAGGTATCGAGACACTTGGACAAGCTATCAAGAATTTTATCCTTTGGCCTCGAAGGGATGTCGAATTGGTTGATTGGACGAATTCGTCGCAGGCCCAACCGTCTCCGCCTTCTCAAATTGTTGTTCCTATTGTACATCCATCATCAACTCCTCAAACTTCACATGCTGCTCCTCATCCTCTTTCTGACCCTCCTTCTCCTCATCCTCATGGTGGCCCACCATCTCTGCCACATACATCGCCCTTCAGGGATCCACCTTCTCCACAGCCATCTCCACGACCATCAAAGAAATCTAAAGTTTCTATACCAAAATTAGTGTCCCCGTTCGAGAAGAAAAAGAAGAGTAAATCCACTGCTGGCACAGCTCATTTTTTGAAAGGGATTGGACGGAGCCTCACGTCAGACATTGTTGATTTGGCTGATCTCGAGGAGTCCGCAAAAAAGGCTGAGGCAATGGCCGCAAAGATAAAAAAGCCAACTAAGGCAGATTATAAAAACGTGCCTAAAAATATGTGCTGGGTAGACCACTACTCACTTTTGAGAAACTAAGGAAGGTCCCGGCTAATATTAAAAGGTTGCATGATTGGTACATGCGGGCATCTTCAGTTGGCATCGACACCATCAGTGTTAATATACCAGCCCATGCTTTTATTGGTTCAAATCAAAAAGCCGTTGTTGCATTCGAGGACATGTGGTTAATGATGAACCTTCAGAGACTCGACGTGCAACTTGTAACCATATTTGCATTGTAAGTGTCACTCATACTCCACATATATGTGTTATTATTAGTGAGTTGTATAAATTTTCAATATCTGACATGCACGTGTGCATTGCAGAATGCAACATGATCAGCAGGAGATCCTTTATGGTACCAATCCCAATGCTAGTGCCAGTAAAAGGGTTGGGTATCTGAACCCAATAAAGATATGCGAGGATAACCACACTTTTAGAATCGGAAAAGGCAACGAAGCATTACAGGGGCTAACAGACGAAGAAATTGAGGTGCGTATCCAGGATCTGAAGAAGGATTTTGAAGCAAGATACGCCACCTACATAGGACACGCAATGCTTCAATTTCAAGACAGGGAATCCATAGTGGCCCCGTACAACTTTAAGTAAGTGTGATTTTGCATAAATAAAATTAATAATTTCAATACACATGTATCACAAGTTTGATTCGTACAGGGACCACTGGATATGCTTCTTCATTTATCCTAAGGTTGGAAAGGTGCTGGTGCTCGACTCCTTGCACACCGAGCCTTCGGCCTATTCAAAATTCCTCAGCATCTTAGAGCTGTAAGCCTTTTCTATGCATGCATACTTATATCGATGAGAATTGTAGAATAACATGGTGATTCTATTTGAGATCACAGGGCATTTAGGTTTTATAAGCTACGAGGTGGAAAGTACGACACGTCCAAAAAAGGCGTGCCACTAGACATCCATTATAACTGGCCGGTAAGTATGTGAATTTATGAATACATATCATACATGTACGTACATAGGATAATGTTGCAACTAAATAACCAATCTCTTGTTATGTAGTGCCACAAGCAACCACCCGGATCGGTCCTATGTGGGTTCTACGTGTGCGAGTTCATGAGAATGAACGGACGATACATCACGAACCCTGGCAAGGTATTATTAGTAATAGTCACGTATGTATTTATGTCATTAAAGATGCAAATGTGTTATTATTGAGTATAAATAGTTGATGTTTATAAACTTCCTTTACAGCAATTTCAACAAGGAAGCCCGGAGAACTTGACTGAAGGTGCATTGTATGGCATAGTTGAGGACCTGTGCACATTCATATTGAAAGAGGTCATTCCCGCAGAAGGGAAATATCACGATGCTTCCGGAACATTAGCTTTGCTAGAGTTTAGAATACTAACAGAAATTAGTAGACTATCTCTTAGCCGAGATAGTTATTAGAGCTTAAGTGAAAACTTTGATGCATATAATGTGTGATGCATACATGGTTGTAAACAAGACTTTGATGTATATAAATGTATGATAGAATTTAATTCCATATTGCTTTTAATATCAATACTACATGTTTATCAATATATATATATATATATATATATATATATATATATATGTTTGTGTGTGTAAATATATAAATTTCAGTACGAAAATTTAGAAAAAGGCAGGAAACTTTCCACTGGCGGCTAAATAAAACAAACCGCCAGTGGAAATAGCATTTCCACTGACGGTTTTCTTAATAAAACCGCCAGTGGAAATGCTATTTCCACTGGCGGTTCTTGAATAACCGCCAGTGAAAATGACGATTTCCATTGGCCCCTAGCACTGGCGGCACTAAAAAACGCCAGTGAAAATAGTTTTAGGGCCGCCACTAAAAAGGCTCTGTGTACTAGTGCACGCACCTTGTTTAGCGGGTTGCGTGTCATGCACGCAACACGTCGTCAGGGTCCCGACGACACCCGTCTACCCCCATAGACGATGTTCGTCTACCCCCTAGACGACGTTCGTCTACCCCCTAGACGACTCCCGTCTACCCCTTCCGTCTACCTCGTCTACCCCCTGCGCTAATTAATTTCCTATTTAATTGTTGGTCAGTAAACTGAATACTCAATCTGATTAAAATTATGATTTGAGTTAGGCATTTGTAAATAATTGGTAAGGTGATTTTAACAACTTAGATGAGGTAATTAATACCTATTTAGTGTTTAGTATAAGCACGATGTCTGTTAGCGACTCTCGTGAGTCGTGCGCGTCGTCGCATGTCACTCATCAGTGTCGCGTGCGTTGTCACGCATCGCTCGCGCGTGTCACACATGCTGGTTCACATGTGTTGCGTGCACGTTCTTGCGTGTCGTGCGTATTGTTCACGTGTGATGTCATGTTGTTCGCGTCATTCACGTGTGTCTGACGCGCACGCTGTTTTCGCGTATCGCGCATTGTCCGTGCGAGATATTAAGTCGTTCGCTCATATTCACTCAGGTCAGTTAACTAATTATTAGTTTAATCGTTCACCATTAAAATAGTAATTTAGTCAAAACTAAGTAGTAGTTATAATTTACATTTGATAAATAACAATCAATATAATTATGCCAAACTAATGTTCTAACCAATACTTGTTTAGTGTAATCGCGTGATTTGTTAGCGATTATCACACGTCGTCACACTGTTTGCGCGTTGTTCTCGCGTGATGTGCTTGTGGTCGCGTGCTGATTCGCGCGTTATTCGCGTTGGTCACACGCATTGTTTCATGTGTTGTCAGCGTGCTATGTCACGCATGTCCGTGTATCGTTCGCACGCTGTCATGCTGTTTCGCGTGTTGTAAATTCGCCTCACTTAGAATCTCTCACTTTAATTAAATTACTTGTTTAACTGATAGCTGCTAGTGTAACAGGTTAAGCAAAACTAAATATTAGATATAATTTGTATTTAATAATGTCAAATTAAAGGTTATAATTATACTCATTTAACGTAAACGCAATAACTTCTCGATCGTAGATTCGACCGTCACATTTCTTATCTTCGCGTAACCGTATAAGCGCTCTCTATTTTTATATTGCTTGTTTTCATAATATTTTATCTTGTATGATGTAATGTTCTTATGCAAGTATATGTTTGCTTGTGCCTGTTTGGATTCGTTGCGCGTCTCGAATAGATTGTGATCTGTTCCCGAGCTTCGAGGAATCGACGATCAAGCGTTGGCAACCAAGTGATCAAGCTCTGAGCATCTGTTTGGTGAAGGCAAGTGTCCTCTGACCCATTATGTCCCATTCACTTATAATTCATTGTCCCGCATTACTCAATTGAAACCTAAGGATTGACTAGCTTTGTATTTACCTTATCCTTGTTTACCTTTTTGGGTTATCATGATTAGCTTTATGCTATTGCTTTACTTTAATCAATGAACATGATGTGAATGTTATGATACGATGATGTTATCCCGATGATGATATTGTGATATTTTATGGGCCTCGGGCCATTTTCCCTGAGTACCTCTTCGTAAGGACCTGTTCGTGGAGTGACCACCCGGGATAACAGTGCAGCCATGAGGGTGGAATGGGACGCCCGTAGCTAATTAATTAGATGAACCTGGGGGTATAGTTAGATTTGCCGAAGGGCCATCAACGGGGACCGGGTCATAGTGTTCGCTCTGCTAAGGTGGGGTGCAGAGGTTCATTTGATTTGGTTTTGCTATGCACAAGGGGAGTCTTTGTAAAGGCTACAAAGTGTATCCCTGGCCCTTTACCTTGGTAGTGAAGATCGGGTCTTGCAAACCCAGGATGGAAAGGGATGACAGCTCATGGGTAAAGTGTGCGACCTCTGCAGAGGGTTAGAAACTGATATATCAGTCGTGCTCACAGTTATGAGTGGCCTTGGGATCCTCTTTGATTAGAGATACAAATGGTTCGAGATGCTATGGTTCTATTTATGGTTTTGGTTCGATGAGGATAATGATGTTCCTCAATGAGGAAATGGTTCATGGGTTGGTTATTGCTAAAACTTGGCTCCCACTAATAATAAATACTTGACCAACTAAAAGCAACTGCTTTATCTTTAACTCCACATAAAGCTAGTCCACCTTAGCCAAACGGGACATTTGCTGAGTACGTTGATGTGTACTCACCCTTGCTTTCACAAAACACCAGGTTGCCTTTGGTGCAATCTATGCTCAGGTAAAGAAGAAGGCGTCGAGGCGGATCTCTAGGAGTTCCAGGACTTCGACGAGTTCGAGGATTAGGCTAGCGACCTCCCCAAGTCAGCTGCCTGTGGTGGGTTTATTTACGTTGGCTACGTTTCTATTCTGTGTACTTTGATTTATATTATGTAAATGACTCTATTCTTTCATATTATTACTTACTCTTTATTGTTATTCGAAGCATTGTGCTATTGTGAGTCATTCATGTAATCGCTGTGTATGTGAATTTCTGATCCTAGCACGTACATGGTTCACATTCGATTTGCCTTCCAAAACCGGGTGTGACACGCACCCCGGAGACTATCCTTTGGATAGCAAACCAAACAAGTCGCTTCCCAGCGGTTCGGGTAAGCCTCGCAACTGTGCTGGAAGACAACACAACGATACTCGATGGACCAAGTGCGCTGGTCGAGTGCCTGGCGTAGCAAGGTCTTGAGCGCATCATGGAAGTGACACCCGCGAGCGGCGTCATGAGTGATGGGTCGAGCAACCCATCCCTCTGGTTCCTACTCCTCTGAAAGGTCGGTGTTGTAGCATGAGCAACTGTCGTCACCTCCATGGTCGGGGTCTCCTCCAACAGCTACTCCAGCGGCCGGGATGCCCAGTGGTGGTGCAGGGGGCGCCTCCAGCGGGGGCACAGGAGAGCAGCGCCTCACAGACTCTACCTCCTGCTGAGGCAAGGAAGAAGAGCCCTGCTGCTCCAACCCCTGTCGTCGACGCTCCTGCTCCTAGTGCAGGCGGTGGTGCAGCCTCTCTAAATGGCTAGACTGACCAGCCACCGGATGGTGAAGCGGACGCTCCGTGAGACGAGAAGGCAAGAAAGGAATGACTGACTTCCGTGTGGTGTGTCTAAGACGAGCCATCTACAAAAGACACCGTAAGCATAAGAGTGAGAACAGAACTAGTATGGTCAGCAAGTATACCATAAAAAAATTAGGAATTAGAATAAAACAAAATTTTCAGCAAGGTATAATATATATAATAAAACATAGATTTGGTCGATATGACCAACTTTTGAAGAGACACCAAGGTCAAGGTGAGAATAGAGGTATATAGTCATTAGGATGACCATTCTACTCTAGGTTAGCGGTCCTACAGTTAGCACGACTTTGATAACACTTATGTCACACCCGGTTTTAGAAGGCAAACCGAATGCGGACCATGTATGTGCCAGGATCAACAATTCACGTACACATCAGTTACATAATCGGACATCATCACATAGTGCTCGAATTATAACACAAAAGAGGGTAATAGTTGATTACATCATGATGTTCGAGACATCCACATAGCCATTAACAATTATCAAAGTGCGGAAATGAAACATAGATAAACACGGCCTTCACAGGCAGCCGACTAGGGGTGTCGCTAACCCACGCCTAGAACTCATCGAACTCTTAGAACTCCTGGAAGTCCTACTCCAGGACTTCATCTTCTCCTGAGCAGTGGTTGCAACGTGGACAACCTAGGGGATTTGGTGTGTAAAGCAAGGGTGAGTACACATCAACATACTCAGCAATTGTCCTGTTTGGCTGTAGTGGACTAGCTTTATGTGGGGTTAAAGTCAAGCAGTTGCTTTTAGTTGGTCAGGTTTTTATTACTAGTAGAGAGCGAGGTTTTAGCATGAACCCAAGTTGTAACCCAAAAGTACCCTTTCAAAACGGAAAGAATACCAGAAACCGTAACCATAATCATAGTCACAATAGAAACCAACATTATCCTCATCATCACCTGTGAACAAAGCATCTCTGATCAATGTGTCTCCAATAAATGGAGCACCCTTGGCCGCTCATAACCGCGAGCACGGCTGATATATCAGTTTCATAACACTCTGTAGAGGTTGTGCACTTTACCCACAAGCTGTGATTCCCTTTTGCCTCGGGTTGATCAACCCTTAAACACTACCAAGGTGAATATGCAAGGTTTCACTATGTATCCTTTACAAAGATTCCATGAGGCTGTAGCCACCCGTTAGGTTTCCTAAATGTATCGCACTCCTCTCCAAGGGGCAAACCACCCTCGGCAGAGCGAGCCACATAAACCGAGCCTCATTGACGGCATGACGGCGAAGCGAACTACACCTTAGTTCCTCTAATTATTCAGCTAAGGGTGTCCCATAGCACCCTCATAGTTGCACTGTTTTCCCGGGTGGTCATCCACTGAACCAGTCCTTACGGAGAGGCACTCGAGAAAACGCTCAAGTCCCCTTAATTGTCACAATATCATCATCATAATCAAAAGGGAAAACAGCGTATCATAAATAATCTCATCATGTTCATTGATTAGCGTGAAGCTCTAGCATAAAGCTAAACCAAAATAACCCAACCCACATAGGTAAGCAAGGACAAGATAAACAAAGCTAGTTAAGGATAAATTGTGTAAATGCGGGGAATGAATTATAAAATGAATAGGACATATATGGGTCAAGGGACACTTGCCTTCACCAACCAGCTGCTGCTCAGGGTCTTCACCTGTAACTCCTTCGGACTCCGCCAACTGACCGTTATCTATACGAGTTCAAACATACATTCCACGATTTTAATACAAAAGAACAATACACCACGCAGTAGAGTATAACAAATAAGCAGACGCTTGGCGCAGGGCTCGCACCTACGACTAAGCGAGAAAGGAAAAAAACAACGGTCGAGGCTACGGTCGAAAGGCGATTATGTTAAACAGCTATGGATTAAAGCACTTGTCTAAACATAACCATATTAATTTGATAATCACGCTATGCAAAAAATAGAGTTACGCTACACGTTTAATTATTATAAACAATTCAAGGTAATATAAAAGGATTGTCGCGCGGCGAAACGCAAGACGACACACGCGAACTAAACCAAAACTAAATGAATCGTCGCGCGACGAGGCGCACAACGAAACACTTGAATTAAGTATGAAAATGACGTAAAGCGTCGCGCGACGAAGCGCACGACGGCATACGTCACTTAAACTGAATTTAAAACAAAACATCACGCGACTAAACGCGCGACATCACACATTAAATAATCTAAAATTAAAATGAATCGTCGCGCGACGAAGCACGCGACACATCACACTAATAAATCTGAATTTTAACTAAATTGTCGCACGGCGAAGCGCGCGACGCAACACGTTAACTAAACTAAATTTAAAATTAATTAAACTGAAATTTAAACGCCGTGTGCTAGGGCTGCGCGCGCACGGGATCGCGACGGGCGAGCCGCGGGGCCGCGCGGGCGCAAGCAAAGGGCCGCGCGCCGGGACAGGGGGCCACGCTGCCGGGGCAGGAGCGTCGAGCCGCCGTGGGCACGGGGCCATGTGCCGGAGGGGGGGCGAGGGCCGCGCGCCGCCGGGGGGGGGGGGGCAGAGACGCGCGGCCAGGGGCCGGGCCGAGCTGGGCTGTGTCGGGTCGTGGGTCGGGCTAGGCTAGAAACTCACTACATAAACGATCACTTATCGGAATCCAATTGCGAATCAAAATCCAAAACAAGGCGAGACGGACGCGTGATTAAACACAATATCAGACAAAAGAAATATGCTTCGGCATGATGCAACATCCATGACAACTTAGGTTTTTGTTTACACGCGATACGGACACCAGTCACTATACTGCTATGAAAATGGGAAGGAGCGAAACGGGAAGAGAAAAGAGAGTAACAACTAAATTTGGCGAGTATTGAAGAAGAAAAATTCTACCCCCCAAATTCAAGGCATTGCACCATACCTCATTCCTTGTAAAGTTGTTGAGCTCCTCTTGCATGGCCACCACCCAGTCCGGATCTCTTAGTGCACCTCTATCCCGTATGGCTCAATAAAGGACACAAAAGAGTAATGTTCACAAAAATGAGCAACTCGAGATCGAGTGGTTATCCCCTTGTGGATGTCACCAAGAATGGAGTTGACGGGGTGCTCTCTTTGAATTGCTTGGTGGGCTCTTGGGTGTGGTGGTCTTTGATCCTAAATCTCTTGATCATCTTCCTTGTCTTGATTATCTTCATGTCCCCCTTGATCAATGTCCTCCTCTTGAGGTGGCTCATCGTCTTGATCTTGATCTTCTTCCTCTTGAGCCATTTCCTCATCTTGAGTTGGTGGAGATGCTTGTATGGAATATGATGGTTGATCTTGTGCTTGTGAAGGCTCTTCGGATTCTTTTGGATACACATCTCCAATGGACATATTCTTTAGCGCGACACATGGAGCCTCTTCATCATCTAATTCACCAAGATCAACTTGCTCCACTTGGGAGCCGTTAGTCTCATCAAACACAATGTCACAAGAAACTTCAACTGATCTAGTGGACTTGTTGAAGACTCTATATGCCCTTGTGTTTGAGTCATAACCAAGTAGAAGCCTTCTACTGCTTTAGGAGCAACTTTTGAATTTCTATCTCTCTTGATAAGAATAAAGCATTTGCTCCCAAAAACTCTAAAATAAGAAACATTGGGCTTTTTACTGGTGAGGAGTTCATATGATGTTTTCTAGAGGATTCAATGAAGGTAGAGTCGATTGATGGAGTAGTAAGCGGTGTTAATCGCCTCCACCCAAAACTGATCCGATGTCTTGTACTCATCAAGCATGGTCCTTGCCATATCCAAAAGAGTTCTATTCTTTCTCTCCACAACACCGTTTTGTTGAGGTGTGTAGGGAGAAGAGAACTCATGCTTGATGCCCTCCTCCTCAAGAAATCCTTCAATTTGAGAGTTCTTGAACTCTGTTCCATTGTCGCTTCTAATCTTCTTGATTCTCAATCCGAACCCATTTTGAGCCCGTCTCAAGAATCTCTTTAAGGTCTCATGGGTTTGAGATTTTTCCTGCAAAAAGAATATCCAAGTGAAGCGAGAATAATCATCCACAATTACAAGACAATACTTACTCCCGCCGATGCTTACGTAAGCAATTAGGCCGAATAAATCCATGTGGAGTAGCTCAAGTGGTCTCTCAGTCGTCATGATGTTCTTGTGTGGATGTCGAACTCCAACCTGCTTCCCTGCTTGACGTGCACTACAAATCCTGTCTTTCTCAAAATGGACATTGGTTAGTCCTAAAATGTGCTCCCCTTTAGAAGCTTGTGAAGATTCTTCATTCCAACATGAGCAAGTTAGCGATGCCAGAGCCAGCCCATGTTAGTCTTAGCAATTAAGCAAGTGTCTAGTTCATCATTGTTATCATTGGAATCAACTAAATATAGCTGACCATCTAACACTCCCTTAAAAGCTATTGAATCATCACTTCTTCTTAAGACAGTAACACCAATATCAGTAAATAGACAATTGTAGCCCATTTTACATAATTGAGAAACAGAAAGCAAGTTGTAATCTAAAGAATCTACAAGAAAAACATTAGAAATGGAATGGTCAGGAGATATAGCAATTTTACCCAATCCTTTGAGCAAACCTTGATTTCCATCCTCGAATGTGATTGTTCATTGGGGATCATAATTTTTCTCATATGAGGAGAACATCCTTTTCTCCCCTATCATATGGTTTGTGCACCCACTATCGATTATCCAACTTGTTCCACCAGATGCATAAACCTACAAAAGAAATTTAGGCCTTGTTCTTAGGTACCCAAATGGTCTTGGGTCCTTTCACATTAGAAACAAGCACCTTGGGTACCCAAACACAACTATTTGGACTTTTGTGTTTGCCCCCAACATATTTGGCAACTACCTTGCCTAATTTGTTAGTAAGCACAAATGATGCATCAAAAGTTTTAAATGAAATGCTATGTCCATTTGATGCATTAACAGTCTTTTTCTTAGGCATTTTGATATGAGTTGTATGCCTAGAGCTGGAAGCCTCATTACTGTAAATGTAAGCATGATGAGCAGTAGAATGAGATTTCCTAGCATGAATTCTTTTAATTTTATGCTCAGGATAGTTTTCAGGATATAAAATGTAGTCTTCCCTATACTGAACCATGGGAGCCTTGCCCTTTACAAAGTTAGAAAGCTTGTTTGTAGGGGCATTAAGTTTGATGTTGCTTTGGCTCCCAGATTGGAAGCCAATGCCATCCTTAATGCCAGGACGTCTCCCATTATAAAGCATATTATGAGCAAATTTAAATTTTTCATTCTCTAGCTCATGCTCGGCAATTTTAGCATTTAATTTAGTTATGTGATCATTTTGTTCTTTAATCATAGCAATGTGATCATTCATAGCATCAACATTAATATTTCTACATCTAGTGCAAATGGTAACATGCTCAATGGTAGATGTAGAGGGTTTGCAAGCATTCAATTCTTCAATCTTAGCAATTAACTAACATTTTCAGTTTTAAGACAAGAAATTGAACCATTGCAAATATTAAGCTCTTTAGACAAGTTTTCACAATTTTCAACTTCAAGAGCGTAAGCATCTTTTAGCTTAACAAAATTTTTATTTTCCTTAACGAGCAAGTCCTCTTGGCATTCCAAGATCTCATCCTTGTCATTAATGATTTTTATTAATTCATTAATTTTCTTCTTTTGATCGATGGTAAGGTTTGCAAAAAGAGAAGTCAAATCATCATCATTTTCACTAGAGTTACTCTCATCATCTGAAGTAGTGTATTTTGGGTATCTCTAGAGTGTACCTTCTTCTTTTTGCTATCCTTGGCCTTGAGACATTTGTGGCCGACATTGGGGAAGAGAAGGCCTTTGTTGATGGCGATGTTGGCGGCATCCTCGTCGGAGGAGGAGTCAATGGAGCTCTCGTCAAAGTCCCATTCTCGCCCTAGGTGTGCCTCACCACCCTTCTTGTAGTATCTCTTCTTCTCCATCTTCTTCTTCCCTTTCTTGTTGTCATCCCTGTCACTATCACTTGTATATAGACATTGAGCCATAAAATGATCGGACTTACCACACCTGTAGCAAACCCTCTTGGAGCGGGATTTGTAGTCCTTCCCCTTCCTTTGTTTTGAGGATTTTTCGGAAGCTCTTGATGATAAGAGCCATCTCCTCGTTGTCAAGCTTCAAGGCGTCAATTAGGAACCTACTTATTGGTGTAGAGTCTTCCTTCTTTTCTTTAGTTGCTTTGAATGCAACGGGTTGCACCTCGGGTGTGGAGGTAGCGCCTTGCTCCAAGTTGACAATATGTTTGGATTCTTTGATCATAAGTTCAAAGCTCACAAACTTGTCGATCATCTCCTCGGGAGACATCTGTTTATATCTAGAATCTCCATGAATTAATTGTACTTGAGTGGGGTTACAAAAGACAAGAGATCTTAGAATAACCTTGACCATTTCATGGTCATCCCACTTGGTGCTCCTGAGGTTGCGGACTTGGTTCACCATCATCTTGAGCCGGTTGTACATTGCTTGTGGCTCTTCTCCCTTGTTGAGGACGAATCGACTGAGTTCTCCCTTGATTGTTTCCCGCTTGGTGATCTTTGTCACTTTGTCTCCTTCGTGCGCCGTCTTGAGGACATCCCAAATTTCTTTGTCACTCTTCAACCCTTGCACCTTGTTGTACTCCTCTCGACACAAGGAAGCGAGGAGTATAGAGGTGGCTTGGGAGTTGAAGTGCCTTATTTGGGCGGCCTCATCGGAATTGTAATCCTCGTCGCCCACCTGTGGTACCTACGCTCCATACTCAACAATATCCCATATGATTTCGTGGATTGAGGTTAGATGGTGCCTCATTTTATCACTCCACATACAATAGTCTTCACCATCAAAATATGGTGGTTTTCCTATGGGAACGGATAGTATAAGAGCGAGTTTAGAAATACAAGGATAGCAAAGAGGGATCTTACTATACTTGCGCTCTTGGCGCTTAGAAGATGTAGATTCGGCGCCGGAGGTTGAGGGTGAGGAAGAATCAGTCTCATAGTAGACCACCTTTTTCATTTTCTTTTTCTTCTTGTCACCCTTCTTATGTGACTTGATGGAGCCGACAGATTCCTCCTTATGCTCCTTGTGCTCATCGTTGGCCTCCTCCGATGGAGTCCTTTCTTCGATCTTCTTTCTCGAAGATCCAGGCTTTTCCTTGGTGACCATCTCTCTTTTGGTGTGTTCTCCCGACATCAATTAGAGTTGTTAGACTCTAATGAGGTACCGAGCTCTGATACCAATTGGAAGTCGCCTAGAGGGGGGTGAATAGGCGAAACCTAAAAATTATAATCTTTGAACACGTATTTCACCCAGGGTTAGGGTTAGAAATAAATAATAGTGAATTCAGAGTGAGGAAGATAGTTCTTTCTTGCTCATGAGTTGCTCAATCAATACAGATAACTTTGGGAGCAAACTCAAAACAAAATGAGCAAGAGAACCTTAGAGAGAGAGAGGAGAGGGGAGAATCAAATCGAATGGTGAAGATCATCACAAGTGGACACGGTGATTTGTTTCCTGAGGTTTGGTTCCAAAGAACCTACTCCCCGTTGAGGAGGCCACAAAGGCCGGGTCTATTTCAACCCTTTTCCTCTCTCAATCGGTCACCTAGACCAATCGAGTGCTTCTTCTTAATCTCACGGGTCACAGAAACCCTACAAGGATCACCACACAATTAGGTGTCTCTTGCTTGATTTACAAAACACTTGGAAAGATTAGAAGGAGAAGAAAGCAACCAAGCAACAAGAGCAACAAAAGAAACACAAATCACCCTCTCTCAAGTCACTAAACACTTTAGATCACTTGACTTGATTTTGGAACTTGGAGAGGATTTGAGGCTTTGGATGTGCCTTTGGAGTGTAATCTTTGCTCTTGTATTGAATGAAGAGAGTGGGATGCTTGGATGGCTTGAATGGTGGTGGTTGGGGGTATTTATAGCCCCAACGACTATTCTAGCTATTGGCTGACTGCTTTGCCGATGGGCACACTGGATAGTTTGGTGGTGCACCGAACACAGCATTGTTCACTGTCCGGTGCGTGCCATGTCAGCCGACTGTTGGGGTTTGGAGCTGTTAACCTTTGAAGACTTATGTCCTTTTGCTGCACCGGACAATCTGGTGGCACACCGGACAGTCCGGTGCGATCTGACATCGCAGATTGTCTTCTGACCTCTGACGGCGAGACTGCTACGCAGTCGACCATTGGCGAAGTTGACCGTTGCTCCGTAGACTCACCGGACAGTCCGGTGGCACACCAGATAGTTCGATGTTTTTAGTGGACGAGCGCTGAGAAAACTCGAAAGCAGTCTGTTGGTGGAGTGCTCTAGCCAGGGCACCGGACACTATCCGGTGTACACCAGACAGTCCAGTGCGCCACTGGCTGCAGCAAGTCTGTCATGCTCCAAACTTGTAGGATTGTCCGAAGGACTTTTTCTTTGTATATTTTAAAAATTTATGCACGTGATAAAAATAATAACTAGGCAAACTAGTTAGTCCATTAAGTTTGTGATGGTCATCAAACACCAAAATCGATTATAGGAAATGGTGAGGCCATTTCCCTTTCAGTAAGGGTCAAATATTCTTTATGGGTTAGGCACAACCATTTACATTATGAGTTAGTCCACTCTCACACCTGGTTTTGGAAGGTAAACCGAATGCAAACCATGTACGTACCAGGATCAGAAATTCACGTACATAGTGATTACATAAATGACTCATCAAAGCACAATTCTTCAAACATTAATAAAGAATAAGTAATAACATTACAAACTAGAGTATTTTACATAATATGAATCAAAGTACACATAATAGAAACGTAGCCAACGAAAATAACCCACCACAGACTGCTGACTGGGGGAGGTCGCTAGCCTAATCCTTGAACTCATCGACGTTCTGGAACTCCTGGAGATCCGCCTTGACGCCTTCTTCTTCTTTACCTGAGCATAGGTTGTACCAAAGCCAACCTGGTGTTTTGTGAAATCAAGGGTGAGTACACATCAATGTACTCAGCAAATGTCCCATTTAGCTGAGGTGGACTAGCTTTATGTGGGGTTAGGATCAAAGCAGTTGCTTTAAATTCATCAGGTATTTATTATTAGTAGAAGCTAAGTTTTATCAATAACCAACCCATGAATCCTTTCCTCATCGAGGAACATCATTGTCATCAACAAACCAAAAACTATTAATAGAATCAATGCATCTCGAACCATCTATATCTCTAATCAAAGAGGATCCCAAGGCCGCTCATAACCATGAGCACGACTGGTATATCAGTTTCATTCATCTGCAAAGGTTGTACACTTTACCCACGAGTCGTGATTCCCTTTCTGCCTGGAGAGCGCTACTCCCCATTGACCACTACCTAGGTGGCCTGGCAGGGTATCACTACGTAGCCTTTACAAAGATTCCTCTGGTGTGCAGTTGCTCGTTAGGTTTCGCTAGTCGTACAAACATAGTACTCCTCCCTAAGGTGGGTGACTAACAAAACCAAATTGAATGAACCTCAGCACCCACCCTTAGCAGAGCAAGCACTATGCCTCACCCCCATTGACGACCCTCCGACAAAGTGAACTACACCCCAAGTTCATCTAATTAATCAGCTAAGGGCGTCCCATTCCACCCTCATGGTTGTACTGTTATCCCGGGTGGTCTCTTAACGAACAGGTCCTTACAGAGAGGTACTCAGGAAACAATCTGAGTCCCCTAAAGTAACGCAAGCTCATCATCATAATCAAAATAACATCATCATATCATAAATGTTCTCATCATGTTTGGTATATCAGTTTCATTCATCTGCAGAGGTTGTACACTTAACCCACGAGCTGTGATTCCCTTTCTGCCTGGAGAGCGCTACTCCCCATTGACCACTACCTAGGTGGCCTAGCAGGGTATCACTATGTAGCCTTTAAAAAGATTCCCCTGGTGTGCAGTTGCTTGTTAGGTTTTGCCAGTCGTATAAACATAGTACTCCTCCCTAAGGTGGGTGACTAACAAAACCAAATCGAATGAACCTCGGCACCCACCCTTAGAGAGCAAGCACTATGCCTCGCCCCCCATTGACGAC
The DNA here is from genome assembly GCA_029449295.1 of Zea luxurians. Lineage (NCBI taxonomy): Eukaryota > Viridiplantae > Streptophyta > Magnoliopsida > Poales > Poaceae > Zea > Zea luxurians. The sequence goes on along the minus strand of JAOPSE010000028.1, from coordinate 946,062 downwards.
CCTCCGACAAAGCGAACTACACCCCAAGTTCATCTAATTAATCAGCTAAGGGCGTCCCATTCCACCCTCATGGTTGTACTGTTATCCCGGGTGATATCTTAACGAACAGGTCCTTACGGAGAGGTACTCAGGAAACAATCTGAGTCCCCTAAAGTAACACAAACTCATCATCATAATCAAAATAACATTATCGTATCATAAATGTTCTCATCATGTTTGTTAATTAAAGTAGAGCAATAGCATGAAGCTAACCATAATAACCCAAATGGTAATCAAGGACAAGGTAAATACAAAGCTAGTCAATCCTTAGGTTTCAATTAAGTAATGCGAGGCAGTGAATTAATAAGTAAGTAGGACATAATAGGTCAGAGGACACTTGCCTTCACCAAACATATGCTCAGGGTCTTCAACCATTAGAACTCAAAGAACTTGATCACATGGTCGCCCAAGCTTGACCGTCGATTCCTCGAAGCTCGAAAACGAATCACGATCTAATCGCAACACGAAACGAAGACGAACAGGCATAAGCAAACAAACAAACATATATATATATATATGCATAAGAACATTACACCATTATATATATATATATACATAATATATGCATAAGAACATTACACCATTCAAAGAAAAACATAATAAAGCACGCGACAAAAAGAAACGCGACATTCGAAACTATGTCCAGTAGTTACCGCGTTTATGAAATATAAATTAATTTGACATAATTATATTAATTGACATTTATGAAATATAAATTAATACTACTTAGTTTTGACTAACTTACTGTTTTAATTATGGATGATTAAATAAATAAGTAATTAACTGTCATGAGTGATTATAAGCGAACGGTTTAATCTAGCACGCGGATAACGTGTGATATGCACGAACAGCGCGGCAAGGCACATGACACACGCGAATGGCGCGCGACAACGCGTGCACGCGTGACACTCGCGAAAGACACGCGACGACGCGTACGAAGCAGCACCGCGACATATGCACGGTACGCGAGCCGACACGATACACAAAACTAATAAATAACATGATTAAACTAACCAATTATTTAGTAAGAATAATTTAGTTAACATTAACTACATTGATGTTGTTTTGTAAATACGCAATTCAAAATTATAAATTAGATTTAAATAAAACGTTGTTCTATTAACCTCCGTTCAAGCAAACGTTTAAATAAATTATTCAACAATAGAGAAAAATACTTCTAACATGTAGATAATTTTAATATGAATCTAACGCAACTTGAACAGATCGAATCGGGTTTAAAACGCAAAAGTTATCACTGTTTTAAACTAGTCTAAATTCTTGCGTACGGTTTCAAAATATGACAGTGGCATTTTCGCAAATAAGTCATCTTCATCCTCACCTCTCTCTCCATGTAGGGAACCGCCATGGCTATGGGGAAGCCGGCGCCGCGCGCCAGGGGCCGACCGCGCTGCGTAGGGCGCGCTCCCGCGGGCAGGTGGCCGCGCCCGTGGTCCCACGCCTGGGGCCGACCACGTCGGACCTTTGCGGCTCGCCCGCCATGGCCCGAGCGATTAGGGGAGGTAGGGGATCGGGGCCATGCACGCACGGGTCGGGGACAGGGCGCCGCACCGCCGGGGCAGGGGAGGGAAGCGAGAGGGGCTGCACAGGGAGGAGAAAAAAATGAAGAACTAGGTTGAAATCCATGGAGGAGGCTCACCGAGGAAGAAGACCCTCGCCGGAGCCGAGAAGGAAACCGTCGATTGACGGAGATTCTGAGGTCCGAGAGACGAACTGGACGCGCCTAGACGAAGCCCTCGACGAGACGAACGCAGCGGTAACCTCGGGTTTCGCAGACGATGCACAAATTGGGAGCGAACTTTAGCGAGCAATTCCGAGAGCTAGGAATTGAATCTGGGGAAACCATTTCGTGCTCTAGAACGGGCTCGAAAATGAGAAGCTAGGCATGTATATATATCTAGATTTCGAACGAGACGGAAATTCGGTTCAACTCCCGATTTTACTATTTATAAAATTCGAAAAAGCCTAGAAATCCATATTTTGTGCTCAAAATATTATAGATGCTTCCAAAAATTCTCAAAAAAATTCTAGAAATGTTTTGGCACCTAATGAACTCAAAAAACATACTTAGAGTTTCTAAAACCATTTGAAGTACCTCAAATAAATAGATTTTGGTTTCTAGAAAATAGAAAAATACTCTGAAAAATATAAAAATCTACCGAGAGCTTCTATTGTAATACCCAATTTGTAAAGAATAAGAGGAGAATTGATATCCTTATATGTTTTGCCCTTTATTTATTAGAACATGTGAACAACCACATTTAAAGTGATTAATGAGCTAATGACACATAAACAATCTATGCATCATGTTGTAGTTTATTTCTGTGTGCATTTAATAATAATAACAACAATAATATTAATATAAATACATTAATGCCCAAATTTGGATTTAATACCTAATTTGCAAATTTAGAATTTGGAGAAAGAGAATGAAAATGCTATACCATACAAAGAAAAATACATATATAAATAAATAAAACTTTTCATACGGGTATTTGAATTTGTGTATTTTATCTAGGTATGAATTTGGCAATAAAATTTGAATTTGAAATCTAAAAATAAAGAAGAAAATAAAACAGAAAGAAAAGAAAAGATGACAACTCACACATTGGGCCTAATCCACAAGAACCAACCCACTTCCAATTCCACCGCGCAGCCCAGCGTGCTAATGGGGGTCGCCGACTGGCAGGCTCGCGCCGTTAGTCTCCCGTGCGCCCACTCGAGAAGTCCTGGCGCTAATAGAAAGAGCCCACCCGTCAGTCGCACTTTGCGCGCCGCACACTTCGCCACTGCGCCGACAGCTGGGACCCGCGACTCAGTCGTTCACCACGCGAGGACGCTTACACATGGGCCCCGTCTGTCAGCTTGCATGACCATAACCAACTTGCGCTTTGGCCGGCGATGTGGAGCTCAGGCTTGGTCCTTTTTTCCTTCCTCCCCTTTTCCTTCGCCCTACATAAGAACCCAGCCGCCAGAGAAGGCCATCGTTTGCTTCGCCTTTCGTGTCTTACCGAAAATACCGCTGCAGTGAGAGAGGGAGGGCAGTCAATGGGTGATTTGGGCCGCCGTCGATGATTCTAGTCATTGCGGGGTCTCCATCCTCGGTGTAGGGCCCGGGAGGATCGTCAACACCCGGGGTGGCCGTCCGTGACTGCAATTAGAAGGCGAGGCCCATGGAACGGGGGCAATTTCTTGCCGTCGATTGAACTCCGTCGTGGACAGCTCTGCTCCGCGACCGGGACCTTCTACGGTGTCAAGGCCGGTAAGTCATCCACCCACGTTTTCGCCATAACCTCCGCATCGTGTTGAAGCTGTCGATCTTGAGGGTAGTATCCTTGGGCACGGGCGCGTTGTTCACCGGCGTGATGCACCGCCGTGTGGGCACGGCGCCACCGTTTGTGACCGCAGGGGAAGGAGACAATACGTGCGCCGTGAGATTGAGCGTCTACGGTTGGGATTAGATCGTAACATATCGGTTCACCGGTTGATCTGGGCCATTGATCGTCCAGGCAAGGGATGGGACTAGACTAGGGTGTATCCCTTCGCATAGGTGAACAAACATCGTGGATCTTTGATCCTTCCGCACAGAATAGATCTTGCTTCATTAAATCGCAATCGTCGATCTTTAATCTGGCGGGTGATGTTGCATACTGGCTCAGTTAAGGGATATATCGAATCTGGTCTGTAGATGCTTGATCAGACCGATCTGATAGAAAGTTACCCCTTCGCTATTGGCTTTTTGTGTATGAACCCCTCGGGTTCAGAATAATTAATCCGCAGTCCACATGTTGTGTAAAGTAATTACAGTCAGACACTGGAAACTTGTAAGCTGGCCCCTGAACTTCCTGTTATTCATGCGCGCAGTACAGAGAATTGGAAAATCATAGAAATTAGTGTAGAAAATGATTTTTAGTGTAAAAATAATTCTAGGATCTTGTTTAATTCCTAGAAAATTCATTTTAGCTCCTTTTTAACCCATTCTAGTTGCATTAATTTGGTACTGATATTGTTTATCACTTGGTCACTCTGTTTTAGCATGAAAACTAGATTAAATTTAATCACAATGCCTTATAGAGTAAACCCTAGATGTTATAGTCACAATGTCTAATCCTTCGACACTCGTTAGGCCACTCCAACACATGTAAAACATCTATAATATATTTTGGAATACGTCGAACAAGGGCATTGTGGTTCGATGACCCCAATACGCTAGGCTCGATGATCTAGCCTTCTTAGCCACCCCATATGTTGGCGTCAAACCAAGCTCGGTGGTCGAATGACCATGTTTCTTAGGGTCTGATGCCTAGAAAAACCTCCAAATCACTTCAAATTTTGAAACTATATGTGTCGGGGACCATAATTAGGGGTACCCTCAAGGCTCCTAATTCTCAGCTGGTAACCCCCATCAGCACAAAGCTGCAAAGGCCTGATGGGTGCGATTAAGTCAGGGATCAGTCCATTCGAGGGACTCGATCACGCCTCGCCCGAGCCCAGCCTCGGACAAGGGCAGCCGACCCCGGAGGATTTCCGTCTCGCCCGAGGCCCCCCTTCAGCGGCGAACATATTTCCGGCTCGCCCGAGGCCCTGCCTTCGCCAAGAAGCAACCCTAACCAAATCGCCGCACCGACCGACCAAATCGCAGGAGCATTTAATGCAAAGGTGACCTGACACCTTTATCCTGACACGCGCCCCCCAGCCGGCAGAGCCGAAGTGACCGCCGTCACTTCGCCGCTTCACTGACCGGCCTGACAGAAGGACAGCGCCGCCTGCGCCACTCCGACTGCGGTGCCACTTGACAGAGTGAGACTGACAGGCAGTCAGGCCCGGCCAAAGGCACCGTAGGAAGCTCCGCTCCGCCCGACCCAGGGCTCGGACTCGGGCTAAGTCCCGAAAGACGGTGAACTCCGCCCGACCCAGGGCTCGGACTCGGGCTAGGTCCCGGAAGACGGCGAACTCCGCCCAACCCAGGGCTCGGACTCGGGCTAAGTCCCGGAAGACGGCGAACTCCGCCCGACCCAGGGCTCGGACTCGGGCTAAGTCCCGGAAGACGGCGAACTCCGCCCGACCCAGGGCTCGGACTCGGGCTAAGTCCCGGAAGACGGCGAACTCCGCTCCGCCCGACCCAGGGCTCGGACTCGGGCTAAGTCCCGGAAGACGGCGAACTCCGCTTCGCCCGACCCAGGGCTCGGACTCGGGCTCAGCCCCAGAAGACGGCGAACTCCGCTCCGCCCGACCTAGGGCTCGGACTCGGGCTCAGCCCAAGAAGACGACAAACTCCGCTCCGCCCGACCCCAGGGCTCGGACTACGCCCTGACCTCAGCCGACGGTCTCCGCCTCGCCCGACCTAGGGGCTCGGACCCGACCACGGCCACGGAAGACAGACTCGACCTCGGCTTCGGAGGAGCTTCCACATCGCCCAACCTAGGGCGCAGACTAGCCACGTCAACAGGAGGCGCCATCATCACCCTACCCCGAGCTGACTCGGGCCGCAGGGAACAAGACCGGCGTCCCATCTGGCTCGCTCCGCCAGATAGGCAATGATGGCGCCCCGCATACTCTATGACGACTGCGGCTCTCAGCCCCCTTACGGAAGCAAGAGGACGTCAGCAAGGACCCAACCGCTCCGACAGCTGTCCCTCCGTCAGGCTCCAGCACTCCTCCGACGACCACGACATCACACCAGTAGGGTGCCAAAATCTCTCCGGCTGCCACAACGGCATGTACTTAGGGTGCTAGCTCTCCTCCGCTAGACAAGTAGCACTCTGCTATACCCCCCGTTGTACACCTGGATCCTCTCCTTACGCCTATAAAAGGAAGGACCAGGGCCCTCTTAGAGAGGGTTGGCCGCGCGGGGACGAGGACGAGACAGGCGCTCACTGGAGGCCGCTCGCTCCCTCTCCCGCGTGGACGCTTGTAACCCCCTACTGCAAGCGCACCCGACCTGGGCGCAGGACGAACACGAAGGCCGCGGGATTCCCACCTCTGTCACGCCGGTCTCCGGCCGCCTCGCTCTCCCCCCTTCGCGCTCGCCCTCGCGCTCGACCCATCTGGGCTGGGGCACGCGGCGACATTCACTCGTCGGCTCAGGGACCCCCCGGTCTCGGAACGCCGACAGTTGGCGCGCCAGGTAGGGGCCTGCTGCGTGTTGACGAATAGCTTCCCGTCAAGCTCTAGATGGGCAGTCTCCAGCAACCTCTCCAACCCGGGACGGTGCTCCGTTTCGGGAGTCCTGAGTTCATGTCCCTCGACGCCAGCTACGACATGATACTCCTTCCACCGCCGTGCGACAACGATAGTGGCGGCCGACAACCCGCCCGCCGGCGGCGGAATCGGCGATGTCTTCCCCGCATGGTGGAAGAACAACCTTCGAGCTCACCCCGTCCTCTCCCCCGCCGACGGAGGAGGAGGTGGGGCAACCAAGGCCAAGCAGGAGACAGCGCCTCGTCGGCTGTCGAGCGAGTCGATGGCCCCAGCGCCCCAACGGGGGGCGCACCGAGCGTCGACCTCGCGTTTGAGACGAAGGCGAGCGCCGTCCCCCCGCGACACACCAATCCCAAGCAAGCGGACGACGACAGCACGCTCGCGAAAAGCTTGCTGGACGTCACCCTCGTACCTGAGACGACGGCGCAGTCAGTCCCTGACGTGACCTCATCGCCGCCCGTCGACCAAAAGGTACCAACCGATTCCCATCCCACGTCTTTCGGATTCAGCCTCGACCCGCCTAGCGGCCCCGCTTTGGCGGGCGCTCTTGTAGAGGCGAGTCCAAACCCTCTGGAGTTTCGTATGCGGTCACCTTGGGACTGGCTGACGGACGTCTCGACCTACGGGCCCTCTGGGTCCGAGGAAGACGACGAGCCCAGCATCTGTTGGGATTTCTCTGGACTTGGCAACCCTAGTGCCTTGCGGGACTTCATGACCGCATGCGACTACTGCCTTTCCGACTGTTCCGACGGTAGCCGTAGCCTCGGCGACGAGGACTACGGCCCAAGTCGCGAATGCTTCCACGTCGATCTAGGGGGTCCCTCCGAAGGCAACCATCTCGGCATGCCGGAGGACGGTGACCTCCCTAGGCCGGTGCCTCGCGTTGACATCCCACGGGAGCTAGCTGTGGTCCTCGTTCAGGCGGGGGGCCATGACCCACAGCTCGAGCAAATCCGCGGGGTGCAGGCTAGGCTCGACGAGGGAGCAGGAGCGCTTGAGCCGATCCGTCGGGACGTCGGGCAGGCATGGGCGGACCAACCTCCGGCCGGAGAAATACGTCATCTACCCCAGGGCTTCCAGCACCGCATCACCGACGACGTCAGGGTCAGGCCATCACCCGCATCCAGTGGGGTCGGCCAGAACCTGGCGGCAGCAGCAATGCTTCTTCGCGCGATGCCGGAGCCATCAACCACCGAGGGGCGGCAAATCCAGGGAGAGCTCAAGAATCTCCTGGAAGGCGCCGCGGTCCGACGGGCTGAGAGCTCCGCCTCCCGAAGGCAAGGGTACCCCTGGGAACCTCATGCCGCGACTTCCCGATTCATGCGGGAAGCCTCGGTCTACACCGGGCGCACGCGCAACACCGCGCCTGCGGCCCCGGGTCGCCTCGGCAACGAGCACCATCACCGCGACCGTCGGGCCCACCTCGATGAGAGGGTGCGCCGAGGCTACCACCCTAGGCGTGGGGGACGCTACGACAGCGGGGAGGATCGGAGTCCCTCGCCCGAACCACTCGGTCCGCAAGCCTTCAACCGAGCCATCCGACGGGCGCCGTTCCCGACCCGGTTCCGACCCCCGACTACTATCACAAAGTACTCCGGGGAGATGAGACCGGAACTGTGGCTCGCGGACTACTGTCTGGCCTGCCAACTGGGTGGAACGGACGATGACAACCTCATCATCCGCAACCTCCCCCTGTTCCTCTCCGACACCGCTCGCGCCTGGTTGGAGCACCTGCCTTCGGGGCAGATCTCCAACTGGGACGACCTAGCCCAAGCTTTCACCGGCAATTTCCAGGGCACGTACGTGCGCCCCGGGAATTCCTGGGACCTCCGAAGCTGCCGACAGCAGCCCGGAGAGTCTCTCCGAGACTACATCCGGCGATTCTCGAAGCAGCGCACCGAGCTGCCCAACATCACCGACTCGGATGTCATCGGCGAGTTCCTCGCTGGCACCACCTACCGCGACCTGGTGAGCAAGCTGGGTTGCAAGACCCCCACCAGGGCGAGCGAGCTGATGGACATCGCCACCAAGTTCGCCTCCGGCCAGGAGGCGGTCGAGGCTATCTTCCGAAAGGACAAGCAGCCCCAGGGCCGCCCATCGGAAGATACTCCCGAGGCGTCAACTCAGCGCGGCGCTAAGAAGAAGGGCAAGAAGAAGTCGCAAGCAAAACGCGACGCCGCCGACGCAGACCTTGTCGCCGCCGCCGAGTACAAGAACCCTCGGAAGCCCCCCGGAGGTGCCAACCTCTTCGACAAGATGCTCAAGGAGCCATGCCCCTATCACCAGGGGCCCGTCAAGCACACCCTTAAGGAGTGCGTCATGCTTCGGCGCCACTTCCACAGGGCCGGGCCACCCGCGGAGGGTGGCAAGGCCCGCGACAACGACAAGAAGGAAGATCACCAGGCAGGAGAGTTCCCCGAGGTCCGCGACTGCTTCATGATCTATGGTGGGCAAGCGGCGAACGCCTCGGCTCGGCACCGCAAGCAAGAGCGCCGGGAGGTCTGCTCGGTGAAGGTGGCAGCGCCAGTCTATCTAGACTGGTCCGACAAGCCCATCACCTTCGACCGAGACGATCACCCCGACCATGTGCCGAGCCCGGGGAAATACCCGCTCGTCGTCGACCCCGTCATCGGCGACGTCAGGCTCACCAAGGTCCTCATGGACGGAGGCAGCAGCCTCAACATCATCTACGCCGACACCCTCGGGCTCCTGCGTGTCGATCTGTCCTCCATCCGGGCAGGCGCTGCGCCCTTCCATGAGATCATTCCCGGGAAGCGCGTCCAGCCCCTCGGATGGCTCGACCTTCCCGTCTGCTTCGGAACACCCTCCAACTTCTGAAGGGAGACCCTGACGTTCGAGGTGGTTGGGTTCCAAGGAACCTACCACGCGGTACTGGGGAGGCCATGCTACGCGAAGTTCATGGCCGTCCCCAACTACACCTACCTGAAGCTCAAGATGCCGGGCCCCAACGGGGTCATCACCGTCGGCCCCACGTACAAACACGCGTTCGAATGCGACGTGGAGTGCGTGGAGTACGCCGAGGCCCTCGCCGAGTTCGAGGCCCTCATCGCCGACCTGGAGAGCCTCTCTAAGGAGGTGCCAGACGTGAAGCATCATGCCGGCAACTTTGAGCCAGCGGAGACGGTTAAGTCCGTTCCCCTCGACCCAGCGGCGATGCCTCCAAGCAGATCCGGATCGGCTCCGGGCTCGATCCCAAATAGGAAGCAGTGCTCATCAACTTTCTCCGCGCGAATGCCGACGTCTTCGCGTGGAGTCCCTCGGACATGCCCGGCATACCGAGGGATGTCGTCGAGCACTCGCTGGACATCCGAGCCGGAGCCCGACCCGTCAAGCAGCCACTGCGCCGATTCGATGAGGAGAAGCGCAGAGCCATAGGCGAGGAGATCCACAAGCTAATGGCGGCAGGGTTAATCAAAGAGGTATTCCATCCCGAATGGCTTGCCAACCCTGTGCTTGTGAGAAAGAGAGGGGGGAAATGGTGGATGTGTGTAGACTACACTGGTCTCAACAAAGCATGTCCGAAGGTTCCCTACCCTCTGCCTCGCATCGACCAAATCGTGGATTCCACTGCTGGGTGCGAAACCCTGTCTTTCCTCGATGCCTACTCAGGGTATCATCAAATCAGGATGAAAGAGTCCGACCAGCTCGCGACTTCTTTCATCACACCCTTCGGCATGTACTGCTATGTCACCATGCCGTTCGGCTTGAGGAATGCGGGCGCGACGTACCAGCGGTGCATGAACCATGTGTTCAGCGAACACATTGGCCGCATGGTCGAGGCCTACGTCGATGACATCGTAGTCAAGACGAGGAAAGCCTCCGACCTCCTTTCCGACCTTGAAGCGACATTCCGATGTCTCAAGGCGAAAGGCGTCAAGCTCAATCCCGAAAAGTGTGTTTTCGGGGTACCCCGAGGCATGCTCTTGGGATTCATCGTCTCCGAGCGGGGCATCAAAGCCCACCCGGAGAAGATCGCAGCCATCACCAGCATGGGGCCCATCAAGGACTTGAAAGGCGTACAGAGGGTCATGGGATGCCTCGCGGCTCTGAGCCGTTTCATCTCACGCCTCGGCGAAAGAGGTCTACCTCTGTACCGCCTCTTAAGGAAGGTCGAGTGCTTCACTTGGACCCCTGAGGCCGAGGAGGCCCTCGGGAACCTGAAGGCGCTCCTCACAAAGGCGCCTATCTTGGTGCCCCCAGCTGCCGGAGAAGCCCTCCTGGTCTACGTCGCCGCGACCACTCAGGTGGTTAGCGCCACGATTGTGGTCGAGAGGCAAGAAGAGGGGCATGCATTGCCCGTTCAGAGGCCAGTCTACTTCGTCAGCGAGGTACTGTCCGAAACCAAGATCCGCTACCCACAAGTTCAGAAGCTGCTGTACGCGGTGATCCTAACGCGGCGGAAGCTGCGACACTACTTCGAGTCTCATCCGGTAACTGTGGTGTCATCCTTCCCCCTGGGGGAGATCATCCAGTGCCGAGAGGCCTCGGGTAGGATTGCAAAGTGGGCGGTGGAAATCATGGGCGAGACAATCTCGTTCGCTCCTCGGAAGGCCATCAAGTCCCAGGTCTTGGCGGACTTCGTAGCTGAATGGGTCGACACCCAGCTACCGACGACTCCGATCCAACCGGAGCTCTGGACCATGTTCTTCGACGGGTCACTGATGAAGACAGGAGCCGGCGCAGGCCTACTCTTCATCTCGCCCCTCGGGAAGCACCTACGCTATGTGCTACGCCTCCATTTCCCGGCATCCAACAATGTGGCTGAGTACGAAGCTCTGGTCAACGGGTTGCGGATCGCCATCGAGCTAGGGGTCCGACGCCTCGACGCTCGCGGTGTCTCGCAGCTCGTCATCGACCAAGTCATGAAGAACTCCCACTGCCGCGACCCGAAGATGGAGGCCTACTGCGATGAGGTTTGGCGCCTGGAAGACAAGTTCTACGGGCTCGAGCTCAACCACATCGCTCGGCGCTACAACGAGACTGCAGACGAGCTGGCTAAAATAGCCTCGGGGCGAACGACGGTTCCCCCGGACGTCTTCTCCCGGGATCTGCATCAACCCTCCGTCAAGATCGACGACATGCCCGAGCCCGAGGCACCCTCGGCCCAGCCCGAGGCACCATCGGCCCAGCCCAAGGTACCCTCGGATCATTCCGAGGCACCCTCGGCTCGGCCCGAGGTATCCTCGGTTCAACCCGAGGTACCCTCGCCCCTCGAGGGCGAGACGCTGCACGTCGAAGGGGAGCAAAGCGGGGTAACGCCTGATCAAAACTGGCAGACCACGTACCTGCAATATCTCCACCGAGGAGAGCTACCCCTCGACCGAGCCGAGGCTCGGCGGGTGGCGCGGCGCGCCAAGTCGTTCGTCTTGCTGGGTGATGAGAAGGAGCTCTACCACCGCAGCCCCTCCGGCATCCTCCAGCGATGCATCTCCATCGCCGAAGGTTAGGAATTCCTGCGAGAGATACACTCGGGGGCTTGCGGCCATCACGCAGCGCCTCGAGCCCTTGTCGGGAATGCTTTCCGGCAAGGCTTCTACTGGCCAACGGCGGTGGCCAACGCCACTAGAATTGTCCGCACCTGCGAAGGCTGTCAGTTCTACGCAAGGCAGACCCACCTGCCCGCTCAGGCTCTTCAGACGATACCCATCACCTGGCCTTTTGCTGTGTGGGGTCTGGATCTCGTCGGCCCCTTGTAGAAGGCACCCGGGGGCTACACGCACCTGCTGGTCGCCATCGACAAATTCTCCAAGTGGATCGAGGTCCGACCCCTGAACAGCATCAGGTCCGAGCAGCCCGGCTTGCTTCTCCCCACCCAGGGGCTAGTGGTCACCGTCTTGGGTGACCGCCGGTGGGGGGGTACAGCCGGGCCGGATGATGAAAATCCTTGAAGCCGAACGATGGCTGAAAGGTACCAACTCCCGCGGAGTTGTGATTCCTCCAACGACGAGGCGGAAAGACGGCGGATATCCCCCATCCGGGGGCTTGGAAGGCGGAAAGACGCGATACATAAGGGAGCGCGAAGACATGGTCGCCTTCCAAGGGGGTCACCCTCCTTTTAAAGGCAGCTCTCCCTACTTGCGTCCCCAGCCGTCATGGGCTGAGTCTTCTCCAACACACTCCAAGGTCCTCCCCTACGGAGCGGGGGCTGGGTCCCACGCGTCATGCAAGCCGACTCAGAGCAGAAGAAGCCAAACCGCCGTGCGCGGTGCGTACAACCGCCCGGCGGTTACAAGCGACCCTCCACTTTTGCCCAGACCAGCGGGCGAAAGGGTGGGCAGCCATGCAGGCGGCATGCAACCGCGCCAAGTGGGCGCACTTCTCCGATTCCCAACACGCCCGGCATGGAGGCCCAGGCCCACGCGTCATGCAACCGGCGCGCCGAATGCTTCGTGCATGCAACTGCACCGCCACTTGCGCCACCACCGCGCCTCCTCGACTGCGGAACCAATGCCGCGACTCGAGGCGGCCCAGTGCACGACCCAGCAGCGCCAACGGTAATGGCGGTGGCAGGCAGGCAGGAGCAGCGGTCACGTCATCAACCAAGCTTACGTCCCGTCCGGGGGCAGCGAGAGAACCCTCTCTCACGGCGTGAAGACAACGCGCCCGTGATCCGTCCCTCGAACGGCTCGCGCACGCACAACGGCTGCCCCGCCAACCACCCGCCCCGTCGCATTAACTCCGCGGCGGGACAGGCGGCGCCTCTAGCAGGAGAAGCGGGCGACGCTTCGCCTTCGCCATAATGACCGCGTCAAAAAAGGTACGCCGCGTCGTTCGATTTCGTATCCTTTTCCTTTTTTCCTCTTTCTCTCTCCTGCAACAGGGACCGGGAAAGGGGGATACCCCGAAAAGGATCCTTCCCCGAGAAGGAACCAGGCTCCGAGCCCCCCTACTGATCAGAGGTTCGAAGGCTGGCCCCCCGGAAGGGTTCGACAGCCGCCTCAGATCGCGTGGGCCCTACACCCACTACTGGTCAGAGGTTCGAAGGCTGGCCCCTCGAAAGGTTTCCACGGCCGCCTCAGGCAACTCGGGCTCCGCGCCCATTACTGATCAGGGGTTCGAAGACTGGCCCCTGAAGGGTTCACAGCCGCCTCAGACGCCGAGCGAGGGATGCCCATGGGTACGTTCGATACATAACCAAGGCTCGGGCTGCGCTCCCGAGGTACCCTAGGACATTTCCGAGACCAGCGGGAACGATCTTGTAACGGAATCCCATCAGAGGGAGGCATCGAGCCCTCGGACCCCGTCGCCAGGGGATCGGGTCCGGCAGATCACCCGCAGGTACTTTTGGGCGTGCCTCTGGGCCCCTAGCCGACCCCTAACGAACGGGGCACGGACGTCCACTCGGATTACCCGCTTGCAGCTCATCGGAGACACCATGTTCGGCGCCCATCGAGGGCAACATGGCGCTTTCCCCCCTCCTCCTTGCGGAAAGGCGACGTAGGGGCGTATGTAAAAAAGCCGAGTCTGCCCCTGACCGCCCTCTCGCTCTGTGCAGAGGCTCGGGGGCTGCTCTCGCAAACCCGGCACCGGCCGAACCGTTGACAGCGTCAACATACCAGCCCGAGAACTTGGGACCCGACCGTACACCTGGGCTACGGCCAGCTCGCATGAGGGAACAACCAGACCAGCCGAAGCACTACGCGAGGCATTAAGACCTCGAAGGAGTGAAACCACTCCTCCGAGGCCTCGGGGGCTACACCCGGCGGGTGCGCTCGTGCGCACCCACCGGAACAAAACGCAACCGAGAAAGGCTGGTCCCCTTGCAAAAAAGTGCGACGAAAGCCTCCAAGCGAGTGCAAACACTCCCTTCGAGGCTCGGGGGCTACTGTCGGGGACCATAATTAGGGGTACCCTCAAGGCTCCTAATTCTCAGCTGGTAACCCCCATCAGCACAAAGCTGCAAAGGCCTGATGGGTGCGATTAAGTCAGGGATCAGTCCATTCGAGGGACTCGATCACGCCTCGCCCGAGCCCAGCCTCGGACAAGGGCAGCCGACCCCGGAGGATTTCCGTCTCGCCCGAGGCCCCCCTTCAGCGGCGAACATATTTCCGGCTCGCCCGAGGCCCTGCCTTCGCCAAGAAGCAACCCTGACCAAATCGCCGCACCGACCGACCAAATCGCAGGAGCATTTAATGCAAAGGTGGCCTGACACCTTTCTCCTGACACGTGCCCCCCAGCCGGCAGAGCCGAAGTGACCGCCGTCACTTGGCCGCTCCACTGACCGGCCTAACAGAAGGACAGCGCCGCCTGCGCCACTCCGACTGCGGTGCCACTTGACAGAGTGAGACTGACAGGCAGTCAAGCCCGGCCAAAGGCACCGTAGGAAGCTCCGCTCCGCCCGACCCAGGGCTCAGACTCGGGCTAAGTCCCAGAAGACGGCGAACTCCGCCCGACCCAGGGCTCGGACTCGGGCTAGGTCCCGGAAGACGGCGAACCCCGCCCAACCCAGGGCTCGGACTCAGGCTAAGTCCCGGAAGACGGCGAACTCCGCCCGTCCTAGGGCTCGGACTCGGGCTAAGTCCCGGAAGACGGCAAACTCCGCCCGACCCAGGGCTCGGACTCGGGCTAAGTCCCGGAAGACGGCGAACTCCGCTCCGCCCGACCCAGGGCTCGGACTCGGGCTAAGTCCCGGAAGACGGCGAACTCCGCTCTGCCCGACCCAGGGCTCGGACTCGGGCTCAGCCCCAGAAGACGGTGAACTCCGCTCCGCCCGACCCAGGGCTCGGACTCGGGCTCAGCCCCAGAAGACGACAAACTCCGCTCTGCCCGACCCCAGGGCTCGGACTACGCCTCGACCTCAGCCGACGGTCTCCGCCTCGCCCGACCCAGGGGCTCGGACCCGACCACGGCCACGGAAGACAGACTCGACCTCGGCTTCGAAGGAGCTTCCACATCGCCCAACCTAGGGCGCAGACCAGCCACGTCAACAGGAGGCGCCATCATCACCCTACCCCGAGCTGACTCGGGCCGCAGGGAACAAGATCAGCGTCCCATCTGGCTCGCTCCGCCCGATAGGCAATGATAGCGCCCCGCATACTCTATGACGACTGCGGCTCTCAGCCCCCTTACGGAAGCAAGAGGACGTCAGCAAGGACCCAACCGCTCCGACAGCTGTCCCTCCGTCAGGCTCCAGCACTCCTCCGACGGCCACGACATCACACCAGCAGGGTGCCAAAATCTCTCCGGCTGCCACGACGGCATGTACTTAGGGCGCTAGCTCTCCTCCGCTAGACACGTAGCACTCTGCTATACCCCCCGTTGTACACCTGGATCCTCTCTTTACACCTATAAAATGAAGGACCAGGGCCCTCTTAGAGAGGGTTGGCCGCGCGGGGACGAGGACGAGACAGGCGCTCACTGGAGGCCGCTCGCTCCCTCTCCCGCGTGGACGCTTGTAACCCCCTACTGCAAGCGCACCCGACCTGGGCGCAGGACGAACACGAAGGCCGCGGGATTCCCACCTCTCTCACGCCGGTCTCCGGCCGCCTCGCTCTCCCCCCCTTCGCGCTCGCCCTCGCGCTCGACCCATATGGGCTGGGGCACGCGGCGACATTCACTCATCGGCTCAGGACCCCCCGGTCTCGGAACGCCGACAATATGATTGGGGTATGTTACAAATAACTTTGTCTCCTTTGAACTACCTAGTGATAAGCTTAACATGTGTGCACCACACGTAAGATATTAGACTCGCCTAGGTCAAGGTACTAGTTCATATCCTTCTTTATAGTACGACTGAAGTAAACAAAGTCCTAAACTACTAAGTGTCTCAACTTTAATCAACACTTAGAATTAGTCACTCCTTAACCTTAACATTTATCCTTTAAAAATAAGAAAACTATTATTCAGGGCATGAGAACCTTGATTTCCTAGATCATCACCATCATTGTGACCTAACTCAAATGCCTCTATAAAACACATATTAGCCACAATAATCTTGTATTTTCATTAAAGCAAAACCTAGTAAAGTCCTTGTTGGTCACTTGTTCTCAAATATTGCGAATCAAGACCAAGGCAACACAATTGTTAAATATTAATGACCTTCGTCCTCCGAAGCATTACCTCCTCTCGGATATAATGATCATCTGACGAAGGTCGTGAAGGACATGCCTTCATCATTTCATGGATAAATAAGAATGCATAATGATAATGAATGTAATACATTAATTCATTCACATTTGTATTTCATAACATACAAATGAACATTAAAGTTGTTATTACATTGGTACCTTTAGCTTGTTCGAAGGAGCTGACGCGAGAGTGATTACAATCCAGCGTGAACACTACGGTGCTACTGTTCATCTATTTATAGGCACAGGACATAGCCCGGGTAAAAGTACATTTATGTCCTTGACATTTACTTATGACCATAACATAAATCATTAAGGACTAGCTGGTCTTTTTCCCTTTCGGTCAGCATCATGTTTGGTCTTCATAACCATTTCAAGCCGAAGCTATTATTCTTTGGCTATAGCTTTGGCGTCCATTCTTATCATCATCGGGCTATATCTTCACATCGTATGCCTTTACTGTGAGAGAAAACTTCCATCCTGAAGCCGAAGCTCCCTGTAATAATCCATATCATGCTAAAAACATATGGTTAGTCATGTTTTTGAGGACCTTCGAAAGAGGAAGGACACCAATAGTAGCCCCTCGCAGTGTTAATTTGTTTCTTTGTAACAAATTCAAACTGCGACTTGAACGAAGGCCTTTAGACGAAGGTCCAAAAAACACCTTTCCTTCGCTAGAATAGCGAATCATTCTAAACCGTGGGACCCACTGAGCTATGGGGCTCTGAGTATATATATAGAAGGCTGTGTCGTGAATATTTTTCGTGCCTTCTAGCTGTTTGCACTATGATTGCCATCTTATCCTTTTCTTTTGCAAGATCGATTGATTTTTGAGCTTCGGCATCTATGCAACCATCATCCGAATGGCCGAGGACAAGAAGATCATAGACCCCACAATGTCTGTGTTTTACGAAGCTATGGAGAAGACCAACACAGAAAAGATCACCAATGAGATGCTGGCTGGGCTGTCTGAAGATTCCAGCGATAGCGATAGTTTTAACGTGGAGAGCGGGAATGAAGATGTCGAAGATCGGCTGTGGAGGCCGAGCCATGTTGTTTTTGGGAAGTCAACTGTCAAACAAGGGCAAGTCAAAGCGATGAAGCGCAAATATTTTCATGATGTCTCTATAGTGAGGGTCAGGGGGGAAAGCATCTGTTGGCGACTTGTTCTCAGATGCTATGAATCAAGAACAAGGCAACACAGAATGTTAAATGTTAATGCCCTTCGTCCTTCGAAGTATTATCTCCCTTAGGATATAATGATCTTCAGACGAAGGTCATGAAGGACATACCTTCTTCATCGTAGCATATGCTAATAAAAGAAGACGTATATGAAATATATGAAACAACATGAACGATCACATAACACTATCAATTCATCCTCATTATATTAACATGGAAAAAATAGAGACAATATTGAATTACATATGTACCTTCGGCTTGACAGAAGGCAAAAGTACAAGCGTGACGCACGAGTGAATACAAGTCAGCGTGAACAGTACGGGGGTACTATTCATCTATTTATAGGCACAGGACGCAGCCTATGAGAAATTACTTTCATGCCCTTTACATTTATTATTGGCTTATAGAAAAATCTATGAGGACTGGATAGCCTTTTTCCTTTTAAGTCGGTTCCTTTTCCCGTGATTGAGCCGAAGCTCCTTTGCGCATAGCTTCGAAGTATCGGCAACCTTCGTCACGATCGCGCCCTTCTCATCGTGTAATCCAAAGGTACCTGTCCATAAGCCATACTTGGAAGACATTGTTAAATTATGCTTTTGAGGACCTTCGGAGGATGAAGGCCCCCAACAGTAGCCCCTCGCAGTATTAATTTGTTTAAGATAACAAATTCAGACAGCATCATGGACGAAGGCCTTAAGTAGCCCCTCGCAGTATTAATTTGTTTAAGATAACAAATTCAGACACCTTCCCTTTGCTAGAATAGCAACAGTCAATGACAGGCGGGACCCTCCAATTTGGAGTGCACCGAGCGTATAAATAAGAACTCACCCTGACCACATTTGGTACGCTGTTTGTGCCACTTGCTTTGTTTGCTCAATTTTATAGCTCTTGCTCACCAACGCTTGCTTAGTTTCTCAAGCTTTCTATGCTTCGGTTTGAAGGACACATTTTCGTCATTTTCGAAGAAAAGATGTCTCAAGACAAGAAAGTTGCTGCTGAGACGAAGCTATCCGAAGAGGAGAAGCTCTTTGAGCAAAATAAGGCTGCGAATCCTTATATAGCTGGGTTTTTAGAATCAATGGCAAAATCAAATACAGAGAAGATTACAAAAGAGATATTGGAGGGCCTGTCTGAAGATACCGGTGACAGTGATAGTTATGATGCTGAAAGTGGGGGTGAAGATTCTGAGGACCGGCCCTGGAGGTCAAGTCATTCGATTTTCGGAAAATCGACCATCAAACAAAATCACCTTGAGAGCATGAGAGGAAGATACTTTCGGGATATGTCTATTGTGAGAGCTGGCGGAGACAACAACGTCCCTGCCCCTGAGGAAGATGAAGTTGTGATTTACCGAAGCTTCTTCAAAGTGGGCTTCGGTTTCCATTGAGCAGGTTTGTGGTCGAAGTGTTGAAAATTTATCAGATCTTCCTTCATCAGATAACCCCCGAAGCTATTATTAGAATGAGAATTTTTGTCTGGGCTGTGAGAAGCCAGGGAGTGGAGCCAAGTGCGAAATGTTTCTGCAGTATGCATGAACTTGCATATGAGACGAAGGCCATGGGCAAGGAACAATATCACAACAACTTTGGCTGTTATGGATTTACTGCCCGCCCCAACGCAAGCTATCCGGTGCCAACATACAAAAAAAGGTGGCCTAAAGCCTGGATGGAGGAATGGTTTTACGTGAAGAATGACTCGAAGGCAAGAGAAGATATTAAAGAAGTTATTATGTGCCCCATTTGGTCCCGCTTTGGCCTTTGAAGGCCAAAGGTTGAGATTGACGAAGCCGCTGAAGCATGCCAAAAGGTTTTCGGTACTGTTTGCTTTTTTATTAGTACAAGAGATTTAATCCAGGAGCATATAGCCTTTAGAGTATGGCCACTTGTAGAGAGCTGGGAAATGCCGAAGGAGACTGTCACCAAGTCTAGCGAAGGTGAGCTGGTTCGACTGAAATACACCTTCAGATATGGAGATAAATTTGATGAACCGAATGATGACTGGCTGAAATGTATCAAAGCTACAAGTGATGAACTACTTGGGCCGTATTCCAAAGCAGAAGATAATGCATTATCCACATCCTTTGGTGGCTGGGGAAAAAGAGATTGAACAGAGTTTTTGATGCCATTGGTTTTGTTTACCCTGACTACTGCTACCCGCTGCGGGGACGGGGAAAGAAGAGGAAGACCACTGCTTCGGCCAGGACTGCTGCTTCGGCCACTCCAGATGAGCCTGCGCCAAAGAGCAAAAAGTTGAAAGTCCTTACCCACCGGCCGTGTTTTATTGAACCGGTCGTGGTGCCTGAGTTTGGCGGAGAGACTTCTTCAGCTGCTAAACCAAAGGAGCCCATTTCTCCTATACAGAAGGCTGAAGATACGGCTATAATGCCGAAGGTACCCTCAGCCGAGCTAACTGAGTCGAAGACTGATAAAGATAAGGCTGGAGAGCCAAAAATCGAAGGAACAAAAATGTTAGAAATTTTAAGCCCTTCGGCAGAAGTAACAGTGCTGAATGCACAAAAAAGTCTTGTGGCAACTCCCAAAAGAAGAAGGATGGCAATGTACTAGATGTGTTAGAAACAGTAAAGGCTTTAAGCTCTACTCCTTCAAGGAAAATCGTCGAGGCTTCGAAAATGCAAACCGAAGTTGAAACAAAACCGGCCGAAATTGGAGTTGCAGTAAGCCAGGCTAGTGCCGAAGCTGGGCCTTCAGAGCCCGTTGAAAAAAAACCTTCGGAAATTGAAGAGAAGGCAGTAGAGGAAGAGGCTATAGAACAGACTTTTCTTGAAAAAGTTGCCACTCCTGCTCCTGAAGCTTTAAAAGAAAGTATTGAATATATCATCCGACATGCTTCGGGAAAAAGACTCTCTAAAGAAGAAGAACGAGAAGCTCAACACTATGCCCAAAAACTGAAATATCCGAAGGGGGCATTAGTGTTCAATGGCAACGGAGAGGAAGATTTTTTGTACTATCTCTCGGATAGCAAAGAGATATCTGTTTGCCGGGAGATGGGTAGAATCTTTGGATTTCCAACGTTAGAAGATGGCCTCTCAGTACTGTCGAAGGATGAATTGGCTGACAGTTTGGCATATAATAGCATAAAGGTATAAAAGTTAACTTTGTATCTGAAAACGAATTGTTTCTTTTGCTTATATTTGATCTTGATCTTCTCTTGCAGGGCCTAATCCTTAGCAATGCCCTTAGAGCACAGAAAAATATTGAAGATGAAGGGTATACAATAGCTCTGAACAACCTTCGTTCAAAAGTGATTGAACTAAGGAACGAAGGTCATGAGAAAGACAAGATATTAATTTCATTGGTAAACAAAATAAAAGAAGACGAAGCTAGCTCCAAAGCTCAAGCTGAGGCTCAGAAGAATGAAATCGAAGACCTTCGGAAACAACTAGCTGAGGTCAAAGTAAAATGCGCTGTCGCTGAAGCTGATCGAGATGCCAGCGAATATTGGAAAAATTATTTAGAAAAAACAGTTGCAGAACTTCGCGCATCCAAGGAAAGATGTTTTGAAAAATCTATGGAGTGCATGAAGAAAATTAAGACCAGCTTCACCAATGTGGGCGCTTATTCAAATGAAGACAACTTCATATGAGGCGATCCCGAGGGTGTTATCGAGTGGATCAGCAGAGAAGCCGAAGCTTTTGAGGAAATCCTGAGTGATCGTGGGGATGTCTGTGCATTTTCTGGTGCGAGAGGAGTTTCAACTATCTTGGAGAAGGCGGGTTACAATCATGTTAAAACCCTAGCTCAGGCCGAAGCTGCCTTCTCCGTGGAGGACACGAAGGATCCCTCGGCCGAAGCAAGTTCATTGGGCGGCAAATTTTTCACTGATATTTGGAAAAATGGCAGCCGAGAAATGGCCCATGAAATAATGAAGAAGAGCGAAAAAGATATCCACGACTCTCGAGAAGCAGCAAAGAAAGCTGAGAAAGCTGCAGAACTTGAGAGACGGATAGGTATTGTTTAATGGCTTGCATCTTTGCCGTTTGTTTTCGTGGCTTCAAACTGATTGATTTTTTCTATCGCAGCTTAGCTACCTCCTCCACCGGAGCCGTTCGACCCCCTGGCCGATCCAGAGACAAAGAAGGTGATAGAAATCATTAATATGGCCGAAGCTATTATCGACGAAGTTGTTACCAAACTGCTTAACGAAGCTGCAAAAAAAGTTCTAAAGGAAGAGTAGTAGTTATTGTAAAAACATTTCTAGGATATTAATGTAAGATTTGCTGAACTAAGTCTACAATATTTGATGTTTATAATTTTGAATCTAATATGTAAGTTGTTTGTAATTCAATTCTTTGCGATGCATGAAACTTTATGTACATACCATTTTTGAGCCTTCGGCGAAAAAACACCTTCCCTTCTTTTCATGCTTCTTAAAGAAGAATTTTTATGCCTTGCAAGAACATCCACACTTCATAAAAACATCAATGCTTCATACACAATAAATCCCTTCTTCCACAACAGAACTGATGAAGCAGTAATTCTCAGCTTACTTTGTGCCTTAGCACCTTTTCATTTTTGTAAATCATTCTCCGAAGATCAGCTTCGTTTCCAATTCATGTCATTGGTGTGATATGATGTATGATGTGATGTTATGCGATATGATGCGATGATATGATGCAAAGAATGATGCTAATGCTGAAGACACATACCCACGCTGAAACACAACCTCTGCGTCCCCTTAGGAACGATCAAAATCTCTTTACCGTTTATTTTTCGGCTTCACCGCTTATTTTTCGGTGTAAGGTCTGCATCCCCTTAGGAACGTCTTTTGAACTTCTTCGCCTTCTATTTCGGCGGTATTCGCGTTGACTTTTCGCGCTTCGCCTTATATTTCAGCGGTATTTGGCTCTGCATTCCATTTGGAACGACTTTTGAGCAAAAAACTTACACTGCGCTCCATTAGGAACGAATTTTTGTAGCTTCGGCAAACTTACGCTGCGCTCCTTAGGAATGACTTTTTGTAACTTCGGCAAACTTACACTGCGAATTTTAGCTCTGCATTCCCTTAGGAACGACTTTTGAGCTTCAGCAATTTTTGAGCTTCGTGAGTCTATGGAAAGGATATATTTCACTATGACAAGAACGAAGCTATTACAAGAAATAAAAATGACAAGAAAACTAGGTTTACATTGACTGTTCCTTATTAAAAAGAAAATGACAATGAATGTAAAAATGCTTCAGAGGTAGGATATCTCTCAATATATGTGTTTTGATTCTAGCACAGTACTGTTGACTGTGTGAGCTTCGGATTCCTCCCTGAAATCTCGCTGCTGACGGGTCTGTTGGCTCCCTTCTAGCTGCTGTCCTCATGAATAGGCAGGTTGTAGTGGTGGCGGAGGTGGAAGCTATGGCCAAGAAGCCTGTGGCTGACTAGCCGAAGCAACAGAAGCTGCAGGATGATTACCCACATATTCTGGTATGTAGGGTGAGTGACACTTATCAGTGTGCAGGACCTGCTTCGGTTGATTTTGTCGGGCTTCGGCTTCTGCGATCTCCTTCTGCTTTTGAATGGTGATTTGGCACATTCTTGTAGTATGGCCCTTGTCTTCACCACAAAGTAGGCAGTAGATCTTCCTTGGCTGATCCCCATATATTCCTCCGAAGCCTTGGCGCCTCTGCCTCTTGGAGCTGGCGGCCGGAAAGAGCTTTGTTGCTGCCCTGAAGATTGTGAACTATACTGCAGCCTCTGCAGCTGACTTCCTCTGTCATCACTCTGAGTGGAGTTGTGAATTGATCTAACATGCCTCGGGTGGATTCTTCCTCCGAAGCCTCTAGTCATCTCAGAGAACCTGTAAGCTTCCTCCCTTCTTTGGCAGAAATCATTGTCAGCCATGATGTACTCATCCATCTTTTGAAGCAGCTTCTGCAGAGTCTGTGGAGGCTTTCTAGCGAAATACTAGGCAGTAGGTCCTGGACGAAGCCCCTTAATCATGGCCTCAATGACAATTTCATTGGGCACTGTAGGCGCTTGTGCTCTCAGACGCAAGAACCTTCGGACATATGCCTGGAGATACTCCTCATGGTCTTGCGTGCACTGAAACAGAGCCTGAGTTGTGACTGGCTTCGTCTGAAAGCCTTGGAAACTTGTCACTAGCATATCCTTAAGCTTTTGCCACGAAGTAATAGTCCCTGGCTGAAGAGAAGAATACCATGTTTGGGCCACATTCCGAACTGCCATGACGAAGGACATGGCCATGACAGCTGCATTGCCTCCATATGAAGATATAGTTGCTTCATAACTCATCAGAAACTGCTTCAGATCTAAATGCCCATCATACATGGGGAGTTGAGGTGGCTTGTATGATGGGGGCCATGGGATAGCCTGCAGTTCTGCTGCCAAGGGAGAAGCATCATCAAAGGTAAAGGTATCATGATTAAAATCATCATACCATTCATCCTCGTTGAATAAGCCCTCTTGATGAAGCTCCCTGTGTTGGGGCCTTCGATCTTGTTCGTCTTGAGAAAGATGGCGTACTTCTTTAGTGGCTTCGTCGATCTATCTTTGAAGATCAGCCAGTTGGGCCATCTTTTCCTTCTTCCTTTGTACTTGCTGATGGATTATCTCCATGTTTCTGATTTCTTGGTTCAGCTCCTCCTCGTGGAGTGTTGGACTGGTGGCCTTCCTTTTCTGGCTTCGAGCCTCTCGGAGAGAGAGGGTCTCCTGATTTGGGTCCAGTGGCTGTAGTGCGGCAGCCCCTGGCGCTGAAACTTTCTTCGACGGCATGACGAAGGTCAGTGCTTGCCGAAGGTGGTCGAAAAACGGTTCACTGGAGGTGGGCGCCAATGTTGGGGACTTGTTCTCAAATGCTATGAATCAAGAACAAGGAAACACAGAATGTTAAATGTTAATGCCCTTCGTCCTTCAAAGCATTATCTCCCTTATGATATAATGATCTTCAGACGAAGGTCATGAAGGACATACCTTCTTCATCGTAGCATATGCTAATAAAAGAAGAAGTATATGAAATATACGAAACAACATGAACGATCGCATAACACTATCAATTCATCCTCATTATATTAACATGGAAAAATAGAGACAATATTGAATTACATATGTACCTTCGGCTTGACAGAAGGCAAAAGTACAAGCGTGATGCACGAGTGAATACAAGTCAGCGTGAACAGTACGGGGGTACTATTCATCTATTTATAGGCACAGGACGCAGCCTGTGAGAAATTACATTCATGCCCTTTACATTTATTATTGGCTTATAGAAAAATCTATGAGGGCTGGATAGGCTTTTTCCTTTTAATTCGGTTCCTTTTCCCGTGATTGAGCCGAAGCTCCTTTGCGCATAGCTTCGAAGTATCGGCAACCTTCGTCACGATCGCGCCCTTCTCGTCGTGTAATCCAAAGGTACCTGTCCATAAGCCATACTTGGAAGACATTGTTAAATTACGCTTTTGAGGACCTTCGGAGGATGAAGGCCCCCAATAGCATCGTTCCCCTTCCCGAAGCTAATGAGGTGGTGGTCTTTAAGAGCTTCATGAAACCTGGGCTTCGTTTTCTGCTCCACAAGATGTT
This sequence comes from Zea luxurians, assembly GCA_029449295.1. NCBI lineage: Eukaryota > Viridiplantae > Streptophyta > Magnoliopsida > Poales > Poaceae > Zea > Zea luxurians. Next base: position 920,989 of record JAOPSE010000028.1, on the reverse strand, counting down.
GGTTGAGGTTCTGAAGACATTCGAGATATATCTTCATCAACTTACCCCCGTAGCTCTTATTAAAGTGAGGGTTTTTATATGGGCTATGAGGAGTCAGGGACTAGAGCCGGATGTTAGGTGCTTCTGCAATATTCACGAGTTATCTTACCAGATGAAGGCAACTGAAAAAGAACAATATCATAACAACTTTGGTTGTTACAGCTTCGTGCCCCGTTCTAAGGCAAATTATCCTATGCCTACATTTCGGAAGAAGTCGCCAGGCTCTTGGATGATGCAATGGTTTTATGTGAAGAATGATCTGAATTAGAGGGAGGATGTGAGGGGCATCAATCAACGTCCCATATGGTCACGTTTTGGCATTAGGTGGCCATCGATCGCAATTGGGAATGAAGTGCAAGCATGCCTAATGGCTTTCAACACCATATGTACCTACATTGATACTAGAGATTTAGTTCAAGAGCACATCGCTTTCAAAGTATGGCCTCTTGCAAATGAATGGGAAATGCCGAAGAAAGCTGCCGCTGGCTCCAGTCAGGGTGGCTTGGTTTATCTTAAGTACACCTTCCGGTACAGAAGTCAATTTGACGAGCCAAATGATGATTGGCTAGACGCTATGGAGGCAACGAGTGATGAGCTACTTGGAGCCTACTCGAGGACAGAAGACGAAGCCATGACAGTTACCTTTGGCGCTCGAGGGAAAAGAAGGCTGAACAGGGTTTTTGATGTTATTGGGTTTGTTTACCCTGATTATTGTTTTCTTGTCCTAAGGCAAGGGGGAAAGAGGAAAGTTGCTGCTTCAACCTCTTCCAGTGCGCCGAAGGCAAAGAGGGCCAAGGTCTTAACACGTAGGTCGAAGCCTATTGGGACGGCCGAGGTGTCGAAGCTTATTGAAAGTGCAGAGGGTGCCCCCTCAGCCATAGAAATAGCTTCTGCAATGTCGATCGAATCTAGTATAGGCCCGATAAAGGAGCCGGAATCAGAAAAGGCAACAGAACAGCCGAAGGTGCTAAGCCCTCCAGCTGTAATAGGGCTGTCGAATCCATCGAGTATTACAATAGCGACTCCAAGGAAGAGAAGAATGGCTAGCGACTTAGATGTTGTTTTAGAATCCATGAAGGCGCCAATTCCTGCTTCTGCCGAAGCAACTGGTGAAAAATCTGAAGCCGCAAGAGAAGCGATTACTGCAAGCACAGCTAATGTTCTTGCTGAAGCTAGACCTTCAAAAGCTGCGCCAATAGGGCTAGTGGAAGAAAGTGTTCCTGAGAAATCCAAATCTCTTGCTCCTGAAGCACCTTCCCATGGTGACTTAGAATACATTGTTCGACACACTTCGGGAAAGCAGTTATCATTGGAACAAATTGCCGAAGTAGAACACTATGCCAAGGACTTCAAATACCCCCGAGGGTCCTTGGTATATGGAGGGCATGATGAAGACGACTTCCTCTACTGTCTGCCCGATAGTAAGGAGGTTAATGTTTGCCGCGAAATGATGAACAACATGGGATTTACGAAGCCCAGCTTGGTTTGTCCGCTATGACTAAGGAACAACTTGCGGACAGCCTCACCTACAATAGCTTGAAGGTTTGCATATTTTAGCTTCGTATTTGGTACTTTTCAAGCTATTTTTTGGTAATTCTTACTTTTATTGTTTGTTCGCTCTTTTGTTTGGCAGGGTCTAATCCTTAGTAAGGCTCTGAAGGCTCAAAAGGATGCATAGGACGAGAGCTGTCGAATAGCACATGGAAACCTCCAATCGGAGGTTATAACCTTGAGAAATGAAGCTCTCGCAAAAGACAAGACTTTGTATCTTCGGTCGAAAGGTTGAAATCCAGCGAAGCTAAGCTATCCGCTCAAGCAGAAGTTCACAAAGCTGAAGTGCAAGAGTTAGAAGAGAAAGTTGCCGAAGCAACTAAAAATTTTAATGTAGAGATGACAAAACATGAAATATGTGAAATCGAACGATCAAGGGCACAAAGAAATGTTGATGAGCTTCGTGCAACTAAAGCTGACCAAGATGCCAGTGAGTACTGGAAAAATTATTTTGAAAAAATAGTTGCAGAGCTTCGCGCATCAAAAGAAAGATGTTTTGAAAAATCTGTAGAATGCATAAAAAAGATAAAGACTAGCTTCGCCAACGTGGGCGCCTACGCAAATGAAGACAACTTCATACGGGGCGACCCTGAGGGTGTCATCAAGTGGATCAGTAATGAAGCCGAATCTTTTGAGGAGATTTTGAGTGACCGCGGGGATGTCTGTGTATTCTCTGGTGCGAGGGGGGTTTCAGCCATTTTGGAGAAGGTAGGTTGTGAACATGTTAAAAACTTGGCCTGTTGGGGACTTGTTCTCAAATGCTATGAATTAAGAACAAGGCAACACAGAAAGAAGTTAATGGTAAATACCATTCGTCTTTCGGAGCGTTATTTCCCTTAGGATATAACGATCTTCAGACGAAGGTCATGAAGGACATACCTTCATCATTACAGTTTATATTGATAAAAGGAGAAGTATATGAAACATGAGAGAATAACATGAATAATCACATAACATTATTACATGTCCTTATTATATAATCATGGAAGAATAAAAACAATATTGAATTACATTTGTACCTTCGGCTTGATAGAAGGCAAAAATACAAGCGTGACGCACGAGCGAGTACAAGTCAGCGTGAACAGTACGGGAGTACTGTTCATCTATTTATAGGCGTGGGACGCAGCCCATGTAAAATTACATCCATGCCCATTACACTTGCTAATGACTTATGGGAATCCATTAAGGCCTAAGTAGTCTTTTCATCTTTAGGTTGGTTCCCCTTTCTGCTATCGCGACGAAGCTTTCCTGCGCATAGCTTCGGCTGTGCGCCATCCTTCGTACAGCTTGGTAATCAGCCCGTCCATCATCTCAATCATCCTTCGTCTGGCTTAGGCTTCGTCCTGACCGTACTCCATGCTCATAATCTGAGTCCAAAGATACCTGTTCATATAATTCACTTGGAAAACATTGTCAAATCTTGTTTTTGAGGACCTTCGGAGGACGAAGGCCCCCAACAGTAGCCCCTCGCAATATTAATTTGTTAGTGATAAATTCAGATTGCGATATGGACGAAGGCCTTAAGCCGAAGGTCCGAAAAAACACCTTCCCTTTGCTAGAATAGCAACATTCACTGACAAGCGGGGTCTTTCAATTTTCAACGCGCTGAGCGTATAAATAAGATCATACCGCAAACTCATTTGGTACGCTCTCTTGCCATCTGCTCCCGCTCACTCAGTTTTTAGCTCTTGCACACTAAGATTTGCTGAGCTTTTAGTTTTGAAGCTTCGGCCTTGAAAACAGTTTTTTAGTGTTTCCGAAGATGTCTGAAGATAAGAAGGCTGCTGCTGAGATGAATCTGAGTCTCGACGAAGACAAGAACTTGGGGTTTCTTATAGCGATGTCGAAGACCAATACGGAAAAAATCACCAAGGAGATTCTGGAAGGTTTGTCTGAAGATACTGGTGACAGCGATAGTTATGATGTGGACAGCGGTGGTGAAGACTCCGAAGATCGCCCCTGGCGACCAAGCCATTCAGTTTTTGGCAAGTCAGGTATCAAAGAAAATCATCTTGTCAACATGAGGGGAAGATACTTCCGGGATTTATCCATTGTGAGGGTCGACGAAGGAGAGAAAACTTGCCCGACCCCTGAGGAAAATGAAGTCGTAGTGTTCCGAAGCTTTTTGAAAGCTGGACTACGATTTCCCCTGAGCAGCTTTGTCGTAGAAGTGCTGAAAATGTTTGAAATCTATCTTCATCAACTTACCCCCGAAGCAATTATAAGGCTGAACATCTTCGTGTGGGCCGTAAGAAGCCAAGGTCTGGAACCTGATGCGAAAAGCTTCTGCAACATACACGAGTTATCATACGAGACAAAACCCTGGGGTAAGGAACAGTATCACAATAATTTTGGCTGCTACAGTTTCGTTTCTCGGTCTGGGTCAAGCTGTCCCGTGCCAACATTTCGGAAGAGATGGCCCGGCGACTGGATGACAGAATGGTTCTATGTGAAAAATGACCTGAAAGCACGAGAAGATATTAAAGGTATAATTATGCGCCCTATTTGGCAAAGTTTCGGCCTGCGAAAGCCGAAGGTTGAGATGAATGAAGCTGCCGAAGAATGCCAGAGAGCCTTCGGAGTTATTTGTTCTTTTATTGGAACGAGAGATTTGGTACAAGAACATATTGCCTTCAGAGTATGGCCGCTCACGGAGAAATGGGAAATGCCGCAAGAAACCATAAAGGAGGCCGACGAAGGTGGACTTATCAGGCTGAAGTATACTTTCAAGTTCGGAGATAAATTCGTTGAGCCAGATGATGACTGGTTAAAGAGTATTGAAAATTTAAGTGATGAACTGCTTGGGGCTTATTCGAAGGCCGAAGATACTGCACTGTCAGCAGCCTTCGGAGGCCAAAAAAAGAAAAGGCTGAACCGGGTGTTTGATGCAATCGGGTTCGTCTACCCTGATTATCGTTATCCCCTTCGAGGGCAGAAAAGAAAAAACACAAGCTCTGCGAAAGAAGAAGCTGCAACTGCTCCTCAGAACCGAAAAGAAAGAGGATAAAGGTCCTCACACATCGGCCACGCTATATTGAACCAGCTTCGGTGCCTGAGTTCACCGGAGAAACCTCTTCGGCCACCGAAGCTGAAAAGCCAACCAAGCCAACCTTGCTGCCAGAAGTCGCAGAAATGGCCGAAGCGCCAAAAAAGGTGGAATTGGAAGAACCGAAGATTTTGTTACCAGAAACCAAAGAGATGGCCAAAGCGCCATCCACAGAAAAAATGGAAGAAACGAAAAAACCAATTGAGGAAAAAACGTCAGAAGTTTTGAGTCCTGCAGCAAATGTTGAGACAGTAAAAAATCAAAAGGTGTCAGCAGTGACTCCGAAAAGAAAGAGAATGGCTAATGTGCTAGATGTTCTGGAAACAATTAAGTCCTCAAGCACAACTCCGAGGAAGACTATTGAAACCTCCGAAGCGAAAACTGAGATTTTTTATACTAAAGCTCCAGAGCAAGAAACTGAAGCTGAAGCTGGGCCTTCGGAGCCCACGAAGGTAAAATCCTTGGAAACCGAAGAAGAAAAAATGACAGAGCCAATTCTTGAAGAAATCAGTGTTGTTGCCCCCGAAGCATCCCCCAAAGTCCTTGATTATATTGTTCGACATGCTTCGGGGAAAAAGTTATCAGAAGAAGAAATTTTTGAAGCTAATCATTATGCCAAAGAATTGAAATATCCGAAGGGGGCACTAGTGTTCAATGGTACAAATGAAGAAGATTTCCTATACTGCCTCCCAGATAACAAAGAACTACTTGTCTACCGGGAAATGGCCCGAAGCATGGGGTTTCCGAAGCTGGAGGCTGGCCTCTACGCGATGACAAAGGACGATCTTGCGGACAGCCTTGCGTATAATAGCCTGAAGGTACGAGATCTGCGCATTTGGAAACTTTATGATTTGAAATCTATTGTTTTATTCTTATACTAACTTTTACATATAGGGTTTAATACTAAGCAACGCGCTGAGAGCGCAAAAGAATGCCGAAGATGAGAGCTATGAAATTGCTTTCAACAACCTTCGAACAGAGGTTATCAAACTAAGGAACGAAGCCCTGGAAAAGGACAAAATTCTAGTTACATTGGTGGATAAAATAAATGAGAACGAAGTTGCGTCTAAAGCACAAGTTGCAGCCCAAAAGCACGAGATTGACGATCTTCGGAAGCAATTGGCCCGAGCTAAAGACGAACGCATACTTGAAGAAACGAAGCGAGAACTTAGCGACCAATGGGCAAATCATTTAGAAGGAACTGTCAAAGAGCTTCGTTCGTCCAAGAAAAGATCCTATGAAAAATCTATAGAATGTGTTAAGAAAATGAGAAATAGCTTCGCCAGCGTTGGCGCATTTTCGAGTGAAGAAAACTTTACGAGAGGCAACCCCGAAGGCCCCATTGAATGGATTAGCCACGAAGCTGAGGCCTTCGAAGAAATTTTAAACAGCCGTGGAGATATATGTGCTTTTTCGGGTGCCAGGGGAATTGCCACCATTTTGGAGAAGAAGGGCTGTGAGCATGTAAAGATTCTAGCGCAATCCGAGGCTGCTTTGTCCTTCGAAGATGCAAGAGATCCTTCGGCCGAAGCTAGCATGGTTGGTGGAAAATTTTTCACCGATGTCTGGGATAATGGTGGCCGAGAAATGGCCCGAGAGATTATTCAGAGAAGCGAGAAGGGCATTCACGACGCTAGAGAAGTAGCTAAGGCCGCTGACAAAAGCTCAGAGCCCGAAGGGCAAATAGGTATTAACTAGTGGTTTTTATTATGTTGTAATTTTTAATTTTAAACTTCGTTCGCAAATTGTAATGGAAATGTAGCTGTATTCTGTCCTCCCTCAGATCCTACTAAAGCGTCTCCGGGTCCTCCCCTGAAAGATGACGACGAAATTAAAAAGATGGCTGAAGCTATCATGGATCAAGTTGTCCATCAACTTTTGAACGAAGCTGCTGAAGTAGTACTTAGGGAAGACTAGGTGTTATTGTAAAAATACTTGAAATATAATATGTGTGGTATTTTGTAACCCTGAATGTAATATATTTGCTTTTAATGATTCGATTCTTTACGATGCATGAAACTTTACATACGTACCGTTTTTTGAGCCTTCGGCGAAAAAACACCTTCCCTTCTTTTCATGCTTCGTGAAGATAGAAAAACTTTTATGCATCACAACAATGTCCATAGTGCTCTGATGAAGAATATCCAAGCTTCGTGAAAACATTCTCCGAAGCTATATTCCGAAGAGCAATATTGTATCCCCTTGTGACTTAGCACGATTTTCACTTTCTCAAAGCATTGTTCCAAAGGTCGATACTGTGTCCCCCTCTTTTGCCATATGCAACATGATGTATGATGCTTATGCTATGCAAAATGATGTGATGATGTTATGTTATGTAGATGACATTTGTTCCGAAGATACACACACATCCTCGTAAAACACACAATCTTTCTGTATCAGCGCTGACTTTTCGCTGTAAGCCTCCCTTAGGAGCTTCTTCGCCTTTTACTTCAGCGGAATCAGCGTTGACTTTTCGCTGTAAGCTCTGCATTCCCTTAGGAACGACTTTGGAGCTTCTTCGCCTTTTACTTTCGGTGGAATCAGCGTTGACTTTTCGCTGTAAGCTCTGCATTCCCTTAGGAACGACTTTGGAGCAGAAAACTTACACTGCGCTCCCTTCGGAACGGCTTTTGGTGACTTCGGCAAACTTACTCTCCGTTCCCTAGAACGACTTTTTGTTGCTTCGAAAAATTTTCGATAATTTGAAGGTCCTCTTTGTTATCGCAAATCTTTAAACTTCAACAACTTAAGCCTGTGAAGAAAATATATTTTCCTTGTGGGAATCAACGAAATTATTTACATGAAACCTAAACAATGTCCTTTATTATACGGAAAATAAAACTGAATGAAAAAGATTGCTATTAAGATAGGATATTTGTTAATAGATGTGCTTTGACTCTGGCACAGTGCTGTTGACTGTGCGAGCTTCGGACTGTTCTCTGAAGTCCCTTTGGTGTGGAGCATATTGACTCCCTTCTGGCTGCTGGCCTTGTTGCAGCGGTGGTGGAGGCGGAAGCTGTTGCCAGGAAGCTTGAGGTTGACTCGCCGAAGCAACAGAAACTGCAGGGTGATTGCCTACATACTCTGGGATGTAAGGCGAATGATACGAAGCAGTGTGCATGACCTGCTTCGGCTGAGCCTGTTGTGCTGCAGCTTCGGCTATTTCCTTTTGCTTCTGGATGGTAACATGGCACATCCTGGTGGTATGGCCTTTGTTCTCACCACAGAACAAGCAAAAAATTCTTCTTGGCTGATTGCCAAATCTTCCGCCGAAGCCCCTGGCACCTCTGCCTCTCGGAGCTGGTGGTCGGAAGGAGGCTTGCTGTTGCCCCGAAGTCTGTGAAGAACACTGTGGCCTTTGCTGTTGGCTCCCTGTATCATCATTTTGGGTAGAGTTATGAATTGATCTAACGTGCCTCGGATAGAACCTCCCTCCGAAGCCCCTGGTCATTTCAGAAAACCTGAAAGCCTCCTCCCTTCTTTGGCGAAAATCATTATCGGCCCGAATGTACTCGTCCATCTTCTGGAGCAGCTTCTCCAAAGTTTGAGGAGGCTTCCTAGCGAAGTACTGAGCTGACGGTCCTGGCCGAAGCCCCTTGATCATGGCCTTAATGACAATTTTGTTGGGCACTGTTGGTGCCTGTGCCCTCAAACGCAAGAACCTCCGGACGTACGCCTGAAGGTACTCTTCGTGATCCTGGGTGCACTGGAATAGAGCTTGAGCCGTGACCGGCTTTGTCTGGAACCCTTGGAAACTGGTTAACAACAAGTCCTTCAGCTTTTGCCATGAAGTGATCGTTCCTGGTCGAAGGGAGGAGTACCAGGTTTGAGAAACACTCCTGACAGCCATAACAAAAGATTTGGCCATGACCGCAGCATTGCCACCATACGAAGATACTGTTGCTTCGTAGCTCATCAAAAACTGCTTCGAGTCTGAGTGGCCATCAAATATGGGAAGCTGAGGCGGCTTGTAGGACGGAGGCCAAGGTGTAGCCTGCAGCTCAGCGGACAGAGGAGAAGCATCATCAAAAACAAAATTCCCATGATGGAAATTATCATACCAGTCATCTTCATTGAGGAAACCCTCCTGATGAAGGTCTTGGTGCTGAGGCCTTCGGTGTTGCTCATCCTAAGTAAGATGACGAACCTCCTCAGAGGCTTCGTCTATCTGCCTTTGTAGTTCAGCTAGCCTGGCCATCTTTTCCTTCTTCCTTTGCACCTGTTGATGAAGCATCTCCATGTTTCTGATCTCCTGGTCTAGCTCATCCTCTTGTGGTGTCGGGCTGACAGCCTTCCTCTTCTGGCTTCGGGCCTCCCGAAGAGAGAGAGTCTCCTGATTGGGGTCCAGTGGTTGCAGAGGTGCAGCCCTAGTTGCCGAAGCTTTCTTCGGCGCCATAGCGAAGGTTTATGATCGCCGAAGGTGTTCAAAAACTCGAAGAGTGGAAGTGGGTTCACCGGAGGTGGGCGCCAATGTTGGGGACTTGTTCTCAAATGCTATGAATTAAGAACAAGGCAACACAGAAAGAAGTTAATGGTAAATACCATTCGTCTTTCGGAGCGTTATTTCCCTTAGGATATAACGATCTTCAGACGAAGGTCATGAAGGACATACCTTCATCATTACAGTTTATATTGATAAAAGGAGAAGTATATGAAACATGAGAGAATAACATGAATAATCACATAACATTATTACATGTCCTTATTATATAATCATGGAAGAATAAAAACAATATTGAATTACATTTGTACCTTCGGCTTGATAGAAGGCAAAAATACAAGCGTGACGCACGAACGAGTACAAGTCAGCGTGAACAGTACGGGAGTACTGTTCATCTATTTATAGGCGTGGGACGCAGCCCATGTAAAATTACATCCATGCCCATTACACTTGCTAATGACTTATGGGAATCCATTAAGGCCTAAGTAGTCTTTTCATCTTTAGGTTGGTTCCCCTTTCTGCTATCGCGACGAAGCTTTCCTGCGCATAGCTTCGGCTGTGCGCCATCCTTCGTACAGCTTGGTAATCAGCCCGTCCATCATCTCAATCATCCTTCGTCTGGCTTAGGCTTCATCCAGACCATACTCCATGCTCATAATCTGAGTCCGAAGATACCTGTTCATATAATTCACTTGGAAAACATTGTCAAATCTTGTTTTTTAGGACCTTCGGAGGACGAAGGCCCCCAACATGGCCCAGGCCGAAGCTGCCTTCTCCATCGACGATACGAAGGACCCCTCGGCTGAAGCAAGCTAAATATGCGGAAATTTTTTCACTGATATCTGGGAAAATGGTGGCCGAGGGATGGCCCATGAAATAATGAAGAAAATTGAAAAAGATATTCATGACGCTCGAGAAGCAACAAAAGAAGCTGAAAGAGCTGCGGAACTCGAAAGACGAATAGGTATCACTTAATGGCTTTTAGCTTTGTTGTTTATTTTTGTGACTTCGAACTAATTTATGTCTTCTACCGCAGCTGAACTATCTCCTCCCCCAGAGCCATTCAACCCACTGGCCGACCCAGAGACAAAGAAAACAATAGAAATTATTAATATGGCCGAAGCTATTGTAGATGAAGTTGTTACCAAGCTGCTAACCGAAGCTGCAGAAAAAGTTCTGAAGAAAAAGGAGTAGCTATTGTAAAAACATTTTCTAGAATATTAATATAACATTTGCTGAACTATATTTGTAATATTCAGTGCTTATAGATTTGAATGTAATATATGAGTGGTTTGTAATTCAGTTCTTTGCTATGCATGAAACTTTTTGTACATACCATTTTTGAGCCTGCGGCGAAAAAAACACCTTCCCTTCTTTTCATGCTTCGTAAAGAAGAGCTTTTATGCTTCGTAAAAATCATCCGTACTTTGTAAAACATCAATGCTTCATAAACAATAAATCCCTTTCTCCGCATCAGAACTAATGAAGCTATGATTCTTAGCTTACTTTGTGCCTTGGCATCTTCTCATTTTTTGTAAAGCATTGCCCAAAGATCGGCCTCATTTTCAATTGATGTCATTGATGTGATATGATGTATGATGTGATGCTATGCGATATGATGCGATGATATGATGCGAAGAATGATGCTAATGTATCATGCAAATGAACGCACAAACACACACATCCGAAGCTTCATCCACAACCTTCATTCCCTAAGGAATGACTGAAATCTCTTTGCCGTTTATTTTTTGGCTGTACCGTTTATTTTTCGGTGTAAGTTCTGCATTCCCTAAGGAACGTCTTTTGAACTTCTTCGCCTTCTATTTCGGCGGTATTCGCGTTGACTTTTCGCGCTTCGCCTTATATTTCGGCGGTATCTGGCTCTATATTCCCTAAGAAACGACTTTTGAGCAAAAAAACTTACGCTGCGCTCCCTTAGGAACGGCTTTTTGAAGCTTCGACAAACTTACGTTGCGCTCTTTAAGAACGACTTTTTGTAGCTTCGGTGAAACTTTTACTGCGATTTTTAGTTTTGCATTCCTGAAGGAATATCTCTTTGTAGCTTCGGCATTCTCGTAAGTCTGTGACGAAGGTATATTTCATTTTGACATAAACAAAGCTAGTAAAGGAAATTAAAAAATAACAAGAAAACTAGGTTTACATTGATTGTTCCTTATTAAAAAGAAAACGACAGTGAATGTAAAACTGTGCCAAAGGTAGGATATCTCTCAATATATGTGTTTTGATTCTGGCACAATACTATTAACTGTGCGAGCTTCGGACCCCTCCCTAAAATCTCGCTGCTGATGAGTCTGTTGGCTCCCTTCTAGCTGCTGACCTCGTGAGTAGGCAGGATGTAGAGGCGACGGAGGTGGAAGTTGTGGCCAAGAAACTTGCGGCTGACTAGTCGAAGGAACAGAAGATGCGGGATGATTACCCCCATATTCTGGTATGTAGGGTGAATGACACGAAGCAGTGTGCATGACCTGCTTCGGTTGACTTTGCCGAGCTTCGGCTTCTGCAATCTCTTTTTGCTTTTGGATGGTGATTTGACACGTTCTTGTATTGTGGCCCTTGTCTTCTCCACAAAATAAGCAGTAGATCTTCCTGGGCTGGTCCCCATATCATCCTCCGAAGCCCCTGGCGCCTCTACCTCTTGGAGCTGGCGACCAGGAAGAGCTTTGTTGCTGCCCCGAAGCTTGCGAAGAATACTACGGCCTCTTTGTTGATTTCCTCTGTCATCACTCTAGGTGGAGTAGTGAATTGACCTGATGTGCCTCGGGTGGATTCTTCCTCTGAAGCCCCTGGTCATTTCAGAGAACCTGTATGCTTCCTCCCATCTTTGGCGGAAGTCATTGTCAGCCCGGATGTACTCATCCATCTTCTGAAGCAGCTTCTCTAGAGTCTGTGGGGGCTTTCTAGCGAAATACTGGGTGGTAGGCCCTGGACGAAGCCCCTTAATCATGGCCTCAATGACAATTTCATTGGGCACTGTAGGCGCTTGTGCTCTAAGACGCAAGAATCTTCGGACATATGCCTGGAGGTACCCCTCATGATCTTGCGTGCATTGAAACAAGGCCTGAGCTATGACCAGCTTCGTCTGGAAGCCTTGGAAACTTGTCACCAGCATATCCTTGAGCTTCTGCCATGAAGTAATGGTCCCTGGCCGAAGAGAAGAATACCATGTTTGGGCCACATTCCGAACTACCATGACGAAGGACTTGGCCATGATAGCTGCATTGCCTCTATATGAAGATATAGTTGCTTCATAACTCATCAAAAACTGCTTCGGGTCTGAATGCCCATCATACATGGGAAGCTGAGGTGGCTTGTATGATGGGGGCCATGGGATAGCCTGCAGTTCTGCTGCCAAGGGAGAAGCATCATCAAAAGTAAAGGTGTCATGATTAAAATCATCATACCATCCATCGTCGTTGAACAAGCCTTCTTGATAAAGCTCCCTGTGTTGGGGCCTTCGATCTTGTTCGTCTTGAACAAGATGGCGTACTTCTTCAGTGGCTTCGTCGATCTGCCTTTGAAGATCAGCCAGTCGGGCTATCTTCTCCTTCTTCCTTTGCACTTGCTGATGGATTATCTCCATGTTTCCGATTTCTTGGTCCAACTCCTCCTCCTGGAGTGTTGGACTAGTGGCCTTCCTCTTCTGGCTTCAGGCCTCTCGAAGAGAAAGGGTTTCCTGGTTTGGGTCCAGTGGCTGCAGTGCGGCAGCCCCTGGCGCTGAAGCTTTCTTCGGTGGCATGATGAAGGTCAGTGCTTGCCGAAGGTGGTCGAAAAGGGTTCACCGGAGGTGGGCGCCAATGTTGGGGACTTGTTCTCAAATACTACAAATTAAGAACAAGGCAACACAAGATATTAAATGTTAATGCCCTTCGTCCTTTGAAACATTATTCCCCTTAGGATATAATGATCTTTAGACAAAGGTCATGAAGGACATACCTTCATCATTGCAGCATATATTAATAAAAGAAGAAGCATATGAAATATAAGAGACGACATAAACAATCATATAACGTTGTTAATTCATTCTTATTATATTACCATGGAAAGGTAGAAACAATATTGAATTACAAAAGTACCTTCGGCTTGACAAAAGGCAAAAAGTACAATTGTGACGCAAAAGCAAGTATCAGTCAGTGTGAACAATACGGGGGTATTGTTCATCTATTTATAGGCACAAGACACAGCCTATGAGAAATTACAATTATGCCCTTTACATTTACTATTGGCTTATAGAAAAATCTATGAGGACTGAATAGCCTTTTCCCTTTTAAGTCGGTTCCCTTTTCTGCGATTTAGCCGAAGCTCCCTTTCGCACAGCTTCGGAGCGACGGCAACCTTCGTCACGATCAAGCTCCTCATCGTGTCTGCTTTTACCATGAATCCGAAGATACATGTCCATAAACCATACTTGGAAAACATTGTTAAATTACATTTTTGAGGACCTTCGGAGGACGAAGGCCCCCAACAATCACCATTTCAAGCCAAATCTATTATTCTTTGGCTATAGCTTCGGCGTCCATTCTTATCATCTTCAGCTATATCTTCACATCGTATGCCTTTGCCATGAGAGAAAACTTCCATCATGGAGTCGAAGCTCCCTGTAATAATCCATACCATGCTGAAAACATATGGTTAGTCATGTCTTTGAGGACCTTCGGAAGAGGAAGGCCCCCAACAGTCCTAGATGCTTTGAATCTCTCTCTTTTTGGTGATTGATGAAAACAGTACCTTAAGTATATTTGAGTTTGAGATAAGTGAGGTTTTCAACAGACTTGGTTTATATAAGCATAAGATAATAAGACAAAAAGTGGTTAAGCATGCTTATACAAACCAAGTCCATTATATGTATTTGAAGGATATGGAATAAGCATAAGTATAGAAATGAAAGGTTGTTTAACAAGAATTTGACAAAACATAGTAAATGACAACCGACATGTGACATGACATATATAATAAGGTAAAGCACATGCATATGTCACATGATCCCTCACACATCGAAGCATAGATATAATACAATGCGATTAATGCAACAAGGTACCACACATTAACAATGAGTCCATCCCACATGTTCCCCTTGAGTCTAACATACTCAGTCCCTCTTCCCCTTTGGCATCAATCACCAAAACTTAGGAGTAGGGATGAAAACGATATCTGAATTGTTAGGACAAATTTAATTTTTAAAATAGATATGTATGAAACTTGATGCTAATATTTTCTTATGTTATCAAGCACATTATTATAAATAAGAATAAAATTTTGCATAAACTATTTTATACTTCATTTGCTCCCTACAACAAAAATGGTGAAAAAGTATTTATATCCAAATTACATCTGGATTTTATATCTTTCATTTGAGAAGATATATGATAAATTTGAGGATTACCTTTTATGAATCTTTACAAGTTTAATGCTAAAAATAAGAGTATAAATTTGCATAGCCGATTCTATATCCTATTTATTCACAATCAAAGAAAAAAGATCAAAAACCGATATTCGAATAAGTATTAGTTTTCATACCTACTTAGGACTTGTACGTGGTGAAGACATAGACATGTCGGGCGCTGAGACATGAGTAGTGAGCTTGAACTAGTTCATATAAGTTGTATCATTTAGATTTGTGCTACCAGCTTCTGTCTAACCTGTTGTCCCTAGTATAGAGGACCTAGGAACTGGGTTGATCAATTCAGTCTTGATAGAGGTTCTCTCAAGAGCAATGAGAGTAGCTAGAACCTGAGACTCTAAAGCTATTGCTATCAGCATCTCTATAGTCTCTAGAGTAGGATAGTGATTATAACTAGAGGAGATTAACTCGCTATCAGTGTTGTCTTTGACGAAGCTATTACCGATGGTAGCCTCTCTATGGACATAATGGGTGAAGCTATTGTAAGCATGAGAACCTAAAAGTTAGGGAGTAGGGTGAACAATGATCTCATTCAAGGTAGCATATAAATTCCAAGTAACTAAAACTAGTGATGCAAATGGAGGTGTAGTATGAACTAAAATGTATGTTGTTGAGATATTGTCCCCTACGTCCGCCATGAGCCTACTGTAGTAAAAACTATGTAACCTAGAGCTAGGGTGAGGCGTACTGAAACAGAGGCTAACCCTAAACATAATGTCCACTAGACTATAAGGCTAGAGTCACTATGGTAGTAGTTTAAGGTAACCATCGATGGTGCAACAACAAGCGTAGCATATGCTCCATGAATGCCAAAGACTACTGCTAGAATTGATCTTAGCACTGTTGTATATGCTCAACATCATGAGCATCGACTCACTCTGTTGCTCCTGCAGTTGACTTGTGTGTGCTGATCAGCTTGAAGATAAGCAAGAATCTAAATTAGAGCAAGTCGAATGGTGGTGCCTGTAGAGGTGTTGAGCTAGATTTGTTGGCCTATGAGTCATGAGATCTAGGGGACATATGTGGAACTAGTTAGTAATCCTCATCATAGTTGTTTGTAGTGTCATAGTGCTGCTCAAAGAGATCAGCTAGATGTGATTGCTCAACTACCTTAATGGCCTCATCATGCTCATCAATATTATCCATATCTGTAGGTCTAGCTGCCTAGCACACTTGTCTCAAGGCTTGATTCCCACATCATCCATCAATCATAGAGGAAGTGGTGGAGGATGGAGAAAAATTTAGGTATGGCTCTACACTGTATAATGATTAGCACACAACCAATTAAATTGTAGAAAAAACGCACAACATACATAAAGAAGTAGAACGTTGCCTAAAACGAGAATAAATTACTAAGAAACATGTGTGTGGTAAATAATACATAATGCAAAGTAATATCGATAATTTTGCTAGATACATTGCTATGAAACATCTGCATGGAAAGATTGGAAACATCTAGCTTGCAAGAGGAGCAAAGGGGAAACATCAAACATTCACAAATCACAAGTGCTCATGACTCACTACTCATGTCACCGTCTTTTTTCCATAGAGATGTGTTGCACATGCTTCTAGAGCCTTCATCTCCTTGGTTGTATGCTTCATACCTTACTCAAGCTACGATGTCGACGCTTTCAACTTTGTCTCATACTCATGAATGTCGCCGAGATGAATATCACTTCATTGTTCCTGAAATGAACTCAGAGATGATTGATATTTGATATTTTGAGGACCTTCGGCAAGGACACACCCCTCAACATTAGCCTAGGTGCCAACATACGTGTGTAACCAGTGGTAGTGGTGGGTAATTTCTCTAAGTATATCAAACTTGTGTTGGTGGAGCACTCTCGAGGAGATTCGTGAAAAAGGGTGAATCTCCATCCTAGATTCACCGGTTTAATGAATCGAGATGTCTATCTCGTAAATCTAGATAGTTTGACTAATTTTTCATATGCTGAATCTGTTTTCAGTAAATCTGTCCGGAATAGTCCCTTAATAGTCAACTTGTGACTCATGAACACGCGAGAAAGGAGCACACAACCGAGTATATGTCTCGTTGAGCAGTAGGATATAGAGGAGCTTTGAAAAAAATGTTATAAGATGTTAAATACGAAAGAAAACTTTTAGTTAAAATAAGTATAAAATATGTCTTGTATCTTTTATCTCTCTTCGAACAACTACAAAAGAGTTTTTGTTCCGCTAATTCCGAAAGACAGAAAGTCAAAAAGATAAAAGTAAGCTCTTAAATATTTAAAAAAACATTATAAAATGTAGCCGTTACTAATAAACAGTGCCCAAAAATAACCTCATCAATCGGATTTTCGACTTTTGAAAAAACAATAATCAAAATCCCCGCCGCTTAGCCGTATTGTTCGCGCACGCGCGACCGCGCCTCGAGCGAGCGGCGTCTGCTCAGTGCAGGCCTACGGGGGCACTCAGCAAGCAGCCTAATACCAGTTCCGGCAGCGCAACGTGTTTGGGAGACCACGTACGTGCCCCTGCCCTGCCCTTCAGGCTTAAGCCGCGACAGAATCTAGAGCGGAGAAGCCCTGCCGAGCTGCAACGCCAAGTTGGGCAATCTGTCACCTCACAAAAACACAGTTCTAAAAATAAATCGACCATGGGCAAACCAACAGCACACAACTTGCCCACATGCCACCCCCGCACCGCACGCATGCCTGTATGCGCCATCGATGAAGATGTCTTCCATGTCTGCCTCGGTTTTTTAGACTTTGTTGGAGACTTGTTCTTAAATGCTAAGAATTAAGAAAAAGACAACATAGAAAGTGTTAAGTGTTGAGCTTCTTCGTCCATAAAAACATTATATCCCTTCGGATATAATGAATCTTAAACGAAGGTTACAAAGGAAAAGGTTTTCATAAGATTGATTAACGGTAAAAAAGAATACGTATATAAAATACAAATAATGGTTTGGGTATTATCATCAACTTATCTTTATTGCCAAATTCATGAAAACAAATTACAAATTTACCTTCGGATTGATGGACAGTAAGGATGCAGACGTAATGTGAAAAAGCGTATGCCAAGTCAGCGTGAACAGTACGAGAGTGCTGTTCATCTATTTATAGGCACGGGACGCAGCCCGTGCAAAATTACATTGATGCCCTTTACATTTGATAATAACTTTATGGCAATCCTTCGAGGTTTAACTTGACTTTTCATCCTTAAGTCGGTTCCTCTTTTCCTTCGTCATGCCGAAGCTTTTCTGGACGTAGCTTCGTGATCGTCCTATCTTTCGTCGTGATCGCTTTCCACCCCAGTCAAGCTTCGTCTTAACCATGCTCTTGTACACCCGCAACCTGACTCCGAAGATACCTGTTCACATGTTTCACTCGGAAAATATTGTCAAATCATGTTTTTGAGAAGCTTCGGAAGCCGAAGGCCCCCAACAGTAGCCCCTCGCAATATTAATTTACTGCAATGATAAATTCATATTGCGACATGGATGAAGGCTTTGAGCCGAAGGTCCGAAAAAACACCTTCCTTCTGCTAGAATAGCAGCAGTCATTGACAGACGGGGCCTTCCAGTTTCCGACACGCTGGGTGTATAAATAAGAGCTCACCACAAGTTTATTTGGCACGCTCTCTTGCCATCCGCTTTTACTCACCCAAAAAATTTTTAGCCCGCACGCAACAGCACTTGCTCGGTTTTAGATTTTTAAGCTTCGGTTTCGAGAGTGTTTTGTCAGCATTTTCGAAGATGCCTGAGGATAAGAAAGCCGTTGGTGGTTCGAAGCTAAGCCTTTCTGAGGAAATGCACCTGGGTTTTCTTGAATCAATGTCGAAGACTAATACGGAGAAGATTACCAGAGAGATTTTGGAGGGTTTATCTGAAGATACTGGCGACAGTGATAGTTACGATGTGGATAGTGGTGGTGAAGATTCCGAAGATCGACCCTGGCGACCAAGCCATGCAGTTTTTGGTAAGTCCAACATTAAGGAAAACCATCTTGTCAATATGAGAGGGAGATACTTTCAGGACTTATCTGTTGTGAGGGCTGACGAAGGAGAGAAGACTTGTCCAACTCCCGAGGAAAATGAGGTCGTGATATTCCGAAGCTTCTTAAAAGCTGGATTACGATTTCCCTTGAGTAGTTTTGTCGTGGAAGTATTGAAGACATTCGAAATCTACCTTCACCAACTTATCCCCGAAGCAATCATAAGGATGAACATCTTTGTGTGGGTCGCGAGAAGCCAAGGTTTGGAACCTAACGCAAAAAGCTTCTGTAACATACACGAGCTATTGTATGAGACAAAACCCTGGGGCAAAGAGCAGTATCACAACAACTTTGGCTGCTACAGCTTCGGCGCTCGGTCCGGGTCAAGCTGCCCTGTGCCAACTTTTCGAAAGAGGTGGCCCGGCGACTGGATGACTGAATGGTTTTACGTGAAAAATGACTTGAAATCACTTGAAGATATTAAAGGTCTCATTATGCGCCCTATTTGGCAATGCTTCGGCCTCCGAAAGCCGAAGGTGGAAATGGATGAAGCAGCCGAAGAATGCCAGAGAGCCTTCGGCGTAGTTTGCTCTTTTATTGGTACAAGGGATTTGGTCCAAGAGCATATTGCCTTCAGAGTTTGGCCACTTGTAGAAAAGTGGGAAATGCCGAAGGAGACCGTCAAGGAACCTGACGAAAACGGGCTGGTTAGACTAAAATACACATTCAATTACGGAGATAAGTTTGTTGAACCAGATGATGACTGGTTGAAGAGTATTGAGGCCATATGTGACGAATTGCTTGGGGTATACTCGAAAGCCGAAGATACTGCACTATCAGCGGCCTTCGGAGGCCGAAAGAAGAAGAGGCTTAACCATGTATTTGATGCAATTGGGTTTATCTACCTCGACTACCATTACCCGGTACGAGGCCAAAAAAGGAAAAATACTTCTCCTGCAAAGGAAACTGCTTCGGCTGCTCCTAGCGGACCGACGCTGAAGAGGAAAAAGGTAAAGGTACTCACACACCCTCCACGTTATATTGAGCCGGCCACAGTGCCTGAGTTTATTGGTGAGACCTCTTTGGCCACTGAAGCCAGAGAACCAACTCCGGTGGCAAAAATCGAGGAAATAGCCGAAGTACCAGCAACAGAGAAAACAGAAGAACCAAGGACTAAAAAAGCAAAAACATTAGAAATTTTAAGTCCAACAGCAAAAATCCAGAAGGGGCCAGCAGCGACCCCGAAATGAAAAAGGATGGTTAATGTGCTGGATGTTTTGGAAACAATTAAATCTTCGAGCATAACTCCGAAGAAAACTGTTGAAGCTTCTGAAGTGTCTACTGAAGCCTTTGTTGCTGAAGGTTTGAAGCAACAATTTGAAACTGAAGCTGGGCCCTCAGAGTCCATCAAGGTAAAACCTTTGAAAGCTGAAGAAAGAAAATTGAAAAAGGCAACTTTGGAAACCGAAAAAATAAAAATGACAGAGCCAATTTTGATTGAAGAAATTGACAATGGCGTCCCCGAAGCATCTTCCAAAATACATGATTATATTGTGCGACATGCTTCGGGGAAGAAACTATCTGAAGAAGAGGTTTTTGAAGCTAATCACTATGCCCGAGAACTGAAGTATCCGAAGGGGGCCGTAGTGTTCAATGGAACAGACGAAGATGACTTCCTATACTGTCTCCCAGACAATAAAGAATTGTCCGTCTGCCGAGAGATGGCTAGGAGCATGGGGTTCCCGAAGCTTGAAGCTGGCCTTTGCGCCATGACGAAGGAGGATCTTGCAGATAGCCTTGCATATAATAGTCTGAAGGTACAAAGATTGTAAATTTTGAAATTTATGAATTTTGAATTAGTCTTTTGCTGTTATGTTAATCCATTCATTCTTTTGAATAGGGCTTAATACTCAGCAATGCCTTAAGGGCACAAAAGAATGCTGAAGACGAGAGCTGCACTATTGCTCTTAACAACCTTCGAACAGAGGTTATCAGGCTAAGAAACGAGGCCTTGGAAAAGGACAAAATTCTGCTTACATTGGTGGATAAAATGAAGGAAGACGAAGCCAGCTCTAAAACTCAAGCCGAAGCTCAGAAGCGCGAAATCGAAGATCTTCGGAAACAATTAGCCCGAGCTAAAGAAGAACGCATTCTTGAAGAAACAAAACGAGACCTAAGTGATCAATGGGCAAATCATTTGGAAATAAATGTTGAAGAGCTTCGTGCTTCGAAGAAAAGATGCTGTGATAAATCCATAGAGTGTGTTAAAAAGATAAAATCCAGCTTCGCCAGCGTCGGCGCATTTTCTAGTGAAGAAAATTTCACAAGAGGGAATCCAGAAGGCCCGATTGAATGGATCAGTCACGAAGCTGAGGCCTTCGAGGAAATCTTGAATAGTCGCGGGGACATTTGTGCTTTTTTGGGCGCCAGAGGAATTGTTACTATTTTGGAGAAGAAAGGGTGCGAGCATGTGAAATCTTTGGCACAGTCTGAAGCTGCTTTATCCTCTGAAGATATCAAAGACCCTTCAGCCGAAGCAAGCCAGGTCGGTGGAAAATTTTTCACCGACATTTGGGACAATGGCGGCCGAAAAATGGCTCAAGAAATCATTTAGAGAAGCGAAAAAGGCATCCATGACGCTAGGAAGGTAGCGGAGGCTGCTGAAAAAAGGACAGGGCCCGAAGGGCAAATAGGTATTAATTAGTGGTTTTTATTCTGTTGCGATTTTTGATTTTAAACTTTGTTCGCGGTTTTGTAATAGTAATATAGCCATGTCCTCTCCTCCCTCAGAACCTGCTGAGGCAGCTCCGGACCCCCCCCCCCATGGGGGACGACGAAATTAGACAAATGGCTGAAGCCATCATGGACAAAGTTGTTAATCAGCTACTAAATGAAGCTGCAGAAGTAGTTCTTAGGGAAGATTAAGTGCTATTTGTCGGCGTTTCGAGACCGGGGGGTACCTAAGCCGACGAGTGAGTGTGCCGCGTGACCCAGCCCAGATGGGTCGAGCGCGTGGGCGAGCGCGAAGGGGGGAAAAGCGAGGTGGCCGGAGACGAGTCGTGAGAGAGGTGGGAATCTCGCGGCCTTCGTGTTCGACCCGCGCCCAGGTCGGGTGCGCTTGCAGTAGGGGGTTACAAGCGTCCACGCAGGTGAGGGAAGCGAGCGGCCCCAAGAGAGCGCCTGCCCCGTCCTCGTTCACGCGCGGCCAACCTTCTCTAAGAAGGCCCTGGTCCTTCCTTTTATAGGCGTAAGGAGAGGATCCAGGTGTACAATGGGGGTGTAGCAAGGTGCTACGTGTCTAGCGGGGGTGAGCTAGCGCCCTAAGTACATGCCAATGTGGCAGCCGGAGAGATCTTGGCACCCAGCTGGTGTGGTGTCGTGGCTGTCGGAGGAGCAATGGAGCCTGGCGGAGGGACAGCTGTCGGAGCGGTTGGGCCCTTGCTGACGTCCCCCTGCTTCCGTAAGGGAGCTGAGAGCCGCCGTCGTCATGGGTCTAGCGGGGCGCCATCATTGCCTATCTGACGGAGCTAGCCAGATGGGACGCCGGTCTTGTTCCCTGTGGCCCGAGTCGGCTCGGGGTAGGGTGATGATGGCGCTTCCTGTTGATGTGGCGGACTTGTGCCCTAGGTCGGGCGACGTGGAGGCTCCTCCGAAGTCGAGGTCGAGTCTGTCTTCCATGGCCGAGGCCGAGCCCGAGCTCCTGGGTCGGGCGAGGCGGAGGTCGTTTGGCAGAGGCCAGGGCGGAGTCCAACCCCTGGGGTCGGGCGAAGCGGAGTTCGTCGTCTTCTGGGGCCTTAGACCGAGTCCGAGCCCTGGGTCGGGCAGAGCGGAGTTCGCCGTCTTCCGGGGCCTTAGCCCGAGTCCGAGCCCTGGGTCGAGCGGAGCGGAGTTCGCCGTCTTCTGGGGCCTTAGCCCGAGTCCGAGCCCTGGGTCGGGCGGAGCGGAGTTCGCCGTCTTCCGGGGCCTTAGCCCGAGTCCGAGCCCTGGGTCGGGCGGAGCGGAGTTCGCCGTCTTCCGGGGCCTTAGCCCGAGTCCGAGCCCTGGGTCAGGCGGGGCGGAGTTCGCCGTCTTCCGGGGCCTTAGCCCGAGTCCGAGCCCTGGGTCGGGCAGAGCGGAGTTCGCCGTCTTCCGGGGCCTTAGCCCGAGTTCGAGCCCTGGGTCGGGCGGAGCTTCCTATGGCGCCTTTGGCAGGGCCTGACTGCCTGTCAGTCTCACTCTGTCAAGTGGCACTGCAATCGGAATGGCGCAGGCGGCGCTGTCCTTCTGTCAGACCGGTCAGTGGAGCGGCGAAGTGACGGCGGTCACTTCGGCTCTGCCGGGGGGCACGCGTCAGGATAAAGGTGTCAGGCTACCTTTGCGTTAAATGCCCCTGCGACTCGGTCGGTCGGCGCGGCGATTTAGTCAGGGTTGCTTCTTAGCGAAGGCAAGGCCTCGGGCGAGCCGGAGATGCGTCTGCCGTAAAAAGGGGGCCTCGGGCGAGACGGAAACATCTCGGGGTCGGCTGCCCTTGCCCGAGGCTAGGCTCGGGCGAGGCATGATCGAGTCGCTCGTATGGACTGATCCCTGACTTAATCGCACCCATCAGGCCTCTGCAGCTTTATGCTGATGGGGGTTACCAGCTGAGAATTAGGCGTCTTGAGGGTACCCCTAATTATGGTCCCCGACAGTAGCCCCCGAGCCTCGAAGGGAGTGTTAGCACTCGCTTGGAGGCTTTCGTCGCACTTTTTTGCAAGGGGACCAGCCTTTCTCGGTTGCATTTTGTTCCGGTGGGTGCGCGCGAGCGCACCCGCCGGGTGTAGCCCCCGAGGCCTCGGAGGAGTGGTTTCACTCCTTCGAGGTCTTAATGCCTTGCGTAATGCTTCGGCTGGTCTGGTGGTTCCCTCATGCGAACTGGCCGTAGCCCGGGTGCACGGTCGGGGCCCAAATTCTCGGGCTGGTATGTTGACGCTGTCAACGGTTTGGCTGGAGCCGGGTTTGCGAGAGCAGCCCCCGAGCCTTCGCACAGGGCGATCAGGGACAGACTCGGCTTTTTTACATACGCCCCTACGTCGCCTTTCCGCAAGGAGGAGGGGGGAGAGCGCCATGTTACCCTCGATGGGCACCGAACATGATGTCTCCGGTGAGCTGCAAGCGGGTAATCCGAGTGGACGTCCGTGCCCCGTTCGTTGGGGGTCAGCTAGGGGCCCAGAGGCACGCCCAAAAGTACCTGCGGGTGATCTGCCGGACCCGGTCCCCTGGCGACAGGGTCCGAGGGCTCGATGCCTCCCTCCGATGGGATTCCGTTACAAAATCGCTCCCGCTGGTCTCGGAAAAGTCCTAGGGTACCTCGGGAGCGCAGCCCGAGCCTTGGTTATGTATCGAACGTACCCCTGGTCATCCCTCGCTCGGTGTCTGAGGCGACTGTGAACCCTTCGGGGGCCAGCCTTCGAACCCCTGATCAGTAATGGGCGCGGAGCCCGAGTAGCCTGAGGCGGCCGTGGAACCCTTCGGGGGGCCGGCCTTCGAACCTCTGACCAGTAGTGGGTGTAGGGCCCACGTGATCTGAGGTGGCTGTTGAACCCTCCGGGGGGCCAGCCTTCGAACCCTTGATCATTAAGGAGGCTCGGAGCCTAGTTCCTTCACGGGGAAGGATCCCTTTCGGGGTATCCCCCTTTCCTGGTCCCTGTCGCAAGAGATAGAGAAAGAGGAAAAAAGGGAAAAGGATACGAAACCGAACGACGCGGCGTACCTTTTTTGGCGCGGTTGTTTCGGCGAAGGCGAAGCGTCGCCTGCTGCTCCTGCTAGAAGCGCCGCCTGTCCAGCCGCGGAGTTGATGCGACGGGGCGAGTAGTTGGCGGGGCTGCCGTTGCGCGTGCGCGAGTCGTTCGAGGAACGGCTGTTTCGCTTCGCGTTTTTGAACCCCGCGTCCGGTCCGGGCGGAACGTTGGAACCGTCTTCGCCTTGGTCTTTATATACCCCGGAGAGGGTCTGGTGACGGTTCTTTGCTCCGCTTCCTGTCTCCCTCTTAGGTTTTTTGCAGCCTGAGAGACTTAGCCAGAGAAAAGGAAACTGCCCTCCCTGTCCTTTGCGCCGCCACCCCTTTCGCTCGGCGATGGCTGACCGGGTGACCATCATCTCGCCGCGCGACCCATGGCCCTTCTCCACGGTGACGGCGAGTGATCTGGAGGATCTCGTCGGCGAGGGTTTGCTTCGCCCTCTCACCGATGAGCAGCGGCCAGAATGGATTCCTCCCATGGGCGGAGTCGCTCCATCCCCATCGCCGGGGTACGTCATGAGCTTCGTCTCCTTCCACGAGCGGGGATTCGGCGTGCCGACGAGCCGCTTTATGCGGGCCATCCTGTTCCACTATGGGGTGGAGTTGCATAACCTCACCCCCAACTCCATCTCGCAGGCCGCTATCTTCGTAGCGGTGTGCGAAGGGTATTTGGGGATCGCCCCCCATTGGGATTTGTGGACCCATCTCTTCTTCGCCGAGCTTTTTGCCTTACCGACGGGGGAGAGGAAGGTCCGTGCAGCGGTGCGGGCCGGCGGCTGCACCCTCTTGTTGAGGCAGTCGCGGGCGTTGCAGTACATCCCTGCCGTCCTCGCGTCCTCGAACAAGGGGTGGCAGCGCTGGTGGTTCTACCTCCGGAATGACGGTGAGTTGCTCCCGCCGTTCTCCCAGCGGGTTGTCACCGCCGCCACCGACGCCTGGCGCCATGGGACTCCACACGAGAGACAGAAGAATCTCGAACCCCTTCTCCAGGCCCTGAAGGCGTTTCAGGAGGGAGGACTCACCGCTGCGGGAGTGGTTGCCGCCATCCATCGTCGGAGAGTGCTTCCCTTGGTGGAACGGCGGCTGCCGCTTTGGGAGATGACCCCGGAGGCTGACTGGGAGGGGTCACGAATGTCCCCTGATCCTCTTCCCTTCGACGCCCTCCAATGGCGGGTGTCGGCCGCGATGGAGAAGCCGGACCCCCACGCCTTCTCCCAGCTTCGGATGCGCCCCGACCAGGGGTGCGTAACTCTGGTGAGTGTTCGCTCCTTCCTTCTTCATACACCGGGTTGCTCCTGGTTCTTACGATTGGGTTTCTTTCCCCCCTTCTTTAGGAGGTGGGGTGGCACAAGCCCTCCCTGCCACGGGTCCCGGAGGACGCGGTGGACCGGGCAGCGTGGTGGGTCGCCGCGGAGGAGGAGAAGAAGAAGAAGGATGCGGAGAAGGCCCGGGCCCGCGAGCGGAGGCGTGCTCGGGACGCCTTGGAGAAGCGCTGTCGCCAGCAGGAGAGGGAAGGACTCCTAAGGGAGCCGTCGCCGGAGACTCTCGATGACGATGATGACGACAGTGATGAGGAGGAGGACGACATGGACGCCCGTCTCGGCCTCAGCCCCGGCTTGGGGCGTGGCCAGGAGCCGTCGAGCCAGCCCCCGAGCGGGCTGATGCCTTCAGTTCCCGGAGTCGGGACGCCGGGTTCCCTGCCTGAGGGGCGGGGGCAACCCGAGAGAGTACTTGACCCCTCGGCCGGAGGAGCTGAGGCGACCCCAGGGAGCCAGGCCGAGGCATCCGTTCCCCGAGAGCTGCCGCCCGCGCCGGTAGCGCGGGGGAGCGACCCTCAGGTCCCCGTGGCGGCGCCTGGGCAGTCCGCCTCCCGGGCGTCCGGGGCGCCCAAAGCCAGGGTGGTGCCGAAGCTGTCGGCGAAGCGGACTTCGGCGGCGGTTCCGGGGAGCGAGATCCAAGAGACCTCCCCCAGGCACGGTTGATCATGGCCCGGAGCGGGTAAGTATCTTGGAATGTCTTCGTTCTGGCGCTTCATTCACATGTCCCGACCGTGACTTTCCCTTTCTCTTTTTTATTCAGCAAGCGAAGCCATGGCCAGACCGACCTGGCACCCCGGAAGGCCCTTAAGACGGCGTCGGTCCGGGCGGCCAGCGCCGCCCCGAGCCTTGTCGTTCAGCCGACCCTTTCGCAGGGCGTTTCACCGCAGGGGGCTCGGGCGTCGCCTGTCTCTGGGGAGCAGGTTCCCGAGGCGGGCTCTTCTGCCGAGGCGGCCATCGTGATAGGGGAGGCGGTTGGCGCCGAGGTGGTCCTGAGCCCGCCTGTCGTGCCGGCCATGCTGGCGCCTGCCGCTACTGAAGTCGCCGCCATCCCAGTCGGAGAGCAACTGGTTGCTGCCAGCGTCGGGATGGCTGCTGCGGCGGTGCCCAGCGCTTCGGAAGAGGTGGGCGTGGACGCGCAATTCGTCCAGCCGGGCGGCAGCCTCGTCGCTGTGTGGCGGAGCCCCGAGGCCCGGCGCCAGTTGCTCCGGTTCCGGACCCGCGAGGCCTCGGACCCTGTCTTCGTTCTCGACGATGAACAGGAGGACCAGTCCTGGGACGAGCTCCGCGAGCGTGCTGAAGCAACGGTGGGGTCGCTCCGGTCGTCGCTGGAGGTTCTCTGCAGGGACGTCCCCAAAATCCTCCAGGTAACGATTTCAGGCGTACCTTTTCCTTTCTGTGAGCGAGGCATTCGTCGTGACGCCCTGTTTCCTTCCCCCAGGATCTGACGGATCGGAGCGCCGCCAAGTCGTCGTTCATCCGCCGTGAGGTCGATGTCTGGGGCTCGCTGCGATCCCTAAGGACCTCACTCGCCGGGGCTACCGCGCGCCTTTCTCAGCAGGATGCTAAGATAGCGGACCTCCAGTTGCTCTGCGCTGACCTGAGAGCCGAGGCGGCGGCAGCGCGCGGGGGGGCGCAACGGCAGTGGTCGGAGTTCGTCCAGGTCGTCGAGGAGCGAGACCAATCTCGGGGCCGGGCTGCCGAGGCCGAAAGCCGGGCTGAGACCCTTGCGGCCGACCTGGCCGCAGCCCAAGTCGCGGCCTCGGGCAGCGTGCCCGAGCCGGAGGTATGCCTTGGCCGTCCCTGGTTCTTGTTCTTGTCTGTTTCTTCTGCTTGTGCTTGAGGTCTTCCTTCTGGTTGTTCGCAGAGCTCGAGTCCGCCCTTGACGAGTCCGCCAAGGCGCTCGCCGAGGCGCTTGCCGGAGCTGCCGAGCAGAGGGAGGCCGACCTCGCGGCCATGTCCGAGGCCATCTCGGACGTTTATCGGACCCTTGGGACCGGAGACGTCCCTTCAGGAAGCTCCCCTCAAAGCCGCCTTCAAGCCTTGGGTGATTACGCGCGCGGCAAAGTCCGCGAGGCGCTACACCACGGCGTCAGGCGGGCCTTCGCCGTGCTTGCTTCCCATTACATTGTGGACCTGGAACGGGTTAGTGAGGGGTACTGTCTTCCTGACGAAGACGAAGCTGCCCTGGCAGAGGTTCAGCGGCTCGACGCGGTCGCTGCGGGTCCGAGCGCGGCGCTGGCGACCATCTTTGAGGCGGAGATCCTTCCTCCTGCGCCGTCGCCGGAAGCCGAGGTGGACCTTACCGACGGCGGGAGCTGAACTGAGGGCGCGGCTCCTTCCCAAGGCGGCGCCTGACTCTTGTTGGAACAGTTTCCGTTGGATGTGCGCCTTACCACGGCCGTCGAGGCCTGAACACTTTATTTTCCTTGCATGAAGTCGTACTCTCCTTTCTTTTAATTTGCGCGTCCGGCCTAGCTCGTCAATAATAGGGTGACTTCCCGAGTTGGGTCATTTTTCGTGGTAGGTGATGAGTGAGGTGTCCCTAACCCGGAGGTATAGGAGTTCCTCGGCTCAGTCGGCCTTGCCACTTACATGTACCCACGTTCGCTCCTCGGGACCCTGCTTCTGACATAGCCGGGAGAACGCCAAAGCCCCTTTTTGATCGAAAATTTTTGATGCGGAAAAGTGCACCCAATCTCGACGCAGAGGGGCGCAGCCCCCGGGCGTCATCCGTGCAGAGGCCATTTGACGGGTTGGGCTCCTGCCCGAGTATCCGGCGAGTGCTCGGCGACATCCCTCGGTATGCCGGGCATGTCCGAGGGACTCCTACGCAAAGGAGTCGGCGTTTGCGCGGAGAAAGTCGACGAGCACTGCTTCCTATTTGGGGTCGAGCCCGGAATCGGTCCGGATCTGCTTGGAGGTGTCGCCACTGGGGTCGAGAGGGACGGCCTTGACCGTCACCGCTGGCTCGAAATTGCCGGCGTGTCGCTTCACGTCTGGCACCTCTCGGGAGAGATTTTCCAGGTCGGCGATGAGGGCCTCGGACTCGGCGAGGGCCTCGGCGTACTCCACGCACTCCACGTCGCATTCGAACGCGTGTTTGTACGTGGGGCCGACGGTGATGACCCCATTGGGGCCCGACATCTTGAGCTTCAGGTAGGTGTAGTTGGGGACGGCCATGAACTTTGCGTAGCACGGCCTCCCCAATACCACGTGGTAGGTTCCTCGGAACCCGACCACTTCGAACGTCAGAGTCTCCCTTCGGAAGTTGGAGGGCGTTCCGAAGCAGACAGGAAGGTCGAGCTGTCCAAGGGGCTGGACGCGCTTCCCAGGAATGATCCCGTGGAAGGGCGCTGCTCCTGCTCGGACGGAGGACAGATCGACGCGCAGGAGCCTGAGGGTCTCGGCGTAGATGATGTTGAGGCAGCTGCCCCCATCCATCAGGACCTTGGTGAGCCTGACGTCGCCGATGATGGGATCGACGACGAGCGGGTATTTCCCCAGGCTCGGCACGTGGTCGGGGTGGTCAGCTTGGTCGAAGGTGATGGGCTTGTCGGACCAGTCTAGGTAGACTGGCGCCGCCACCTTCACCGAGCGGACCTCCCGACGCTCTCGCTTGCGATGCCGAGCCGAGGCATTCGCCGCATGCCCTCCGTAGATCATGAAGCAGTCGCGGACCTCGGGGAACTCTCCTGCTTGGTGATCTTCCTTTTTGTCGTTGTCGCGGGCCCTGCCACCTTCTGCGGGTGGCCTGGCCCTGTGGAAGTGGCGCCGTAGCATGACGCACTCCTCGAGGGTGTGCTTGACGGGCCCCTGATGGTAAGGGCACGGCTCCTTGAGCATCTTGTCGAAGAGGTTAGCACCTCCGGGGGGCTTCCGAGGGTTCTTGTACTCGGCGGCGGCGACAAGGTCCGCGTCGGCGGCGTCGCGTTTCGCTTGCGACTTCTTCTTTCCTTTCTTCTTGGCGCCGCGTGGAGTAGACGCCTCGGGAGCATCTTCCGACGGGCGGCCCTGGGGCTGCTTGTCCTTTCAGAAGATGGCCTCGACCGCCTCCTGGCCAGAGGCGAACTTGGTGGCGATGTCCATCAGCTCGCTCGCCCTGGTGGGGGTCTTGCGACCCAACTTGCTCACCAGGTCACGGCAGGTGGTGCCGGCAAGGAACGCGCCAATGACATCGGAGTCGGTGATGTTGGGCAGCTCGGTGCGCTGCTTCGAGAATCGCCGGATGTAGTCCCGAAGAGACTCTCCCGGCTGTTGCCGGCAGCTTCGGAGGTCCCAGGAATTCCCGGGGCGCACGTACGTGCCCTGGAAATTGCCGGCGAAGGCCTGGACCAACTCCTCCCAGTTGGAGATCTGCCCCGGAGGCAGGTGCTCCAACCAGGCGCGAGCAGTGTCGGAGAGGAACAGGGGGAGGTTGCGGATGATGAGGTTGTCATCGTCCGTTCCACCCAGTTGGCAGGCCAGGCGGTAGTCTACGAGCCACAATTCCGGTCTCGTCTCCCCCGAGTACTTGGTGATAGTAGTCGGGGGTCGGAAACGGGCCGGAAACGGCGCCCGCCGGATGGCCCGGCTGAAGGCCTGCGGACCGGGTGGTTCGGGCGAGGGACTCCGATCCTCCCCACTGTCGTAGCGTCCCCCACGCCTAGGGTGGTAGCCTCGGCGCACCCTTTCGTCGAGGTGGGCCCGACGGTCGCGACGATGGTGCTCGTTGCCGAGGTGGCCCGGGGCCGCAGGCGCGGTGTTGCGCGTGCGCCCGGTGTAGACCGAGGCTTCCCGCATGAATCGGGAAGTCACGGCATGAGGTTCCGAGGGGTACCCCTGCCTTCGGGAGGCAGAGCTCTCGGCCCGCCGGGCCGCAGCGCCTTCCAGGAGATTCTTGTGCTCTCCCTGGATTCGCCGACCCTCGGTGGTTGATGGCTCCGGCATCGCGCGGAGGAGCATCGCTGCGGCTGCCAGGTTCTGACCGACCCCGCTGGATGCGGGTGGCGGCCTGTCCCTGACATCGTTGGCGACGCGGTGCTGGAAACCCTGGGGCAGGTGACTTATTTCTCCGGCCGGGGGTTGGCCCGCCCATACCTGCCCGACGTCCCGGCGGATCGACTCGAGTGCTCCTGCTCCCTCGTCGAGCCCGGCCTGTGCCCCGCGGACTTGCTCGAGTTGTGGGTCGTGACCCCCCGCCGGAACGGGGACCACAGCTAGCTCTCGCGGGATGTCAGCGCGAGGCACCGGCCTAGGGAGATCACCGTCCTCCGGCATGCCGAGATGGTTGCCTTCGGAGGGATCCCCTAGCTCGACGTGGAAACATTCGCGGTTCGGGCCGCAGTCCTTGTCATCAAGGCTGCGCCTGCCGTCGGAATAGTCGGAAAGGCAGTAGTCACATGCGGTCATAAAGTCCCGCATGGCACTGGGGTTGCCAAATCCAGAGAAATCCCAACAGATGCTGGGATCGCCATCTTCCTGGGACCCAGAGGGCCCGTAGGTCGAGACGTCCGTCAATCGGTCCCAAGGTGACCGCATACGAAACCCCAGAGAGGTTGCACTCGCCTCAACGTGAGCGCCCGCCAAAGCGAGGTCGCTAGGCGGGTTGAGGCCGAGTCGAAATGACGTAGGATGGGAATCAGTCGGTACCTTTTGGTCGACGAGGAGCGGCATAGTCATGCCGGGGACTGATTGCGCCGTCGTCTTGGGTACGAGGGCGACGTCCTGCAGGCCCTCCGCGAGCGTGCTGGCGTCGTCCACTTGCTCGGGATTGGCGTGTCGTGGGGGGACGGCGCTCGCCTTCGTCTCAAATGCGAGGTTGACGCCCGACGCGCCCTTCGTTGGGGCGCTGGGGACGTCG
The DNA here is from genome assembly GCA_029449295.1 of Zea luxurians. NCBI lineage: Eukaryota > Viridiplantae > Streptophyta > Magnoliopsida > Poales > Poaceae > Zea > Zea luxurians. Next base: position 889,624 of record JAOPSE010000028.1, on the reverse strand, counting down.
GTTCGCTCGACAGCCGACGGAGCGCGGCCTCCCGCTCGGCCCTGGTTGCCCTGCCTCCTCCTCCGATGGCGGGGGAGAGGACGGGGCGAGCTCGAATGTTGTTCTTCCACCACGCGGGGAAGACGTCGTTGATTCCGCCGCCGGTGGGCGGGCTGTCGGCCGCCATTGTCGTCGTCGCGCGGCGGTGGAAGGAGTATCATGTCGTAGCTGCCGTCGAGAGACATGAACTCGAGACTCCCGAAACGGAGCACCGTCCCGGGTTGGAGAGGTCGTTGGAGACTGCCCATCTGGAGCTTGACGGGAAACTGCTCGTCAACACGCAGCAGGCCCCTACCTGGCGCGCCAACTGTCGGCGTTTCGAGACCGGGGGGTCCCTAAGCCGACGAGTGAGTGTGCCGCGTGCCCCAGCCCAGATGGGTCGAGCGCGTGGGCGAGCGCGAAGGGGGGAAAAGCGAGGTGGCCAGAGACGAGTCGTGAGAGAGGTGGGAATCCCGCGGCCTTCGTGTTCGACCCACGCCCAGGTCGGGTGCACTTGCAGTAGGGGGTTACAAGCGTCCACGCGGGTGAGGGAAGCGAGCGGCCCCAAGAGAGCGCCTGCCCCGTCCTCGTTCCCGCGCGGCCAACCTTCTCTAAGAAGGCCCTGGTCCTTCCTTTTATAGGCGTAAGGAGAGGATCCAGGTGTACAATGGGGGTGTAGCAAGGTGCTACGTGTCTAGCGGGGGTGAGCTAGCGCCCTAAGTACATGCCAATGTGGCAGCCGGAGAGATCTTGGCACCCAGCTGGTGTGGTGTCGTGGCTGTCGGAGGAGCAATGGAGCCTAGCGGAGGGACAGCTATCGGAGCGGTTGGGCCCTTGCTGACGTCCCCCTGCTTCCGTAAGGGAGCTGAGAGCCGCCGTCGTCATGGGTCTAGCGGGGCGCCATCATTGCCTATCTGACGGAGCTAGCTAGATGGGACGCCGGTCTTGTTCCCTGCGGCCCGAGTCGGCTCGGGGTAGGGTGATGATGGCGCTTCCTGTTGATGTGGCGGACTTGTGCCCTAGGTCGGGCGACGTGGAGGCTCCTCCGAAGCCGAGGTCGAGTCTGTCTTCCATGGCCGAGGCCGAGCCCGAGCTCCTGGGTCGGGCGAGGCGGAGGTCGTTTGGCAGAGGCCAGGGCGGAGTCCGACCCCTGGGGTCGGGCGAAGCGGAGTTCGTCGTCTTCTGGGGCCTTAGCCCGAGTCCGAGCCCTGGGTCGGGCGGAGCGGAGTTCGCCGTCTTCCGGGGCCTTAGCCCGAGTCCGAGCCCTGGGTCGGGCGGAGCGGAGTTCGCCGTCTTCCGGGGCCTTAGCCCGAGTCCGAGCCCTGGGTCGGGCGGGGCGGAGTTCGCCGTCTTCCGGGGCCTTAGCCCGAGTCCGAGCCCTGGGTCGGGCGGAGCGGAGTTCGCCGTCTTCCGGGGCCTTAGCCCGAGTCCGAGCCCTGGGTCGGGCGGAGCTTCCTATGGCGCCTTTGGCAGGGCCTGACTGCATGTCAGTCTCACTCTGTCAAGTGGCACTGCAGTCGGAATGGCGCAGGCGGCGCTGTCCTTCTGTCAGACCGGTCAGTGGAGCGGCGAAGTGACGGCGGTCACTTCGGCTCTGCCGGGGGGCGCGCGTCAGGATAAAGGTGTCAGGCTACCTTTGCGTTAAATGCCCCTGCGACTCGGTCGGTCGGCGCGGCGATTTAGTCAGGGTTGCTTCTTAGCGAAGGCAAGGCCTCAGGCGAGCCGGAGATGCGTCTGCCGTAAAAAGGGGGCCTCGAGCGAGACGGAAACATCTCGGGGTCGGCTGCCCTTGCCCGAGGCTAGGCTCGGGCGAGGCGTGATCGAGTCGCTCGTATGGACTGATCCCTGACTTAATCGCACCCATCAGGCCTCTGCAGCTTTATGCTGATGGGGGTTACCAGCTGAGAATTAGGCGTCTTGAGGGTACCCCTAATTATGGTCCCCGACACTATTGTAAAAATATTTGGAACATGACATATGTAAAACTTTGTAACTTTGAAAGTAATATATAATCTATTTATGGTTCAATTCTTTACGATGCATGAAATTTTACATACATACCGTTTTTTGAGCCTTCGGCGAAAAAACACCTTCCCTTCTTTTCATGTTTCGTGAAGAAAATCTTTTATGTATCACAAGAATTTCTATACTTCTCTGATGAAGAATATCCAAACTTCATGAAAACATTGTTTGAAGCTATAAAAAAGTTTTATGTTGCCTCTCTAATGAAGCTATGCTTCTTCTCAATGCTTCAGCACGATTTTCTCTTTTTCCAAAACATTCTTCGAAAATCAATACTGTGTCCCCTTCTTGTTCTACATGCAATATGATGTATGATGCTTATGTTATGCAAAATGATGTGATGATGTTATGCTATGCAAAATGATATTTATGCCGAAGATACACACATCTCTGCAATAGAGCACACAATCTTTTTATCTCAGCGCTGACTTTTCGTTGTAAGCCTCCCTTAGGAGCTTCTTCGCCTTTTACTTTCAGCGGAATCAGCGTTTATTTTTCGCTGTAAGCCTCCCTTAGGAGCTTCTTCGCCTTTTACTTTCAGCGGAATCAGCGTTTATTTTTCGCTGTAAGCCTCCCTTAGGAGCTTCTTCGCCTTTTACTTTCAGCGGAATCAGCATTTATTTTTCGCTGTAAGCCTCCCTTAGGAGCTTCTTCGCCTTTTACTTTCAGCGGAATCAGCGTTTATTTTTCGCTGTAAGCTCTGCATTCCCTTTGGAACGACTTTTGAGCAGAAAACTTACACTGCGCTCCTTTAGGAACGACTTTTTACTACTTCGAAGAAGTTACAGTGTGTTCCTTAGAACAAGTTTTTGATAATTCGAAGGTTCTTCGTGCCACCATAAATTCTTGTGCTTCAGTAACTCAAGCCTATGGAGAAGATATATTTTCATTATGATGATAAGCTAAACTGTTATAAGAATTTGAAAAAACGATAAAAGACACTTAAACTTCCCACAATTGTTCTTTACTATAAAGAAAGTAAAACTGAATGCGAAAAGCTGCTGTCGAGGTAGGATATTTTGTCAGTAAATATGCTTCGACTCTGGCACAGTGCTATTGACTGTGCGAGCTTCGGACTCCTCCCTGAGATCCCTCTGGGGGTGAGAGTGCTGGCTCCCTTCTGGCTGCGGACCACGTTGTATTGGTGGTGGTGGTGGAAGCTGTTGCCAGGAAGCTTGGGGTTGGCTTGCCGAAGCAACAGAAGCTGCAGGGTGATTATCTACATATTCTGGAATGTAAGGCGAATGGTACGAAGCAGTATGCATGACCTGCTTCGACTGGTTCTGTTGCGCTGCAGCCTCTGCTAGCTCCTTTTGCTTCTGGATGGTAACATGACACATCCTGGTGGTATGGCCCTTGCCCTCACCACAGAACAGGCAATAAATTTTTCTTGGTTGATCTCCAAATCTTCCCCCGAAGCCCCTGTTGCCTCTGCCCCTTGGCGCTGGCGGCCGGAAAGAGCTTTGCTGTTGCCCCGAAGCTTGCGAGGAGCACTGTGGCCTTTGTTGTTGACTGCCTTTGTCATCACTTTGGGTAGAATTGTGAATTGACTTGACGTGCCTCGGATAAAATCTTCCTCCTAAGCCTCTGGCCATTTCAGAGAACCTGAAAGCTTCCTCCCTTCTTTGGCGAAAATCATTGTCAGCTCGAATATACTCGTCCATCTTCTGGAGCAGCTTCTCCAAAGTTTGAGGAGGCTTCCTGGCAAAGTACTGAGCTGCAGGTCCTGGCCGAAGCCCCTTGATCATGGCCTCAATGACAATTTCATTGGGCAATGTTGGTGCCTGTGCCCTCAGACGTAGAAACCTTCGGACATATGCCTGAAGGTATTCTTCGTGATCCTGGGTGCACTGGAATAAAGCTTGAGCAGTGACTGGCTTCGTCTGAAACCCTTGGAAGCTGGTTATCAACATATCCTTCAACTTTTGCCATGAGGTGATTGTCCCTGGCCTAAGGGAGGAGTACCAGGTTTGTGCAACGCTCCTGACAGCCATGACGAAGGACTTTGTCATGACTGCCGTGTTGCCACCATACGAAGATATAGTTGCCTCGTAGCTCATCAAGAATTGTTTCGGGTCTGAATGACCGTCGTACATGGGGAGCTGAGGTGGCTTGTAAGACTGTGGCCAAGGAATAGCCTGCAGTTCTGTTGACAAGGGAGAAGCATCATCAAAAGCAAAATTTCCATGATGGAAATCTTCATACCAGTCGCCCTCGTTGTAGAAGCCCTCTTGATGAAGCTCTCTGCGCGGGGGCCTTTGGTTCTGGTCATCTTGAGCAAGATGTCGAAGCTCTTCGGAGGCTTCGTCTATCTGCCTTTGAAGATCAGCTAGACGAGCCATCTTCTCCTTCTTCCGTTGGACCTGTTGATTGATCATCTCTAAATTTTGAATTTCTTGATCCAAGTCGTCCTCCGGAGGCGTTGGACTGATGACCTTCCTCTTCTGGCTTCGGGCCTCCCTAAGAGAAACGACATCTTGATTGGGGTCCAGCGGCTGCAGAGTGGCAGCCCCTGTTGCTGAAGCTTTTTTAGGCGGCATGACGAAGGTGACGCTTGCCGAAGGTGTTCAAAACTTCAGAAAATGGGTGTGAGTTCACCTGAGGTGGGCGCCAATGTTGGAGACTTGTTCTCAAATGCTAAGAATTAAGAACAAGGCAACATAGAAAGTGTTAAGTGTTAAGCTCCTTCGTCCCTAAAAACATTATATCCCTTCGGATATAATGAATCTTGAACGAAGGTTACAAAGGAAAAGATTTTTATAAGATTGATTAACGGTAAAAAAGAACACGTATATAAAATACAAATAATGGTTTGGGTATTATCATCAACTTATCTTTATTGCCAAATTTATGAAAACAAATTACAAGTGTACCTTCGGATTGATGGAAAGTAAGGATGCAGACGTAATGTGAAAAAGCGAAAAAGCGTATGCCAAGTCAGCGTGAACAGTACGGGAGTGCTATTCATCTATTTATAGGCACGTGACGCAGCCCGTGTAAAATTACATTGATGCCCTTTACATTTGATAATAACTTTATGGCAATCCTTCGAGGTTTAACTTGACTTTTCATCATTAAGTCGGTTCCTCTTTTCCTTCGTCATGCCGAAGCTTTTCTGCACGTAGCTTCGTGATCGTCCTATCTTTCGTCGTGATCGCTTTCCACCCCAGTCAAGCTTCGTCTTAACCATGCTCTTGTACACCCGCAACCTGACTCCAAAGATACCTGTTTACATGTTTCAGTCGAAAAATATTGTCAAATCATATTTTTGAGGAGCTTCGGAAGCCGAAGGCCCCCAACAGGCTTCTCGTCATGTTAAGCTGAACATGGCGCCGAAATCATGCCTATAAATTTCTGCCACAATTTTGTTCGTCCAGCCCAGCACAGTCACCGGCTCGGTCTCGCCATGTTCAGCTGTCTGCGCTTACAGAAAAAAAAAATACATCTCTAACTCTTTTCAGCGCTGGTGTCTTTTCTATTTTTTCCATTGCGTCAATTGCTTTATTTTCTTTTTGTCCGCTTACAATAATCCTTAAAAACACTAGGTAGAATACTATAGGTTTTTATTGGTAAATAATATTTCTACTATGTACTTCCTTTAAAAAAAGATGCAATTCTAGAGCATGTTATGTTTTAGTACGTCCAGCTCGACTAAATTTACGTAAAAATATTAATATTTATTATATTATATAGGTACTACTAGATTTGTTATCAAACATATCTTTTATCTTAAACGCTAATAATTAATCTTCTATAATTAAACCGAGGAGAATTATCGGCATCGGAGAGTCTCTACGTCACCCGAAAAACGCCAGTCGTCCGTGTGTTTGGATTCGCGCTGCGTGTCGTCCCGTCCTTCTATCTGTTGGGAACTCTCGTGAGGATGCCATCACTTCTCTCTCACGTCTTTCGTCTCCCTGTCACCTCTCTGGATCCGCCGCCACCGCTCGATGCCGCCGCCATTGCTTCCTTCCACAAAACACCACTCGAAGTTGTCAGCCCCCAGCAGGAGACCAGTAGACCACACACCCGAGCCGGAAACCCTAAATCGGACAAACCTAGCTACGCTCCACCCTCTTCTAGTGTCACACCAGGATTTAAGGGTAAATCCGGATGCATCTTATATGTGCGTTAAATAAAGATCGACACATACAATGACTCAGGGTATAGAGACGAATGTCATAATCTTTATTACATAACAAGAATGTCTTACAAAATAACTGATAATAAAATAACTCGAATCTAGGTAACTATCTCTATGGCACCATAGTAGATCTCATCGAACTCGTCATAGTAGTCCTCCTCTGGTGGTACCCGCTTTTCTTCTACTATGATTATAGCAAGAGTGAGCTCTCATACGGTCATCGCTCAATAAATATGGCAATAATGTGCATGAGCTCACTTACAGTGGGGGCTCATGTGTAGTGTAGGCTTACCAAAGGAAGTGGTTAAGGCTAAGCATTGTTTTTAAAATAAGTTGGTCAAATTTTTATTAACAATTACTAAGTATAAGTGTATACCAAACCAATTAAATATTTGTTCACAATTAATAAAAAATCACAGAATGCAATGCAAATGATAGATTAAATTTAATTTAATAAATTAATTATGCGAGAGTCCTGAATCGCTCTTGGCTATAAGCATGGTTGATATACCAGTTTTACATTCTGTAGAGGTTGTATCCTTTACCCACAAGTCGTGTTACCCATTTGCCAAGGGGTCTCAAATCTCATTCATCTCTACCGAGGAGACGAGGCAGGGTCCTACTATGAGGCCTTTACAAAGTTTCACTAGCTTAACAAAACTCACTGCGGTTTCTGCAGGAAGGGACGATATAGGAATCCCTCGTTTAAAAAGACATTGCAACATGATCGTTCCGGAAACCTTCCTATAATGGCAGCTCCTCACACCGCGATTGCCTCTTTCGGGTAAGATAGTACTCCACTAACTTTTCTAGTTAGTCATCCAAAGGCGTCCCATACCACCCTTGTGGTAGCACTGTTATCTCAGGTTAAACTCCATGTTCTAATTAACAAAATGATCTTATCATAAACAATAAATAATCCATTGAAAATAATAATAGAGCATGATCATAATTAATATATGACATTAATCCAAAACCAGGTAGAGCAATAGCAAGACTACTCAATAATTCATTTGTATGTAAGGTGTCGGGTAAACAAAACTAGGTAACCTATAAGGTCCCATCAAGTTAACCTGATGCGACGGTGATTATCATGAATATTATTAGGTAAAGAAAGTTATCAAGGATACAACTTGCCTTATACTTGCGATAAGCTTGTTGTCTAGATGCTGCCCCAAAAGTTGGGCTTCAGATTCCTTGTCACCTCGCTTTTATGCCTAGAAATACATATATATAGACATGTGATAGGTAAAAATAACATTACATCAAAGATGAAAATAAACCACACAATAATATTTTACGCGTCACTACGAGATCGTAGGTTTGAGAACTACTAAATTCGGACTTAAAACAAAGAAGATATTATTTTTCTAAGATTATAAAATTATTTTTGCACTAGAAATTAATTTTCAGATTTATTTTAAAATATCCAAGGAGCTCTGGACAACGGGTACTAATTCCAGGAAATGCGGGGTGTTCTGTGGAAATGTTTGGGCCTATTTTAAATAATCTTTAAACTGTTTAAGACAGTGAGTTGATTCCTTAGTTCCTAGGGGTTCTTTAGCAAAAATACATGCCCGAAGGGGTATGGTTAAGTCTCGGTCGCCCGATCTACTATGCACGACTTAGATTAGATCTGATCTTTCTTGAACAGGTATACAGTGATAGCCATGAGATTTTAATCGAACGACCTAGATTTAAAATCACGCGATCTAATATCACCCATCGGCTAACATATCTATGGTTTGGATTTACTCACCAAAGAGGTATCTCCTCGATCTGATCTCGACCGTATGCCTCACGATCGATGGCCGAGGGCCATCCACATCCCCTCGACGGCCGAGCACGACGGCCGAGCACCGTCCACGGCGACGCCATTGCCGGTGTGGGCTGTTCTGCAGGCCGAACACGTAAGCACAGTCCCGATCGAGTAAAAACAAAGTAGGTCCAAAGGGAAAGCCTAGGGAGGGACATTATCAGTAGTGGCGAAGTAGGGAATCTAGCCCACGGCAAGGCACGACTTCGTGGTTCTGGCATGCAATCGCCCATGCCCCGACCAGTCCGGCTTTGAATTGAGAGTAGGTATAGCTTCCATACATCATCGTGCTTCCCTAGAGACACTCGCCGAGGCCCCGGCGGGGCCGTTCCGTGATAATGACAGCGACGACTCACTTCTTCCATATCCTTCCCGGCTGCGGTGGCACGATATTCTTCGGTGGGGTTTTCAACTCCTTACGATGACTTGGTTGAGGCGAGGAGGGGGTCATGAAAACTTTTATAAGGGCCAGACCGGGCGACCACAGATCGACCGATGAGGCATCACGGTGAACGCGTGGAGGTTTGGTAGGATGCGGATTCGGCAGAGGAGCACCCCCGACAAACCGGGCCCACAAACACGACACACGCGGAGAGGCGAGGGGCTAGCAGGTGGGGTCTTCATAGCAGAGGGCGGCGTCCAAGCGCGCGAAGTGAGGAGGCCGAGGGTCTGACGCGTCGATCCCAAGTGACAATGAGGGGAGGGAGGCTCGTGTGCGGGCTGTGCGTGCAGGGAGTTGGGCTCACGGCTGGACGAGGGTGAGTGGGCAAAAAATGGCCCATGTGCGTAGGTTGACTATTTTCCCTTTTTGTTCCTTTTTTCCCTTTTTGTTTTATATTTCAAATTTCCAAATCAAGTTTGTGTTTTAAATTCAAATTTGATTTAGATGCAACGATCAAAAGTATCCTGCATGAAATGCAAAGAATATACTTTATATTTATGTTAGTTCTTTTATCCATGTTTCAAACCAAAAAAAGAATGTTTCACTTATTATTTATTTTTGGGATATATGATTTCTAATGTAAATTATATATTAAGAAACATAATTCTTCTATACAATATCACCAAGGGTACTTTAGTTTCTATAAATATCATTTATTTTAGTCTTTTATATAGGAAACATATTTATTTTGGGAGAACTAACTTTGAAAGTAAGAAAATCCTTATTAAAATATATTTTAGTTCAAATCTTTTTTGAGAAATTTTTATAGATCCTAGAATAGGAATTTGGTTGTTACATCCAGTCTCCCTACTTGACTCCGGCTAGCGCGCCGCCGAACCTGGGGTCTGTGCGCAACAACCCCACCTCGAACCTTGGCAACCTCTATGTGCTCAGCAGTAAGCCGCCACCACGGAAGCCCACGCGTCGATGTCACCCCGCCACCGCCGCCGTGAGGCACAACGAGGCTGGCGTGCTGCCGAACCTGAGGATCCGGACGACCTCTACGTGCTCGGCAGGAAGGTCGGGCAGGCCGGCAGGGGCTGTTCAGCACCACACCTACCTCTTCACCGAGCTCGCCACGGGGATCGACTACGCCTACAAGTCCATCTCCAAGCGCGGGCTCATCACCAGGGACGACATCGACGACGTGCACCACGAGATCCAGATCATGTGACACTTAAAGGTGCATTTAGCTTTGGATTTGTGCCTATTGTATATTCATGCTCAGTCTATTATGATAAATGGTGATTAGTTCCACTGTATTCGTAGCTTCAATTCTTTCCCAAATTTACTTTCTCAAGTGTCACCAATTTTCTTCATGTGATCCTTTTGGAGGCTAGATCATGCTCGCTTCAAAGTTCAGTGATTAGGACCAGCAGAATAAACTGGTAAGAAAGATAGTTGAATTAGGATAGAGTTTGGACTGTAGACTGTAGAACCAACTGAAGACTGTAGAACCAATTGATAGGTCCCTGCAATTTAAATGGACTAGATATAATAGGCATTCTTGGCCATGTTTGCACCCAGGTATAGTGGGCTAAGAGGCAATAGATGAAGAACACTTTTTTCCTTGCAGATATGCGTTTAGGGCACTTTAGTTCATATTTTTGATGTGTTGAAATAAGAAAAATTAATTCTCATATTTCTAAATTGTAAGTCCATGCTTATAGTGTTTTTGGGAAGCCTACGGTCAGTGATAGAAAGTTTGGGTAAGATAGCATCACCCGCATGGATTGATTAAGAGTAGTAATGATGCACATGATTAATTGGTGAGTGAGTCAAGCAATAGTTCTATACTTGTCTGTTATGTACGGGCGCAAGTATAGGCGTCGTCGTGACATCAGACGCGCAGCTGAGCGCGCTGCTCACGCTACACAAGATGGCGCCACCATTAGTGGCTGAGATTTCAAAATTCAAACAACAGATTAGTTTCCATTTTCCCCAAATCAATAGTTTCCTTTCTATGCCTAAATTATAGGAGCAGATTAGTTTCCCTTTTTCCCCAAATCAATAGTTTCCTTTCTATTAGTATCCCTTTTTACCCAAATCAATAGTTTCCCTTCTATGCCTAAAATATAGGAGCCATTAGTGGGGGCAATGGCCTATATAATGTAATCAGACTTGGAGGAATGGAATCAAGTAATCAGTTATCACCAAACCTGCTCTCTCCCTCAACTCTCTCAAGCCACCGGCAGGGGCTCTCCCTCTCGGTGAAGGCCTGGAGCGCGACTACAATCTGCATAGTCGCGGCCCGGCGCTGTTAGGTGCTGAGGCGCTTGACAACCTGGTATCACGGTCACGTCGATCCTTACCCACCCGCTCCACCCAGTCATCCACAGCAGCCGCCACCCACTCTAGTCCACCACCATCACAACCTCCAACCGCCAAACCCTTGGCCATGGCAGAACCCACCATCAAGGACGTCATGGAGGCGCTGCAATCTCTCACCATGAAGATGTCCACCATGGAGGCCGAGATGGTGACACTGAAGGAGAAATCTTCCTCATCCGCGGCTGCAGATGGGGGCGTGCGCCGGGAGGGGCCTCGTGATCTCGATCGCCCCCCCCAAATTCCAGAAATTGGATCTTCCTCGCTACGACGGCAAGGCCGATCCAATGCTCTTCATCAACAAGTGCGAATCGTAGTTTCGCCAACAGCGTACCTTGGCGGAAGAACGCGTGTGGATGTCGCCCAGCTGTGGTACATCCAACTTCATGAGGACGAGGGCACACCTCCATGGGGGCGGTTCAAGGAGCTGCTAAATCTTCGGTTCGGGCCACCCCTCCGAGCAGCACCTCTGTTTGAGCTGGCCGAGTGCCGCCGAACTGGGACAGTGGAGGACTACTCCAACAAATTTCAGGCCCTACTACCCCGTGGCGGTCGCCTAGAGGAGGCCCAGCGTGTTCAGCTCTACACGGGCGGTCTCCTACCTCCGATGAGCCACGCCGTCCGCATCCACAACCCGGAGACCCTCGCCGCTGCCATGAGTCTTGCTCGGCAGGTCAAGATGATGGGGTTGGCGCAGCAGGCCCAGTCACCTAGCCGCAGCGTCTCCCGGGCCTGGCTGCCTCCACCGGGCGTGCAGGGTACTCGCCCTCCGCTGCCTACCCCACCGGCGGGTGCAACACCGCCGCCATCGGAACGCCAGCCCTTGAAACATCTGTCCCAAGAGGAACAAGCTGAGAGGCGACGCCTCGGCCTTTGCTTCAATTGCAATGAGCCCTACAACCGGGGACACAATCGGGTCTGCCGCTGCATCTTCTTCATGGAGGACATTGAAATTGAGGGCGCCGACGACGACCAACCATCTCCTAATCAGGGGGAGGACGCCCCTGTGTTCTCCGTTCAAGCCATTGTCGGGGTGCCCATTTACAAGTCACTGCAGGTGCGGGCATCGTTGGGCACTGCCACTGTCGTCGCGCTCCTTGATACGGGCTCCACGCACAACTTCATCGCCGAAGCCGCAGCTCGCCAAACCGGGCTGCCCATCTATCCCCGCCCCCGCCTCACGGTGATGGTGGCAAATGGGGAGCGCGTCTCCTGCCTGGGCGTCATCCGGCATGCCCCGGTCATCATCAAGGGCGATCGGTTCTACGTCGACCTCTTCGTCATGCCGCTCGCCGGCTATGATTTGGTCTTAGGGGCTCAATGGATGGTCACCGTAGGCCGAGTCACTTGGGACTTCATCGACCGCACCATCTCGTTCGCCTACCAAGGTTGATCAGTGTGCTGGTCTGACGTCGCGGCGGGGCCACTGCCGCGGGTCACGGCAGTCTCGGCCACGGAGGGCCTCCTCGACGAGCTGCTCCAAGCCTTCGACAGCGTCTTCGCCGAGCCTTCGGGTCTGCCCCCACAGCGGGCTCGGGACCACGCCATCATCCTCAAACCGGGGCTACACCTGTAGCAGTAAGGCCCTACCGCTACCCCGCAGCACACAAGGATGAGCTTGAGAGATAGTGTGCTGCCATGATCGCTCAAGGTATCGTTCGTCGCAGCGATTCCGCGTTCTCCTCTTCAGTGCTGCTCGTCAAGAAGCACGATGGGGCTTGGCGGTTTTGTGTCGACTACCGCGCCCTGAACGCCCTCACCGTCAAGGATGCTTTTCCCATCCCGGTCGTCGACGAACTACTCGACGAACTGCACGGCGCACGCTATTTCACCAAGCTCGACTTATGCTCCGGCTACCACCAAGTCCAGATGCGGTCGGCTGATATCCACAAGACGGCGTTCCGTACCCACGACGACCTCTATGAGTTCTTGGTGATGCCGTTCGGGCTTTGCAATGCCCCAGCGACATTTCAAGCACTCATGAACGACGTCCTGCGGTCGTTCCTCCGCCGGTTCGTTTTGGTCTTTTTTGATGATATCCTAATTTACAGCAGGACATGGGCAGATCACTTGCGCCACATCCGCGCCGTTCTCGACGAGTTGCGCCGCCATGTCCTCTTCATCAAGCGGTCCAAGTGCTCTTTTGGTGCCTCCTCGGTGGCATACTTGGGCCATGTGATCTCGGCTCAGGGTGTGGCCATGGATCCGGCCAAGGTGCAGGCTATCCACGACTGGCCAATACTGCGCTCGGCGCGTGTGGTGCGCAGCTTCTTGGGCCTCGCCGGATACTACCGCAAGTTCGTCCATGACTACGGCAAGATCGCGGCCCCCCTCACCTCACTACTCAAGAAGGAGGGATTCTCCTGGAACGACGATACCATGGCAGCCTTCCAGGCGCTCAAGGCTGTCGTGACATCGGCCCCTGTGTTGGCCCTGCCGGACTTCTCCAAGAAGTTCATCGTCGAATGCGACGCGTCCACCCATGGGTTTGGGGCAGTCCTCCTCCAAGATCAGCATCCGATCGCCTATTTCAGCAGGCCGGTCGCGCCCCGCCACCGCTCCTTGGCAGCGTACGAGCGCGAGCTCATTGGGCTGGTCCAAGCCGTCTGACATTGGCGGCCGTACCTATGGGGACGTCCGTTCCTTGTTCGCACCGACCATTACAGCCTCAAGTTCCTTCTCGATCAGCGGCTTGCGACGATCCCACAACACCACTGGGTGGGCAAGCTCCTCGGGTTTGACTTCACCGTCGAGTACAAGCCGGGCACCGCCAACACCGTCGACGATGCCCTGTCCCGACGTGATACCTGCGAGGAGGGGGAAGTCTTGGCTCTCTCTGCACCTCGCTTCGACTTCATCGACCGTCTTCGTCAAGCTCAACTTCAAGACCCAGCTCTCGTCGCCATCCGTGATGAGATTACCGCGGGTAGCAGGGGGCGCCGTGGTCCCTCCTGGACGACATGGTGGCTTATGCTGCCCGGCTGTACGTTCCCCCGGACTCGCTACTGCTGCCGGAATTGGTGGCGGCTATACACGGGGACGGCCATGAAGGGGTACAGCGTACTCTACATCGACTACGCCGCGACTTCCACTTCCCCGCCATGCGCCGGGTGGTGCAAGACTTCATTCGCGGCTGTGCAACCTGCCAGCACAACAAATCAGAGCATCTCCATCCAGCGGGACTGCTGCTGCCCCTGCCCATTCCACAGGCCGTGTGGACCGACATCGGCTTGGACTTCATCGAAGCTTTGCCCCGGGTGGGGGGCAAGTCGGTGATCCTCACCGTGGTGGATCGTTTCAGCAAATATTGCTATTTCTTTCCACTGGCTCACCCCTACAGTGCCGAGTCTGTGGCACAAGCGTTCTTCAAAGAGATTGTTCGCCTCCATGGGATGCCTCAATCCATGGTGTTGGACAGGGATTCCGTGTTCACTTCAACATTTTGGCGGGAGTTGATGAGGCTATCAGGGGCCAAACTACATATGACGTCAGCCTTCCACCCACAGTCGGACGGCCAAACAGAGGCTGCCAACAAAGTCATCATCATGTACCTTCGGTGCTTCACAGGGGACCGGCCCAAGCAGTGGCTGCGTTGGCTGCCATGGGCGGAGTACATCTACAACACGGCGTACCAATCATCGCTCCGGGACACCCCCTTCAAGGTAGTGTATGGAAGGGACCCCCCATCTATCCGGTCCTATGAACCAGGCGAGACGCGGGTGGCTGCGGTGGCCAAGACCATGGCTGCTCGGGAGGAACTTCTCGCTGACATCCGCACGCGGCTGGAACAAGCTCAAGCCATCCAGAAAAGGTTCTATGACAAGCTGCACCGGCCGGTCTCCTATGCCATGGGCGACTGGGTGCTTCTACGCCTCCGACAGCATGCTGCCTCTTCACTCCCGCAGCTGTCCAAGGGCAAGCTCAAACCACGGTTCGTTGGGCCATACCGCATCACCAAGTGCATCAACGAGGTTGCTGTCCGCCTCGAATTGCCCCCACGTGCCAAGCTGCATGATGTCTTCCATGTCGGGCTTCTTAAGAAGTTCGTAGGTGATCCACCAGCGAGGCCGCCACCGCTGCCACCATTGCTTCATGGGGCTGTGACACCAGAGCCAGAACGTGCTGTCCGTTTTCGCCAGGCGCCCGGTGGTCGACAAGTGCTCATTCACTGGAAGGGACAATCGGCTGCTTTAGCAACTTAGGAGGATATGGTTGAGCTCCGCGACAAGTTTCCCCAATTTCAGCTTGAGGACGAGCTGGACGTCGAGGGGGGGAGAGATGTCATGTACGGGCGCAAGTATAGGCGCCGTCGTGACATCAGATGCGCAGCTGAGCGCGCTGCTCACGCTACACAGGATGGCGCCACCATTAGTGGCTGAGATTTCAAAATTCAAACAGCAGATTAGTTTCCATTTTCCCCAAATCAATAGTTTCCTTTCTATGCCTAAATTATAGGAGCAGATTAGTTTCCCTTTTTCCCCAAATCAATAGTTTCCTTTCTATTAGTTTCCCTTTTTACCCAAATCAATAGTTTCCCTTCTATGCCTAAAATATAGGAGCCATTAGTGGGGGCAATGGCCTATATAATGTAATCAGACTTGAAGGAATGGAATCAAGTAATCAGTTATCACCAAACCTGCTCTCTCCCTCAACTCTCTCAAGCCACCGGCAGGGGCTCTCCCTCTCGGTGAAGGCCTGGAGCGCGACTCCAATCTGCGTAGTCGCGGCCCAGCGCTGTTAGGTGCTGAGGCGCTTGACATTGTCATAATCTCATAACGATATATTGTAAGAAAAGGGGTATTGGAGGATTTTTTGTGCATTTGCAATCTTGTTTTTGTTGTACATCTACTTAGTCTTTATTATAATATTGTGCACTTCAGGATGTTTATCAAGCCATTGTTATTTTCCCTCTCTTATTATCGTCTGTCGGCAACATGTATACTAGTGGCAAGATCAGTGCCTCTAAGGTGTGCCTTATCTGAGCGAGGTGGAGGGCGAGTTTCTATTAACTTTTTTTTAGACATGATGCACCCAGATTTTTTTCGCGGTAACTTTAGGTTCACATCGATTCTGTTTTTCTGACTGTGTTATCGCTTATCACTTTTGGAAGAAATGCAGGTAGAAAGATCAAAGATCCATATAGCTCTATCAAATGATACTATGGAAGGATATATATACCCCCTCAAAATTTAAGCTTTTCTTAATCAATAACCTGGAAATGAGAACTTTCTGAGCTTTGTCTGATGGTTGCTTAGGAACCATGGAACATACTGCAATGAAGACATGGTCGTCGAAAGTAGTGAGGCCAGAGTGCATCAATGTTTATATGTTTCGAGATTTTGCACAAGAGGTGTACATCATAAGGTTCATTTGAGTATTTTTACTGACATGAGGTTTCTGAAGACAGTTGTATCTCTCAGTTATGATTAATTTTAGTAATGTTGCATATGCCAAATCCTACTGTACTTGTGTAGGTTCTAATGGTTCATAAATGTGTCTTAACCCTCAACATTGTTAATTATGTAAATTTCCGTGTTTATACATGCTGCAGAAAGGACCTTCACAAGAATGTTGTGCGGCTTAACGGTGCATTTTTGTAGTCCATGCATAGACTATATATGTGTTTGTCTTTGTTCTCCAAGCATGATTCATAGCGACATCAATAAACTTATGGATCTCGGATATGTATGATGGATCTAGCCTTGATAAGTTATACATCCAGAATGTCCTCTCCATCATCACCTATAAAAAAGTAATATAAACACACAAGAACACAAATTAGTAAGAGAAACATAAACCAACATTTTCTAACCACTAAATATATCATGGATAAACAAAAATTGGTAAAAGAAACATAAACCAATCTTTCTTAGCAACCTTCTTCCAAAAAATAAAGATCAAAACCTTCCCCTTGTATTTTGTGAAATCTGGTCGTTCAATGGAAGTTGGGCTGCGAGCTACAGTTCCTCTCGGGAAGGATGAAGGGGTGAAACCCTATATCCAAAATATGGCTAAAATTAGAGAAAAATAAACAAAAATCAGCAAGAGAAACATAAACCACTTTCCTAGCTATACTCTTCTCTCTAACACATGGTGAAGGCCTAGTTCCAAAATGTAGCTAAAATTGACTAAAACTGAACAATAATTGGCAATTGAAACATAATTAAACCAACCGTTCATAGCAACTAATAAAAAAAATCTTAATTACCAAACCTATCTTTCTCTCTGTCCATGCATACAAATTAACCCATGCACCATTAATTAACCAACTAAATTTGTCTCATGGATAAACTAATTTGAGAACTAAACATTAAAAAGGAGAGAGGATAGACAAAATCTAACCATCTTAAGCAACCTCATTTGAGGAAATAGTAAAAATAACCTAACTATATTCTCTCTCACATGGTGAAACCCTAGATCCAAAATGTGGCTAAAAATGACCAAGAAAGAACAAAAATTGACAAGAGAAACATAAACCAACCTTTCTTAGCAAACTTTTTCCAAAAAATGAAGATCAAAACCTTTCCCTTGTATTTTGTGAAATCCGGACCTCCAAAATCGCTTGCAATGAAAGTTGGCTACGAGCTACAACTCCTATCAGGAAGGACGAAGGGGTATTTATAATACAAATTTCACTGGCGGTTAGCTTAGAAAACTGCCAGTGGAAACTAATTTCCACTAGCGGTTCTCTTAACACAACCGCTAGTGGAAATTAGATTTTCACTGGCGGTTCTGTTACACCAACCGCTAGTGAAAATGTACTATTTCCACCAGAAACCTAAACCCTAAACTGTTCCTTAAGCGGGATCCATCTGTTTATTTTCATTGGCGCTCTTTAAATGAAACCGTCAGTAAAAATTTGTATGTTCCATAGGTTTTGAGTTCTTTTCTATTGTTGATGTGCAGTTGCGAAATGCAAAGGAAATGCTACAAGAGGCCACCAATTATATTTTTCAACTATTTGTGGCACGAGTTAAGTCTTTCTCCCTTCTTCTGTAGGTGCTACAAGAGGCACCAATTACCACATGTTTATTGTGTATTTGTTCAGCTATGTCATAAGTATAGGTAAAATTAACTAATGATAAAAGAAATGACACCAGCAACCTCGCCACACACGCCAATTGACAATTGTAGATTGTGACCGTCAATCGGCTGCTGCTCACAGCGGCTACACCATTGTTGACTTTGCTACTTTATTGACACTAGCCACGCACGCTGGAGTACAGTGTAGGGTAACGACCTTGGGAACTTACTTTGCAGTCTGACGAAAGCTGCAACTTTTAGTGGTATGCAACAACATTAGACCTGATCTGGGCCATTTATACATTTCCTACGTTATATTAGGATTAGTGGAGAGGTTGTTAACCATTCTATGTTACTAGATAAACCATTTGGTAGAAACGAATGTACTGACACAAAAATGAATCTGTTTGATAGAAGCAGGTAATTATTATTTGCGATCCCCATGTTTCCCAGTTCCCTTTACGACAATTATTCAGTATGCAAATCTGAAATGCTACATCCTAATTCATGTGGGCACAAAGCAACGGACTTGTGTTAATATCACAGCGTGCTTGATTATTAGTTATCCTCATTAGCTTGCAAGAAATTAATAATAATTATATGCTTCGAGTTTGTGATTATTAGTTATACAAGCTTCTGAGTTTCAAACATCCAACAGTTAACATAGGTAGAAATATTCTTTCTACTGGTATGCCGTCTTATTGGATGCCTGTTATAAATGGACCTTTTGTGGGATCACCCTATAAATCTGTCTGTATTTTCTGTGCATACAGATTCTCTGTCCTGATAGAATTTTCATGAGAAAACATCCAAAGAGAAAAGTGTTACCACCACCTCCCGGTGCTCAGAGCAATGACAACTAAGTGATGAACAACGGATAGAAGCTGTTCATAGTGCGAAATCTGTCCGTTAATTAATAATAGGTGAATACACGATATATGTCTCTTTTTATTTTTCTTCCATTATGTGTTGGGACAGAGGGAATTCCTGTCTGCCTGTCTTCTACATATTAAAATAGCTATATAAAGAAATATTATAATGGTATAGAGCTGACATCCACATATTAGTGAGAAAGTTAAATGTCATTTTGGTATAACTGAAATGTTGGGTAATGGTAGTGTGGACAGGCGAGCAGGATGTTTGTCTCCCGGTCTCCCCCAGGGGAAATGGTTTTAAGATAACAAAGTGTCACGAACGGCACTACTTGACTATGCTGGGTAATTAATCAGAGTATAATCTGTAGGTGATGGGCCTATTATGGTCGTATTCCTACTGGGCTGTATTAGTCTATTTTTGTACTATAAATACTGGACAAATACTGGAGAAGAGGAAAAAAAGAATAACAGAAGTTACTCACCAGTTATCTTACCTGTTGATGTGCATCTGGAAGCTTGCTTTCGTTCTTGCGAAAGCTCACGACGGTGGTTCGCGTGCCACCGTCCCAGGGTTGTTACAGTGGTATCGGAGCCAATGTCCTCGGTGGTGGGTGTTCATCAACGTCAAGTGCGGCTTCCTGTGCGTGCAAGGCAGCGTCGTCATACTGGCGTTTGAACTTCTTCACCACATCGCCTATTGCAAAGCCCTCCGTCCAAAAGTGCTTCATCCTGAACGCCATGGCGGATCATGATCGATGAATGCAGGAGATTGGGGGCGAATGATGGAGACTCTATAGGCGGTTTACGCTCGACTCAAGGAGGTGGAACGCGCCCAACAATAATTGATGGTGTGGTCAGAGTTGGCGGCCATAGTCGCAGAGTGCATGGCGACCGAGCGGGTGAAGATGAGCCAGAAGATGGAGGAAACAGAGAAGATGGTAGCGCAACTACGGCTTGAACAGATGGGCAAAGAACTCAGTGAGAAATTAGATTTAAACATGGCATCATCAAGCACCAGTTCGTCCACCCATCAGACCAAGGAAAGAAAGAATTGAACAACAGTGAGTGCCGATGGGGGGCATGCAAGGGGGATAGGGCGAACCGCGTCACATGGAGAACCCTATCATCCACCCTTACCGAAGCTGCCCTTTCTTAAGTACTCCGAAGGAGATCCTATGGTTTGGTTGAACAATTGTTTGGAGTATTTCTCTATTTTCAGTGTTCTTGCTGCTGTGTGGAACATAATGCAGCCCAATGGTGGCAGTTTCACAATATGCATCATGGGCTAGGAGGTTGTCAAGAATTTTCTACAACAGTGGTGGAGAAATTCGGTGCTGAAACTTATAAAAATGCCTTAAGGAAGCTGTTGGAGTTGAGGCAAACTGATACCCTTGATCAGTACATTAAGGAGTTTGATCGGATTCAATATGGGGTAGCGGTGCAAAACCCTGTGTTCGATGAGATTTTCTTTGTGACTCACTTTGTACATGGTCTAAAGTATTATATTCAAAGTGTGGTCAGAATGCATATGCCTACGACGGTAGATCATGCAATTGTGTTGGCTCAAACTCAACATGATATTCTGGAGCAGGCCAATGGAAAGGGATAGCATCCACCGTTCCATAACAAGCAAGCTATAGTGGGGTTCAAAGGAGAAGGGAAGCAACCACCAGTGGGCAATGATCTGTCCAAAGAACAACAAGTAAGGGAGTTTCAGAGACTAAATGAATTACGTTAGGCTTGTGGTGAAAGATTTGAGCCTAGAAAAATTTCCAAATGCATGAAAAGAGGACCTGCACAACTCAATGCAGTCATTACTGAGAATGTGGAGATGGTTTTGACAGATGAGGTGCTGCAACAACTGGAGCAAGAGGATGAGTAGCAAGGGGTCTGTTGTCAAGTCTCCACGCACGCCTTATCTGGTACTACGGGGTGCAAAGTATGAGGATCAGAGCAGTGGTGCAAAAGCGAGTCATGGTGATGTTGGTTGACTCTATGATTTCCACTTGCTTCATTAGTGAACATATGGTTTAGAAGTTGGCATTACCGGTATATCCGTGTCCACCCGTAACTATGAAAGTGGCAAATGGGGCTTCTATGGTCTGTCACAAGATGGTTAAGAATTTGGAATGGTGGGCCAATGGTCACTTCAATCACACGGATATGAGAGTGTTACCCATTAGTGCTTTCGATGCAATTTTGGGGTATGACTGGTTACAAGATCATAGTCCCATGGAGTGTGATTGGAAAACTAATGTCATTAGTTTTGTGGATGAGAAGGTTCCAGTGATTCTTAAAGGAGATGAGGTGGAGGACTCATTGATTGTACAACAAGTATATGTATCTCATTTGCACAAATGGGAGAAAGGAAATGAGGTGTGGGCCTTTGTGTTGGTAGAAGCTAAGGTGGACCAACAATCACACCTACAACATGCAGATATTCAATGTGTATTGATGGAATTTGTAGAGTTCTTCACAGTTCAAAATCAGCTACCTCCATCCAGATATATGATCACTATATTCCTCTATTGCTAGGAGCTATACCTGTGAACTCCAGACCCTATAAATATTCTCCTTACCACAAAGATGAGATAGATAGGTAGGTGAATGATTTATTAGAAGCTAGTTTGATTACTCCAAGTGTGAGTCCCTTTGCCTCTTCAGTTCTTTTGGTTAAGAAGAAAGATGGATCTTAGAGATTTTGTGTCGACTACAGGAAACTTAATGACATGACTGTTAAAAATAGATTTTATATGCCACTGGTTGAAGAGATCCTAGATGAGTTGTCAGGCACACAATTCTTTACTAGTCTTGATCTTACAGTTGGATATCATCAGATTTGAATGGGAGAGACAGATGAGTTCAAGGCAGCATTTAAAACTCATCAAGGCCATTACCAATTTAGGGTCATGCCTTGTAACGCCCTGAATTTGAGAGTTTAATTTTTTCTTTCTCCATCACTCATCAAATTCGGGCCTTACCTTTCCTTTTTCTTTTTCTTCTCGCTATGCCTTATTCTTTTTCAAAGTTCTAGCAAGAATTAGCTTGACATCTTGTGTAAGTAAAACCCTAGGGTTAAATCTTTTGGTTGTTGCACCATGCCGGACCATGCATCTATTTTGTTTGTTGAGTAAATTTGTGAAACATGCATTTAGAAAATAAATTAAAAGGGAAAATCCTTTTTCCCCTCACTACACCATGACACATTATTGCCCACAGACTGTCTGATGGTAAAACACCTAAATAGCGTCGTACAGTCTGTCGGTAAAGAGTTTTAGCGACAGATAATGTGTGTCGGCAAAAGTCCTGTCGGCAATAAACTTTACCGGCAGACATAGATGTACTGACATACTATCTGTCGGCAATGGTTATATTTTTGCCGACAGACATATCTTTACCGTCGGACAGACTTTTGCCGACATATTCTTATGTCGACGGCTTGTGTGTCGCTAAAAGTCTATATGCCGACATATTGTCTGATGGTATTCCCTATGTGCAGTTTAAAAAAAGAATACATGCATATAAATATATGGTAATGAAACAAATAATAAACTGATTATGATGCACATTGCATGTCGGTGTTTTGGGTCCGACCGCACACCCAGGGTTGCCCCTCAAGGTGTTTTAGGAGTAGGACGGTGTCGACAACTGTAGCAAAACGGTTCGTGCCGATCGCACGAGGGACAATGGACAAGTTTTGCAGGTTCGGGCCGCTTAGAGATGCGTAACACCCTACGTCCTGATGAGTATGCTTGGTGGATGTGGCTACAAGAGAGCTCCCCGAGTTAAGAATACGGAGAGTTGATGTGGGTGGCTAAAGAATGGGTCGATCGTTCTGAAGGGGTGCCCCCTAGGCCTTATATACTCGACCGTGGAGCAGTACACATGGATAAGATAACAACAAGTGGCTAAAAGATAGTGAACCTCTTGAGATTATCCTTTACGTAATCCTCGCCTACTTATCCTCACGTGGCTTCGTTGCATGGAGGCTCCAGCGCGGGAAAGTCGGATCTCCGTTGCAGCCACTCACTCGATGCTATGGGCCGTCCGGGTTTGCACCAATCCGGCCTCACGTCGCTCTGCTTTGCTGGTTGTTTCCCCCCAGGCCCACGAAAGAATAACCTTACGATTTATTGGGCCCTTGGGCCTTTCGTGAGGTCCTTTACTCTTTTAGTGGACCCGGGGGATATCTATCCCCCACAAGCCCCCGATCTTTGGGTTAATTTAGAGGCAATCAACCCGAAGATCTCAGGTCCAGCTTGCAGGTGATTTGAAGAAAAATGGCTTCCTGTTGTTCTCTCCTGCTTCGATCACTTTGTTGACCAGAACCTAGTTTCGTGCCTGTGCCTTAGAGATCGGCATTCCCATTTGTAGGATTCTGAACTTCATTGGGTGCACCGGAGGTGCACCCAATGGGTGTAGCCCCCGAGCTTTGAGTAGATTTTAGAAAATAATCTACTCGAAGGTCTTCAGTAGGGATTATTTCCATTTGTGTTCCTTCATTTCGGTTGAAGATTAGCTTTTTAATCTTGTCCCATGCTTTAGAAATCAGCGTTATCCTGGCCTGGAATGATAATCCATGGGGTGCACCGGAGGTGCACCCAATGGGTGTAGCCCCCGACCTTCAAGTGGATTTTTTGAGGATAATTCATTTGAAGGTCTTCTTTTTATGTCCTTTTGCTGAAGATTGCTCTTTCTGCTTATAAAAAAGTTGGCATGATGTCATCCGTGCTATGTCATCAATATTATGCTTCAGAGGTCAGCATGTGTTTTGTCTTTTGCAGCCGAGTTTGCAATCCTTTCATATCTTGCTAGGTAGTGCAATTTATTCGCCCTGCGACTGATTGGACCTTTGATGGACGTTCTCTGTCTAGTCTTCAAGTCGTGTCTGTCGACCATATTTTGCACTCTGCTGGCTATATTTGGCTTCTCTCTAACTCTTGCTGATATCTCATTTTTGTCTTGAGGCATTCACTGCCTGCTCTGCACAGATGTGACCATTTTGAAAAATATGCTGACAATTCCTGGGCGTCCCCCCCCAATGGGTGTGGGCAAGGGACGGCTTGGTACGCTGAGTGTTTTAGCCGGCTGCTTCTGAGTTGTAATGTGATGGGACGGCGAGTGTAATCATACCCTTTGCGCTGTTGACTGGAGTCCCAATGGGTGTAGTGCTGCATGAAACGGCGTCAGCCGCCTGACGTGTCTTCGGACGGGTGGAAGTACATATTGAATGCTTTGCGACTGTTCAGTGACCGCGGTTGGAGGTGAGCGGTTGCCTTTCCCTTCTATAAATAACGCTGTTGCCCCTCTGGTTTCTTCACATCTCTTCGCTACTCCTTACTGCTTCCTTCTCTTCTTTCCCGCTTACTTCCACCATGGGCAAAAACAACAAGCGCAAGCGCGAGCCGACTCCTCCATCGGAGGATTTCGGTGACTCGGAATACTCGGAGGAGGAGTTCTCCTCCGAGTCCGAGGGGTCTCCGGCTCCCGTCTCTCCCCCGGCGTCGTCCGATGATTCGGACGACTCCTAGGGGATAGCCGCGGAGGTCTGGATGTACATCTGGGCCGTCGAGCGCTCCGGGCTCGAGGGCTCGGATGAGTCGGAGTACTCCTCGGATGAGGAGGACTCGGACGAGGGCGGCGAGGACGAGGACGACGACGACGACGACGACGACGACGGTGGCGACGGCGACGGCAGCGGCAGTGGCAGGGGCGGCGGCGGCGGCAGCAGCAAGGGCAGCACCAAGGGCGGCAGCAGCAGGGGCAGCACCAAGGGCGGCGGCGGCGGCAGGGGCAAGGCCAGTGGCTAGATGCCACTGGTCTTTTTAGATATTAGTATAGATTAGAAATAGTATAGTGAAATAATGTAGTAGTATTAGTAATGTAGAGTAGTATAGTGTAGCGTAGTAGTAGTAGTAGCAGTAGGGGAGTATCAACTCATAATGAGTTGATTTGTAAGTATTGCCACTTCCCTTAATGAAGAATGACTTTGGTTTCCTCTTGATGACTCGTTTTGTTTGATTATAAATCTGATTCTTTTGAGACAATAGACGAACAGCTTGATCATCATACTGACGCTTCCAGAAGTAGCCGCCGAGCAATATTGCAGTCTGTGTCGACGTTTTTAGAAGTAACGCCGAGCGACTGAGCACTATACCAGCATCTTAGAGGCAATGCCGAGTGATTGGAGGTCGACGCCGGCATTTTAGAAGTAATGTCGTGCGTTTGAACATGAGATCGGTGTTTTAGAGGCAACGCCGAGTGATTGAAGGTCACCGTCGGCATTTTAGAAGTAATGCCGAGCGGTTGAGCTCGAGATCAGCGTTTTTAGAGGCGACGCCGAGTGATTAAGAGTCGCTGTCGGCATTTTAGAAGTAACGCCGAGCGATTGAACTCGAGATCAGCGTTTTAGAGGCAACGCCGAGTGATTAAAGGTCGCTGTCGGCATTTTAGAAGTAATGCCGAGCGATTTAGCTCAAGATCAGCATTTTAGAGGCAACGCCGAGTGATTAAAGGTCGCCGTCGGCATTTTAGAAGTAATGCCGAGCGATTTAGCTCAAGATCAGCATTTTAGAGGCAACGCCGAGTGATTAAAGGTCGCCGTCGGCATTTTAGAAGTAATGCCGAGCGATTGAGCTCGAGATCAGCGTTTTAGAGGCAACGCCGAGTGATTAAAGGTCGCCGTCGGCATTTTAGAAGTAATGCCGGGCGATTGAGCTCGAGATCAGCGTTTTAGAGGCAACGCCGAGTGATTAAAGGTCGCCGTCGGCATTTTAGAAGTAATGCCGAGCGATTGAGCTCGAGATCGGCGTTTTAGAGGCAACGCCGAGTGACTGAGTGGTGACGTCGGCATTTTAGAGGCAATGCCGAGTTATTTTGAGGATAACACCCGAGTGATGAGATGGCCCACCAGTTTCTGGAAATAACTACCGAATGACCACGTGGCATGCTGGGATTTTGGAAATAACTGCCGGGTGATGACTGGGCGCTTTTTTGAAACGGTATCTGGTCCGAGAATATCCCATAAGAGCTGCACTTTTAGCCGCCTTTGCTTTCCGCGCCCTAGTTCTTGCATTCCCGCTTCCGAATCCTCTCTGCACTTGCCTCCAATCTGCTCACTGGTAAAATCGAGATGGCTCCCAAGAGGAAAATCGCAAGCTCGTCCACTGTGGTGATTCCTCCGATCGATCCCAACAGCCAGTTGCCTTTTGCAGGTAACCACATGTCTATCATCTCCGAAGCCGAACTCCTCCACCTCGTGTCCATCGGGGTTCTTCCTCCACGGGAACTCTGTTCTTGGCGGATTTGCCACGGGACTACGGTCCCGACAGAGGATACCCACGAGTCCGTGGTTTACGCTCCTTTTCTTCTCCGCGGCCTTGGCCTTCCTATTTCTCCCTTTTTTCGTGGTCTCCTTGATTTCTATCACATCAACCTAACCCATCTGAACCCTAACTCAATTCTGCAAATTTCCATCTTCGTCCACTTATGCGAAGCCTTTCTTGGCGTGCTGCCGCATTTTGGCTTGTGGAAACACCTGTATCATTGTCGCCCTGGGATGGCCGGGGGACAACATCAGTTGGTCGGAGGTGCCAGTTTGGAGATGCGCCGGGGACGGAAGACTGAATATCTTGAGATTCCCCTTAAAGACAGCATTAAGGGATGGCGTCTGGAGTGGTTTATAGTTGATAACTATGGAAATTCTCTCCCCCTCGGTCGGGAAGACAGCCAGACGTTCGTGCCCCAAGCTGGACCGAGTCGCCCACAGACGAGGAGGTAGCCGAAGCCAGTGTGCTGCTAGCTGAAGTTGGACTATTGAAAGGGAGAGGTTTAACTGCTGAAGCTATAGTTGCTGACTTCGTTTTCAAAAACATTCAGCCACTGAAAGATAGGGTCCACCCGGCTTATCTGTATCAAGGGCTAGCCGACCCAACTCGAGTTATCAACAAGAGAATCCCTTCTGCAGATTTGGTGAGCCGACTGGAGATGATTCTCAGGGGCAAAGTATCCAATGTTGGTGCTCCGGTGGCGTACTCGGCCTGGAATCTGCCTCCTGCCAAAGCCTTCACTCTTTTCGTGTCAAATCCACCTGCGACTGATGGCAATTTGGGCCTTAGAACGCGGCCCTCTGATGAAGAAGTCAATGCTTTGGTTGCCTCACTTGGGAAAATTCCTGATGATGAACGACAAGTCCATTTCGAGGTGCCTTTGGATCCTAATGATGCAGAAATGAATGCCATGCTTGATATGTTGGCTGAAGATTCTTCTGACGCTACTCCTGCTGAGACATTGGCAGTGGCGCCTCTCCCAGAGGTCGGTATAACCTTGGATGTTCAGAGACCTGTCCATGTTCGCTCGAGGCGTCCTTGCCGAACCAGTCAAACTGATCTTTCTGTTGATGAGCAGAAAAAGAAAAAGAGACGTATTCGGCGAGTATCTAGTTTGGATCAGGGTGCTGGTCCCTCGGTTCCTGCTGCTGAGGAGGTTCCTGTGCCTGAATTTACTGATGCTGATCCCAATGGGCGTGGTATGTCTGTTGCTGATCCCAATGTGTGTACTCCATCCGTCGTTGATCCCAATGGGGGTGTTGCCTGTGTTGCTGATGACGACGACAGAGAGGAAGAGAATGAGGTCCCTCTGACTCGGAAGAACAGTCGGCAATTCCTCGCCAGTGGGGAAAGTAGTGGAGTTCCTTCTCCTGCTTTATCTGCCCTCGTTGGTCTGCAAGAAATATCCCTGGCCGACTTTGATCAAACTCTTGAGGATATGGTCCCAGAGGACTTGTTATCAGGGCCAGTGGATGATGATGTAACGGAAGCTTGTGGTGCCGTGCCGGATGCTGGGTTGAGGTCATCTCGTGCCTCGTCAACCTTAGAGCGCGATCTCGAGGGTCGGGATGCTAACTTGGATTGTCCTGATTCCATGGAAGTAGCCGAGGGCCCGTCAACCTTAGAGGTGGTTACTGCGGAGAGTCTGGACCTCAAGAATGGTGCTGACACATGCCCAGCCCCCGAGGGTGTCGTCGGGGATGACTTAGCTCGGGCGAAGAGTGCGAGCCACTGCCCAACCCCCGAGGGTGCTGCCGGGGATGATCCAGCTCAAGTGGGCAGTGCCAACTATGACCCAGCCCCCGAGGGTGCCCAGACAGGGTCTCCTTCCGGCACTTCCATGGACGTTCACGCGGGGTCACCTCCACACTCTGGCTGCATGGTGGTGGCCCAAACTTTGGACCAGGGCATCGCTTTAGAGGGCAGCGTCCCCGCTGATCGAGTGTCTGGCTCTGTTGAAGGTGCTGAACTGATTCCCACCGTTCCGTTGCAAACTGCTTCGGGTGGTGACCTTGCGCCTGGTTATCAGCTGATTTCTCCTGATCTGGGGATTCCTTCATTCTTTTCCAACCTCTAGGTACTGTGTTGTTTTTTGGCTTGATTTTTACATTGCATGAACTTTTGCCATTGCGCTCATCTGTTCTTCTCATCAGGTTTTGGTGGATGGGATGACCAACCAGCTGAGATTGCAGGGTGCTCCTGTCCCAGAAGTGGCTTCGTCTCTTTCGTGTTGGAATCCGGTGTCACTTCATCGTCGTGTATCCGAGTTGGAGGCAACTAACGCTGGTTAGTGCCCTTTTTTCTTTTCTTCACGTTTGTTGTGGACTGTTTTACCTTCTGACCTCGTTTTGTTTGGTTACCTCTTGCTAGGAATGACTCGACAGATTGCAATTCTTGAGGAAAAACATTCTCAAGATCAGGCTGAATTGGCTCAGCGATGCACTGATCTTGAGGAAAAGTACTCTCAAAGTCAGACTGAGCTGAGTCAGGTCTCTGCCGCCTTAGATGATGCCAATGCGTTGAGTTCTTCCCTGCATGCTCAGCTTGACTCTGAAAAGGTGATATACGAAACTGTGCTTTGCCTTACTGCGCTCCTATTACTTGCCTGGTTTTTGAAGGAACCGACTTGTGCTTGCAGGAAGAAAAATGTATCCTTGCCGCTTCTCGTGACAATCTTGATAGGTTGTACCGAGATTCTAGCAATTCACTGACCATTTTGGAGAGAAGTCATCGCTTCACCATGGAAGAATTAGACCTTCATCGTCGTAAGCTGCAAGAATCCATGGAGGAGGTAACCCGACTTAAGCAGTTGATATCAGCGAAGGATGCTACTATCAAAGGGCTCCGGGCTTCCAAAAAATCCATTGCCCAGGAGTTAGAGAGTGCTCGACTCGCTGTTAAAACTGCTGAAGAAACTTCTGTTACTCTCAAGGCCCAACGCGACAAAGCCCTGGACAAGGCTATTCGGGCGGGACGAATTTTGATGAGGAGACCCGGCGTAGTCGTTCCCGAAGATATAAGGGCTGACGTGAACGCCGCCCCTGATTCCTCGAGTCGCCCCTCTTCGTCGGTCGCTCCTGAGAAAGATGTTGCAAAATAGAAAAACATTTCGCGTGCTCCAAGCGCGCGGTTTGAATGATTGAATATCTGTTAGAGGACGCCAGTTTACCATTCGAACGACATAATTACTCTCTCATTGTATCAGAATTTGTTAGTTAATGAGTTCAGTAGTAATGACGCGTGATGATTATGAATTTTGTTTGCGGGATATGGAAGTCATCCCACGAATTATATAGGCGTGGGCGTGTTGCACTGGTCTTAAGTTGCTACCAACTTTAAGTTGATTGTTGCGTTTGTAGGGCATAGTGGTCACCCTAAATTGAGTACGCGTGAGCATGTTGCACCACCTTAAGTCGTTGCCGACTTAAGTCGATTGCTCCGTTAGCAGGGCATAGTGGTCACCCCGAGTTAAGTAAGCGTGAGCATGTCGCACCGCCTTAAGTCGTTGCCGACTTAAGTCGATTGCTCCGTTAACAGGGCATAGTGGTCACCCCGAGTTAAGTAAGCGTGAGCATGTCGCACCGCCTTAAGTCGTTGCCGACTTAAGTCGATTGCTCTGTTAACAGGGCATAGTGGTCACCCCGAGTTAAGTAAGCGTGAGCATGTCGCACCGCCTTAAGTCGTTGCCGACTTAAGTCGATTGCTCCATTAGCAGGGCATAGTGGTCACCCCGAGTTAAGTAAGAATGCAAGTCAATCGTGAATGAATTGAGTATCCTTGAGACCTCTTTTTTATTGATGACATATTTCCACTTTACAGAGTACACCATCATCGTCCCAGCAGTTTTGAGGTACAGCTAGGGATAAAACTTTCTGAGGTGTTCTATGTTCCAGGAGTTCCCAACTTCCGTGCCATCCATCTGAGTGAGGCGATATGATCCGGGCCGAGTGACTTCTACTACCACGAAAGGTCCTTCCCATAAGGGTGATAACTTGTGTCGTCCCTCCCCCGTTAGAATTCGGTGGAGGACGAGATCTCCTACTGAGAAGAATCGTTGTCGCACAGCCTTGTCGTGATAGCGCCTTAGAGTCTGCTGGTACCTTGCTGATTGGATTACTGTGTTTAACCGTTCTTCCTCGAGTATATCTATGTCTTCCAGCCTGGTGGTCTCAGCTTCTGCTATGTTTTCAAAGATCAGCCTTGGCGCCCCAAACTTGAGATCAGCAGGTAACACTGCTTCTGACCCATAGACCATGAAGAAAGGAGTGTTCCCATGCAAAGCTCGACTAGGTTGGGTTCTGAGGCTCCAAACAACATAGGGTAATTCCCTTATCCACTTTCCTGCAAATTTTTCATTCTTATCGAAGATCTTTTTCCTGAGTGCATCTAATATCATCCCGTTGGCTCGCTCAACT
Source organism: Zea luxurians (assembly GCA_029449295.1). Lineage (NCBI taxonomy): Eukaryota > Viridiplantae > Streptophyta > Magnoliopsida > Poales > Poaceae > Zea > Zea luxurians. The sequence continues at coordinate 859,213 of JAOPSE010000028.1, read as the reverse complement.
TGCCCGTTGGCTCTTGGATGGGCTACAGATGCATACTTGATCTGAATGCTCTTTTGCTCGCAGAAGTCAAAGAATTCTGAACTCGTGAAGTTGGATCCTAAATCAGTTATGATGCTGTTTGGTATCCCGAATCTGAATATTATGTCTTGTATGAATTCCACGGCCTTAGCAGAGGTTAAGGAGGCAATGGGCTTGAATTCTATCCATTTAGTGAACTTGTCAATTGCTACCAATACATGAGTGTATCCCCCTTGAGCTTTCTTGAAGGGTCCAATCATATCCAGCCCCCAGCATGCGAAAGGCCAAGTTACTGGTATGTCTGCAGTTTCTGTGCTGGCAGGTGTTGTTGCTTTGACAAGTATTGGCAGGCCTCACACCTCTGAACTAACTCGGCTGCGTCGTTCTTTGCTGTTGGCCAATAGAATCCTGACCTGAAGACCTTCCCTACTAGTGTTCTGGAGGCTGCATGTATTCCACACTGCCCAGCATGGACTTCCTCCAGAAGTTGCCTTCCAGTAGATGGGAGGATGCATTTCATGAAGACACCCGATGCACCCCTTCTGTATAATGTCTCTCCAATAAGTGTATAGTGAGCCGACTGTCTTGCAATGCGCTCTGCCGAATTCTTGTTGTCTGGTTCTTCTTCATTCCTTATGTACTTAATGATTGGCCTTCTCCAGTCATCGGGATCTGACTCGGGTTGATCTATGATGTTGCACTCTCCCATTTGATCCATTGAGATACTTGGCTGCAGAATTTCTTGCACAAAAACCCTGGGCGGGACCTGAGTTCGACTGGACCCTAGCTTGGACAGTACATCGGATGCCGTGTTCCGATCTCTTTCCACATGATGAAATTCTAGACCCTCGAATTTATCCTCTAGCTTTCGGACGGCAGTGCAGTATCTTCCCATTGAATCGTTTGAGCAATCCCACTCCTTATTTATCTGGCTGATGACTACCAGAGAATCCCCGTATACCATTAATCTTTTGACGCCCAATGATATGGCAATATTCAATCCATGGATCAAAGCTTCATATTCGGCTGCATTGTTGGAGGCCGGGAATAGCAACTGGAGGGCGTACTTGAGGTGTTCGCCTCCAGGTGCAGTGAAGAGAATCCCCGCTCCTGCTCCCTGCAGCTTTAGTGAGCCATCAAAATACATTCGCCATACTTCTGCAGTCTCCGGGTTGTCTGGTACTTGTTGTTCAGTCCACTCCGATACGAAATCAACCACTCCGATGCGAATACATCTCGGTTATCTTGCAGAAACCGGACGAGCGCGCTTTCCTATTTGTCATCCAAACTGGAGCTGATGATGGCCGTCTTGCGCTCATCGGCGAACCCCAGGTTGATTCTCTTGGTTTCTTCAGTCGGCCGCATAGAGGTCGCGGTCTGAGCTTCGCTCGCCGGTACTGTGAGGTCCTCCTCAGGCTTAGAGTTCGCCATTGCGGAGGGAGCTGCCGATGGCTTGGCGGTGAGGGCTGCTTGAATAGCCACTCGGAAACATTCTGCGGCGCCTTGGAAGTCGGCGCGCACAGTTATGATCCCTTGCGGCCCTGGCATCTTCAGTATCATGTATGTGTAATGCGGAATGGCCATGAACTTGGCCAATCCAGGCCTCCCGATGATGGCGTTGTACCCGCAGTCGAAGTTCGCCACTTCAAACCTTAGGAACTCGGTTCTGTAGTTCTCCGGAGTTCCAAAGGTGACTGGCATGTAGATGTGGCCCAGCGGGTATTCCCCTTCCGTCGGCACGATGCCGAAGAAAGGAGTGTCCGACTCGTGGAGCTCTTTGAGATGAACTCCCAAGCCTTGGAGTGTCCGGGGGAAGGTGACGTTGATGCTGCTCCCCCCGTCCACTAACACTTTCTTCACCCGGCTCTCTCGGATCACCGGATCGACGAGAAGCGGGTATTTGCCCGGGTGGTCGAAGTTGAGCCATTGATCTGCCCGAGTGAAGGTGATCGGGTGCTCCGACCACCGGTATGGGGCGGGAGGGCCGATGGTCGCCACCAGTATCTGGCGATCATTGAGCTTTTGCTGTCTTCTGCTCTCCTGCGATCCGTGTCCGCCGAAGATGACGTTGACCTCCCTGTCAACGCGTGGAAAAGCTCCTCCTCCTCCTCCCTCCTCCTGCCGATGGGGTTGTCGTGGTTCATCTGGTCCTCCCCTCGGCGGAGGAGGAGGTAGAGGTTGGAAGGGTCGGCCATGTCCGACGGAGTGTTTGAAGTCTCGGCAGTTTCGAAGAGTGTGGCGCATGTCCTTGTGGTACGGGCACTGGGCGTCGAGGATGTCATCCAACGTACGTTCGCCTCCACGAGGTCCTCCTCGAGCGCGAGAGGCAGGTGGTCCGGCAGCGTGCACTTCTTCGCGTGGCCTCTTCTCCCACCGCTTGTCAGGTTGCTGGTTCGTGTCGCGTCGTGGTGCTGCCGGTGCGGGCTTCGCTCCTCCGATGAGGTCCTGGGCTCGCTCGTCGGCGGTGATGTAGAGGTCGGCTTCCCGGAACAGCTCCTCGGAGGTAGTCGGCGCCTTCTGTAGTATGGCTCGGACGAAAACCGAATCATTGGATCCTCGGTAGAAGTCCTCGATCACGGCCGCCTCCGTGACATCGGGGATACGATTTCTCATGGTTTGAAACCTCTTGAGGTACGACCGGAGAGTCTCGTCCCCCCGGCGCTTGATAGATTTGAGGTCCCACGGTTGCGCCGGCTTGTCGGAGAGGGACTGGAAGTTGGCGGTGAAGCGTCGACTGAAGTCTCCCCAGACGTCGATGCAGTGTCGGGGTAGATGTCGCAGCCATTGCAGCGCGTCTTGCCCAAGGACAATGGGTAAGTACGCGGTCATCACGTCTTCGGACGCCCCGGCAGCTCGAGCAGCGGTGGTGTAGACGGCTAGCCAACCCCATGGATCCTGCTTAGGTTCATATTTGTCAACATTGGATACCTTGAAGTTGGGAGGCCATTGGATGGCCCTAAGGCGCGGAGTAAGGGCGGACACTCCGCACGTGTCCTCCTGTCGTCGGGGTCGATGTCTGTCCCGGGGAGGGGAGTTGTGATTGTGATTCCTCGATCGTCCCCGGGTGGTTCTGCCAGTTGAGGCCGTTGCCGACTCAGTCCTGGTAGCTTGGCTCTGAGTCGGGATGCCATGATCCCTGTCATACTCCTCTCGACGACGAATCTCGTTCTCATGCCGCCGCTCTCGCGAAGCATTGATGGAGCTCCGCGCGTCTCGGCGACTGTTGATGGCGTGTCGTAGATCGTTTGGCGGGTGGGCAAGCGGTAGAAGATGGTTGGCCGCCTGGGTGAGCAGTCGTCGGTAGCCGTCGGCGTCAGGAGTCCGAGGAAGTCCTTCAGCTATCCGAGCCAGCACCCCTCTGACTTCGCTCGGCGTGTTCATGGCTCGGGCGAAGTCGGGGTTCAGATTGCGCCCGAAGAATGGATTCTCTCGACGTTGCCTTGCATCCTGCTCAGCCTGTTCCTGAGCTCGTCGGCGATCACGTCGTCGGGAGTTCCTTCGCTCTCTGAAGACGCGTTCTTCCGGGGTTTCTCCTACTTCCGAGACCTCGTCTCGCGAGACAGGTTGTTCTGGATTATGTTCTCCGGCTGCATGATGTCGTCGAACGTTCCTGCGCCGGTTCCTCCGTCGGCGGGACTCTCGCTGAGGCGGTTCCTCCCCGGGTACAGTCGGCTCGTCGTCGGAGATGACGGGCGATTCCGCTCTTCCGATGAAGAGGACGTCGGGGTAGAACGGTGCTGCCGTCGTAGTGATCTTCTTTCGGAGAACCGGAGGTTGCGCTTCTCCGGTATTTTCGGAGTTTGTTGGGGAAGATTCCTTTTCCGGTGGATCCGCGATACGGTGCAGAATTCCTTCTTCGTCCGCTACGAATGAGATTGTTCCGAAGCAGAACATAGATCCGGGGCGTAGGGTGATCTTGCTGTAGAAGGAGATGGCCATTGAGCTAGCTTGGATTATCGACACACCCCCTACCTGGCGCGCCAGCTGTCGGTGTTTTGGGTCCGACCGCACACCCAGGGTTGCCCCTCAAGGTGTTTTAGGAGTAGGACGGTGTCGACAACTGTAGCAAAATGGTTCGTGCCGATCGCACGAGGGACAATGGACAAGTTTTGCAGGTTCGGGCCGCTTAGAGATGCGTAACACCCTACGTCCTGATGAGTATGCTTGGTGGATGTGGCTACAAGAGAGCTCCCCGAGTTAAGAATACGGAGAGTTGATGTGGGTGGCTAAAGAATGGGTCGATCGTTCTGAAGGGGTGCCCCCTAGGCCTTATATACTCGACCGTGGGGCAGTACACATGGATAAGATAACAACAAGTGGCTAAAAGATAGTGAACCTCTTGAGATTATCCTTTACATAATCCTCGCCTACTTATCCTCACGTGGCTTCGTTGCATGGAGGCTCCAGCGCGGGAAAGTCGGATCTCCGTTGCAGCCACTCACTCGACGCTATGGGCCGTCCGGGTTTGCACCAATCCGGCCTCACGTCGCTCTGCTTTGCTGGTTGTTTCCCCCCAGGCCCACGAAAGAATAACCTTACGATTTATTGGGCCCTTGGGCCTTTCGTGAGGTCCTTTACTCTTTTAGTGGACCCGGGGGATATCTATCCCCCACATTGCAGGACAACTTAAATAATATGTAGCTCAGAATATATGAAAATTGATTACTAAAAGAATTGCAGGACAACTTGAATAATATGTAGCTCAAAATATACGTTTGGATTCCAACATATATTTGTTTAGAACACGCTTTCTGTGATGGACATATAAAAATAATAGCATACATGTTTCCTAAATTTTGAAGTGATATTTCAGTTTTATTATATGCAAAAGTATAACGATTCATCTAGCAAACTAAATTCTCTCCACCGGCTGGGTGTTACGCCAACAGCTACCATGCATGCGAGTAATCGTTTTTTCACACTTCAAGCAATCTGATCCTTGCTTCCAGCTCCTCTTCCTACAACATAGTTTGATAATATATCAATTACTTTATCAGCAGGTCCATAAACTCCTAACAGAAAATACAAACTGAAAGTGCAATAAAGGTTTATTAATACATATATTTATGTACTGAATGCACATGATTACAAAGAAATAGAACATGAATCATAACTTGAGCGGGTAGCAAATTTATCATAACAAAGGTATCATGGACTGAATCCTAAACATCATAACGAAGGCATCATGGACTGAATCGCGGTCATCATAACAACGACAAGAAACAGACTCCCAATTGAATCATGGACAGCAGGAACAAAAACGGACTTCTCCATACATATAAAGAATCTGTTGTTAAATATAGATAGACAAAACAGAAACACTGATTCTTGCATAAAGAATCTGTGGACAGATGCTCTAACCTCTTGCTCAGACTGACAACATTTTTATAGATTGCTTAATGCTTATCATGTGAATAAAATCACAAAGAAACTACCATGGACAACTGATTAATCCTCTAAAGTCATCAAGGACATCAACAACCAAAGTAGCCATTTATCTACTAGTACTGCTGCTAGCTGTTTCCTACTTAGCTAACAAGTTTGATCCGATTAATGTCAACGCACGTGCTACTAGCTGATACAGTGGTACTAATAAGCAGGCACAACTAATAAGGTGTTTGGGTCGATGCCACTCGAATGTATGTACTGGTCGAATTTTAGCTTTCCAACTAAAAAAAAATTAGCCATCTAAACAAAGACTAAAGCCATCAAACTTTGCTATAGGAGACGTTTAAGAACAACAAATGGGACAGTGTACAAAATATACGGAAAACTGATCTACAGCACGCCAGCACCAATGCCAAGTTGCATCAGTGGCTCAGCGCTAGATGGAAGCTGCATTGACCCTACACCATCCCTGTGCTGGTGCAATCTGGCACCGTTGACATAGTTTACTGTTTGTCAAAATGTATTGTTTTCCTTAGTATACATCAGATCTGAGACACTTGTGTCTCCTTTTAAAATATAAATTTAGAAAAATATTCAGCATAAAAAACATGTATGACAAACTAGTATTGTTTAAACTGTTGATCACTAAAAAACCATGATGAACAAATTATATTTGTGTATTTAATTGTAAGTGGTTTAAGCACATAAGGAAACAAAATACAATAAGGATTACGTAATGTACCACCCATGGAGTGCGGTGATGTCCAAGCAGCACATTCAAGCATTTCCCAGTTTGCCAATCAATTATTTTGACAGTATGGTCACCACTGGGGATAAAGCCAAGTTAGTCTATAAGTCCTTTGGTATTTATAGACCATACATTCAGGTAGTTAATTAACCTACTGTGTAGATGCAAGTACTCTCCCATCTGTACTAAATGCAGCTGCAATAGTTGCCTTCGAAGAAGGCGTGAGAGGGCAATCTTTGGGAATCCACCAATGCAAGAACTCTGCTTCAGCCCTGTAAAAGAAGGGTAAAAAAAGATGACAAAATTGAAGTAAAGCAAACAGTTTAAGACTTTATAAAAACAACTCGTAAATATGCATCTTGTTTTGGTAAGAAAAAAGACCACTTACCAAGAAAGGAGATCATGCTGAGCATAGGTGCCCCAAAATTTCGATTCAATAGGACAAGCATCAAGTCTTGGAGGTTTGGTCCAAAGATTTTTTGCTTGGTTTTTTGTTCGAGGTGTGAGCTCCCGCTGAGCTAATAGACTAAAAATGTTTCTGGTAATAAGATAGGAAAAATGAGTCACACTCAGCAGATGATTGTTGGCATTAACAGTTAAAAAGAAATTGTTTGGTAACAGATATAGTTCATTGGTGCCCTTCGACGACTGTGGTGGCGTGGGGAACATGGAAATTCTAACAGCAGTGGCATCAATCAAAGGTGTTATGAATTATGATAAGTCAACAGGCTAGGCTAGGCCGTAAAACGCCCCAAAAATAAATCAAGTGGCATCATTGATCCCTAATAGATCGAGGAAACATCGCGCCGCATCCCTTGGCGTCATCGGCATCGCATATAAGCATAAGCCAGGGGGCGAGATCTAGAAGCGGACGAATTGGGGGGGGCTCACCCGGTTGGTCAGCGCTTCTTGTGTTCCTGGACGAACTTGGAGTTCTTGAGGTCCTCCTCAGTGAAGTTGGCTGTCATCTTGGTGATGATGAAGCCGGTGATGGTGAACCCCGTGAGGAAGGGACAGTTGCGCTTCCACTCCCGGTGGAAGAAGACCGGCCACGGGTCGAACGTCTTCATCCTCTCGGCCTCCGGCTCCGGCTGCTCGTGATCTCCTTCCTCCCTCCTCCGGCTTCGCTTCTGGTGAGATGAGCAACGGATGGGGGCGACTGGAATTGGAGTTTCCTTTGATCTCCTCTCATGGATGCACCTCGTGGTCGTGGCGGCCTGCTAGGGTTACGACTGAATGGGCCGTGGTGATTGGCAGCCACAATCCTATGGTCTGTGGGCCGGCAACACACTTAATTCTGTTCTATTTTCATTCCATAACAACTCATTTCGATATTTAGATATCTTCGATGGATCGTGTAAAATATAGCATGCAGCATTGTTTTTTTACAAAGGGGAACAACCCCTATTTCATTACGAATCAGATAAAGACAACGTTCCATACATGACCAGCAGCCCGCCCGCCCGCACCTCGTCGTGGCCTTCCCGCCCGCGCCGACCTGCTTGCCCACGATGGCCTGCTCGCCCGCGCCAGCCTCCCCCTTCTCAATCGTCGCCGCTGCTGTTAGGTCTCGGAACACACGTGACAGCGCGCCGGCCTGCTCGCCCGCGCCGACCTCGCCCTTCTCTATCGCTGCCGCCTACTCGCCCACACCAGCCTCGCCCGCCTGCTCGCCCGCGCGCGTGACTCAATTGCCGCCGCCTGCTCGCCCGCGCGCGTGACTCAATCGCCGCCGCCTGCTGCTAGCTAGGTCGTGACTCGGGACGTACGCACGCGCGCGTGACACGGCGCCAGTTTTTAAAACTAGGCAATGTTCGATTCCTACGTAGTACTCACGCTCGTTATTAATTATTTTTTGCTATAGGATCGTGACATCCATTTACCGACAAACGATCTGATGCTACTTTTTCCCGACAGACTTTGCGCCACGCATAATCAGTTTTACCGACAGATGGACTGCCACAATAGCTCGACATTATTGCCAACAGATTTGTTGACTCCAATACAATAACTACCGACAGATAGTGTGATGGTAATATTTTGTGACAGACTGTCTGTCGCAAAACGTCTATTTTTACCGTCAGTTGTTTGACGCTAAAATTGTGTCATGGTGTAGTGCCTTCACTTCCCCCCCTCTCTCTTGGGTTGGTTGGCTGGCTCGCAACCCAGCTTGGCGTCGTGGCGTGACCCAGCCGTGCCCCCCCAGCGAGCGCCCCGCGGCCCAGCCGCGACTTTCCCCCTCTCTCCTCCCCCCCGTGTGGCCCACCCCCCCGTCTTGGGCTGGCTGGCGTGGCCCAGCCACCCCTCAACAGCCCCCGCCTCCCTTCGCGCGCATGCGCGCTGGGCGGTTGCCCAGCCGCCGCCGCCCTTGGTGGGGCCCACTTGTAAGCGTCCGACCGCCCCTGTTCATCTCCCCCACGACGTCGTTTTCTTCTCCCTCCTATGCAGCTCGTCTCTCTCTCCCCCAAACCGCCCGCAGTCTCCCCGAAGCCGCCCGTCCGCGTCGTCTTTGTCCTCGTGGTGAGCTCGCTTCCCTCTCCCTCCTAACTGACCACCCCATCTCCTCGTCGTGCCCCGCGGCCTGCTTGGCGTGGCCGTGGTGCCCCCGGCTCGGCATGGCCCCAGCCTGGCGCGGCCATGGTGCCCCTGGCTCGGTGCGGCCCTGCCCCTCCCCTCGCGCCCTCCCCTTCCCGTCGTGGCTTGGCGCAGCCTCGCCCTCCCCTCGCGCCCTCCTCGGCCCTGGCACGCGGCTCCCTCGCGCTCCCCTGGCGCGGCCGTGGTGCCCCGCGTGGCACGGTGCCCGGCGCGGCCGCCCGACGCGCGGCGCCCGGCCCCCTCGCGTCCCCCTCCCTAGTACAGCCTGGCCGGCTCGCTGTGCCTCGGCGAGGTCAGGCGCACGCGCGGTGCCCCCGGCATGGCCCCGCGTGGTGCGCGTGGTGCCTTGCGCGTCCCCGCCCTGGCGCGGTCTGGCCCTGGCGCGCGTGCGGCCGGCTTGCCCGTGGTGGCCTGCGCAGCGTGCGGCCAGCAGCGTGCCCACGACGAGGCTCGGTTCCCTGCGCGGCGTGGCCATGGCACGGTGGCGCGGTCTAGCTCCCCGACGCGCTCGCTCGGCGTGGCCCCAGCACGTCTGCCTCAGCGCGGCTCCCTGTGCGCTCCCCTGGCGCGCTGCTCTCTGTCCGGGCACCGCGTGGCCCCTACGTAGCGGCCCCAGCACGGCGCGACCTCGGCTCGCGTGGCCATGGTGCCCCTGCGTGGCGCGGCCCCGTGCCCGCGACTTGGCCCCGGCGTGCGGACTGCTCGCCTGGCGCAGCGCGTAGTGCCCCGCCGCGCATGTGACGTGCCCGTCTACCCCTAGACGAGCCGTCTACCCCCCTAGACGCCCCGTCTACCCCCCGTGTATTTTGTGTGCGTTGAGCGTGTTGTTTATTTTATGTAGTTGAACTCCACTTAGAATTGATCACGTTAATTATCTCACGTAGTTAAACGACGACTTAATTAATGTCGGCCAATTGGAATAATTGTAACTCTATTAGTGCATGTGATTAATACCTATTAGTATGACTAGGTAGGATTAAATGTTATAATGATTATTCGCAAAAACCTACACGTAGTATTTCTCGACTCTAACTTTAGCTATTGCGAATTCCTTTTTCTCTTTCTCGTAGTTACGAATGCAAATCATATGTCATGTGCATGTTCAATTGATCTGCTCTCTTGTATGATGTACTGTTTATTTCCCTAATTCAAGGATATGGATGTATGTTTGCACTCGGATAGATAACTATTTGGTTGTGGAGTCCGAAGAACTCGTAGGAGAAGACCTGAGCAGCAGCTGGTTGGTGGAGGCAAGTGTCCCTTGACCTATCTTTGTCCTATACATTCTATAATTCACTGTCCGCATTTACACAGTTTATACCTAAGGATTGACTAGCTTTTGTTTATCATGTCCTTGCTTACCTATTTGGGTTGGGTTATTTTGGTTTAGCTTCATGCTAGTGCTTCACATTAATCAATGAACATGATGAGATCTATCTACGATACGCTGTTTCCCTTCTTATTATGATGATATACTTGTGGCATTTAAGCACTACAAAAAACTGATAAATGTTCGTGGGTAAAACTAAGAACGTGGGTACCGACGTTCTTATATGAGTTAAGTTCGTGGGTGTAGTTAAAAACGTGGGTACCCATGTTCTTAAATTAAGTTCGTGGGCCTAGCCAAAACCGTCGAACTTAACTCATTAGAAACGTGGGTACCCACGTTCTTAATTTAAGTTCGTGGGCCAACTGAACCCGTCGAACTTAACCCAAAACACCTAAATCCCTAATCCGCGCCGCCCTGAGCCTCTCTCTCACCAGCTCTCTCTCACCAGCCCTTTCCCGCCCACCGCGCCGCCGCCACAACACCGGCCGCCGAACACCGACCCCGCCTGCACAGCACTGCGCCGCCGCCGCCCCAAATCCCTTCCTCAGCTAGCTGCCCCGCAGGCAAAGCTCACCGCGCCGCCGCCAAGGTCACTAGCAACTTCACGCCCGATCTGGACGTGCTCATTGTCAAGGCCACCAGCCATGACGACGAGCCGGCCAGGGAGCGCCACATCCGCGAGATCCTCCACCTTACGTCCGGATCCCGTGCCCACGTTGCTGCTGCCGTGGCAGGGTGCTCCCGCAGGCTCTCCCGGACCCGCGACTATGTGGTCGCGCTCAAGTCGCTCATGCTCGTGCACCGCCTCCTTGTCGATGGCGACCCGTCCTTCCACCGCGAGCTCCTCCATGGCACACGGCGGGGTACCCGCCTGCTGAACCTCTCCGATTTTCGGGACAAGGCGCACTCTGGATCGTGGGATCACTCTGCCTTTGTGCGCACCTATGCGCTCTACCTTGACCAGCGCCTCGAGTTCTTCCTCCATGAGCGCAAGCAGGGGTTCCTTGACAGGTTCCTTGCTTGACCACCTACAACAGCTGCTTGACAGGTTCCTTGCTTGCCGCCCCACTGGTGGCGCAAAGCAAAGCAGGATGGTGCTGGTTGCGCTGTATCAGATTGTGAGAGAAAGCTTCCAGCTCTACTCTGATATCTGCGAGGTGCTGGCGGTGCTGCTGGACAGGTTCTTTGACATGGAGTATGCGGAGTGCGTGAAGGCTTTTGAGGCATATGCTAGTGGTGCAAAGCAGATTGATGAGCTCTCTGCATTCTATGCATGGTGTAAAGATACTGGAGTTGCAAGGTCATCTGAGTACCCAGAGGTGCAGCGTGTCACTGATAAGTTGCTGGAGACACTAGAAAAGTTCATGAGGGACCGAGCAAAGAGGCCTAAGAGCCCACCACGGGAGCCTGAACCTGAGCCTGTTAAAGATACTGGAGTTGCAAGGTCAGTTCCTAGTGATTTCTGTGTCGTTGTGCTTTCAATCTGTTGACTGGTGCCTAGTGATTGCGGTGGCGTGTAGCGCCCCAGCTTGTCCCGCTCACGCTTCACAGCCTGCTTGTCCTGAGCTGCTGAGCCCACTACAGTAGTGTGAATTATTAGCCCCTGTACAAAGCATGATAACCTGATTATGAATGTATTGATCGTTGATCAATGAAGCCTTCATTAATAGACGTTCAAATTTTCTGATATGTTCTTGGAAATTTTACTGATGCCTGCACATGAAATTTTGAAACCTTTTAATTCCCTACCAAGATATAGATTGGCAAGTCACCAGTGCAAGATAGGCTTCCTTCCTATTGTTCTAGATAATGGAAGTAATCTGATAGTCTCAAGTAAAGAAGGAAAAAGGTAAAAAGATTGATATTTTAGACTAGGAAGTTGACACATCTGGATTTTCCTTCTCACATGACTTATGGCTCGATCTAATCAATCTACATAGATCTACCATTCCTTTGGCAGCCTTGCACTATAGTTGTGCTCTTGCATCTGTAGCAGTAAAATTTCTGTTGGAACTCGATGCATGGTGGTGTCCACACTCCACACATACCGAATAGAGAATCAATAGAATCATAGATGTAGCAAATGAAAGAAACGAACATTCATGTCCACTTGACTGGAGTTGTCTATGAACTATTAAACTCACACATCGAATTGAGTAACCATGAAGTCAAACGAGCCCCTCTGGCATGACACTTATGTGCTTGGTTCGTGATTAATGCTGTACTTCAAATCATTAGATATTTTCAGGCCGGTGCATATATATGTCAGTTATATTCAGAATGCTCACTTTTCTACTCTTTCACATCATGATAGTTCAAATTTACTCTTTCTACGAATATTATTGTCAAAAAGTTCCACTTTGTAAACGTGTCTATGTCCAAAGTGACTTGCATTTGACATATATATGAGAACCAACCATGCTGATGTGGGTAGCTGCTCAATCAGCTTGTGGTTGCTAAACAAACACTCTGAAGTTGATACATGTGCCAGATTCTCTCTTATGGGTGTGTGTTGTTTTTTTGGGACCTTATTAATTAGTGATGTTGGCAGGTAGGGTGCTGATATCTAGTTTTAGTTGGCATTTATTTTAGTTAGCCTTTTGTTTTGGGCTACTGAAGCTGATTGGATTATATTCGTTCAGGTGGGTGGTGGGTGTTGGAACAGTACTGTTTTGTCATAAGTACATACTATGCAGTGTATTGCCAAAGCGTGGTTGATGCTTGAAGTATTCTCAAAGCACATCATATATATTCATATTTTGTAGGTAGCATAGCTGTCTATTGTCTGGCATATAAGCATAATTTACCACGTGGCTGATTGGGTGCTGCGTCTTGAAATGAAGTTTGTTTTCACTCTCATGTTCATGTTCATGCACAAATATGGAAGCCACATTTTGTGTTTATCATGCTTTCCTATATCTTTGTGTACATGTGATTTAATGCAAGTTGTGTATTTATGAGAATTTTGGTTTATTTTGTAGGATTCCGGCTCTCATCAAGTGACTCCTCCCCCTCACGTTGACTTTGCGGACAGATGTCTCAATTCTAGTGGTGGAGCTACGAACAACAATCTGTGTTTGAACTTGTGAACTATGGATGTGAACCTGTGTGAATTTGTGAACTTATGTATTTGGACTTATATGAATTTGCGAACTTATATATTTGGACTTATGTGAATTTGTGATATGAACATATATCAATGTGTTTGAAATCTGTATTGTATGTGATATATTGTGTTGCATGTGATATTATGTGTGTCTAATTTTACATTTCTGTATTTTTTATTTTTTTCTGGAAAACGGTTAAGAACGTGGGTACCCACGTTCTTAAGGTTAAGAACGTGGGTACCGTCGAATTTAATGGGCAGCCCTCGTCGACCCACGCACGACCCAAAAGTTCGACGGCCACGTGGCACCGTCGAACTTAAGGTTAAGAACGTGGGTGCCGTCGAACTTATGGGAAAAAATTCGACGGCCCCCGTCGAACTTAACCTTAAGAACGTGGGGGCCGTCGAACTTACTTCTTTAAGTTCGTCCAAAAATCGCCGTCGGCTATATTCGTGGGTAAACCCACGTTCTTATGGTAAGTTCGACGGCCTATTACATTAAGTTCGACGGTGTTTCACCCACGTTCTTTAACCAGTTTCTTGTAGTGAAGGGGACTCGAGCGGTTTCTCGAGTGCCTCTCCGTAAGGACCTGTTCGTTGGATGACCGCATGGGAAAACAGTGCAACCATGAGGGTGGAATGGGACGCCCTTAGCTTAATAATTAGAGGAACTGGGGTGTAGTTCGCTTCGCCGTCGTGCCATTAATGGGGCTCGGTGTATGCCACTCGCTCTGCCAAGGTTGGTTTGCCCCATATGGAGGAGTGCGGTACATTTAGGAAACCTAACAGGCGGCTACAGCCTTGGGGAATCTTTGTAAAGGCTAGGTAGTGATACCCTGCCTGGCCACCTAGGTAGTGGTCAATGGGGAGTAGCTCTCTCCAGGCAGAAAGGGAATTACGGCTTGTGGGTAAGGTGTGCAACCTCTGCAGAGTGTTATGAAACTGATATATCAGTCGTGCTTGTGGTTATGAGCGGCCAAGGGAGCTCCATTGATTAGAGATACTTGATCAGAGATGGTTGGACTACAGGTGGTGACGAGGATGATGTTTATGACTATGGTAATGGTAAGTGGTATTCTTTCTGTTTGGAAAGGGTACTTTGGGATTAACAACTTGGGTAATACTAAAATCTGGCTCTCTCTACTAGTAATAATAATCTGACCAACTAAAAGCAATTGCTTGACTTAACCCCACATAAAGCTAGTCCACTACAGCCAAACAGGACATTTGCTGAGTATATGTTGATGTGTACTCACCCTTGCTCTACACACCAAACCCCCCCCTGTTGGGGACTTGTTCTCAAATACTATGAGTTAAGAACAAGGCAACACAAAATGTTAATGATTAAAGCCCCTCGTCCTCTGAAGCATTATCTCCCTTAGGATATAATGATCTTCAGACGAAGGTCATGAAGGACGTACCTTCATCATCGCAGTATATATTAATGAAAGAAGAAGCATATGAAACATGAGAGACAACATGAATAATTATATGACATCATTAATATATTTTTATTATATCATCATGGACAAACAAGAACAATATTGAATTACATTTGTACCTTCAGCTTGATAGAAGGCAAAAGTCCAAGCGTGAGGCACGAATGAATACAAGTCAGCGTGAACAGTATGGGGGTACTGTTCATTTATTTATAGGCACAGGACGCAGCCTGTGTAAAATTACATTCATGCCCTTTATGTTTACTATTGACTTAAGGACAATCCAACGAGGACTAGATAACCTTTTCCCCTTTAAGTCGGTTCCTTTTTCTGTCGCTGAGCCGAAGTTCCCTTGCGCGTAGCTTTGGAGCTGCATCAACCTTCGTTTCGACCATGATTTGCATATTGTGTATAGTTTTAACTCGAGTCCGAAGGTACCTGTACATATATTACACTTGGGAAACATTGTTAGATCATGTTTTTGAGGACCTTCGGAAGACGAAGGCCCCCAACAGTAGCCCCTCGCAGTATTAATTTGTTATAACAACGAATTCATACTGCGACATGAACGAAGGCCTTAAGCCGAAGGTCCGAAAAAACACCTTCCCTTTGCTAGAATAGCAATAGTTAATGACAGATGGGGCCATTCAAGTTGCAACGCACTGAGCGTATAAATATGAACCCACACCGGCAACATTTGACACACCATTTCTACCATTTGTGCTATTGTGTCAAATTTTTTAGCTCTTGCTCACTAGCTCTCGCCAGATTTTCAAGCTTTTCGAGCTTCGGTTTAAAGACGGTTTTCACCATGTCTGGGGAAAAGATGACTGAGGAAAAGATGACTGTGGAGACGAAGCTGACTGAGGAAACAAAGTTGTTTGAAGAAAAGAAAACTGTGGATCCTTTTATCCTAGGGTTTATTGAGTCTATGTCAAAAACAAACACAGAGAAGATTACTAAAGAGATATAGGAGGGTTTGTCTGAAGATACTGACGATAGTGATAGTTATGATGTGGAAAGTGGGGATGAAGATTCCGAAGATCGGCCCTGGCGACCAAGCCATATTGTCTTTGGAAAATCGACTATTAAACAGAGTCATCTTGACAACATGAGAGGAAGGTACTTTCGTGACATGTCTATCGTGAGAGTTGGCGGAGACAACATCGTCCCTGCCCCCAAGGAAAATGAAGTTGTTATCTACCGAAGCTTTTTTAAGGCTGGTCTCCGGTTCCCTTTGAGTAAGTTTGTGGTTGAAGTGCTGAAGATATACCAGATCTTCCTTCATCAGATCACCCCTGAAGCTATAATGAGGATGGGGATTTTTGTCTGGGCTGTAAGAAGTTAGGGGCTAGAGCCAAGCGCGAAGTGCTTCTGCAGTATGCACGAGCTTTTATATGAGATGAAGGCTACTGGCAAAGAACAGTACCACAACAACTTCGGTTGTTATGGATTTATTGCTCGCCCCAATGCAAGCCACCCGGTGCCAACATTTCGGAAAAGGTGGCTCGGGGCCTAGATGGAGGAGTGGTTTTACGTTAAAAATGATTTAAAGGCAAGGGGAGACATCAAAGAAATCATCCAGCGCCCCATCTGGTCTCGCTTCGGCCTCCGAAGGCCGAAGGTGGAAATTGACGACGCTGTTGAAGCATGTCAGAGGGCTTTTGGCACTGTTTGTGCCTTCATTAGCACAAGGGATTTGATTCAAGAGCATATATCCTTCAGGGTATGGCCACTTGTTGAAAGCTGGGATATGCCAAAGGAGACCATCGCCAATTCTAGTGACGGTGGTCTGGTTCGACTGAAGTATACCTTCAGATTTAGGGAGAAGTTTGATGAGCTAGACGACAACTGGCTGAAGTGTATCGAAGCTACCAGTGATGAGCTACTTGGAGCTTACTCCAAGGCAGAAGATAATGCTTTGTCCGTAGCCTTCGGAGGCCAGGGGAAGAAAAGACTGAACAGGGTCTTTGATGCGATTGGCTTCAAATACCCCGATTATCGTTACCCGCTGCGAGGGCAAGGAAAAAAGAGGAAGATTGCTACTTCGGCCACCACAGTTGTGCTGATGGGCAAAAAGGTGAAGGTTCTGACCCACCGGCCATGTTATATTGAACCAGCTATGGTGCCTGAATTTGCCGAAGGAGCCTCTTCAACTGTGAAGCAAGACAAGCTGCTTCAATTACACAGAGCGTTGAAGAACCAACTGTAATGCCGAAGACGCCTACAGTCGAGCCAGTCGAAGCTAAAGTTGATAAGGCTGAAGAGCCAAAGGTTGAAGAAATAATGAAAATGCCAGAAATTCTGAGCCCTCCAACAGAGGCAAAACGGCCTAAGGTGCAAAAGGCTTCTGCCGCGACTCCCAAGAGGAGGAGGATGGCCAACGTGCTGGATGCTGTGATGGAGACTACAAAGGCCTTGAGCCCTGCTCCTACGAAGAAAATTGCTGAAGCTGCCAAAGTGCAAGCCGAAGCTGAAACTGGGCAAGCAGAAGCCGAAGCTACAAAAACTCAGGCTGAAGCCGAAGGTGGGCCTTTAGCGCCTGTCGCGACGAAGCCTGCCGCGCCTGAGGAAAAAACGGCAGAGCAGATTGCACCTGAAAAGATCGAGACTCCTGCTCCCGAAGCTCCGATTGAAAATGTTGACTACATCATCCGACATGCTTCGGGGAAGAGATTGTCCGAAGAAGAAATTCTGGAAGCTAGACATTATGCGCAAAAGTTGAAATATCTGAAGGGAGCTTTAGTGTTTAACGGCACTAATGATGACGACTTCTTGTACTGTCTCCCAGACAACAAAGAAATATTCGTTTGCCGGGAGATAGGTAAGAGCATGGGATTTCCAAAGCTGGAAGATGGTCTTTCGATTTTGTCGAAGGATGACCTCGCTGACAGCCTAGCATACAACAGTATAAAGGTATAGGAGTTAGCTTTGAATTTGAGAATGAAGTATTTTATTTATCATGCTTAATTCTTTCCTCCTCTTTGCAGGGCTTAATTCTTAGTAATGCCCTTAGGGCGCAGAAGAATATTGAAGACGAAGGCTATACAATGGCTCTTAACAACCTTCGTTCAGAGGTGATTGAATTGAGAAACGAAGGTATGGAAAAAGACAAAATCTTAATTTCATTGGTAAACAAAGTAAAGGAAGACGAAGCTAGTTTCAAAGCTCTGGCCGAACCCCAGAAACTGAAATTGAAGACCTTCGGAGACAACTGGCCGAAGCTAAGGAAAAATGCACACTCGCACAGGCTAATCAAGAAATTAGCGAATATTGGAAAAATTATCTAGAGAAAAATGTTAAAGAACTTCACGAATGCAAGGAAAGGTGCTTCGAGAAATCCTTGGATTGCGTGAGAAAATTAAAAACTAGCTTCGCCAAAGTGGGTGCCTACTCTGCCGAAGAAAGCTTCAAACGAGGTGACCCCGAAGGCGTCGTTGAATGGATAAGTGGAGAAGCCGAAGCGTTTGAAGAAATTTTGAGATCGCGGGGATGTCTGCGTGTTTTCCGGTGTGCGGGGAATTTCAGCCATCTTAGAGAAGGCCGGATGCGATCACATTAAAGCCATAGCCCAGGTTGAAACTGCCTTCTCCGTGGATGATACGAAGGATCCTTCAGCTGAAGCAACCTTGATGGGCGGGAAATTTTACAATGATGTCTGGGTGAATGGTGGCCGAGAGATGGCCCATGAAATTATAAAAAAGAGTGAAAAAGACACCCATGACGCCTGAGCAGAAGCAAGATGAGCTGAAGAGGCTGCAGAGCGCGAAAAGCGTATAGGTATTATTTTTTGGGTTTTAGCTTTGGTATTTGTTTTGTGGCTTCAGATTAATTAATTTTTCCTACTTCAGCTGAACTATCTCCACCGCCGGAACCGTACGATCCCTTAGCTGATCCAGAAATGAAGGAAGCTCTGGACATTATAAATATGGCAGATTCCATTATCGACGAAGTTGTCGACAAACTTTTAAACGAAGTTGCAGAAAAAGTTCTCAGAGAAGAATAAACTTTATTGTAAAAACATTTCGAAATGGTCGATGTATGAGACACTAGAATGGACATTATGCTTCTGTTGTAACAAGACTGTAATATTTGATGTGTGTAACTTTGAATGGAATATGTAAATTATTGTAATTTATTTCTTTGCGATGCATGAAACTTACATACATACCGTTTTTGAGCCTTCGGCGAAAAAACACCTTCACTTCTTTTCATGCTTCGTGTTGGGGACTTGTTCTCAAATGCTATGAATTAAGAACAAGGCAACATAAAATGTTAAATATTGATGTCCTTCGTCCGCTGAAGCATTATCTCCCCAAGGATTTAATGAACTTCGGACGAAGGTTACAATGATAGAATTACGAAGGTACTACCTTCGTAATTAAACTCTTAAAAGTAATACGAGATAATGCAGGATATCAAGTATTAAAGATAAGTAAATTGAAAATAAATGATATCATTTATACATTTTGTAAATCTTAGATGTTTGAACATACTATTTAAATACATTTATACCTCTGCCTTGACAAATGACAATTTCCGAGTGATCTGATTGCAATTACAGGAATGCGTGAACAGTAAAGGAATACTGTTCACTATTTATAGGCACAGGACACAGCCTGTGAAGAATTATAATCATGCCCCTCATAAAAGTTTACAACAATGACTCAGACCCCTATGAGCTAAAAGGTCATTCCATCTTTAAGTCGGTTCGACCCTTCATCTTCGGACATGTTATAATACCGAAGCTTCATGAATGATGCCTTTGGCGTCACGTACAAGCGGCTTCAGCCGAAGCTGTTTCTTTCTGCAGGACCTTCGGCGACGAAGCGTGGTCCCAACAGTAGCCCCTTCACGGTGCTAGATCATTTTTCGTAACGAGCTTGATCCGTGAAAAAAGTCTCTTAGGCTTCAGGAAGCCGAAGGTCCGAAAAACACCTTCCCTGAGCTCGTTGTCGAGAAACGATACAATTTTCGAGCGCGTAGTGATTCCACCATGCGGGTTCACTATTATGGTTTTTGCGGTCCACCGTTCAGCGGGTGCGAGCAATCGTTTGCTTGGTGTAAAAATCCTGACGATTCACCTTCGTTCCTGCAACACTATATAAACAGACGGGTAGGTGTGAAGTTACCACAGCATTCATTGCTACCACACTGTTTTGCTGCCAAAATTTTTTACCATAGCCGAAGCTTGACTTTCGCATTCGAACGAAGCTCTAGTTTGGCGTCTGCTTCGTCAGAAGAAGGGCTTCAGGAAAGAGGTTATTAATTTCTGAGCAATTTTCAAGATAAAATCAAATGGCCAGAGTGCGCTCTACTGCTAGGGCTGAGCGCGAAGGAGATGAAGCTGAAGCTGCGGAAGCTGTCCCTATCTCGGAAGCGATGAGGCGAAGTGGATTGGTGACATCGAAGATCACCCCTGCTGCCGAAGCAGAACAAGCAGATATTGAAGAAACTGATTCTGAAGATGATCACACTATTGCAATACCAAGCAAGCCTAGCCACCTGGACTTCGGAAAGTCAACAATCTCCAAGGCTGATTTCCCGAAGATGGTAAAATCGGCCTACTTTAGCGAAGATGAGAAGAAGCTGATTCTCTTCGGAGGAGAGGAAACTACCCCGAAGCCAGAGAAGGATGAAATAGTGATTTTCAAGAGTTTCCTCAAAGCCGGTTTGAGATTTCCTTTGAATAGGATGACTGCCGATGTGCTAAAAAAGTTTGGTATCTATTTTCATCAATTAACTCCTAATGCTATTGTTAGGCTTAGTGTTTATATTT
This sequence comes from Zea luxurians, assembly GCA_029449295.1. Classification (NCBI taxonomy): domain Eukaryota; kingdom Viridiplantae; phylum Streptophyta; class Magnoliopsida; order Poales; family Poaceae; genus Zea; species Zea luxurians. The sequence goes on along the minus strand of JAOPSE010000028.1, from coordinate 838,810 downwards.
GGGCTCTCCGAAGCCAGGGGGTGGAGCCATTTGCCGAAGGTTTCTGCCGGCTACACGAGCTACATTATCAAACTAAGGCCAGAAAAGATGGATTACATGAAAATTTTGGTTGTTATAATTTTGCCTACCGGAAGACTACGAAGTTTCCTGTAATCAGCTATCGAAGCAAGTGGCCGGCAGGCTGGAAGTCAGAATGGTTCTACGTCAAAGTTGACGATGACAAGGAGAAGCTAGTACAGAGCCCGCTTGAATTGATATTCGGAGAGACCAGACCCCGCTGCAATATGACACCCGAAGGTCCAACGCAAATCATGTTGGCTGAATTCAGGATTATTGCTGAACACATTGGCACTAGAGATCTTGTGCAGGAATTTCTGTCGTTCAAAATATTTCCAACTATGAAGGAATGGGCTATGCCGAAGCTCAAAAAAGAGAAGAAAGAAGGAGAACTTGTCCGCCTGCCCTACCATTACAAGTTCAAGAAATATTTTAAAGAACCCTGCCAAAAATGGTTCGAAACAATTGAAGTAATGAGTACTGAAATCCTTGGAAATTATTCTAAAAAAGAAGATCAATTGATGACAGCAGCCTTCGGCACCCGGCCAAAACGAAGGCTAAATAGAGTGCTTGATGCTATAGGTTTTGAATACCCTGACTACGAGCGGCTAGACAAGGGTGCCGAAGGGCAAAAAAGAAAACGAGTGGCCAGCGTTTTAACTAAAGACGACGAAGATCAACCAGAAAAGAAGAAAGAAAAACTAGAGCCGAAAACAATTGTTCCAAGAAAGAGAAAAGTTGCGTCTCCGAAGCCTGCATCACCGAAGCCAGCATCTCGAGAACCAGAGATATTGGCCCGAGATGAGGAAGTGTCTGTGGCACCTTCTGCTGCCGAAGTGGAAGAAATTTTGAAGGTAATGACTGAATCTTTGCCTGTCAAGCTAAGTCCTCTGGCAACAGAACTGACAAAGTTTTTTCAGAAGGACAAAGAGACTTCGGCAGTAGAAAGTCCTACGGAGCCGAAAAAATGAAGAATCATTCAAGTGACAGATGTGATCCATGGGACACCGTCACCGACATCGGTATCAAAAATTGTTGTTGCCAAAACCGCTAAAACCGCCAAAGGTGCCGCAGCCGAAGCCACCAGAGTGGAAACCCCCGAAGCTGAAACCGGCGGAGCCGAAACTGCCGGGGCCGAAGCCGGGGCTACAGAAGATCCAAACCTGGAAGAGACACTTGAAGTTATTGATAATATACTCTTGAAAATGGCTGAAGAAGAAGCTGCTGTGGTCGCGGCAAGCGCAGCTACTGAAAAGGAGAAAAAGCAAGTTGAAGACGTTTTGGAAGGAGATTTTAAATTTCAAGATTTACTTGGACAAGAATTAACAGATGCTGAAAAAGAAGAGCTTAAAAAATATGTTGTATCTTGTGGATATAAGCCTGGGGCTATGCTATTTGGTGGAGTTAACGAAGGGAAACTGAGATGTCTTCGAAATTGCAGCGAGGCTAAAATTACTAAAACCATCTCGAAAAGCATTGGCCTGCCGAAGCTAGAAGCGAACCTCTGCCGCTACCAGTGACACCATATCGCTGGAAGCTTGCTTTATGCTAATTTTAAGGTAAAAAACATTATTACCATTTTATTATTATTATTAATTTTTAGGTCGTTTTCTAATGAAGACTGTTTTGACAGAGTATACTATTAAGTAAGGTTCTAAAAATGCAACAAGATCTCGAAGAGGAGAAGAACAAGATTATCATCAAAGATTTGGAAGAAAAAGTTGAAAATTACGAAGCTACTCTAAAAAAGAAGGACTTCGCCATCCAAGATTTTGAAATCATGGCTAAAGAGCACGAAGGTGCATTGGAAAAGAAGGACTTTGTTATTCAATCTATGGAAGGCTCCCTGGCCGAAGTCCAAGCCGAGAATGATAGCATAAAGAATGAATTGCTTAAACAATCAGAAAAATTTGAGCAGGAAAAGAAACACCTTGAAACAAGTCTTGAAACTGAGATGGACAAAAATTCAAATCTGCAAACATCCTTGAAAGAACTCCAAGAGAAATGCCTAAGCTTCGGCAGCCGATGCGTGCAGCGGCTGAAGGATGTGTTTCATTCTATTGGGGCCAGCTCTGAAAAATTTACACCTTCGGCTGCAAACCTGCCCAGCACATTAGAATATATTGAAGGCGAGGTTGATGCTCTTGATGAAGTTATTGGTGGGCACGCCGACTTCTGCGCCATGGTAGCTTCTCGGGGCACAGCTGTCGCTTTTCTAAAGGCCGGCTGTACGCATGGAAATATTGTGAATAGACCAAACTTCAGCTTATCAGCGTCAGATCTGATAGATATCCCAAGCTTGGCCCGAAGCATTGGAAATAGATTCATGACCCAGATCTGGGTAAATGGGGGGCGAAAAATGGCAGGTGACGAAGCTCGAAGTCATCTTAAGCCGGTAAGAAACTTATATTTGTTACTTTTACCTTCTCCTTGAAATTTGCACCTTTCTTATTCTGATCTTTGATATACGCAGGATGACGAAGCTGAAGTATGACGAAGCTGAAGTTTTGACGAAATATAGCCTGAAGCTTGATAGTTGCTTCACCATACTTTCCTGCAAAAATTCTGGAGAGACTTTTGTAATGTAATTACGGAACAACTCATGTAAATTTGTACATACCTTGTAATATATTTTGTCTCTGTTATCTTCATCCAATCTGCTTTGCTGTGGACGAAACTCCTCTTTTGAGCCGAAGGCGAAAAACACCTTCCCTTCTTTTCGTACACAACGAAGCATAAAATTTTTTTCTTTCGAAGTCTTTTCTCATTGCCGAAGCACCTGTCTTTTTCGTGTGGTATGATGATTCTATAGATGTCTAAATGAATGTTTATGAATGCAAATGACATGATGGAATGTATTGTGCAAATGAATATTGAGCCACATGTTCAAAAAATCATGATCACAGCCCTTTCATTCCGTTAGGAACGATTCGAATCTTTTTGCCGTTTACTTTTCGGCTTCACCGTTTACTTTTCGGTGTGTCAGCGTTGACTTTTCGCTGTAAGCCTCCCTTGGGAGCTTCTTCGCCTTTTACTTTCAGCGGAATCAGCGTTTATTTTTCGCTGTAAGCCTCCCTTAGGAGCTTCTTCGCCTTTTACTTTCAGCGAAATCAGCGTTGACTTTTCGCTGTAAGCTCTGCATTCCCTTAGGAACGACTTTTGAGCTTTTCCCTGTTTTCTTTTCTTTTTCCTTTGCATTTACATTTACATTTTTGGGGGATATCATTCTTATAGAATTGAAATAAGGAAAATTACATGTTGTGGCCCCATTAAAAACCTTTCTCCCCCTATGGAAAGGAAAAGGGTGCCAGAAAAAAGGAATAGAAAAAACTACATAAAGCTAAACATAATATCGCCGAAGCTCATCCGCGTTCCACGATCTAGGGATGTCGTTGCCGTCCATATCCTTTAATCTGTTGGAACCGGGTCTTGACGAAGATACTACCAAGAAAGGGCCTTCCCACTTCAGCTGTAGTTTGCCTACTGTGTCTGGGTTGGCCACTCTCCGAAGCACCAAATGTCCTGGCTTAATGTTCTTCAACCGAACCTTTCTGTCACACCATTTTATTGTTTCGGCTTGGTATTTATTAATGTTTTCCATAGCCTGAAGCCTGATCCCCTCTATAGCATCCTTTTCCACAGAGCAATCAGCTTCATCTTCGCCTTCTGCCGAAGCTATTGTTCTTATAGATCCTGCTTTGGCTTCTTCCGGTGTTATTGCTTCGTCACCGAACAATAGTTTAAATGGCGTAAAGCCTGTTGATCTTGACACTGTTGTGTTATGGCTCCACACCACTTTGATTAATTCTTATGGTCACTTTCCCCTGGGCTGATTGAAGATTGACTTCATTATTCCTGTCATTATGATCCCATTGGCTCTTTCGACTAGTCCATTTGATTCTGGATGCCGAACTGACGCAAAATGGATCTTTGTGCCAATTTGGTCACAAAACTCTTTGAAAACTTCGGAGTCAAACTGCGTTCCATTGTCCACAGTAATGGCCTTCGGCACTCCGAAGCGACAAACAATGTTTTGCCAGAAAAACTTTTGGACGGTGACCGAAGTTATTGTGGCTAAAGGCTTCGCCTCAATCCACTTAGAAAAATATTCCACTGCCACTACAACATATCTTAAATTTCCTTGTGCTGGTGGTAGCGGACCTAACAAATCAAGGCCCCACCTTTGTAACGGCCAAGAGGGTTGTATTAACTGAGTTAGAGACGAAGGTTGTTTTTGATCTCTTAAACATTTCTGACAACCTTCGCACTTTTGCACTAGTTCCGCTGCATCTGAAGCTGCTTTTGGCCAATAAAATCCTTGGCGAAAAACTTTTCCCAACAGAGGCCTAGATGCGATATGAGATCCACACAGGCCTGCATGTATTTCCTTCATCAATTCTATACCTTCAGCTCTGGACAAACACTTGAGCAACGGGGAACAGACCCCACGCTTGTATAATTCCCCTTGTATAATAACATATGGTCAAGCTCTTGCTTCTATCCTTTTGTTGTAAGCTTCGTCATCTGAAAGAAAATTACCCTGAAGGAAAGAGATGATTTCAGTTCTCCAATCTTCACTATAGACATGAGATATGTTGAGGACCGCTCTTTCAAGAAGCTCAACCGAAGGTGCTTTTATTGTTTCAAAAAATACATCCGAAGGTAAAGGCAGCCCGTGTGCCGCTGACTTGGCTAATAGATCAGCATATTCATTTTCTCCGCGAGGAATATTTTTGACAGAGAATCCTTCAAAGGAAGCCTCAATCCTTCGGACTGTATCTAGATATTTTTCAAGCTTCGGATCTCTTGCTTTATAGCTCTTGTCAATATGACCAGAAATAACTTGGGAGTCAGTTTTAAGAGTAGCCCTTCTGATTCCCATTGCCTTTAATTTTCGAAGACCCAAGAGCAGAGCTTCGTACTCAGCAATATTATTTGTGCAACTAAAATCAAGTCTTGCCGCATAACAAGTTCTAACTTTGGAAGGTGAAACTAACACAGCAGCTGCTCCTGCTCCGAAGGTTCCCCAAGACCCATCGCAGAACACTGTCCATGCTTCGGCATCTTTATTCATTTCTTCTTCCTGAGCCCCTGGCGTCCAGTCAGCAATGAAGTCTGCCAACGCTTGGGACTGAATCGAAGATCTGTGGACATAATCAATACAAAATTCATTGAGCTCTGCAGCCCATTTTCCAATCCTTCCAGTAGCTTCTCGGTTTCTTATAATATCCTTCAAAGGTTGTGAAGAAGGAACAATTATGTTGTAAGCTTGAAAATAATGCCGAAGCTTCCTGGAAGCCATCAAAACAGCATACAGTACCTTCTCCAATTCTGTATAATTTTTCTTTGATAAACTAATAACTTCGGACACAAAGTATATTGGGGCCCGATTTTTGACTTGGCCTTCAAGCTTCTCCTGAACAATTGCTGCACTTACCGCTGAGTGCGAAGCTGCCACATATAATAACAAAGGAGCCCCTGGCGTTGGTGGAGTTAGTGTTGTTAGATCTATTAAATATTGCTTCAGCTCATCGAAGGCTTTCTGCTGGACTGGTCCCCACTGAAAAACTTCGGCTGACTTCAGCACTTCGAAAAATGGCAAATTTCTCTCTGCTGATCTGGATATGAATCTGTTGAGAGATGCCAGTCTTCCTGTCAATCTTTGAGCCCCTTTCTTTGTACTTGGTGGTTCCATTCAAAGGATAGCTTCGATTTTGCTTGGATTAGCCTCAATTCCTTTTGTTGAAACTAGGCAACCAAGAAATTTCCCCTTCTTCACTCCGAGGACACATTTTTCTGGATTTAGCTTTAAACCAGCCTGTCTAAAATTAGCGAAGGTCTCCTGCAGATCAGCAATGTGATTATCTTGCTTCGTGCTTTTTACAATGATATCATCAACATAAGTTAGCACATTCCTGCCTATCTGAGAATGGAGAACCTTCGCTGTCATTCTGCTGAAGCTTCCTCCAGCATTCTTAAGCCCCTCAGGCATCCGAAGGTAACAATATGTTCCACTAGGGGTTATGAAACTGGTCTTCGGTTCATCCTCCTTCTTCATCCAGATTTGATGATAGCCTGAATAACAATCCAGCAGACTCATAAGCTCTAAAGAAGCTGCTGCATCAACCAAGGAATCTATCCTTGGCAATGGAAACTCGTCCTTTGGACAGGCCTTATTGAGATCAGTAAAATCGATACACATTCTCCATTTACCATTGGCCTTCTTCACCATAACAGTGTTAGTCAACCATTCTGGGTATTTTACCTCTCTAATAACTCCAGCACTGAGGAGTCTTTTCACTTCATTCCGAGCACCTTCGGCCTTGTCATCAGACATCTTCCAAAGTCTCTGCTTTCTGGGTCTGAAGGATGGGTCAACATTGAGCGAGTGCTCAATAACATCCCTGTTGACTCCGCAAAGATCATTAGCTGACCAAGCAAAAACATCTTTATTGTTGAACAAAAACCATATCAAGGTTTTCTCCTATTCCTCGGACAATTGAGATCCCAATAGCACCTTCTGCTCTGCTATGTCCTCACATAAGAGCATGGGTTTCGGCTGATCAGCCGAAGTAGCTTTTTCCCTTCTGAACTTGTACTGCTCACAAGCTTCAGCTCCATCTATGTTATGGATCGCTTTTGAATCTGTCCAATTTCCTTCGGCCCTTCTGGCAGCTTCCTGACTTCCATGAATAGCGATGGGCCCTTGGTCCGAAGGTATCTTCATGCAAAGGTAAGCTGGATGAAGAATTGCTTCGAAGGCATTGAGAGTACCACGACCAATGATAGCATTGTAAGGATACTCCATGTCAACAATGTCAAACACAATTTGCTCAGTCCTTGTATTGTTAACAAATCTGAAGGTTACTGGCATGGTAATCTTCCCAAGTGCTACAATTTGCCGTCCTCCGAAGCCACAAAGAGGGTGCGTAGCATCATGGATCTTGTCTTCGGGCTCTTGCATTTGTCTGAAAGCTTTAGCAAATATGATATCACCTGCGCTGCCTGTATCAACCAAAACATTATGGACCAGAAATCCTTTGATCACAAAAGAGATAACCATAGCATCATTGTGTGGGTAATCCTTGAGTTGAAGATCCTCTTGGGAGAAGGTAATTGGAATGTGAGACCATCTTGACTTGATGAAGGGTCCTTGCACCCCGACGTGCTGTACCCTCCTCTGTGCTTCCTTCTTCTCCTTCTTGTTGACTGGCTCTGAGCATGAACCGCCTGTTATCGGGAGTACCAGCTTCGGGGCCGAAGCAGCTCCAGCTCGATCGTTGAACGAAGCCATCAGCTCAAGAAAGTGGAAGTGTGTTGACCGGAGGTGGGCGCCAATGTTGGGGACTTGTTCTCAAATGCTATGAATTAAGAACAAGGCAACATAAAATGTTAAATATTGATGTCCTTCGTCCGCTGAAGCATTATCTCCCCAAGGATTTAATGAACTTCGGACGAAGGTTACAATGATAGAATTACGAAGGTACTACCTTCGTAATTAAACTCTTAAAAGTAATACGAGATAATGCAGGATATCAAGTATTAAAGATAAGTAAATTGAAAATAAATGATATCATTTATACATTTTGTAAATCTTAGATGTTTGAACATACTATTTAAATACATTTATACCTCTTCCTTGACAAATGACAATTTCCGAGTGATCTGATTGCAATTATAGGAATGCGTGAACAGTAAAGGAATACTGTTCACTATTTATAGGCACAGGACACAGCCTGTGAAGAATTATAATCATGCCCCTCATAAAAGTTTACAACAATGACTCAGACCCCTATGAGCTAAAAGGTCATTCCATCTTTAAGTTGGTTCGACCCTTCATCTTCGGACATGTTATAATACCGAAGCTTCATGAATGATGCCTTCGGCGTCACGTACAAGCGGCTTCAGCCGAAGCTGTTTCTTTCTGCAGGACCTTCGGCGACGAAGCGTGGTCCCAACACTTCGTAAAGAAAAAGATCCATGATTCATAAAGAAAGATATCCATGTTTCGCAAAGAGAGATCCCTTCTTGTGACAAGGCTGATAAAACCGTGTTTCCCAAAGCTTACTTCGTGCCTTAGCACATTTTCATTTTGACGAAGCATTTGCCGAAGATCAGCTCCGTATTCAATTCTCGTGTCATTGATGCAATATGATGTATGATGTGATGTTATGCGAAATGATGCGATGATATGATGCAAAATGATGAGGATGCTGAAGACACACACCCACACGCCCACACTGGAACACACAAGCTCTACATCCCCTTAGGAACGACTTTTGAGCTTCTTCACCTTCTATTTTGGTGATATAAGTTCTGCATCCCCTTAGGAACGTCTTTTGAACTTCTTCGCCTTCTATTTCAGCGGTATAAGTTTTGCATCCCCTTAGGAACAACTTTTGAACTTCTTCGCCTTATATTTCGGTGGTATTTGGCTCTGCATTCCCTTTGGAACAACTTTTGAGCAGAAAACTTACGCTGCACTCCCTTAGGAACGGCTTTTTGTATCTTTGTCGAATTTGGCTCTGCATTCCCTTGGGAACGACTTTTGAGCACGAAAATTACGCTGTGCTCCCTTGGGAACGACTTTTATAGCTTCGTTTTATGTTGGCTCTGCATTCCCTTAGGAACGACTTTTGAGCTTCGTTTATGTTGGCTCTGCATTCCCTTAGGAATGACTTTTGAGCTTCGTAAATCTGTGAAGAAGATATATTTCATTCTGATAGAATCAAAATCATTACAAGAAATTAAAACTAAGTTTTCATTGCTTGTTCCTTATTCAAAAAGTAAAATAGCCTAGAAGGTAAAAGTATTTCAGAAGTAGGATATCGCTCAGTATATGTGTTTTGATTCTGGTACAGTACTATTGACTGTACGAGCTTCAGACTCCTCCCTGAAGTCACGTTGTTGTTGGGAATGTTGACGCCCTTCTGGCTACTGGATTCGGGAATAGGTAGGCTGCAGTGGTGGTGGCGGTGGGAGCTGAGGCCATGAAGCTTGTGAATGGCTTGCCGAAGCAACAGAAGCTACAGGTTAGTTGCCCACATACTCTGGTATGTAAGGAGAGTGGCACGAAGTAGTGTGTAAAACCTGCTTCAGCTGATTCTGTCGAGCTTCTGCTTCGGCAATCTCCTTTTACTTCAGAATAGTGATTTGGCACGTTCTTATAGTGTGGCCCTTGTCCTCACCACAGAATAAGCAATAGATTTTTCTGGGCTGATCCCCATATCTTCCTCCGAAGCCCCTGCCGCCTCTGCCCCTTGGAGCTGGTGGCCTGAAGGAGCTTTGCTGCTGTCCCGAAGACTATGAGGTGTGCTGTGGCCTCTGAAGCTGGCTTCCTTTGTCATCATTCTGACTGGAGCTGTGGATTGATCTGACATGCCTAGGGTGGATTCTCCCTCAGAAGCCCCTAGTCATCTCAGAAAACCTGTAAGCTTCCTCCCTTCTCTGTCAGAAGTCATTATCAGCCTGGATGTACTCATCCATTTTTTGAAGCAGCTTCTCCAGAGTCTAGGGGGGGTTTCCTGGCGAAGTATTGGGCCATAGGTCCTGGCCAAACACCCTTGATTATGGCCTCAATGACGATTTCATTGGGCAGTGTGGGCGCTTGTGCTCTCAGTCGCAAGAACCTTCGGACATACGCCTGAAGGTATTCCTCATGGTCTTGTGTGCACTAGAACAAGGCTTGAGCTGTGACTGGCTTCGTCTAAAAGCCTTGAAAACTGGTAACCAGCATGTCCTTGAGCTTCTGCCATGACGTGATTGTCCCTGGCAGGAGAGAAGAGTACCATGTCTGGGCCACGTTTCAAACTTCCATGACGAAGGACTTTGCCATGACAGCTACGTTGCCTCCATATGAGGATATTGTTGCCTCATAGCTCATCAAGAATTGGTCTGAGTGCCCATCGTACATGGGTAGCTGGGGTGGCTTGTAGGATTGTGGCTATGGGATAGCCTACAATTCTGCTGCCAGGGGAGAAGCATCATCAAAAGTAAAGGTACCATGATTAAAATCATCGTACCATTCATCTTCATTGAATGAGCCCTCTTGACGAAGCTCCCTGTGTTGGGGCCTTCGGTCATGATCATCTTGAGTAAGATGACGCACTTCCTCAGTAGCTTCATCGATCTTCTTTTGAAGGTCGGCCAGCCGAGCCATCTTCCCCTTTTTCCTTTGCACCTGCTGGTGAATGATCTCTAGGTCCCTGATCTCTTGGTCCAACTCCTCCTCCTGAAGTGTTGGACTGGTGGCCTTTCTCTTTTGGCTTCTAGCCTCTCGGAGAGAGAGAGTCTCCTGGTTTGTGTCCAGCGGCTGCAGTGCAACCCCTGGCGCTGTTATATTCTTCGGCGGCATGACGAAGGTTGATGCTTTGCCGAAGATTGTGGAAGTGAGTACACCGGAGGTGGGCGCCAATGTTGGGGACTTGTTCTCAAATGCTATGAGTTTAGAACAAGGCAACACAAAATGTTAATGATTAAAGCCCTTCGTCCTCCGAAGCATTATCTCCCTTAGGATATAATGATCTTCAGACGAAGGTCATGAAGGACGTACCTTCATCATTGTAGTATATATTAATGAAAGGAGAAGCATATGAAACATGAGAGACAACATGAATCATTATATGACATCATTAATATATTTTTATTATATCATCATGGACAAACAAGAACAATATTGAATTACATTTGTACCTTCAACTTGACAGAAGGCAAAAGTCCAAGCGTGACACACGAATGAATACAAGTCAGTGTGAACAGTATGGGGGTACTGTTCATCTATTTATAGGCACAGGGCGCAGCCTGTGTAAAATTACATTCATGCCCTTTATGTTTACTATTGACTTAAGGACAATCCAACGAGGACTAGATAGCCTTTTCCCCTTTAAGTCGGTTCCTTTTTCTGCCGCTGAGCCAAAGCTCCCTTGCGCGTAGCTTCGGAGCTACATCAACCTTCATTTCGACCATGCTTTTCATATTGTGTACAGTTTTAACCCGAGTCCGAAGGTACCTATACATATATTACACTTGGGAAACATTATTAAATCATGTTTTTGAGGACCTTCGGAAGACGAAGGCCCCCAACATCCCCCTTCCCCAGGTTGTCTACGCTGCAACCACTGCTCATGATTTACTTGCTGGTCATATTAGTTCTGTTCTCACTCTTAAGCTTACGGTGTCTTTTGTAGATGGCTCGTCTTAGACACACCGTACGGAAGTCCATCATCCCCTTCTTGCCTTCTCGTCTCGCTGAGCATCCGCTTCGCCGTCCGGTGACTGGTCAGTCTAGCCATTTGGAGAGGCTGCACCACCGCCTGCACGAGGAGCAGGAGCTGGAGCAGCAGGGCTCTTCTTTCTCGCTTCAGCAGGAGATAGAGTCTGTGAGGAGCTGCTCCCCTGTTCTCTCGCTGGAGGCGCCCCCTGCACAACCACTGAGTGCCCCAGCCACTGGAGTAGCTATTGGAGGAGACCCCGATGACAGAGGTGGAGACAGTAGCTCGAGCTTCAACAGCGACATTTCAGCCGACCATGAGTTGGAAGGATGGGTCGCTCGAACCATCACTCGCGACGCTGCTCACGGGTGTCACTTCCACGACGCGCTCGACACCCTGCTACGCCAGGCACTTGACCGACGTACTTGGTTCATCGAGTATCGCTGTGTTGTCTTCCAGCACAGTCGCGGGGTTTACCCGGACTGCTGGGAGGCGACCTGCTTGGTGCGCCGTCCGGAGAATAGTCTCTGGGGTGCAGAGGTCTGCTCAGTGCACTATTCTATCTCTAAGCAGGACTCAGCTGAGGTGGCCATGAAAGATGCCGCACGGCGTGCGCTCTCGCACTACTGCTCAGTGTTCGGTGGGGTAGCCGATGGTCTCAACCTGAAGTACTACCCCCATCGTCCATCTGGCAGCACAGGAGGCGTGGTTATCTCACTTGTCGGTGAGGACAATCCTAGGTTGAGCAGCACAGTCAACCTAGCCACTGTGCTAAACACGAAGCTAGACCATGCATTAGACGAGCTGAGTAGGGCTCGTGCTGAGATCGCCCAGCTGTGGTCTGAGCGCGTGGAGCGTCATCACCTGGAGGATGGCTCCCCCGCTCCCGTCGGGACTCAGCACCCGTACCGCTCCCCTCGGCGTGGACACAATGCTTATGGCAACCCCGACTGCAGGACCAGGATAAATTTAGAACCATAGATCATCAATGTGGAGTCTTGTAATAAATGCTTAAAATATAAGTCTTAGTCTTAGTCTTAGTCTTGGTCTTACTCTTAGTTAGTCTTAGTTAGACAGGGTAGTTTGATTATCCTATGCTTTTATGTTTGTCATGATGAACTATGATGGATTTGAATATTTGTAATGACTGTCGCCAGGGTGTTGGCACCCCCTACACCTTGGTTTACCTATTAAATATTAATGAAATTAGTTATCTAGTTGGGAGGCCCTTTTTATTCCACTTTCCTCTTTATCTGATATGTTTGCTTACCTGTGTTGGAAATCAGTGAAGATATTTATCTGTTCAATATTGTGGAAGGATTTTATAATCTTTTCTTGTGCTGCAAGGTTTGCAAGATCAGTTCTGATGTGTGATTGCATTCTGCAGATGTCAGAAAATAGGTGCAGAGGAGGAAGGCGTGCTCAGCAAGAGCAGGCAGCACCGTAGGATGAGGGACCCCAACAGCAGCTGCCACCACCGCCCCCGATGACCATCGAGTAGATGTACCTAATGCAGACTCAGGCGGTGCAAGCCATCGGTCAGACTCTGGCCGATATGTAGAAGCAGCATCAGCCCCCACCTTAGCCTCGGATGCCTCAGATGCCTAGAGACAAACGTGCTGAATTCATGAGAGGTCATCCCCCAGTGTTCGCTCACTCTTCTGACCCCATGGATGCTGAAGATTGGCTGCGTACCATGGAGCGGGAGTTGCACACCGCTCAGTGCGACGACAGGGAGAAAGTTCTGTATGGTCCTCGTTTATTGAGAGGAGCAGCTCAGTCTTGGTGGGAGTCCTATCTCGCCACCCATGCCAACCCTGACACTATTACCTGGGAAGAATTCAGAGATAACTTCCGTAAGTATCATGTTCCAGCAGGTCTGATGACAGTGAAGAAGGAGGAGTTCCTGGCACTCAAGCAAGGGTCTATGTCCATCAGTGAGTACCGAGATAGGTTTCTGTAGGTGTCCCACTATGCTCCTGAAGATGTCAACACAGACGCCAAGAGGCAATATCGTTTCCTGAGAGGCTTAGTTGACCCTCTGCATTATCAGCTGATGAACCACACCTTCCCCACATTTCAGCACCTGATCGACAGAGCAATCATGATGGAGAGGAAGCACAAAGAGATGGAGGATAGCAAGTGCAAGACCAGTGGGCCTCAGCCTGGGAGCAGCAATCGCCCTCGTTTCTCGGGCAACCCACCTCAGCAGTTCAGACAGAACTAGTGCCCGCCCTAGCAGCAGAACTTTCAGAAGTAGTACCCTCAGTATCAGCAGTAGAATCGCCAGAGTAACCAGTCAGGAGGAAGTCAGTTCCAAAGGCAGAATCAGCAGGCACCTCGTCTTCTTGCCCCAGCAACCCAACAGAACATTCAAGCAGCCCCAGTTCAAGGCGGAGCAGAGCATGTTTCCACTGTGGAGGGCAAGGCCATTGGGTGATGCATTATCCGAAGAAGGCAGCCCAGTAGCAGTTAGGCCTTGGTGCCCCAGCAAAAGCAGAATGTGTCTCAGCCTGGAGCAGGCAACCGCTCCCAGCCACGCTACAACAATGGGAGACTGAACCACTTAGAGGCTGAAGCAGTTCAAGAAACCCCCAGCATGATAGTAGGTATGTTTCCAGTCGACTCCCATATTGCAGAAGTGTTATTTGATACTGGAGCAACGCATTCATTTATTACTGCATCATGGGTAGAAGCACATAATCTTCCAATAACTACCATGTCAACACCCATTCAAATTGATTCAGCCGGTGGTAGAGTTCGAGCTGATAGTGTTTGCCTGAATGTAAGTGTGGAAATAAGGGGGATAGAGTTTCCCGCTAACCTCATAGTAATGAGTACTCGGGGAATAGATGTTATCCTAGGCATAAACAGGCTAGATTAGTACCGGGCAATTATCAGTTGTGATAAGAGGACCATTAGGTTGATGTCCCCACTAGGAGAGGAAGTGGTGACCGAGTTAGTCCCGCCCGAGCCAAGGAAAGGGAGTTGTTATCAGATGGCAATTGATAGCAGTGAAGCAGATCCACTCGAGATTATCAAAGTTGTGTCTGAATTCCCAGATGTGTTCACGAAGGACTTACCAGGTATGCCACGAAGCGAAAAGGTTAGTTTGCCATAGAGCTTCTTCCTGGAACCGCCCCCATCTTTAAGAGATCTTACAGAGTATCCGGACCAGAGTTAGTTGAACTTAAGAAGCAGATCGATGAGCTGTCAGAGAAAGGTTACATCCGGCCAAGCACCTCGCCTTGGGCCACCCCTGTCCTATTCGTGGAGAAGAAGGATGGCACCAGAAGGAGTGCATCGATTATCGAGCTCTAAATGAAGTCACAATCAAGAACAAGTACCCCTTGCCCAGAATAGAAGATCTGTTTGACTAGTTGAGGGGAGCCAGCGTGTTCTCAAAGATAGATCTAAGGTCAGGTTATCACCAGCTCTGGATTCGACCTTCAGACATTCCAAAGACGACATTCATTACAAAGTATGGGTTGTATGAGTTCGCTATTATGTCTTTTGGCCTAACGAATGCACCAGCCTTTTTCATGAATCTAATGAACAGTGTATTCATGGATTATCTCGGCAAATTTGTGGTGGTATTTATTGATGACATTCTTATATATTCTCAAAGCGAAGAAGAGCACGTGGATCATTTGAGGATGGTATTGAAGAGATTGCAAGAGCACCAGTTGTATGCAAAGTTGAGCAAGTGTGAGTTCTGGATTGATGAAGTCCTGTTCTTAGGTCACATAATAAACAAAGAAGGATTAGCTGTGGATCCGAAGAAAGTGGCAGATATTCTGATCTGGAAAGCTCCAACAGATGCTCGAGGAATCAAGAGCTTCATTGGAATGGTCGGATATTATCGACGATTCATTGAAGGGTTTTCGAAGATTGCAAAACCGATGATAGCTTTGCTAGGCAACAAAGTTGAGTTCAAGTGGACCCATAAATGTCAAGAAGCCTTTGAAGCGCTGAAAGAGAAGTTGACTACTGTAACACCCGAAATCTTGTTTTGGGGATTAGTAGAAGAGATCAAAGTAAAATATCAACTAATGGATAATTATACTTTGGAATTCACCCTTTCTAAAATAAATAGTAAAAATTTAAAGCAATGAGAGTTAATATACATATATATAATAAAAGAATTGCAATTTATTATCCCCTTCAAGAAATATATAAACTATTCTCTTTTGAGTTAAAGTCACTTTTAGAATTCACATTAAATCCTTCCTTTCTTAAAAGGGTAAGATATACATTCAATATAATGACTTCTTTGGAATAAGTGGATGTGAATCATCTTATCTAAATAAATAAAATAATGAATAGATTAATAGAAAAATATATTCATGTATTCGTACCAAAGTTTTTACTGAACATGTATTTGAAATTGAAACTTGAATTCTGTTTGAATTGGGAATTTAAAAACAGAAATTATAAAAGAAAAAGAAAACAAAAATGAAAAACGCACCTGGGCCAAATCTCCCTGCGTTCGGCCCAGCCAGCCGGCCCACCTTACCCCCTCACGCGCGCACGCACCTTGGACACCTGCGGATGGGGCCCAGTTGGCGGTCAAAGGACCAATTCCTCTCACGTTTACCTGTCACTGGCGCGTGGGGCCCTGGAGTCGGATCTATCTCCTCCCCGTCGCGTGCCCAGGAAAATGGGGCTCTCCGTAACAAACCTCGCCGAGATCCCTGGGGTTTGTTCGCCGATTTACGCACTTCGCCCACACGGACTCAATCCTAGGCCTCTATAAATTATCGGCTGCCGCACCTCCCCTCAAATCCCAAACCCAATTCCGCGGAGGAAGCCACTTCGTCGCCATGGGCCACCGCGTTTGGGATCGGGTGCTGTTGTGAATGCGATAACGCCATCGCTGGGGACTCCCTGTCGGGCCCGAGAGCGTCGCTCGACCCCTAGGAATACTCTTGTAGCGCCCGTGTGGCAAATGACCAACTGTGGATGGAGAATTCCTCATCGGAGCATTTAACGTCGCCATGAATCCGCTCTCCTCCGTGGGCAGCGTCCCTGGCGCCATTAACCCAGGTATGAGGGACCTCCTCCGCCTCACCTTGGTTTCCTATGTGCTCCGCAGCAAAGTAATTTCAGGATTGGGACGTGCGGGGGGCAATCGCATGGGCGCCGGCGAGCTTCCGCCGTGGGTGCACCATCTCCGCCGCTCTGGTGGTCGTGAGGTGGAAGACCTCCCATGGTCGTTAGATTCGGATAGACGGTGGAGATTAGACATGGGAATACCTGTTGGGGGGATAGACCAGTGCCGTGGATCTCTGATCCCTCGGCCCGGATTAGATCGGTGATTCATTAAACCCTGACCGTTGGATCGGGATCTGAGGGTCCTGGGCATCGTACCGGTTCATTGATGAGTCCGGTGTAATCTGTGCCGTGGGCTGTTGATCTAACGGCCGAGATCTGAGAATACCCCTTCGCCGTGGCAATCTTCATAAAGAGCCCCTCGGTTTTCACATAATAAACCCGCCGTCCACGTTCACTGTTGACTGAGTCTCGGTATTTTTAGCCCCGAGCCCCCTGTGGTTCTGTTTAATTGAGGCCCAGTCCAGAGAGTTATAAAATCAGGAAAATGAATTAGAAAATGAGTTTTTAATATAAAAATAATTCCTAGAATTTATATAATTCATAGAAAATGCATATGAACTCCAAATTAATCCATTCCACTTCCTATAATTTTGTAATATTATTGTTTATCAATTAGTGCCACTGGTTTTACATAAAAGTCACATTAAAATTGTTATCTTAATTAATCTTGTACTAAGCACATAAAACCTTTGAAAACTCATAACTTAAAATCTATAATTCCAAAATTAATAATTCTTGTTCCTGTGATCTTATTTCAATATGTAGATGATTAATATGTATTTTGCATATATGTTTGGTGTAATGTTAATTTTGCCTATACCCTGTATGTTTGTATTGCTACGACTAGCAGTGAGGTCACGAGAATCTGAAGATCATCCTGGTACCTGGAATCTCAAGGCCCAGGCAAGTTGTGCCCTTGATCACTTCTTTTTACCCACTCATGTTCTAATTAATCATAATGATCTGCATAGGTTAATTTTGATGGGACCCAATAGGTTACCCTAGTTTGTCTATCTTTATACCTTGTTTACCACTGAACTTCCTGGGTAGTACTTGCTAGTGCTATATGTGGTTTTGGGTATGAAGATTACACTATTCATGATTATACTTTTGTTATCAGTTGTTATTTATGGTTCATGTTAAGATCATTATGTTAATTGGAACATGGAGAACCACCCGGGAAAACAGTGCTACCACAAGGGTGGAATGGGACGCCCTTGGCTGATTAATTAGGAAAGCTAGTGGAAGACTACCTTACCCGAAAGGGGCAAGGGCAGTAGGGGAGAGGTCAGTGTAGGGAGGCCCTCGGGAGGATTTTGCTGCGATGGCGGTCCTGCAAGGGATTCCTGCACTGGATCTTCCTATAAACTGTAGCGGGTTTTCGGAAGCTAGTGGAACTTTGTAAAGGCCTCGTAGTGGATCCCTAGCCATTCACCTCGGAAGTGTCTAAGGGCTTTGCAAACCCTGGCGACATGGGATACACGACTTGTGGGTAAAGATGCGCAACCTCTGCAGAGTGTAAAACTGGTATACTAGCCGTGCTCACGGTCATGAGCAGCTCGGACACTCACATGATTAAATTATGGAACTTAAACTCAATTTGTCATACGCATTGCATCGCAGGTGAAGTAGTTACTTTTGTTCTACTATTTAATTGGGCTGGTATTTACTTATACTTAGTAACTGCTAATAAAATTTTGACCAACTTTAAAAGCAGTGCTCAGCTCTAACCATCTTCTTTGGTAAGCCTTACACTTCACGTGAGCTCCCACCTTTGGCGAGTTCATGCACATTATTCCCCACAACTTGTTGAGCGATGAACGTATGTGAGCTCACTCTTGCTGTCTCACACACCCCACAGGTCAAGAGCAGGTACCACAGGATGAAGCGCATGGAGGATGCTGTGATGAGTTCGTGAGAGGTCTAGGTCGTCGTCTCCCAGTCAACTTTTGGGTTGCTGGACCGTTGTCTCCTTATAATGTAATTATTTACTTTGTATAGAACTCCTGTTATGTATAAAGATGTGACATTCGATCCTGTGCCACTATACATCATATGTATGAGACTTGGTCCCAGCATACCTGGTGTTTTATGTTAACCCCGGGTTTTGGACCCCTAAAATCCGGGTGTTACAGAAGTGGTATCAGAGGAATGTTGACTGTAGGACGAAACCTAGATAGAACTGGATAACCCTTATCTACTTACCTTACTCTGATTCTTTTCTAAACTTATCTTAATCTCTTCTCATCTAATTCCGCTTACTCTGATTATTCTTATCTTTTCTTTCTAAAAGACAAATGTGGATTTTACACTTTGAAATCCCATGCCTAAAGTGACCTTTAGGAATAGGAGACCTATTCTTAGGAACAAAAACAAAACTATTTTTATAGATATCTATGAACTTGAATGTTTGTTCTTATGATACTTGTTTGATTTGGATCTTTGATTGAGTGTGATGAGTTATGGAGGAATGTCCACAATTACATCTGCATATACATATAGGAAAAAAATGCTTATAAAAATAAATAGACAAACTAGATTATCCCTCATTAAAGTATCTAGCCTAACAATATCCATCTCATCTTGAAAGATTCTATCCTACACTCATAGATCCATCTTATCTTAAAAGATACTCATCTTATCTTGAAAAGATCTTATGTCACCCTAATAGATCTAATTGACCTCAAAAGATTCTACCTTATCCTTATGGATTAATCTTGCCCTAATTAGCATATTTATCCCACTCTAGAATAACAACCATGATCTAATCCAAAATAATCAGATCTTAACTAGTTTAATCTAGTCATACCAACCTAATCTAGATTTTATCTAATCTATTATGATCTAATCTAGTGTGAGTTACTTAATGCTGGTACAATGGATAAGGCCATACTCCACATTCACTTAAGTCTAAATTGGTGACTTAGAGCAACTAAGCCCTACACAACAACTTGACCTACACAATGGGTTACATAACCTTTCCAAACCAATCAGAAGCAAAATAACCGAACCAGATTCTGACTAATCTCATAGCCACCTACTAAACTAACCTAATGTGGTCCACTTAAATAGATTAGTGATACTGGTAGAAGAGATTAGACCGTACTAGCCAGGTGATAACTTAGCACATTAAACTAACTCAACCATGAGCAGAAGATCTAACTCAACCAATAGATTCATAATGGATTGCATGATCTATTTATCCCCACCTGACATCAAATAAACTTTTGATCTACATCATGTAGTCTATCTCATCCATATCTATCTTAACCACGTTCCCCAACTCCAATGATATACACTAACCTCGAATCAATGAGACAAGACCAGAGAAGATGATCAACTTCATCAAGAAAGGATGAGCACCAACTCAAGTCTTCAAGGATCAAGTGAGGTCACCAAGATGAGTCAAGATCCACAATCTTGGATGAAGTCTTTTCTTATCCTACTCTTTCTTATCCCAAACCTATATATGCCCTAAAGACATCTTCTATCCTATAATAAAGTGGACATACATATATACACCCATGCTTTCCTAACCACCAGTTCCACCAAGATACATAAACATATTTATATATTACTACTATTAGTAAGATCTAAGTGTTACCTTAGTTAGTAGCTAGTATTTTACTATATTTAGAATAATAATAAGGTCTATCTGACCCCATGTGTTGCTAATAAATAATGCATCATGCTGAGATTTTGTTTGTGCATATGTTGGAGATAACATAAGTTATGCACCCTTTTCTTACAAATCTCGAGGGCGAGATTATTTTTAAGGGGGGTAGGATTTGTAACACCCGAAATCTTGTTTTGGGGATTAGTAGAAGAGATCAAAGTAAAATATCAACTAATGGATAATTATACTTTGGAATTCACCCTTTCTAAAATAAATAGTAAAAATTTAAAGCAATGAGAGTTAATATACATATATATAATAAAAGAATTGCAATTTATTATCCCCTTCAAGAAATATATAAACTATTCTCTTTTGAGTTAAAGTCACTTTTAGAATTCACATTAAATCCTTCCTTTCTTAAAAGGGTAAGATATACATTCAATATAATGACTTCTTTGGAATAAGTGGATGTGAATCATCTTATCTAAATAAATAAAATAATGAATAGATTAATAGAAAAATATATTCATGTATTCGTACCAAAGTTTTTACTGAACATGTATTTGAAATTGAAACTTGAATTCTGTTTGAATTGGGAATTTAAAAACAGAAATTATAAAAGAAAAAGAAAACAAAAATGAAAAACGCACCTGGGCCAAATCTCCCTGCGTTCGGCCCAGCCAGCCGGCCCACCTTACCCCCTCACGCGCGCACGCGCCTTGGACACCTGCGGATGGGGCCCAGTTGGCGGTCAAAGGACCAATTCCTCTCACGTTTACCTGTCACTGGCGCGTGGGGCCCTGGAGTCGGATCTATCTCCTCCCCGTCGCGTGCCCAGGAAAATGGGGCTCTCCGTAACAAACCTCGCCGAGATCCCTGGG
Organism: Zea luxurians; assembly: GCA_029449295.1. Lineage (NCBI taxonomy): Eukaryota > Viridiplantae > Streptophyta > Magnoliopsida > Poales > Poaceae > Zea > Zea luxurians. Next base: position 817,931 of record JAOPSE010000028.1, on the reverse strand, counting down.
GTTTGTTCGCCGATTTACGCACTTCGCCCACACGGACTCAATCCTAGGCCTCTATAAATTATCGGCTGCCGCACCTCCCCTCAAATCCCAAACCCAATTCCGCGGAGGAAGCCACTTCGTCGCCATGGGCCACCGCGTTTGGGATCGGGTGCTGTTGTGAATGCGATAACGCCATCGCTGGGGACTCCCTGTCGGGCCCGAGAGCGTCGCTCGACCCCTAGGAATACTCTTGTAGCGCCCGTGTGGCAAATGACCAACTGTGGATGGAGAATTCCTCATCGGAGCATTTAACGTCGCCATGAATCCGCTCTCCTCCGTGGGCAGCGTCCCTGGCGCCATTAACCCAGGTATGAGGGACCTCCTCCGCCTCACCTTGGTTTCCTATGTGCTCCGCAGCAAAGTAATTTCAGGATTGGGACGTGCGGGGGGCAATCGCATGGGCGCCGGCGAGCTTCCGCCGTGGGTGCACCATCTCCGCCGCTCTGGTGGTCGTGAGGTGGAAGACCTCCCATGGTCGTTAGATTCGGATAGACGGTGGAGATTAGACATGGGAATACCTGTTGGGGGGATAGACCAGTGCCGTGGATCTCTGATCCCTCGGCCCGGATTAGATCGGTGATTCATTAAACCCTGACCGTTGGATCGGGATCTGAGGGTCCTGGGCATCGTACCGGTTCATTGATGAGTCCGGTGTAATCTGTGCCGTGGGCTGTTGATCTAACGGCCGAGATCTGAGAATACCCCTTCGCCGTGGCAATCTTCATAAAGAGCCCCTCGGTTTTCACATAATAAACCCGCCGTCCACGTTCACTGTTGACTGAGTCTCGGTATTTTTAGCCCCGAGCCCCCTGTGGTTCTGTTTAATTGAGGCCCAGTCCAGAGAGTTATAAAATCAGGAAAATGAATTAGAAAATGAGTTTTTAATATAAAAATAATTCCTAGAATTTATATAATTCATAGAAAATGCATATGAACTCCAAATTAATCCATTCCACTTCCTATAATTTTGTAATATTATTGTTTATCAATTAGTGCCACTGGTTTTACATAAAAGTCACATTAAAATTGTTATCTTAATTAATCTTGTACTAAGCACATAAAACCTTTGAAAACTCATAACTTAAAATCTATAATTCCAAAATTAATAATTCTTGTTCCTGTGATCTTATTTCAATATGTAGATGATTAATATGTATTTTGCATATATGTTTGGTGTAATGTTAATTTTGCCTATACCCTGTATGTTTGTATTGCTACGACTAGCAGTGAGGTCACGAGAATCTGAAGATCATCCTGGTACCTGGAATCTCAAGGCCCAGGCAAGTTGTGCCCTTGATCACTTCTTTTTACCCACTCATGTTCTAATTAATCATAATGATCTGCATAGGTTAATTTTGATGGGACCCAATAGGTTACCCTAGTTTGTCTATCTTTATACCTTGTTTACCACTGAACTTCCTGGGTAGTACTTGCTAGTGCTATATGTGGTTTTGGGTATGAAGATTACACTATTCATGATTATACTTTTGTTATCAGTTGTTATTTATGGTTCATGTTAAGATCATTATGTTAATTGGAACATGGAGAACCACCCGGGAAAACAGTGCTACCACAAGGGTGGAATGGGACGCCCTTGGCTGATTAATTAGGAAAGCTAGTGGAAGACTACCTTACCCGAAAGGGGCAAGGGCAGTAGGGGAGAGGTCAGTGTAGGGAGGCCCTCGGGAGGATTTTGCTGCGATGGCGGTCCTGCAAGGGATTCCTGCACTGGATCTTCCTATAAACTGTAGCGGGTTTTCGGAAGCTAGTGGAACTTTGTAAAGGCCTCGTAGTGGATCCCTAGCCATTCACCTCGGAAGTGTCTAAGGGCTTTGCAAACCCTGGCGACATGGGATACACGACTTGTGGGTAAAGATGCGCAACCTCTGCAGAGTGTAAAACTGGTATACTAGCCGTGCTCACGGTCATGAGCAGCTCGGACACTCACATGATTAAATTATGGAACTTAAACTCAATTTGTCATATGCATTGCATCACAGGTGAAGTAGTTACTTTTGTTCTACTATTTAATTGGGCTGGTATTTACTTATACTTAGTAACTGCTAATAAAATTTTGACCAACTTTAAAAGCAGTGCTCAGCTCTAACCATCTTCTTTGGTAAGCCTTACACTTCACGTGAGCTCCCACCTTTGGCGAGTTCATGCACATTATTCCCCACAACTTGTTGAGCGATGAACGTATGTGAGCTCACTCTTGCTGTCTCACACACCCCACAGGTCAAGAGCAGGTACCACAGGATGAAGCGCATGGAGGATGCTGTGATGAGTTCATGAGAGGTCTAGGTCGTCGTCTCCCAGTCAACTTTTGGGTTGCTGGACCGTTGTCTCCTTATAATGTAATTATTTACTTTGTATAGAACTCCTGTTATGTATAAAGATGTGACATTCGATCCTGTGCCACTATACATCATATGTATGAGACTTGGTCCCAGCATACCTGGTGTTTTATGTTAACCCCGGGTTTTGGACCCCTAAAATCCGGGTGTTACAACTACAACGCCTGTCTTAGTCTTGCCTGATGTACACAAGCCCTTCTCAGTGTATTGCGACGCTTGTTACACTGGTTTGGGATGCGTGTTGATGCAAGAGGGAAGAGTGGTGGCTTACTCGTCCCGACAACTGAAGGTTCATGACAAGAATTACCCAATACATGACCTAGAGTTGGCAGCAGTGGTTCACGCACTAGAGACATGGAGGCACTATTTGTACGGACAGAAGTGTGATGTCTACACAGACCACAAGAGTCTGAAGTACATATTCATTCAATCAGAGCTGAATATGAGACAACGAAGATGGTTAGAGTTGATCAAAGACTATGAATTGGAGATTCATTACCATCCAGGCAAAGTGAACGTAGTGGCAGATGCTTTGAGCAGGAAAAGTTAGGTCAATATGATAGTCGCTCATCCGATGCCTTATGAGTTGGCCAAAGAGTTTGACAAGTTGAGCCTCGGATTTCTGAACAGCTTGTGAGGAGTGACAGTTGAGTTAGAACCCACCCTAGAGCGGGAGATCAAAGAAGCACAGAAGAATGTTGAGAAGATCAATGAAATTCGGCAACTAATTCTAGAAGGAAGAGGCAAAGATTTTCGAGAGGATGCAGAAAGTGTGATATGGTTCAAGGACCGTTTGTGTGTTCCCAATGTCCAGTCTATTCAGGAATTGATTCTCAAGGAAGCTCATGAGACAACTTATTCCATAAACCCTAGAAGTGAGAAGATGTATCAGGATCTGAAGAAGAAGTTCTGGTGGTACGGAATGAATAGGGAAATCACAGAGCACGTGGCTATGTGTGATAGTTGTCGACGTATCAAGGCAGAACATCAGAGACCAGCTAGATTGTTGCAGCCGTTGTGAATTCCTCAGTGGAAATGGGATGAAATCGGGATGGACTTCATAGTCAGATTGCCACACACTCGAGCCAGCTACGATTCCATTTGGGTAGTAGTGGACCGCTTAACCAAGTCAGCCCACTTCATACCTGTCAAGACCAGCTACAACAGTGAGTATTGGCGGAGTTGTACATGTCTTGGATCGTTTGTCTTCACGGTGTGCCAAAGAAGATAGTGTTAGGCAGAGGAACGCAGTTCACCTCTCATTTCTGGCAGCAGTTGCATGAAGCCTTGGGTGCACATTTGAATTTCAGTTCAGCTTATCATCCACAGACAGATGGTCTGACTGAAAGAACCAATAAAATCCTCGAAGACATGTTGAGAGCTTGTGCGTTGCAAGATCAGTCTAGATGGGAGAAAAGATTACCTTATGCAGAGTTCTCCTATAACAACAGTTACCTGGCTAGCTTGAAGATGTCACCATTTCAGGTGCTTTATGGACGGAGTTGTAGAACTCTGTTGCAATTGGATCATCCTAGAGAAAAGCAAGTGTTTGGGCCAGACATTTTGCTTGAAGCTGAAGAGAACATCAAGATGGTTCGAGAGAACCTGAAGATAGCGCAATCAAGGCAGCGAAGTTATGCAGACACAAGAAGAAGAGAGCTGAGTTTCGAAGTTGGGGATTTTGTCTATCTGAAAGTTTCGCCTATCAGAGGAGTCAAAAGATTTGGAGTCAAAGGCAAGCTAGCACCCCGCTACATCGGTCCCTATCAGATTCTCGCAAAGCGCGGAGACGTGGCCTATCATCTCAGTCTGCCAGAAAATTTGTCTATCGTGCATGATGTCTTTCATGTGTCTCAGTTGAAGAAATGTCTGCGTGTGCCAGAAGAGCAGTTGCCAGTGGAGGGTCTCAAAGTCCAGGAAGACTTGACCTATATCGAGAAGCCAACGCAAATTATTGAGACTGCAGACAGAGTCACCCGGAGGAAGACTATCAAAATGTGCAAAGTCAGATGGGGTCATCACTCCGAGAAAGAAGCAACTTGGGAGCGTGAGGATGACCTGATGGCTAAATATCCTGAACTCTTTGCAAACCAACCTTGAATCTCGAGGGCGAGATTCTTTTAAGGGGGATAGGTTTGTAATGCCCCGAATTTGAGAGTTTAATTTTTTCTTTCTCCAGCACTCACCAAATTCGGGCATTACCTTTCCTTTTTCTTTTTCTTCTCACTATGCCTTGTTCTTTTTCAAAGTTCTAGAGAGAATTAGCTCGACATCTTGTGTAAGTAAAATCCTAGGGTTAAATCTTTTGGTTGTCGCACCATGCCGGAACATGCATCTATTTTGTTTGTTGAGAAAAAAATTTGTGAAACATGCATTTAGAAAATAGATTAAAAGGGAAATCCTTTTTTTCCCCTTCACTTTCCCCCTCTCTCCCTTGGGCTGGCTGGCTGGCTCGCGTCCCAGCCGAGCCCCCCCCCCCGCGCCCCACGGCCTAGCCGTGGCTTTCTCCCCTCTCTCCTCCCCCCCTCGCGTGGCCCACCCGCCATCTTGGGCCCTCTGGCGCGGCCCAGCCGCCCCTCAACAGCCCCTAGCCTCCGTTCGCGCGCGTGCGCGCTGGGCGGTTGCCGAGCCGCCCCTAGTGGGGCCCACTTGTAAGCATCCGACCGCCCCTGTTCATCTCCCCCACGACGCCGTTTTCTTCTCCCTCCTGTGCGGCTCGTCTCTCTCTCCCCCAAACCGCCCGCAGTCACCCCCGAGCTGCCCGTCCGCATCGTCTTTGTCCTCGTGGAGAGCTCGCTTCCCTCTCCCTCCTAATCGACCCCCCATCTCCTCCTCCTGCCCCGCGGCCTGCTTAGCGCGGCCTTCGTCCCCCTGGCTCGGCGTGGCCCCGGCCCAGCGCGGCCGTGGTGCCCCCAGCTCGGCGCGGCCACGCCCCTCCCCTCGCGCCCTCCCCTTCCTGTCACAGCTTGGCGCGGCCTCGCCCCTCCCCTTGCGCCCTCCCCGTCCCTGGCGTGCGGCTTTGGCGCGTGGCGCGGCTCCCTCGCGCTCCCCTGGCGTGGCCGTGGCACCCCGCGTGGCGTGGTGCCCGGCGCGGCCGCCCGACGCGCGGCCATGGCACGCGACGCCCGGCCCCCTCGCGTCCCCCCTCCCTGGTGTAGCATGGCCGGCTCGCTGTGCCTCGGCGCAGTTCGGCGCACGCGCGGTGACCCTGGCACAGGCCCGGCGCGCCCCCACCCTAGTGCGGTCTGGCCCAGGCGCGCGTGCGGTCGGCTTGCCCGCGGCGGCTTGCGCAGCGTGCGGCCAGCAGCGTGCCCACGGCGTGGCCCGGTTCCCTGCGCGGCGTGGCCATGGCGCGGTGGCGCGGTCCGACTCCCCCGCGCGCTCGCTCAGCGCGGCCCTGGCGCGCCCACCTTGGCACGTCTCCCTGCGCGCTCCCCTAGCGCGCTGCTCTCTGTCCGGGCGCGGCGTGGCCCTTGCGTAGTGCGGCCCCGGCACGGCGCGACCTCGGCTCGCTTGATAAGATTTTTATTCAACAATAAAGATGTCTTCGCTTGGACAACGAACAATCTTTGTGGTGTCAATAGAGATGTCATCGAGCATTCACTTAATGTGGGTCCTTCTTTCAAGCCCAGGAAGCAAAGACTTCGGAAGATGTCTGATGATAAAGCTGAAGGTGCTCAGAACGAAGTAAAGAGACTTCTCAGTGCTGGTGTTATCAAAGAAGTAACATATCCAGAATGGCTAGCTAACACTGTTATGGTGAAGAAGGCTAATGGCAAATGGAGAATGTGTATTGATTTCACAGATCTCAACAAAGCATGCCCAAAGGACGAGTTCCCATCACCAAGAATAGATTCCCTTGTAGATGTAGTAGCTTCTTAGGAGCTCATGAGTCTACTGGACTGCTACTCAGGCTATCATCAAATATGGATGAAGAAGGAAGATGAGCCAAAGACTAGCTTCATAACTCCTAGTGGCACTTATTGCTACCTTCGGATGCCTGAGGGGCTCAAGAATGCTGGAGGAAGCTTCAGTAGAATGACAGCCAAGGTCCTTCACTCACAAATAGGCAGGAATGTGCTGACTTATGTTGATGACATCATAGTAAAGAGCACGAAGCAAGAGAATCATATTGCTGACCTGCAGGAGACATTTGCCAATTTTAGGCAAGCTGGTCTGAAATTAAATCCAGAGAAGTGTGTTTTTGGAGTAAAGAAGGGTAAGTTCCTCGGTTGTTTAGTATCAACGGAGGGAATCGAAGCTAACCCAAATAAGATTGAAGCTATCCTTCGGATGGAGCCGCCAAATACAAAGAAGGGGGCTCAACGATTGGTAGGAAGGTTGGCATCGTTATATAGATTCATATCCAGATCAACAGAAAGGAATCTACCATTCTTTGAGATACTGAAGTCAGCCGAAGTTTTCCAGTGGGGTCCGGCTCAGCAAAGGGCTTTCGAAGAGTTAAAGCAATACTTTATCGACTTGACAACTCTAACTCCACCTTCGCTAGGGGCTCCATTGCTCTTATATGTAGTAGCCTCTCACTCTGCAGTCAGTGCGGCGCTTGTACAGGAGAAACAAGATGGCCAGGTCAAAAAACAAGCACCAGTATATTTGGTCTCTGAAGTCCTAAGCTTGTCAAAGAAAAATTATACAGAATTGGAGAAAGTGCTATATGCTGTGTTGATGGCCTGCAGGAAGCTTCGACATTACTTTCAAGCATATCATATAATTATTCCTTCGTCGCAACCTTTGAAAGGCATAATGAGAAATAGAGAAGCTACTGGGAGGATCAGAAAAATGGACTACCGAGCTCATGAATTTTCTATTGACTATGTACACAGGTCCTCAATTCAGTCCCAGACATTAGCGGATTTCATCGCTGATTGGACGCCAGGGGCTCAGGGAGAAGTAACAAAAGATGTCGAAGCCTAGACAGTCTTCTGTGATGGTTCTTGGGGAACCTTCGGCGCAGGAGCCGCTGTTGTCCTAGTAGTGCCCTCTAAAGTCAGAACATGCTATGCAGCAAGACTGGATTTTAGTTGTACAAATAACATTGTTGAGTACGAAGCCCTTCTGTTGGGGCTTCAGAAACTAAAGACAATGGGAATCAGAAGGGCGATCCTTAAAACTGACTCCCAAGTCATCTCTGGCCATGTAGACAAAAGCAGCAAGGTAAGGGATCTGAAGCTTGAAATATATTTGGACACAGTTCGAAGGTTGGAGGCCTCTTTCGAAGGTTTTTCTGTAAAAAATATTCCAAGAGGGGAAAATGAGCATGCAGGTCTACTAGCCAAGTCAGCAGCACAGGGGCTCCCCCTACCTTCAGAAGTATTCTTTGAGACAATAAAAGCACCTTTGGTTGAACTTATGGAAGGAGCAATGCTCACAGTATCACCCGTACATAGTGAAGATTGGAGGACTGAAATCATATCTTTCCTCCAAGGTAATTGTCTTTCGGATGACGAAGTTTATAATAAAAGAATGGAAGCAAGGACAAGACCATATGTCATGATAGAAGGGGAGTTATACAAACATGGAGTGTGCTCTCCACTTCTCAAGTGTTTATCCAGAACCAAAGGTATAGAACTAATGAAGGAAATACACGCAGGTTTGTGTGGATCTCACGTTGGGTCCAGACCTTTGCTGGGAAAAGTTTTTAGGCAAGGATTTTATTGGCCGAAGGCAGCTTCGGATGCAGCAGATCTGGTTCAAAAGTGCGAAAATTGTCAAAAATGTGGAAGAGACCAGAAGCAACCTTCGTCGTTAACTCAACTAATACAGCCAACCTGGCCATTGCAAAGATGGGGCTTAGATTTGTTGGGTCCACTCCCACCAGCACAAGGCAACTTGAAGTATGTTGTAGTGGTAGTGGAATATTTTTCCAAATGGATTGAGGCGAAGCCCTTAGCTACAATAACTTCGGTCATGGTCCAAAAATTCTTTTGGCAAAATATTGTTTGTCGCTTCCGTGTGCCGAAGGCAATAACCGTGGACAATGGTACAAATTTTGATGCCGAAGCATTCAAAGATTTTTGTGACCAAATTGGTACAAAGATCCATTTTGCATCAGTTAGGCATCCAGAATCAAATGGGCTGGTAGAAAGAGCAAATGGTATTATAATGACATGAATAATGAAGCTAATCTTCAACTAGCCTAGAGGAAAGTGGCCAGACGAGCTGAATAAAGTGGTGTGGAGCCACAACACAACTGCATCAAGGTCAACCGGATTTACACCCTTCAAGCTCCTGTTTGGTGACGAAGCAATGACTCCAGAAGAAGCAAAAACAGGGTCAATAAGAACAATAGCTTTGGCAGAAGACGAAGCTAATTATCAAGTAACAAAAGATACTATAGAAGGGACCAGACTTCAGGCTATAGAGCACATCAATAAATATCAGGCCAAAACAATAAAATGGTGTGACAGAAAAGTTCGATTGAAAAATATCAAGCTAGAGCATCTGGTGCTTCGGAGAGTAGCCAACCCAGACACAGTGGGCAAGTTGCAACTGAAGTGGGAAGGTCCTTTTCTAGTAGTATCTTCGTCAAGGCCCGGTTCTTATAGATTGAAGGATATGGACGGCAACGACATACCTAGATCTTAGAATGCGGATGAGCTTTGGCGATACTATGTGTAATATGACGTAATCTTTTTTCATTTTTTCTATGGCACCCTTTTCCTTTCAGGAGGGGAGAAAGGTTTTTAATGGGGCCATAGTTTGTAATTTTTCACTTAATTAGCCCTACGAGGGCAGAATCCCCCAAAAGATGTAATATGTAAAATCTGAGCATGCACCATCGAGTGCAAAAAGAAAAATAGGGAGAAGCTCAAAAGACGTCCCCAAGGGGATGCAGAGCATGACGAAGCTGCAAAAAGTCGTTCCTAAGGGAGCACAATGTAAGTTTTCTGCTCAAAAGTCATTCCTAAGGGAATGCAGAGCCAAGAGTATGACGAAGCTGCAAAAAGTCGTTCCCAAGGGAGCGCAGAGTAAGTTTTCTGCTCAAAAGTCGTTCCAAAGGGAATGCAGAGCCAAATACCACCGAAATAGAAGGTGAAGAAGTTCAAAAGTCGTTCCTAAGGGGATGCAGAACTTAAATGCCATCGAAATAGAAGGTGAAGAAGATCAAAAGTCGTTCCTAAGGGGATGCAGAGCTTAAGACTCAAAAGTCGTTCCTAAGGCGATGCAGAGTCTGGGTATGGTTTCGTGTGTGTGTTTGGGACATTCATTTGCATATTACATTACATCATTCATTGCATTCATATACATTCATGTAGACATTCATAGGATCATGTTCATCATAACATAAAGCACAAACAGATACTTCAGCTTTGATAATAATGCTTCGATGATCATGAAGAAGCGAAGATATGCTTCGTTGTGTACGAAAAGAAGGGAAGGTGTTTGTCGCCTTCGGCTCAAAACATACAAGTTTCGTCCACATCAAAGCAATTTACACATGGAAGAAAAGGTAAAAATATATTATAAGGTATGGACAAATATATAGAGTAATGTTCAAATTCTCGATTACAATGTCTTTTACAGAGATAATACAAATGCCTCTAAAAGATCTACGCAGGCAGCCCTAAAAACAGCTTCAGCGGCCTTCGGAATCTGCTTCGGATTATTAATCTTCGACATCATCATCCTACACACAACAAAGCTATATAAGGTAAAAAGTAATCACAAGAAAAGGTAAGCAACAGGTATAAGTTTCATACCGGCTTAAGCAAGCTTCGGGCCTCGTCGCCAGCCAAATCCCGACCACCCTTCGCCCAAATTTGTGTTATAAATCTGCTCCCTATGCTTCGGGCCTCGCTGGGAATGTCAACCAAATCCGTTGAAGATAAGCTGAAAGTTGGTCTATTGACAATCTTCCCGTGCATACGGCCAGCTTTCAGAAATGCTGCAGCTGTACCACGAGAAGCTAGCAGGGCACAGAAGTCACCGTGCCCCGCTATTACTTCGTCAAGCGCCTCGACTTCGCCTTCAATGTGTTCGAAGGTGCTTGATATGTTTTCGGCCGTAGGGGTAAACTTTTCAGCGCTGGCTCCAACTGAGTTGAAAACCTTCTTTAGTCGCTGTACGCAGTGGCTGCCAAAACCCTGGCACATGTTCCGAAGCTATTTCAAAGATTGTTGTAGCTTCATATTTTCGACAGCTTCAGCTTCGTATTTTGTCTGCAAGTTTTTTCTTTCTTGTTCGAAGTTCTCTGATTTTTGGAGAAGTTCCCTATTTAATCTAGCATTTTCGGTTTGCGCCTCTGCAAGGGAACCTTCCATTGCTTGGAGTAGGAAATCTTTCTTTTCAAGAGAAGCTTCGTATTCTTTAATTTTGTTCTCTAAACCCTCGATTATAATTTCGTTCTTTTTATCCTCGAGGTCTCGTTGCATTTGCAGTGCTTTACTCAACAGCATACTAAATAAACCTTCATCAGCTAACTTGCTTTGTCGCAAAAATAAAAAGTAAAATGTTGCTTCATCACAAGAATTTTACCTTAAAGTTGGAATAAAACAAACTACCGACGATATGTTGACGTCGGTAGCTGCTAATACCGGCTTCGAGCTTCGGAAAACGGACACTATTCGATAGAGTGTCGATTACTTTCGCCCCGGTATGGTCGCGAACGCATCCCAAGGCCTCTTCATCGATCCCACCAAAGAGCATGGCTCTTGGCTGGTAGCCACAGGAAATGCCATATTCCTGTAGCTCCTTCTTTTCGGCCTCAGATAGTTCTTGTAATACTCAAAATTGTAAGGGAAAATAAAAAGAGGAATTGTTTCCTTTAAATATGTGTGTACCTCCATTAATCATCACATGTGACCACTCATGAAAAAAGGGTAAATCCTCAATAAGACACAAATAAGCTATTGCATCATACTGGATTCTTGGTTGTTTGTGCATTTAAAACAATGGTAACATGGATAAAAAAATATATATTATAATGAGTAGAAGATTTAGATTAAACTCTAGATTTGAATTTGGGATTTAAATAGAAAAGAAGAAAGAAATATTATGAAACACCAAAATAAATCCATAAATAAATAAATTGACCCCACATTGATGTATTCAAATTGAATGATTAATTTGAACACAAATCTTGTGGAGAAATCTAAACTCATTTTTAGATTTGGAAATAAAAAGGGAAAACAAAAACGGAAAATAAAAAGGATAAAAGAATGGGGAATGGCGTATTGGGCCCAATCCCATGTATTCGGCCCACTAGGAGATTACCCCGCGCGTCCCAGGTTTCCACTCCCGCGCGCGTCGTCGCATTGAAAGCTGGACCCACTGACTAGCCAGCCTCGCGCGCGTGCTTCTGTCCGCCAGCCGCCTGTCGTGCGGGGCACGCGACTCAGTCAGCCTCCTCGCTTGGGCGCCGACGCCATGGGGTCAACTCCCTCGCGTGCGCTCCACGCCCCACCATCGCCCTCAACCGATATCAGCGAACCTGGTGGAGTCGGCTCACCGTTGCGCCCGGTCAATCCTACGCCTTGCGGTCCTTCCCTCGGCAAGGATAAAGGTGCGGGTGCCTTCGTTAAGGATTCCACCCGCAAACCCTCCTAAAACCACCACGACAAACAAGACCGCACCGCCTCCGTGGGTGCAACTCGTTTTGTGTCTGAAATTGATGCCGCGCGAAGTACTGTGGCGCTCCGATTTGGCCTACTGGTTGTGATTCTGCCGCTATTAGCCAAAGAAGTGCTCCAGCTTGGCGTGAATTGCTCGCCGAGGCGGGTTCCAGCGAGGATCCGCGCTTCGTCGTGTGGGGATATCTCTACCCTACGATTTCCGGTATGAACCGCGCCTTTATGTTTACTTTCCTTCCCGTAACGCGTCGAACCGATTAGCATTGGAGTTTAGGGTGCTTATACCGTGGATGGCAACTCCAGCCATGGCGCCGCCGTCTGTGCGGGTCGCCGCTGTGCCTGCACGTTGAGGAAGGAAGGTGGTGGTACCGTGGCCGTGGATCCCGATTTCAGCGGCTAAGATTAGAACGTGACTTACCCCTTCACCGCGTTGATCTGTGCCGTCGATCCCGTATCGTGTGTGTCGGATTAGATCAGGGTTATTTAAAATCGTGACCGTAGATGCGGGTAGCTGCGGCTCAGATCGGATACCGGTTTAAATGATATGGATCTAATCTAGGACATAGATTTCCGATCGGACGGCTCTGGCCTGCCGATACCCCTTCGGCTTGCACGTTTTGCAAAAGAGCCCTTCCAGTACTGATAAATCAACCCGCCGTCCACACCAGGGACTTTCTGAGTCTTAGGAATATTTGCACCGTAGCCCCTGCGTTTTCCAGAAAATGAGGCCCCGCCCAGAGGATTATAAAATCAGGAAAATGGATTAGAAAATGAGTTTTTAATATAAAAACAATTCATAGAATTTGTATAATTCATAGAAACTCCATATGAACTCCAAATTGGACCATTTCAGTTCCTATAATTTTGTAATATTATTCTCTATCAAATAGTACCACTGTTTTTACATGAAATACACATCAAAATTTATTTCTCACTTAACCCTATATTAAATGCATAAAATCTTTGGAATTTCATAACTTAAAATATATAACTCCAAAATTATTAATTCCAGTTCCTATGATCATATTTTAATGTCTAGTTTATTATTGTATATTTCATTTGCACGTTTGATGTGATGTTAATTTATGCTATGCTATGTATGTATTGTGTTGATACGAGTAGACGAGCAAGCCACTGTGGAATCTGAGGTTCAGCTGGTAGAGGCTGCTGAGCAGGAGCTTGTTGAAGGCAAGTTGTGCCCTTGATCACTTCTTTTACGCATTCATGTTCTTATTATTCATAATGATCTGCAATAGGTTAATGTCGATGGGACCCAATAGGATACCCTAGATTTGACTATCTTTATACCTTGTTTCACCATTGGTTTTACTACTAAAGTTTTGGGTAGTTCATGCTATTGCTTTATGTGGATTTGGGTATAGAGATATTCATCACTCATTTTTACACTTGTTATTATCTGTTCATTATTTTATGTTCATGATAAGATCATTATGTTAATGGGAACATGGAGAACCACCCGGGAAAATAGTGCTACCACAAGGGTTTAATGGGACGCCCTTGGCTGATTAACTAGGAAAGCTAGTGGAGGGCTACCTTACCCGAAAGGGGCAAGGGCAGTAGGGGAGTGGTCAGTGTAGGGAGGTCCTTGGTTGATTTTGCTGCGATGGCGATCAGGCAAGAACCCTGCACTGGAGCTTCCTATAAACTGTAGCGGGTAGTCTGAAGCTAGTGGAACTTTGTAAAGGCCTCGTAGTGGTACCCTGCCTCGCTTCTTTGGTAGAGGTGTATGGGTTCTGATCAACTCCGTGGCAAATGGGTAACACGACTTGTGGGTAAAGATGCGCAACCTCTGCAGAGTGTAAAACTGGTATACTAGCCATGCTCACGGTCATGAGCGGCTCGGACACTCACATGATTAACTTATGGAACTTAAACTTAATTTGTCATATCATTGCATTTGGGATTATTTTATTATTACTTTTACTTATTATTTCTAAGGTTTGGTATTTACTTACACATAGTAACTGCTAATAAAATTTTGACCAACTTATAAAAGCAATGCTCAGCTTCAGCCTTTATTTCATTGACCAGCCTTACACTTCATGAACTCCCACCTTTGGCGAGTTCATGCCACATTATTCCCCATGACTTGTTGAGCTATGAACGTATGTGAGCTCACTCTTGCTGTCTCACACCCCCCCCCCCACAGGAGAAGAACAGGTGGTCGAAGAGGAGCCGCTTAACACCGAGGCTTTAGACTTGATCTAGGTGGAGTTTCTCAGTTGACATTGGCGCCGACGATCCTTAGTTCGTTTTATGTTTATTCCTTTATTTTGTATTAAGTCTTCCGCTATGTAATAAATACTCTGATGATTTATGACATTTATCTCTATACACTCTGTTATTATATATGTTGTCTTCTTTGGCGCATGTATGAGATGCACCCGGCTTTGTTCCTTAAAGCCCGGGTGTTACAGAAGTGGTATCAGAGGAAATGTTGACTGTAGGACGAAACCTAGTTAGAAATGGATAAACCCTTACCTACTTACCTTATTCTGATTCTTCTAAACTCACCTTACTCTAATTCTCTCTATACTTATCTTGATCCTGTCTCACCTTCTACTGTTCTACTCTGATCATTCTTATCTTCTCTATTCTAAGACAAGATGGATTTCAAACCTTGGAATCCCTACCCCTATGACATCTTTAAGAGATAGGAGGCCTAAGATCTGGCACACCCGGCTTTAAGGAACAAAGCCAGGTGCATCTCATACATGCGCCAAGAAGACAACATATATAATAACAGAGTGTATAGAGATAAATGTCATAAAACGTCAGAGTACTTATTACATAGCGGAAGACTTATTACAAAATAAAATAATAAAGATAAAACGAAATAAGGATCATCGGCGCCAATGTCAACTGAGAAACGCCACCTAGATCAGATCATACTCCTCGCCTTGTGGCTCCTCCTGAACCACCTGCTCTTCTCCTGTGGTGGGGGGGTGTGAGACAGCAAGGGTGAGCTCACACATGATCATAGCTCAACAAGTTGTGGGGAACCAGTGGACATAAACTCACAAAGGTGTGAGTTCATGTGAGGTGTAAGGCTAATCAATGATAGAGGTTAAAGCTGAGCATTGCTTTTAAGTAGTTGGTCAAAATTTTATTAGCAATTACTAAGTGTAAGTAAATACCAAACCATAAATAAAGTAATAGAACGCAATTTATAATAATCCCATGCAATGCAAATGACAAAATTGAATTTAAGTTCCATAATTTAAACATCAGAGAGTCCTGAGCTGCTCATGACCGCGAGCACGACTACTATACCAGTTTTACACTCTGCAGAGGTTGTACCCTTTACCCACAAGTCATGTTACCCATCTGCCAAGGGATCGCGACTTCCCATACACCTCTACCTAGGAAGCGCGGCAGGGCAACACTACGAGGCCTTTACAAAGTTCCACTAGCTTCCGAAAACCCGCTACAGTTTATAGGAAGTTCCAATGCAGGGTTCTCGGCTGACTGCCATCGTAGCAAAATCAACCAAGGACCTCCCTACACTGACCACTCCCCTACTGCCCTTGCCCCTTTCGGGTAAGGTAGTCTTCCACTAGCTTTCCTAATTAGTCAGCCAAGGGCGTCCCATTAAACCCTTGTGGTGGCACGTGGTTCTCAAGTTAAGCTCTATGTTCCAATTAACATTAATGAACTTGACATGAACATAAACAGGATAACAAAAAGAATTGGAACATGGAGGTAGTAAATGATTATCCCAAAACTAGGTAAAGCAATACCAAACTACCCAAGTGAATCAGGGGTAAACAAGGTAATGAGATAAACAAATCTAGGGTGACCTATTGGGTCCCATCAAAATTAACCTATGCATGGATGAGTGATATTAAAGAACATTATTAGGTAAAAAGTGGTCAAGGGCACAACTTGCCTTCAATGAGCTCCTGCTCAGCTACTTCAACCTGCTGCTCACCAGGATCCTCAGCAACGGGCTCTTCTACTCGCCACAATACAAACAAGCACAGTGTATATAGAGAAATTAACATCACACCAAACATATAAATAAAATACACAGTAATAATCTACATATTAAAATAAAATTCTAGGAACAGGAATCATACTTTTTTGAGTTATAGATTTTAAGTTATGCCTTTTCAAAGGTTTTATGTGTTTAAAATAGAATTGAGTGTGGGATTAATTTTCTTACTGTTGTCATGATAAAACAGAGACACTAAGTGCTAAAGAATAAAATTACAAAATTTTAGGAACTGGAATGGATTAATTTGGAGTTCATATGTATTTTCTATGAATTATCAAAGTTCTAGCAATTATTTTGTATTAAAAAGTAATTTCTATAATTAAATAACTGAATTTAAAGAGCTATGGACTGGGCCTCAAATCCTGGAAAGCGCAGGGGGCTCGGGGTAACATTTCTAAGGCACAGCGCACCGCCACGATGGACTGCGGGTTGGTTATATAAAAACAGAGGGGTCAAAATGCAAAATCGCGCCCGCGAAGGGGTATGGACTAACTCTGGCCGTGCGATCACGGATGGACGCGTGGGATTAGATTTAACCAATCCCGAACCGGTACGCTATAGGAGTCCTTGGATCAACAATCTACGGTCTAGATTTAATTATCGCGGATCCAACCCAGAGCCCTCCGATCTCGATCGAATGGCATACCCGCATCCACGCAGAACCGATACGCTTGGAGAGATCCTAGCCGATCAAGCCAGATCCGATGGCTCCCTGCCGTCGCCCTCTTTCCCCAGGCACTAGCTCACGGTGAGCAGGCCACCGCACGACGGTGGGTTCACCGGAGCCCTCGAATCCGGCCAATTCGAGCGCCAAACTCCAATTCACCCGACCTTCGCGAGATTCGAGACATCTCGAACCCAATTCACCCCTCAATTTCAATCGCTACACAACGCAGACCCCGGTCCACGGTGCTTCGTGATATAGGGTGACCGACGGTGTTCCGGTGTGAAATTCCGGGGGCACACGCCGAGGTTTCCGCGCGGCGCTACTTCTACTGCCTTCTAACAACTCCAGAGAAGGGGGTCGGTGCTAACCTTGATGCTCCGGCTGTCACAGAGGCCCAATCCCACGGCGCGCGGTGGTTCAGCGGCGCCCAACGAAGTCCGGCGAGGGACCCCAAGGCGCGGTGACCCAATTCGCCCCAGGAGCGTCGCTGGCAACCTTCACCACGACCGGCTGAATCCAATTGCACACTCGCCAAGAGCTTAGTCAGGCGCGTCCCGAGATTCAACCTCAGCGGCAGACCATGGCTCCCTCACTCCTAATTCCCTCAACCAGCGACGCTTTGAGGTGGAAGAAAGGTTGGGCAAGAACCCTCTCAGAACCCGCTATATGGCCACCGAAAGGCTGACGCGGAGCCCGTTGCAACGACCTCCGATTTCCCTGCGGCCACGCGCTTCGGCGCCGTTCGGTGCGGAGAGAAGAACAGCAGCGCCCGTCTGACATGCGGGGTCCGCTATTCAGTGGCCACCGACCAGGCAAGCGTGTGCAGATGTTCAGGCGAGCGGCGCTGTGACTGACCGGTAGGGCCCGCTTGTCGGCACGCGCCCAACACACAGAGCCGCAGCGGAAGGACGAGTTGGGCTGGCGCAGAGGGTTTTCCCAGGTGGGCCAAATTGGTATCTTGGGGCCCAACCGTGGGGTTTTCTTTTTTTTATTCTTTTATCATCTCCTTTTCAAATTCAAAATTTTAAATTCCCTTTCCAACTCAAACTTCATGATAAATTTATTCTCTCATTAAAGACTCATCTTGGACATGGTATGAATAAATTTGTCTAAGTTTGGTATTTATTTCATGATAAGTAGTGCTTTCTTTCTCAAATTTTAGAGTATCTTTTTCTTAATTTCCCATTTGGGTATTAATGTGATTCTTCTCTCATTGTTTTATGTTGTCCTAGAATGCACACCACAAAAATGATATCCAGCATGATGCATAATTTCAATGGCATATATTCTTTTATTAAGTATTTGTTTTTGAATATGGTGTTCACATATGATGATGCATAAAGATCAAACTCACATAAAGAGAAATTGTTTCTCTATTGGTATTTTTTTTCTAGCTATTTACAAGTGGGTGTTACAAATCCTACCCCCTTAAAAATAATCTCGTCCTCGAGATTAAGAAGATCTAGGGAAAAGGTGGGGAAAATCTATACGAAACTCTTCTTCTCTTTCCCAAGTCGCTTCATCTTCACCGTGGTGACTCCATTGCACTTTGCACATCTTTATCACCTTATTTCTTGTAACTCGGGTCAAGGTATCCAAAATCTTAATCGGGTACTCCGTGTAAGTCAAATCACCTTGAACACTGAGCTCTTCCATTGGTAACTGTTCCTCGGGAACACGGAGACATTTCTTCAGTTGAGATACATGAAACACATTATGCACATCCGATAGACTAGCAGGTAACTCGAGTTGGTATGCCATCTCCCCAACTCTCCTAAAGATCAAGAATGGTCCAATATAGCGTGGGGACAATTTGCCCTTAACTTTAAATCTCCTCATTCCCCGAAGTGGTGACACCTTGAGATACACATAATCTCCTTCTTCAAATTCCAGTGGCCTCCTTCTATTATCAGCATAGCTCTTTTGCCTGGTTTGAGCCACCCTCAAATTCTCTCGAATTATACGAACTTGTTCTTCTGCTTCTTGAATCAGTTCAGGCCCAAAGAACTGTCTCTCTCCAGTCTGATCCCAATACAAAGGAGTCCTGCACTTTCTCCCATACAAAGCTTCAAAAGGTGACATCTTCAGACTGGCCTGATAACTATTATTATATGAGAATTCAGCATAAGGTAGACTTTTATCCCAACTTCCTCCATGCTGAAGGGCACATGCTCTCAACATATCTTCCAATACTTGATTAGTTCTTTCAGTTTGTCCATCAGTCTGAGGGTGATAAGCCGTACTGAAATTCAACTTTGTACTCATTCTCATGAAAGCTTCTCCAAAATCTTGAGGTAAACTGCGAACCTCGATCAGACACGATCTTCTTTGGTACTCCATGTAAACACACAATCCGAGCCATATATAACTCTGCCAGCTGAGAACCTTTATACATAGTCTTCACAGGAATGAAGTGAGCCACTTTAGTCAATCTATCCACAATCACCCATATAGCATCATATCCTTTCTGGGTGCGAGGTAATCCAGTAATGAAATCCATACCAATCTCTTCCCATTTCCACTCGGGTACCTTCAGTGGATGTAACAATCCAGCTAGCCTCTGGTGTTCAGCCTTAACTCTTTGGCATACATCGCACATAGCCACATGTGCAGCTACATCTCTTTTCAATCCATACCACCAATATTTCCGCTTTAAATCCTGATACATCTTAGTACTACCAGGATGAATAGAATAATCTGAATCATGGGCCTCTTTCAATATAGTCTCTCGAAGGTTTTTAATATCAGGAACACACATCCTGTCCTTGAACCATATAGTGCCCTGCTCATCTTCCGTGAATTCCGGAACTCGACCTTCAGTAATCAGCTCCTTGATCTCTTTTATTTTAGCATCACCAATTTGTCCTTTGCGGATCTCTTGCTCCAAAGTAGGTTCCACATCAATAGTAACTCCTTCAGTATGAGCAACTATCCCCAGGTTAAGTCTCCTGAAATCCTCAACAATCTCATCGGGTAGCTGGGCAACAATAGCTGAATGAACATGCTCCTTGCGACTCAAGGCATCTGCAACCAAATTTACCTTGCCCGGGTGATAGTGAATCTCCAAATCATAATCCTTAATAAGCTCCAACCAACGGCGTTGCCTAAGGTTGAGATCCTTCTGAGTGAATATATACTTCAAACTCTTATGATCCGTATATACTTGGCACTTGGTCCCCATGATATAATGTCTCCAAATCTTAAGCGCATGCACAACGGCTGCCAATTCCAAGTCATGAGTGGGGTAGTTCAATTCATGTTTGCGTAACTGACGAGATGCATAGGCGATCACATGTCCTTCTTGCATAAGCACACATCCTAAGCCTTGGCCACATGCATCACAATAGATATCAAATTCTTTCTGTAGGTCTGACATAACCAATACTGGGGGCGACATCAATCTTTTCTTCAATTGATCAAAGCTGTCTTGACACTTCTCGTCCCACTTAAATTCTTTTCCTTTCTCCAAAAGTGAAGTCATAGCCTTAGCAATCTTAGAAAATCCTTCGATAAATCTCCGATAATATCCTGCTAATCCCAAGAAACTCCGAATCTCGGTAACTGTAGTGGGTACTCTCCACTCCATTATCTTCTTAACTTTAGCAGGATCCACTGATATTCCTCCATTAGAAATAATATGACCAAGAAATGGCACCTCGCCAATCCAAAACTCGCACTTGCTGAGCTTGGCATATAGCTGGTTATCTCGTAGCTTCTGTAGCACCAACCTCAGATGTTCCTCATGATCGCTATCACTCTGAGAATAAATAAGAATATCGTCGATGAATACCACGACGAATCTATCCAAATACTCCATAAACACCTTATTCATCAAGTTCATAAAATAAGCTAGGGCATTGGTAAATCCAGACGACATAACTGTGAACTCATATAATCCATATCGAGTCGAGAATGCTGTCTTGGGAATATCCGATGGTCTAATCCTCATCTGATGGTAACCGGATCGGAGATCAATCTTCGAGAATACTCTAGCACCTCTCATCTGATCAAATAAATCCTCAATACGGGGCAACGGATACTTGTTCTTTACCGTAACATCATTGAGAGATCTATAGTCCACACACATCCGCTGCGATCCATCCTTCTTCTGTACAAACAAAACCGGTGCTCCCCAAGGTGAGGAACTCGGACGAATGTACCCAGCCTCTTGTAACTCAGTTAACTGCTTCTTAAGTTCCTTCAACTCCTCTACGGACATCCTATATGGCTGTTTAGAAATAGGGGCGGTTCCAGGTAAGAGATCAATAACAAACTCAACTTCTCTATCAGGTGGCATCCCTGGTAACTCCTCTGGAAAGACATCCGGAAAATCTCTAACCACCCGGATGTTATCACCAACAAACTCCTCGGGTATAAAGAACATTGCACGCATGGGTGAGGAGGTTACTGCAATATTAACTTGAAACCTTTCTCCTTTAGTGGTAGTGAGTTCTACGGTACCTCTACCACATGCTATAACGGCCTTTGCCTTTCTTAGCCATGACATACCAAGGATCAGATCTATACTGCTTGACTCTAATATTATAGCAGTAGCTCCAAATTCTCTACCCATAATGGTCAATGTCAATCTACGTGTCATTTGATTCGCCTCAACAGGCCCTTTAGGTGTAATTACTATCATTGGTTTTCTCATATTTAGCAGTGGTATTTCATTTGTGTTGGCATATCTAGCAGACATGAATGAATGTGTAGCACCAGAATCAAATAATATGGTTGCAGGAATTGCATTAACATAAAACATACCAATTACGAGGTCCCCACCATCCGGGGTAGCATCAACGCTGACTTGTTTAACTTTGGCAATAGAATATCCCTTGCCAGATCCTGGAGCTTGCTGCCTGTTCTGAACTGGAGTAGTAGCAATCCTCTGTGGGCAGACATTTGCATAATGGCCAGTCTTCCCACACTTGAAACAAGTAGTGCCTGGACTCTGTCCTGAAAACTTCGTCGGGGTGCCAGTAGGGGTAGCCTGTCGAGGAGGTGGAGTCCTCAGTGGTGATTGCTGAACTGGGCGCGGTCCTCCTGGTCGAGTCGGTGTACCCTGTGGTGAACTGTAGCGAGGACGAACATTGCTGCTTCCTTGTCCTTGAGATATTGCCTTTCTCTTCAAATCACCCAGCTGAACACGCTTGTGTTCAATAGCCAGAGCCTTATCCAGCAGCCTCTGAAATGATGGAAAAGTGTGTGCAACCAGTGCATACTGTAGGGGTCCATTAAGTCCTTCAATAAAGTGCTCCTGCTTCCTCTCATCCTCAGCAACTTCCTCCGGAGCGTACCTCGACAGCTGAATAAATTTGTCTCTATACTCGCTGACTGACATATTGCCTTGCTTCAAAGACAGAAACTCCTTCTTCTTGATCTTTATCATACCAGCTGGAATATGGTAGTTCCTGAACTGCGTACTGAACTCTGCCCAAGTAATAGTATCAGCAGCATCATGGGCAGCAGTATATGAATCCCACCAGTCAGCAGCAGGACCTGTCAGATGTCCAGAAGCATATAAAACCTTCTCCCGATCAGTACATTGTGCAATATTCAGCATCTTCTCAACGGACTTCAGCCAATCATCCGCGTCCAGTGGATCAGGTGAGCTAGCGAATGTAGGTGGCTTATGACTCATGAACTCCCGGTGCTTATCTCGGGGTGGAACTGGTGGTGGTGGTGGAGGCAGTGGCACTTGTTGCTGCTGTTGCTGCTATTGTTGCTGTTGCATTTGTTGTTGCAGCTGCTGTTGTTGTGCCCTCCTTTCCTGGCGTATCTCATCTCGCTCCTGGCGCAACTCCTGGCGTATATCTTCTCTTTCCTGACGCATCTCCTGGTGTTCTTGCTGCATCTGGGCACGCATATCAGCCATAGTGTCCGCCATTTGCTGCATTACCGCCATCTGAGCAGCAACCAGTGGGTCAACTCTGCCTGGTGGAGGATTAGGAGGATTCATCTCTGCAGGCTGTGGCTGGGGTTGTCTGTATATTCTCCGAGTGTGTCGATTAGGAGGCAAATCAATTCCACCACCCCGCCTGGTATTGACCATCTGAGTTAGATACATATGGTAAGAAAATAGTAGACAAGGCAGGTATTTACAAAGCAGGTTACTTTGGGGAATTTTATTAGCTAAGCAGATTAATATTTTACCTACCATAGCTAATTTATTACTTATGGTGGTACATACTAAGATGTCCATCTATAATAATTTAGTCAATCAAAGAAGCAAATCAGGCATTTAGCATCAGAACAATCAACCAACATTTTTAAAATAGAGAAAATAGTTTTATTTTCATCTTAGGTTCTCTATCTCTTAAAAATGTCATAAGGGTAGGGATTCCAAGGTGTGAAATCCATCTTGTCTTAGAGTAGAAAAGATAAGATTAATCAGAGTAGAGTAGCAAAAGGTGAGACAAGATCAAGGTGAGATAAGTATAGAATGAGTCAGAGTAAGGTAAGTAGGTAAGGGTCTGTCCATTTCTATCTAGGTCTCGTCCTACAGTCAACATTTCCTCTGATACCACTTCTGGCACACCCGGCTTTAAGGAACAAAGCCAGGTGCATCTCATACATGCCCCAAGAAGACAACATATATAATAACAGAGTGTATAGAGATAAATGTCATAAAACGTCAGAGTACTTATTACATAGCGGAAGACTTATTACAAAATAAAATAATAAAGATAAAATGAACTAAGGATCATCGGCGCCAATGTCAACTGAGAAACGCCACCTAGATCAGATCATACTACTCGCCTTGTGGCTCCTCCTGAACCACCTGCTCTTCTCCTGTGGGGGGGGTGTGAGACAGCAAGGGTGAGCTCACACATGATCATAGCTCAACAAGTTGTGGGGAACCAGTGGACATAAACTCACAAAGGTGTGAGTTCATGTGAGGTGTAAGGCTAATTAATGATAGAGGTTAAAGCTGAGCATTGCTTTTAAGTAGTTGGTCAAAAATTTTTTTAGCAATTACTAAGTGTAAGTAAATACCAAACCATAAATAAAGTAATAGAACACAATTTATAATAAACCCATGCAATGCAAATGACAAAATTGAATTTAAGTTCCATAATTTAAACATCAGAGAGTCCTGAGCTGCTCATGACCGCGAGCACGGCTAGTATACCAGTTTTACACTTTGCAGAGGTTGTACCCTTTACCCACAAGTCATGTTACCCATCTGCCAAGGGATCGCGACTTCCCATACACCTCTACCTAGGAAGCGCGGTAGGGCAACACTACGAGGCCTTTACAAAGTTCCACTAGCTTCCGAAAACCCGCTACAGTTTATAGGAAGTTCCAATGCAGGGTTCTCGGCTGACTGCCATCGCAGCAAAATCAACCAAGGACCTCCCTACACTGACCACTCCCCTACTGCCCTTTCCCCTTTTGGGTAAGGTAGTCTTCCACTAGCTTTCCTAATTAGTCAGCCAAGGGCGTCCCATTAAACCCTTGTGGTGGCACGTGGTTCTCAAGTTAAGCTCTATGTTCCAATTAACATTAATGAACTTGACATGAACATAAACAGGATAACAAAAAGAATTGGAACATAGAGGTAGTAAATGATTATCCCAAAACCAGGTAAAGCAATAGCAAACTACCCAAGTGAATCAGGGGTAAACAAGGTAATGAGATAAACAAATCTAGGGTGACCTATTGGGTCGCATCAAAATTAACCTATACATGGATGAGTGATATTAAAGAACATTATTAGGTAAAAAGTGGTCAAGGGCACAACTTGCCTTCAATGAGCTCCTGCTCAGCTACTTCAACCTGCTGCTCACCAGGATCCTCAGCAACGGGCTCTTCTACTCGCCACAATACAAACAAGCACAGTGTATATAGAGAAATTAACATCACACCAAACATATAAATAAAATACACAGTAATAATCTACATATTAAAATAAAATTCTAGGAACAGGAATCATACTTTTTGGAGTTATAGATTTTAAGTTATGCCTTTTCAAAGGTTTTATGTGTTAAAATAGGATTGAGTGTGGGATTAATTTTCTTACTGTTGTCATGATAAAACAGAGACACTAAGTGCTAAAGAATAAAATTACAAAATTTTAGGAACTGGAATGGATTAATTTGGAGTTCATATGTATTTTCTATGAATTATCAAAGTTCTAGCAATTATTTTGTATTAAAAAGTAATTTCTATAATTAAATAACTGAATTTAAAGAGCTATGGACTGGGCCTCAAATCCTGGAAAGCGCAGGGGGCTCGGGGTAACATTTCTAAGGCACAGCGCACCGCCACGATGGACTGCGGGTTGGTTATATAAAAATAGAGGGGTCAAAATGCAAAATTGCGCCCGCGAAGGGGTATGGACTAACTCTGGCCGTGCGATCACGGATGGACGCGTGGGATTAGATTTAACCAATCCCGAACCGGTACGCTATAGGAGTCCTTGGATCAACAATCTACGGTCTAGATTTAATTATCGCGGATCCAACCCAGAGCCCTCCGATCTCGATCGAACGGCGTACCCACATCCACGCAGAACCGATACGCTTGGAGAGATCCTAGTCGATCAAGCCGGATCCGATGGCCCCCGGCCGTTGCCCTCTTTCCCCAGGCACGAGCTCACGGCGAGCAGGCCACCGCACGGCGGTGGGTTCACCGGAGCCCTCGAATCCGGCCAATTCGAGCGCCAAACTCCAATTGGCCCGACCCTCGCGAGATTCGAGACATCTCGAACCCAATTCACCCCTCAATTTCAATCGCTACACAACGCAGACCCCCGGTCCACGGTGCTTCGCGATATAGGGCGGCCGACGGTGCTCGGTGTGAAATTCCGGAGGCACACGCCGAGGTTTCCGCGCGGCGCTACTTCTACTGCCTTCTAACAACTCCAGAGAAGGGGGTCGGTGCTAACCTTGATGCTCCGGCTGTCGCAGAGGCCCAATCCCACGACGCGCGATGGTTCAGCGGCGCCCAACGAAGTCCGGCGAGGGACCCCAAGGCGCGGTGACCCAATTCGCCCCAGGAGCGTCGCTGGCAACCTTCACCACGACCGGCCGAATCCAATTGCACACCCGCCAAGAGCTTAGTCAGGCGCGTCCCGAGATTCAACCTCAGCGGCAGACCATGGCTCCCTCACTCCTAATTCCCTCAACCAGCGACGCTTTGAGGTGGAAGAAAGGTTGGGCAAGAACCCTCTCAGAACCCGCTATATGGCCACCAAAAGGCTGACGCGGAGCCCGTTGCAACGACCTCCGATTTCCCTGCGGCCACGCGCTTCGGCGCCGTTCGGTGCGGAGAGAAGAACAGCAGCGCCCGTCTGACATGCGGGGTCCGCTATTCAGTGGCCACCGGCCAGGCAAGCATGTGCAGATGTTCAGGCGAGCGCACGTGTGACTGACCCGTAGGGCCCGCTTTTCGGCACGCGCCCAACACACAGAGCCGCAGCGGAAGGACGAGTTGGGCTGGCGCAGAGGGTTTTCCTAGGTGGGCCAAATTGGTAGCTTGGGGCCCAACCGTGGGGTTTTCTTTTTTTTATTCTTTTATCATCTCCTTTTCAAATTCAAAATTTTAAATTCCCTTTCCAACTCAAACTTCATGATAAATTTATTCTCTCATTAAAGACTCATCTTGGACATGGTATGAATAAATTTGTCTAAGTTTGGTATTTATTTCATGATAAGTAGTGCTTTCTTTCTCAAATTTTAGAGTATCTTTTTCTTAATTTCCCATTTGGGTATTAATGTGATTCTTCTCTCATTGTTTTATGTTGTCCTAGAATGCACACCACAAAAATGATATCCAGCATGATGCATAATTTCAATGGCATATATTCTTTTATTAAGTATTTGTTTTTGAATATGGTGTTCACATATGATGATGCATAAAGATCAAACTCACATAAAGAGAAATTGTTTCTCTATTGGTATTTTTTTCTAGCTATTTACAAGTGGGTGTTACATAAGACAAAATCAAAATTATTTTCTCTATTAAAAATGTTGGTTGATTGTTCTGATGATCAATGCCTGATTTGCTTCTTTGATTGATTGAAATAGTATAGACGGGCATCTTAGCATGTACCACCATAAGGTAATGAATTAGCTTTAATAGGCGACACATTCAGCTAATAAATCCCCCAAAGTAACATGATTCGTAATTACTCGCCTTGTCTACAATTCTTCCTTTCTTACCCTGTGTTTCTAACCCTGATGGGCTACCCCTATAGTGTTAGAAGAGAGCACTATAGACGTAATCCTTGGTATGTCATGGTTAAGAAAGGCAAAGGCAGTTTATGCACTGTGCTAAAGGAACCATATAACACACCAGTTCCAAAGGAGAAAGATTTGAAGTTGGAATTGCAGTAACTACCGCCACCAGACTAGCGACATTTTTAGTAGATGGGAAGTTTGTTGGTGACAACATCCGTGTGGTTAAGGATTTTCCGGATGTCTTTCTAGAGGAGTTACCAGGGATGCCACCAGATAAGGAAGTTGAGTTGGTCATTGATCTCTTACCTGGGACTACTCTTACTTCCAAACGACCATACGAGATGTCCGTAGAGGAGTTGAAGGAACTTAAGAAGCAGTTAACTGAGTTACAGGAGGCGGGGTATATTCGTTCGAGTTCCTCACCTTGGGGAGCACCGGTGTTATTCGTACAGAAGAAGGATGGATCACAACGAATGTGCGTGGACTATAGATCACTTAATGATGTCACGATGAAGAACAAGTATCCGCTACCCCGTATTGAGGATTTGTTTGATCAAATGAGAGGAGCAAGAGTATTTTCGAAGATTGATCTCCGATCGGGATACCATCAGATGAAGATTAGACCATTGGATATCCCTAAGACGGCTTTTTCAACCCGATATGGATTATACGAGTTTACTGTTATGTCATTTGGATTAACCATTGCACCAGCTTATTTCATGAATTTGATGAATAAGGTGTTTATGGAGTATTTGGACAGATTCGTCGTGGTGTTCATCGACGATATTCTTATCTATTCTAAGAATGAAAGTGATCATGAACAACATCTAAGGTTGGTGCTACAGAAGCTACGAGATAATCAACTCTATGCCAAGTTTAGTAAGTGCGAGTTTTGGATTGATAAGGTGCCATTCCTTGGACATATTATTTCTAATGGAGGAATAGCAGTGGATCCTGCTAAGGTCAAGGAGATTATGGAGTGGAGAGTGCCCACTACAGTTACTGAGATTCGGAGTTTCTTAGGGCTTGCAGGATATTATCGGAGGTTTATTGAAGGATTCTCTAAGATTGCCAAGCCTATGACCTCACTTCTGGAGAAAGGAAGAGAATTTAAGTGGGATGAGAAAGGCCAATAAAGCTTCGATCAATTGAAGGAGAGATTGATGTCACCCCCAGTGTTGGTTATGCCAGACTTACAGAAAGGATTTGACATTTATTGTGATGCATGTGGACAAGGATTGGGATGTGTGCTCATGCAAGAAGGACACGTGATCGCCTATGCGTCTCGTTAGTTGCGGAAACATGAATTGAACTACCCCACTCACGACTTGGAGCTGGCAGCAGTTGTGCATGCTCTTAAGATCTGGAGACATTACATTATGGGAACTAAGTGCCAAGTATACACGGATCATAAGAGTTTGAAGTATATATTCACTTAGAAGGATCTCAACCTCAGATAACGTCGTTGGTTGGAGCTCATCAAGGATTATGATTTGGAGATTCACTATCACCCAGGCAAGGCGAATTTGGTCGCAGATGCCTTGAGTCGGAAAGAACATGTTCACTCCGCTTTTGTTGTCCAGCTACCCGATGAATTAGCAAAAGATTTTGAGAGACTCAACCTAGGAATTGTTACTCACACTGAAGGAGTCACCATTGAATTGGAACCTACCTTGGAGCAAAAAATTCGTAAAGGCCAAGTGGGTGATGCTAAAATTCAAGAGATTAAGGATCTTATTACTGAAGGTCGAGTTCAAGAATTCACGGAGGATGAGCAAGGTACTATATGGTTCAAAGATTGGATATGTGTTCCAGAGATTGATAGCCTCCGTGATACTATATTGAAAGAAGCCCATGATTCTGATTACTCAATCCACCCTGGTAGCACTAAGATGTATCAAGATTTGAAGCAAAAGTATTGGTGGTATGGACTGAAAAGAGATGTTGCTGCCCATGTGGCTAAGTGTGATGTGTGTCAAAGAGTTAAGGCTGAACATCAAAGACCAGCTGGATTACTGCACCCATTGAAGATACCTGAGTGGAAATGGGAAGAAATTGGTATGGATTTCATTGTTGGACTACCCCGCACCCCTGCTGGGTATGACTCTATTTGGGTAATTGTGGACAGATTGACAAAAGTGGCTTATTTCATACCCGTGAGGACTAATTGTACAGGAGCCAAGCTAGCAGAATTGTATATGACTCGAATAGTTTGTCTACATGGAGTACCTAAGAAGATCGTGTCTGATCGAGGATCACAGTTTACTTATCGATTTTGGAAGAAGTTGCATGAGAGCTTGGATACAAAGTTGAATTTTAGTTCAGCCTACCATCCTCAGACTGATGGACAAACAGAGAGGACTAATCAAGTGCTGGAAGATATGTTAAGAGCTTGTGCTCTCAAGCATGGTGGCAGTTGGGAGAAGAGCTTACCCTATGCTGAGTTTTCTTATAATAACAGTTATCAAGCCAATTTGAAGATGTCACCGTTTGAGGCTCTATATGGCAGAAAGTGTAGGACTCCACTGTATTGGGATCAAACTGGAGAAAGACAGTTCTTTGGGCCTGAGCTTATTCAAGAGGCGGAAGAACAAGTTCGAATGATAAGAGAAAATTTGAGAATTGCACAGTCCAGGCAAAAGAGTTATGCTGATAATAGGAGAAGACTACTGGAGTTTAAGGAGGGTGATCACGTGTATCTGAAGGTGTCACCGATCCGGGGTATGAGGAGATTTAAAGTTAAAGGAAAGTTGTCCCCTCGCTTCATTGGACCTTTCTTGATCTTAAAGCAAGTGGGAGAAGTTGCATACCAATTGGAGTTACCGGATCATCTTGCGGATGTTCATGATGTATTTCACGTATCTCAGCTGAAGAAATGTCTCAGGGTACCTGAGGAGCAGCTACCACTGGAGGACCTTAGTGTTCAAGATGCTTTGACTTATGCTGAGTACCCCATCAAGATTCTGGATACTTTGACTCGAGTTACAAGGAATAAGGTGATTAAAATGTGCAAGGTTCAATGGAGTCACCATGGTGAAGATGAAGCTACTTGGGAGAGAGAGGAAGAGCTTCGCATAGATTTTCCCCATCTTTTCCCTAGATCTTCTTAAATCTCAAGGACGAGATTATTTTTAAGGGGGGTAGGATTTGTAATACTCAAAATTGTAAGGGAAAATAAAAAGAGGAATTGTTTCCTTTAAATATGTGTGTACCTCCATTTATCATCACATGTGACCACTCATGAAAAAAAAGGGTAAATCCTCAATAAGACACAAATAAGCTATTGCATCATACTGGATTCTTGGTTGTTTGTGCATTTAAAACAATGGTAACATGGATAAAAAAATATATATTATAATGAGTAGAAGATTTAGATTAAACTCTAGATTTGAATTTGGGATTTAAATAGAAAAGACGAAAGAAATATTATGAAACACCAAAATAAATCCATAAATAAATAAATTGACCCCACATTGATGTATTCAAATTGAATGATTAATTTGAACACAAATCTTGTGGAGAAATCTAAACTCATTTTTAGATTTGGAAATAAAAAGGGAAAACAAAAACGGAAAATAAAAAGGATAAAAGAATGGGGAATGGCGTATTGGGCTCAATCACATGTATTCGGCCCACTAGGAGATTACCCCGCGCGGCCCAGGTTTCCACTCTCGCGCGCTTCGTCGCACTGAAAGGTGGACCCACTGACCAGCCAGCCTCGCGCGCGTGCTTCTGTCCGCCAGCCGCCTGTCGTGCGGGGCCCGCGACTCAGTCAGCCTCCGCGCTTGGGCGCCGACGCCATGGGGTCAACTCCCTCGCGTGCGCTCCACGCCCCACCATCGCCCTCAACCGATATCAGCGAACCCGGTGGAGTCGGCTCACCGTTGCGCCCGGTCAATCCTACGCCTTGCGGTCCTTCCCTCAGCAAGGATAAAGGTGCGGGTGCCTTCGTTAAGGATTCCACCCGCAAACCCTCCTAAAACCACCACGACAAACAAGACCGCACCGCCTCCGTGGGTGCAACTCATTTTGTGTCTGAAATTGATGCCGCGCGAAGTACTGTGGCGCTCCGATTTGGCCTACTGGTTGTGATTCTGCCGCTATTAGCCAAAGAAGTGCTCCAGCTTGGCGTGAATTGCTCGCCGGGGCGTGTTCCAGCGAGGATCCGCGCTTCGTTGTGTGGGGATATCTCTGCCCTGCGATTTCCGGTATGAACCGTGCCTTTATGTTTACTTTCCTTCCCGTAACGCGTCGAACCGATTAGCATTGGAGTTTAGGGTGCTTATACCGTGGACGGCAACTCCAGCCATGGCGCCGCCGTTTGTGCGGGTCGCCGCTGTGCCTGCACGTTGAGGAAGGAAGGTGGTGGTACCGTGGCCGTGGATCCCGATTTCAGCGGCTAAGATTAGAACGTGACTTACCGCTTCGCCACGTTGATCTGTGCCGTCGATCCCGTATCGTGTGCGTCGGATTAGATCAGGGTTATTTAAAATTGTGACCGTAGATCCGGGTAGCTGCGGCTCAGATCGGATACCGGTTTAAATGATATGGATCTAATCTAGGACATAGATTTCCGATCGGACGGCTCTGGCCTGCCGATACCCCTTCGGCTTGCACGTTTTGCAAAAGAGCCCTTCCAGTATTGATAAATCAACCCGCCGTCCACACCAGGGACTTTCTGAGTCTTAGGAATATTTGCACCGTAGCCCCTGCGTTTTCCAGAAAATGAGGCCCCGCCCAGAGAATTATAAAATTAGGAAAATGGATTAGAAAATGAGTTTTTAATATAAAAACAATTCATAGAATTTGTATAATTCATAGAAACTCCATATGAACTCCAAATTGGACCATTTCAGTTCCTATAATTTTGTAATATTATTCTCTATCAAATAGTACCACTGTTTTTACATAAAATACACATCAAAATTTATTTCTCACTTAACCTATATTAAATGCATAAAATCTTTGGAATTTCATAACTTAAAATATATAACTCCAAAATTATTAATTCCAGTTCCTATGATCATATTTTAATGTCTAGTTTATTATTGTATATTTCATTTGCATGTTTGATGTGATGTTAATTTATGCTATGCTATGTATGTATTGTGTTGATACGAGTAGACGAGCAAGCCACTGTGGAATCTGAGGTTCAGCTAGTAGAGACTGCTGAGCAGGAGCTCGTTGAAGGCAAGTTGTGCCCTTGATCACTTCTTTTACCCATTCATGTTCTTATTATTCATAATGATCTGCAATAGGTTAATGTTGATGGGACCCAATAGGATACCCTAGATTTGACTATCTTTATACCTTGTTTCACCACTGGTTTTACTACTAAAGTTTTGGGTAGTTCATGCTATTGCTTTATGTGGATTTGGGTATAGAGATATTCATCACTCATTTTTACACTTGTTATTATCTGTTCATTATTTTATGTTCATGATAAGATCATTATGTTAATGGGAACCTGGAGAACCACCCGGGAAAACAGTGCTACCATAAGGGTTTAATGGGACGCCCTTGGCTGATTAACTAGGAAAGCTAGTGGAGGGCTACCTTACCCGAAAGGGGCAAGGGCAGTAGGGGAGTGGTTAGTGTAGGGAGGTCCTTTGTTGATTTTGCTGCGATGGCGGTTAGGCAAGAACCCTGCACTGGAGCTTCCTATAAACTGTAGCGGGTAGTCTGAAGCTAGTGGAACTTTGTAAAGGCTTCGTAGTGGTACCCTGCCTCGCTTCCTTGGTAGAGGTGTATGGGGTCTGATCAACTCCGTGGCAAATGGGTAACACGACTTGTGGGTAAAGATGCGCAACCTCTGCAGAGTGTAAAACTGGTATACTAGCCGTGCTCACGGTCATGAGCGGCTCGGACACTCACATGATTAACTTATGGAACTTAAACTTAATTTGTCATATCATTGCATTTGGGATTATTTTATTATTACTTTTACTTATTATTTCTAAGGTTTGGTATTTACTTACACATAGTAACTGCTAATAAAATTTTGACCAACTTATAAAAGCAATGCTCAGCTTCAGCCTTTATTTCATTGACCAGTCTTACACTTCATGAACTCCCACATTTGGCGAGTTCATGCTACATTATTCCCCATGACTTGTTGAGCTATGAACGTATGTGAGCTCACTCTTGCTGTCTCACACCCCCCCACAGGAGAAGAACATGTGGTCGAAGAGGAGTCGCCTAACACCGAGGCTTTCGACTTGATCTAGGTGGAGTTTCTCAGTTGACATTGGCGCCGACGATCCTTAGTTCTGTTTTATGTTTATTCCTTTATTTTGTATTAAGTCTTCCGCTATGTAATAAATACTCTGATTTATGACATTTATCTCTATACACTCTGTTATTATATATGTTGTCTTCTTTGGCGCATGTATGAGATGCACCCGGCTTTGTTCCTTAAAGCCCGGGTGTTACAGTTCTTGTCCGTCCAGGTTCCAAAGATTGAAATCTTTCTCTTCCGAAGCAGCATCGACAATTTTCTTCCCTTTGTCAGGCACCGAGGCCATGACCTGTTCTGCAGCCGCAGTTGTTTCTTCTGTAGGCATACCCAATATCAATTTATCAATTCCAGATAGGGTGACCTCCAAGTTGGCAGCTTTGGTGGCAACTGCAGCTTCGGCAGAAATGTTTGCTTCGGTAGTGGCCGGGGCCGATCGTGGTGTTCGTTCAATGGCTTCCATTACGGTGCCGATCCTTTGCTTCTTTTGCCCATCCACCTTTTTGGTAGTTGAGGGCTCGTCCTTCTTCTATAAAAGCTTCGTCAGTTCCAATCCCAGAGGACTTAGCAGCTTGATAGGCAAAGATTCAGTCATTACCTTTAAAATCTCTTCTACTTCGGCAGCAAGAGGTGTTGAAGGAGTTTCCTCTTCCACCCCAGTCACCTTTGTCTCTGGAGTTGCAGCTTTTCTTTTCTTCAAGGCTGCCACCTTTGGCTCGAGACTGGATTTTCTCTTCTTTAAAATTTTCTCATCTTCTTTCACTATTCTGGCAGCTTGTCTGCTCAGAACACTAACAATCCTTTTCCTTTTCGTCCCTTCGGCACCCTTGTTGAGTTGCTCGTAATCAGGGTATTCAAATTTTAGAGCGTCCATTACCCGGTTTAACCTTCGTCTTGGCCGGGTGCCGAAGGCTGCTGTCATTAATTGGTCTTCTTTTTTGGTGTAGTTCCCCAAAATCTCATTACACATAGTTTCAATCATTTCCAGCCATTCTTGGCAAGGTTGCTTGAACCGTTTTTCAAATTTGAACTTATAAGGTAATTGAACAAGTTCGTATTTTTTCTTTGTTCCCTTCATCTTGGTGCTAATCTGTTTAGCCACTACCCTGAATTCTACCTTGGCCAGCTGGCATGCTGACCCTAGCTGCATGTTGCATAGGGGTCTGGTCATTCCGAAGCTTAAAGTCAGCGGGCACATGACCATCGTCATCAGTTTCCCCCTCTTCTTCTCATCGGCCTTGATATAAAACTATTCACCTTTCCAGCCGGTTGGCCATTTGGTGCGGTAGCTAAGAACTGGAGCCTTCGTATCCTTGCGTTACGCAAAATTGTAGCAGCCAAAATTTTCATGTAGACCGTCTGCCCTGGGTTTCGTCTGGTAGTGCAACTCGTGCACTCGGCAGAATGCTTCGGTATCTAGGCTCATCCCTTGGCTTCGGAGGGCCCAAATGAAGACACTAAGCCTGACAATGGCATTAGGGGTCAGCTGATGAAGATATATTTCGAAATTTTTCAAGACTTCCCCTATCATCTAATTCAGAGGAAGTCGGAGTCCTGCTCTAAAAAAACTCTTGAAGACCACCACTTCATCATCCTTCGGCGCTGGGGTGGTTTCTTCTCCGGCAAACCGAACAAGTTTCCTTTCAGCTTCGCCAAAGTAGCCAAGCTTCATCATCATAGGCATGTCAGCTTCAGACACATTAGACTTTTCAAAATCCAGATGGCTCGATTTTGATGGAATCAAAATACTATAATCTTCTTCGTCCTCTTCAACATCTTCTTCTTCAACAATGGTCTGTTCAGCTTCGGCAACAGGGGCACCTTCGTCAGTAGTTCCCTCTATCACAACTAGACCTGACTGTCTCATGACTTCAAAAATTGGAGCTGTCTTGGTGGCCTCGGTCTCCTCTCCTTCACGAGTCACCCTTGCAGTCGAACGCACTCTGGCCATATGACGGATTTTTTGTGGTTTTTACGAAGTTGACGTTTCTTTTTTGTAGTTTTGACGAAGCTCTCTTTCTTGACAAAGTTAACTCTAAATGATGGTGTTCGCTTGAGAGCGCAGTGAAAAAGCTTTGGCTATGGTAAAATTTTTTAACAGCACAACAATGCAATGGCAATGAATGCTATGGTAACTCTACACCAACCCGTCTATTTATATAGTGCTACAGGTGGGAAGGTGAACCGCCAAATCGCCCGCACTCGCTGAACGGTGGACCACTCAGCACCTGGAAGTTGAATCGCCAGATCGCTCGCACCCGCTGAGCGGTGGACCACCCGACGCTTGGAATATTTTAATCGTTTCTCGGCAACGAGCTCTGGGAAGGTGTTTTTCGGACCTTCGGCATTCCGAAGCCTTTGAGATTTTTCTGCGGACCGAGCTCGTTACGAAAAATGATCTAGCACCGTGAAAGGGCTACTGTTGGGGGCCTTCTTCGTCGCCGAAGGTCCTCCAAGAAAAAACACCTTCGGCAGTGTGATATGCGAATTGACACAGCATGAAGGTACAAGCCGAAGCTACAATCCAGAGAGCTTCAGCATAATGACATGCCTTGAGACGAAGGTCTGCACCGACTTAAGGAGGAAAAGACCGATCAGTCCTTGATAATCTATGTCACACTTATAGTTAGTTATCAAGGACATGAGTGTAATTTCGACCGGGCTGCATCCCGTGTCTATAAATAGATGAACAGTAACCCTGTACTATTCACGCTGACTTGTATTCACTCGCACGTCACTCTTGAATTCATACCTTCTGTCAAGTTGAAGGTACAAATGTAATTCATTATTATTATGTTTGTACATGATGAGATAATGAAAATAATCTGACAATTCAATATAATTGCTCATATTATTTTCCATGTTTCATATGCTTCTTTACTTTCATCATTAATTATTTGTTGAGATGATGAAGGTATGTCCTTCATAACCTTCGTCTGAAGATCATTATATCCTTAGGGAGATAATGCTTCGAAGGATGAAGGTCTTTAATTATTAACATTTTGTGTTGCCTTGTTCTTAACTCATAGCATTTGAGAACAAGTCCCCAACAGATGGGATTTTCCTAAATAGGATTTTCCTAGAAATACCAACCCTATTCCTTGATTACCCTAGGATAAATATTATGCTTAGCAATTTGTGCTACTGCTCAATTTGATAATTATGATGTCACTCTTTAATGATACTATTATTCCAGAAAATGAAGTTTGCATTGTGATGTTAACCCGATGGTTAAACAAGATCATTTCATATTAAATGGAACATAGAGTGACCACCCAGGATAACAGTGCAACCACGAGTGCTATAATGGCTCTGGCTTTGGTAATTAGCTCTATAGACTTACTGCTTAGCAACCATACCTGAAATATGGGCAAGAGGGGGCGGCAATGGTTTGGTGGCAGCTCATGTTAAAATGGGGTGGTAGTGTTGGCTAAGTTACCTCGCCCAGAGGGCCATCAATTCTGACGTGGAAACCTTAGCGAGTGGCTTTGTACTAAGGATATTTTGTGAAAGCCTCATAATAGATCCCTAGCCATTCACCTTGGCAGTGTTTATGGGTCTGTACAACCTAGGCTAGAGGGGATACATGGCTTGTGGGTACAGTTGTACCTACAGAGTGTAAAACTGATATGTCAGCCGTGCTCATGGTTAAGAGCAATCTGGACCCTCACATGATAATTAAACTTAAAGATGGAAAATAAATCGTGATCCGATGATGCATAAATGGTTTGCTTAAGTGGTTTCACTTAAGTGTTTTCAATATAATCATATGCTTTTGTTTATTTGGGATATTTTGTTATACACTTACAATTAGTAAGTTAGGCATTGTTAATAAAACATTGACCAACTAAAACGCTTACCAATTAACCCTAGCCTACCTTGTTAAACTTGCATTACTCCTCCCACTTACTGAGCCCCGACCATAAGTGAGCTCACCCCTTGCTAATATTTTGATCAAAGGGTGATGAAGAAGACTTTGCTGAACATGCTGACGAGTACTAAGTCTAACGATGCGCTAGTCATCTTCCTGTGGAAGATCACCCATGTTTTATGTCATGGAACCTCCCAAGGTATTAGGCCCACCTACAGATGTACTTGTCCTAAGGACCTTAGACAGTCATGCAGGTGCACTCAATGGCTTGTAGGTCCGATTACCTGTATCTCCATCATA
The DNA here is from genome assembly GCA_029449295.1 of Zea luxurians. Classification (NCBI taxonomy): domain Eukaryota; kingdom Viridiplantae; phylum Streptophyta; class Magnoliopsida; order Poales; family Poaceae; genus Zea; species Zea luxurians. Next base: position 780,670 of record JAOPSE010000028.1, on the reverse strand, counting down.
TCACCCAAGAGCGCTTATCCCATAACTCAGACGTTACACACAATCGGAGTAAGCGGAAAGGATTACAATAACATAATTTACAATCATAAGTGTAATATAGAAAGAGTTGATTATTACATAATCGGGTACTGAGTGCTTAAACTTATTACATCATAGGAAGGCAAAACACCTTCCCTGGTTAGTTCTTAGTTCTCCTCCTCTTGTTTCGGGACAACCATGGGGCAGAAATAGCAGAACTCAGCAGTTTCATCACCTACAACAACGTGGGTTTGAAAACCCTGAGTACGGAGTGTACTTTTGTAAGTCTTACCCATATAAGTAAAAAGACTCTCAAGGATATGCTGGCCTTTGGGAATCAAGGTAAAAATTAACAAGATTCAAAGACTCTTTTTGCAGAAAAGCTTACTATGAGTGGGTTCTTAAGAATTCATTTTACTAGTTAGGTTAAGTAGTTGCCTGCATCTAGATTCTTTCTATTCTTAGATCAAGCACTTGGCCTATACTAGTCATCTTTTATCATCCCTTGAGTTCACTTGTCACTACGTTTATGTCAGTGACCAAGTCTTCATGTCCGAGAAGTAACATCGATCCGAATCGATTAATACCCAGCTGGGGATCTCCACCCACACGACATATGTGGCACTTAATCCTTGCATATGTCAACTCAAACCCAGGTTTTCTCAAGACCAGAATGGGTTCACACCAACCGAGAGCACAAATACTTCACCGTCTAGCCTCTTGCCACGGAGGGTACACCTTACTCTCGCCATCTCTCCACTCCCATTGCGTGGTAGCCTTTCTGGTATTGGTCTGACCGAGGCAAAGCTTACCCATGACGAGGCATGTGGCTAGTTAAAAGGCCCTCGATCATCAAGCCTACATTGGCTCGGTCCTTACACGACTCAGACGGAGACACTACATCGAGATTTCCTTCTCGTGCAAGTCACCCACCCAGTCTCGTCTTTATTATTTAAAAACCCAAAGTTTGGTACCTGACAGAGGTACACTTTTCAGATGTTGAACCCATCACGGTCGTGATGGATTCACCATCATAAGTCTTTTCTTGGTAAAAATCCCCATCCCATGTGAAGCATCACCTCTTTTTTTGAAAACAAAACATTTTGTTTTCTAAAGCAAGACTAAGCATCAGAAAATTTGTTTAAATAAATCAGGTAACAAGGAATGGTAACCAATTTTCCAAGGAAGGGAATGCATCAATTGTTAGCACACAATTCGTATCACCTAATGCATCAAACAAGGTGATAAAGTTTTTTAAACAACAAGGAAAGGGATAATGCACCGGGGCTTGCCTGTGTTGTAGGAGTTTCTGTTTCCACACCTTAGATGTCAAAATAAAAGTTGTTCTCCACTGGAGGATTCTCGGTCTGGGAGACAACTTCTTCCTCTACTACGGATTCTTCCTCGTGTTCTATACATGAGAATACATGTACAAGAATGCTTATGCTATGTCATGGATATGCAATTATACAATAGAAATATAGTAAGTGTTGGGGGCTTGTTCTCAAATGCTATAAATCAAGAACAACACAACACGAAGATGTTAAGTATTAAATACCCTTCGTCCGCTGAAGCATTATCTCCTCGAGGGTTTAATGAACTTCGGACGAAGGATATAAACATAATATAACGAAGGTTACGAAGGAAAAGACCTTCGTTAAGTTGGTAAATGAGTAAACAGAATAAACATATATATAAAGTGCGAAAGTAATAATACCAGCATTATCCTCAATACATTTCCATTATTAAATTCATGAAAACAAATTACAAATGTACCTTCAGACTGATGTAAGGCAAAGGTACAAGTCGTGATGCAAAAAGACGTGTGCCCAGTCAGCGTGAACAGTACAAGAGTACTGTTCACCTATTTATAGGCACGGGACGCAGCCCGTGTAAAATTACATTGATGCCCTTTACATTTATCAATAACTCTATAGTAATCCTTCAAGGTCCAATTTGGCTTTTCATCTTTAAGTCGGTTCCTCTTTTCTGCCGTTATGCCGAAGCTTTTCTGCATATGGCTTCATGATCGTCTTATCCTTCATCATGACCGCTTTTCATTCTAGCTTCGTCCTAAACATGCCCTTGTATATTCGCGACCTGACTCCGAAGGTGCCTGTTCCGAAGGTGCCTGTTCACATTTTACACTTGGAAAACATTGTCAAACTGTGTTTTTGAGGACCTTCGGGAGCCGAAGGCCCCCAACAGTAGCCCCTCGCAATATCAATTTATTGTAAAGATAAATTTATATTGCGACATGGACGAAGGCTTTAAGCCGAAGGTCCGTAAAAACACCTTCCTTTTGCTAGAATAGCAACAGTCATTGACAAGCGGGGCCCTCCAGTTTTCGACATACTGGGTGTATAAATACAAGCTCTCCGCGAGTTTATTTGACACGCCCTTTTGCCACCTGCTTTTTACTCACCAGCTTTCAACCTGCGCACCCTGCTTTTAGCCTGCGCGCGACAGCATTTGCTCGGTCTTAAATTTTTAAGCTTCTTCTTCAAGCCTAGTTTGCCAGCATTCGCGAAAATGTCTGAAGATAAGACAACTGCTGGTGCTTCGAAGCTAAGCCTTTCGGAGGAGATGCACCTAGGTTTTCTTGAGTCAATGTCGAAGACCAATACTGAAAAGATTGTCAAGGAAACTTTGGAGGGTTTATCTGAAGATACTGGCGATAGTGATAGCTATGATGTGGATAGTGGCGGAGAGGATTCCGAAGATCGCCCGTGGCGGCCTAGTCACTCAAACTTCGAAAAATCAACTATAAAGCAGAGTCACCTTGAAAACATGAGGGGGAGATACTTCCGAGATATATCCATCGTGAGGGCGGATGACGGAGAAAAAACTACGCCGACCCCCGAAGATAATGAGGTTGTGATCTTCCGAAGCTTTTTAAAGGCTGGGCTACGATTCCCCCTAAGCAAGTTTGTAGTAGAAGTTCTGAAAATATATCAAATTTACCTTCATCAACTTACCCCTGAAGCAGTGATAAGATTGGGAATCTTTGTCTGGGCCGTGAGGAGCCAGGGTTTGGAGCCAAGTGCTAAAGGCTTTTGCAATATACACGAGCTAGTATATGAGACGAAACTGTGGGGTAAGGAACAATATCATAATAATTTTGGTTGTTATAGCTTCGGTGCCCGCTCTGGGTCGAGCTGTCCCGTGCCAACCTTTCGGAAGAGATGGCCCGGGGAATGGATGAAGGAATGGTTCTATGTGAAAAACGATTTGACGGTTCGGGAAGATATCAAGGATATCATCATGCGCCCTATCTGGCAGCGCTTCGGACTTCGGAAACCAAAGGTAGATATGGACGAAGCAGCTGAAGAATGTCAGAGGGCCTTCGGCGTAGTCTGTTCCTTTATTGGGACCAGGGATTTAATGCAAGAGCACATTGCCTTCAGAGTGTGGCCACTTGTAGATGACTGGGAAATGCCGAAGGAGACCATCAAAGAAGCTGACGAGGGTGGACTAATTAGACTGAAATATACATTCAAGTACGGAGATAAATTTGTTGAACCGGATGATGATTGGCTGAAAAGTATTGAGAATGTAAGTGATGAATTGCTTGGGACCTATTCAAAGGCTGAAAACACTGCATTATCAGCGGCTTTCGGAGGCCGAAAGAAGAAGAGGCTCAACCGAGTATTTGATGCTATTGGGTTTATCTATCCCGACTACTATTATCCAATGCGAGGTCAAAAGAGAAAAAATACTGCTCCTGCAAAGGACACTACTTCGGCTGCTCCCGGGGAGCCAACACCGAAGAGGAAGAAAGTAAAAGTGTCCACACACCCTCCACGTTGTATTGAGCCGGCTACAGTGCCCGAGTTTATTGGCGAGGCCTCTTCGGCCACCGAAGCCAGAGAACCAACTGCTGCGCTAAAATCCGAAGAAATGGCCGAGGCACCAGCAATAAGAAAGGAGAAATCTGAAGAAAGAGAAACACCAGATGTTATAAGTCCTTCAACAAAAGTTGAGACAGCTAAAAGCCAGAAGGGGCCAGCAGCAACCCCGAAAAGAAAAAGAATGGTTAATGTGCTGGATGTCCTGGAGACGATTAAATCTTCAAGCACAACTCCAAAGAAAATTATTGAGGCGCCTATTGAAGCCTTTGCTGCTGAAACTTCGAAGCAGCAATCTAAAACTGAAGCTGGGCCTTCGGAATCCACCAAGATACAGCCTTTGGAGGCAAGTTTAGGAACTGAAAAAGCAACAATAACAGAACCGATTCTGATTGGGGAAATTGGTACTGCCACCCCCGAAGCATCCTCCAAAATACATGATTATATTGTGCGACATGCTTCGGGGAAGAAACTGTCTAAAGAAGAGATTTTTGAAGCCAATCACTATGCCCGAGAACTGAAATATCCGAAGGGGGCCATAGTATTCAACGGGACAAACGAAGATGACTTCTTATATTGCCTCCCAGACAATAAAGAATTATCCGTGTGCCGGGAAATGGCTAGAAGCATGGGATTCCCGAAGCTTGAAGCTGGCCTTTGCGCCATGACGAAGGAGGATCTTGCGGATAGTCTTGCATATAACAGTCTAAAGGTACGAAGATTGTAAACTTTGAATTTTGTGGATTTTGAATGAATCCTTTACTGTTGTGTTAATCCATTCATTCTTTTTGAATAGGGCTTAATTCTCAGCAATGCCTTAAGGGCACAAAAGAATGCTGAAGACGAGAGCTACACCATTGCTCTCAACAACCTTCGAACAAAGGTTATTAGGCTATGAAACGAAGCCTTGGAGAAAGACAGAATTCTGCTTACATTAGTGGAAAAAATGAAGGAGGACGAAGCTAGCTCTAAAACTCAAGCCGAAGCACAGAGGCGTGAGATTGAAGATCTTCGTAAACAACTAGCCCGAGCCAAAGAAGAACGTATTCTTGAAGAAACAAAACGAGAGTTAAGTGAACAATGGGCAGATCATTTGGAAGTTAATGTTAAAGAGCTTCGTGCTTCTCAAAGAAAATGCTATGTTAAATCCGTAGAGTGCGTTAAGAAGATAAAATCCAGCTTTGCCAACGTTGGCGCATTCTCTAGCGAGGAGAATTTCTCAAGGGGCAATCCCGAAGGTCCGATGGAATGGATTAGTAATGAAGCTGAGGCCTTCGAAGAAATCCTGAATAGCCGCGGAGACATATGTGCTTTTTCGGGTGCTAGAGGAATTGCTACTGTTTTGGAGAAGAAAGGTTGTGAGCATGTAAAATCTTTAGCGCAATCCGAAGCTACATTGTCCTCCGAAGACATTAAAGACCCCTCAGCCGAAGCAAGCATGATCGGCGGAAAATTTTTCACTGATATCTAGGACAACGGCGGCCGAGAAATGGCACAAGAAATTATTCAAAAAAGCGAAAAAGGCATCCATGATGCCAGAAAAGTAGCGGCGGCTGCCGAAAAAAGTACCGAGCCCGAAGGGCAAATATGTATTAATTAGTGATTTCTATTATGTTGTAATTTTTGATTCCAAACTTTGCTCGCGGTTTGTAATAGTAATATAGCCGTATCTTCTCTTCGCTCAGAACCTGCTGAGGCATCTCCGGGCCCCCACCCGAAGGGGGACGATGAAATTAGAAAAATGGCCGAAGCCATTATGGACAAGGTTGTTGACCAGCTACTGAACGAAGCTGCAAAAATAGTTCTAAAAGAGGATTAAATGCTACTGTAAAAACATTTGGAACGTAACGTATGTAATATATTGTGACTTTGAATGTAATATATAATCCATGTACAGTTTTAATTCTTTACGATGCATGAAATCTTGCGTACATACCGTTTTTTGAGCCTTCGGCGAAAAAACTCCTTCCCTTCTTTTCATGCTTCGTGAAGAAAATTTTATATCACCAGAAGTTGCATACGTTCGTGGTGAAGATTATCCAAGCTTCGTGAAATATTCTCCGAAGCTATAGAAAAGTTTTTGTTGCCTCTCTAATGAAGCTACACTTCTTCTCGGCTTGTCTTGTGCTTTAGCACGATTTTCTCTTTTCCGAATTATTCTCCGAAGATCAATACTGTATCCCCTTCTTGTTCCATATGCAATATGATGTATGATGCTTATGTTATGCAGAATGATGTGATGATGTTATGTTATGCAAGATGACGTTCGTGCCACAGATACATATCCCTGTAACAGAGCATACACACTTTTTATATCAGCGTTGACTTTTCGCTGTAAGCCTCCCTTAGGAGCTTCTTCGCCTTTTACTTTCAGCGGAATCAGCGTTTATTTTTCGCTGTAAGCCTCCCTTAGGAGCTTCTTCGCCTTTTACTTTCGGCGGAATCAGCGCTGACTTTTCGCTGTAGGCTCAGAAAACTTACACTGTGCTCGCTTAGGAACGACTTTTTACTGTTTCGAACAACTTGCTCTGTGTCTATTAAAACAAAATTTTGATAATACAAAGGTCCTTCATGCCACCATAAATTCGTATGCTTCAACGATTCAAGCCTATGAAAAAGACACATTTTTATTAAAGCGGAAGACGAAAGTGTTACAAGGAATTAAAAAATGATAAAGGACACTTGATCTTCCCATAATTGTTCCTTATTAACAAAAAAGTAATACCGAATGTAACAATGCGAAAAAACTGCTGTTGAGGTAGGATATTTATCAGTAAATGTGCTTCGACTCTGGCACAGTGCTATTGACTGTGCAAGCTTCAGAGTCCTCTCTGAAATCCCTCTGATTGTGGTGACTCCCTTCTAGCTGGAGCCCTGGCTGCGTCGGTGGCGGCGGTGGAGGCTGTTGCCAGGATGCTTGGGGTTGACTTGCCGAAGCAACAGAAGCTGCAGGGTGATTGCCTACATATTCTGGAATGTAAGGCGAATGGTACGAAGCAGTATGCAGGACCTGCTTCGGCTGATTCTGTTGTGCAGCAGCTTCTGCTAGCTCCTTTTGCTTCTGGATGGTGATGTGACACATCCTGGTGCTGTGGCCCTTACCTTCACCGCATAATAGGCAGTATATTTTTCTTGGTTGATCCCCAAATCTTCCCCCGAAGCCCCTGGCACCTCTGCCCCTTGGCACTGGCGGCCGGAAGGAGCTTTGCTGCTGCCCCGAAGCTTGGGAGGAGCAATGTGGCCTTTGCTGTTGACTCGCTTTGTCGTCATTTTGAGTAGAATTGTGAATTGACCTGACGTGCCTTGGATAAAATCTTCCTCCGAAGCCCCTAGTCATTTCAGAGAACCTGAGGGCTTCCTCCCTTCTTTGGCGAAAATCATTGTCAGCTCGAATGTACTCGTCCATCTTCTGGAGCAGCTTCTCTAGAGTTTGGGGAGGCTTCCTGGCAATGTACTGAGCTGCAGGTCCTGGTCGAAGCCCCTTGATCATGGCCTCAATGACAATTTCATTGGGCACTGTTGGTGCCTGTGCCCTCAGACGTAGGAACCTTCGGACATATGCTTGAAGATATTCTTCATGATCCTGGGTGCACTAGAATAAAGCTTGAGCAGTGACTGGTTTCGTCTGAAAGCCTTAGAAGCTGGTTATCAGCATGTCCTTCAACTTTTGCCATGAGGTGATTGTCCCTGGCCTAAGGGAAGAGTACCATGTTTGTGCGACGCTTCTGACAGCCATGACGAACGACTTTGCCATGACCGCCGTGTTGCCACCGTACGAAGATATAGTTGCTTCGTTGCTCATCAAGAATTGTTTTGGGTCTGAATGACCATCGTACATGGGGAGCTGAGGTGGCTTGTAAGACTGTGGCCAAGGAACAGCCTGAAGTTCTGTTGACAAGGGAGAAGCATCATCAAAAGCAAAATTTCCGTGATGGAAATCTTCATACCAGTCATCCTCGTTGTAGAAACCCTCTTGATGAAGCTCTCTGCGCGGGGGCCTTTGGTTCTGGTCATCTTGAGCAAGATGTCGAAGCTCTTCAGAGGCTTCGTCTATCTGCCTTTGAAGATCAGCTAGACGAGCCATCTTCTCCTTCTTGCGTTGGACCTGTTGATTGAGCATTTCCAAATTTTGGATTTCTTGATCCAATTCGTCCTCCGGAGGCGCTGGACTGGTGGCCTTTCTCTTCTGGCTTCGGGCCTCCCTAAGAGAAACGACATCTTGATTGTGGTCTAGCGGCTGCAGAGCAGCAGCCCCTGTTGCTGAAGCTTTTTTCGGCGGCATGACGAAGGTGATGCTTGCCGAAGATTTTCAAAACTCAAAAAGTGGAAGTGAGTTCACCGGAGGTGGGCGCCAATGTTGGGGGCTTGTTCTCAAATGCTATAAATCAAGAACAAGACAACACGAAGATGTTAAGTATTAAATACCCTTCGTCCGCTGAAGCATTATCTCCTCGAGGGTTTAATGAACTTCGGACGAAGGATATAAACATAATATAACGAAGGTTACGAAGGAAAAGACCTTCGTTAAGTTGGTAAATGAGTAAACAGAATAAACATATATATAAAGTGCGAAAGTAATAATACCAGCATTATCATCAATACATTTCCATTATTAAATTCATGAAAACGAATTACAAATGTACCTTCAGACTGATGTAAGGCAAAGGTACAAGTCGTGATGCAAAAAGACGTGTGCCCAGTCAGCGTGAACAGTACGAGAGTACTGTTCACCTATTTATAGGCATGGGACGCAGCCCGTGTAAAATTACATTGATGCCCTTTACATTTATCAATAACTCTATAGTAATCCTTCAAGGTCCAATTTGGCTTTTCATCTTTAAGTCGGTTCCTCTTTTCTGCCGTTATGCCGAAGCTTTTCTGCCTATGGCTTCATGATCGTCTTATCCTTTGTCATGACCTCTTTTCATTCCAGCTTCGTCCTAAACATGCCCTTGTATATTCGCGACCTGACTCCGAAGGTGCCTGTTCACATTTTACACTTGGAAAACATTGTCAAACTGTGTTTCTGAGGACCTTCGGGAGCCGAAGGCCCCAACAGTAAGTTCCATCTTGAATACAACTTTCCTTCATGGTACAAATCAATCATTAAAATTTCCTAGTTAGGTGTTCCTTTAGGATTAGTATTAAATAATTAACACCATGAAGCTAGTTATTGGGTTTTCTGGTCAAACAGTGTCCAAACTATTTCAAACTTCACTCAAGGCTCTGACTATCATATTAAGCCTACCCAAAAAGTTTTATGATTTTTTGGAATTACTAAACTATTTCTAAAATTCTAAAAGACTATATTCAACTATCTTTAAATGCTATATAATTCCAGGCTTGAACTAAAAATCTTCGAATTACTTTTAGAAAATAATATTTGATTTTTGGAGTCTAAAAAATTGGTCTCATGATTTTATCGATTTTCTACTATTTTTATTGGATTTCCTAAGCTATCAGGAAAAAGAAAAAGAAAAATAATGAAACAGGGTTGGGCTGACTCTGGCCCGATCTGGCCCACAGATAGGCGAAACACGCCTGCGTCCGCGCCCGCGCGAGACCCTTCTGCATGAAACCCCCTGGGTATTTGAATAACCAAAGACCAATGCAAGGCACTGTTTTCTGAGTCACTGACATTTACAATGAAATTCCCCCTTTCTTTCTCCTTCACACGACCGTGTCCCTGACACGGACGACGGTGCAATCGCTCCGGTGAACCTGCGCAGGCCACTATATCCCATAATCCACGCTCAAATTCGCTCTTACACCTAATTCAATTCTTGGCGCAACTCTAAGGATCAAAAATCGGGCATGAACTCTACTCTAGAGCTCGGTTCATGAGCACCCACGGAACCAAACTCTTCTCGAGCTTGTTCCTAGTGATACAGCGCGGTAGCATTATAATTGGCAGTATGATAAACTTCAATAACTCACCAGGACTCAAGGACGATGACTAGGAAGACAGGCAAATAGACAGAGTTGTGGGTCGATGGGGAGAGTGTCCGCGACGGCGTTCCACGGTGGCGACACGACGTTCGGGGGATCCTGCTATGGTAGAGTTCAACCGGACGAGTCGATGAACATCATGACACGTAAGGGAACTCAAAACACTCTCAAGCTCGACTGTGGTTACCTCAGAGAGCTCTGGTCACAACGAGATGTCTCTCGACAGCGCTGGTGACCGAATTGGGGGAATTTCAAATTCTTGGGCTACGGTGGATGGCAAGATGCGGTTGGGGTTGCGTTGGGTTTGTAACAAGGAGACAGAGCAGGGAGAGCCTTCAATTTTTAGTGATCACTCGTGTGCTTCGCGAATTTGGGATGAGAACGTTCACGGCGGCGGTGAGATATTTCTACTAAAGCAGGATCGCCGTGGCACGCAAATGGACAATTTCCTCGGGCAACAACCAGCTACATTCCATGACTTACTACGATGTGGTAAGTTGGCACATGGCGTGGCATGACCGAGATAAATGGTGGCCACCACGGCGATGGTCGCACGGTCACGTTGCCGAGCAAATGGGTACGACGGGGCGGACTCAATCCAATCCCCCTTCTAATCTTTTCAACCTCGCGGTAATATCCCACCCGAACCGAGCACGAATCTCGGAGGCCAGCTCGAATCATCATGCAGAGATCGCCGGTGGCCAGGTTCCATGCACTCACGATCTTCTTCAGTGTACTGTACCATGCTGAGTTCATTCAGTGTGCCTGACAGAGCAGCTTGAGGGTTCTTTTCTTCAATTTCTATGTGATAAGCCACTAATCCGATTACATCAAAGTTATGCTCCTATAAACTAGCTTCAACTTTGTCACAAAGACCTTAATCATTAACTTACTAAATCAGGCACAATTTGGCTCCAAAGTCGAGCAAACATCACTGACAGTCTGTTTTCATATTAGGGCTCGACTGGCAGCCCGACTTCTAGGGCATTTTACTCCAATTTTACCACTCTTGGGCTAAGTCACTTAATCAAACTTAGACTACCATAGTAGCTCTACAAATTTGTTGTGGTGACTCATAACAAACTCCTCATAGATCCAGATATATAAAGGCTTAAAGTTGACTTGTTGCCACTATTTTTAGAGTTTAAGAACAAGGGTGCTCTTGGACCTTTTTGCAATTTTACCCCCAATTTTCACCACAACACTTGGAAATCCTCAAACAAGAAAGTTGCTTAGCTTTTGTTACTTTATAACTTTGATGTATACACTTTTGACTAAAAGTGCATAGAGCTTGAAATCACCCTATCAGGCACTATTTAGGGTTTTAGGGTTCCAAATTAGGGTTTTGAATGTTCTAGGGTACATGTGGCACTTAAGTTCTCTAAGCTTAACCTTTCTTGATCATTTCCACCAACTTGTAGAGATCATACCTTAGTGCTCATCTCACAAGGCCATAGGTCTCTAATCCTTAAAGAGAGATGCTCTACCCTATGGTCAAGAATCCCTTTTGCCATGTCAGATCACCGCACAAGCATCACACCACATGTTTGTTTTGAAATTTTAGCCTAGTGGATGCTTCTAGGTGTATCATACATAATGAAATGCCAATGCATATGATGTCATGCCAAAGTTTTAGTTCTCGTAACACTAGGGGTGTTACATTTTATCAGCTGTACTTTGATGATGATACTATTTAAGACACTTATGTTTGGATGATTTAATAAAGCTATTATACTCTTTGTACGCCTTTATTGCACTGTCTTTTGATATATTACACTTGTGGCGTCAACATATGTGTGAAAAATGGATCCTGACACACATATGCTATGCATTCGGTTTTGCCACTAAAACCGGGTGTGACACTATCCCCCTTAAAAAGAATCTCGCCCTCGAGATTCAGTGTTGGCTAGCAAAGAGTTCGGGATATTTGGCTTTCAGATCATCTTCTCTTTCCCAAGTTGCTTCTTCCTCTGAATGATGGCCCCACTTGACTTTACACATTCTGATGGTGCTTCTTCGAGTGACTCTATCTGTTGCCTCTAGAATCTAAGTTTGCTTCTCAATATATGTTAGGTCTTCTTGAAATTCAAGATCTTTGGATGGCAACTCCTCCTCTGGTACTCGCAAACACTTCTTGTTTTCATATTAGGGCTCGACTGGCAGCCCGACTTCTAGGGCATTTTACTCCAATTTTACCACTCTTGGGCTAAGTCACTTAATCAAACTTAGACTACTATAGTAGCTCTACAACTTTGTTGTGGTGACTCATAACAAACTCCTCATAGATCCAGATATATAAAGGCTTAAAGTTGACTTGTTGCCACTATTTTTAGAGTTTAAGAACAAGGGTGCTCTTGGACCTTTTTGCAATTTTACCCCCAATTTTCACCACAACACTTGGAAATCCTCAAACAAGAAAGTTGCTTAGCTTTTGTTACTTTATAACTTTGATGTATACACTTTTGACTAAAAGTGCATAGAGCTTGAAATCACCCTATCAGGCACTATTTAGGGTTTTAGGGTTCCAAATTAGGGTTTTGAATGTTCTAGGGTACATGTGGCACTTAAGTTCTCTAAGCTTAACCTTTCTTGATCATTTCCACCAACTTGTAGAGATCATACCTTAGTGCTCATCTCACAAGGCCATAGGTCTCTAATCCTTAAAGAGAGATGCTCTACCCTATGGTCAAGAATCCCTTTTGCCATGTCAGATCACCGCACAAGCATCACACCACATGTTTGTTTTGAAATTTTAGCCTAGTGGATGCTTCTAGGTGTATCATACATAATGAAATGCCAATGCATATGATGTCATGCCAAAGTTTTAGTTCTCGTAACACTAGGGGTGTTACATTTTATCAGCTGTACTTTGATGATGATACTATTTAAGACACTTATGTTTGGATGATTTAATAAAGCTATTATACTCTTTGTACGCCTTTATTGCACTGTCTTTTGATATATTACACTTGTGGCGTCAACATATGTGTGAAAAATGGATCCTGACACACATATGCTATGCATTCGGTTTTGCCACTAAAACCGGGTGTGACACTATCCCCCTTAAAAAGAATCTCGCCCTCGAGATTCAGTGTTGGCTAGCAAAGAGTTCGGGATATTTGGCTTTCAGATCATCTTCTCTTTCCCAAGTTGCTTCTTCCTCTGAATGATGGCCCCACTTGACTTTACACATTCTGATGGTGCTTCTTCGAGTGACTCTATCTGTTGCCTCTAGAATCTAAGTTTGCTTCTCAATATATGTTAGGTCTTCTTGAAATTCAAGATCTTTGGATGGCAACTCCTCCTCTGGTACTCGCAAACACTTCTTGTTTTCATATTAGGGCTCGACTGGCAGCCCGACTTCTAGGGCATTTTACTCCAATTTTACCACTCTTGGGCTAAGTCACTTAATCAAACTTAGACTACTATAGTAGCTCTACAACTTTGTTGTGGTGACTCATAACAAACTCCTCATAGATCCAGATATATAAAGGCTTAAAGTTGACTTGTTGACACTATTTTTAGAGTTTAAGAACAAGGGTGCTCTTGGACCTTTTTGCAATTTTACCCCCAATTTTCACCACAACACTTGGAAATCCTCAAACAAGAAAGTTGCTTAACTTTTGTTACTTTATAACTTTGATGTATACACTTTTGACTAAAAGTGCATAGAGCTTGAAATCACCCTATCAGGCACTATTTAGGGTTTTAGGGTTCCAAATTAGGGTTTTGAATGTTCTAGGGTACATGTGGCACTTAAGTTCTCTAAGCTTAACCTTTCTTGATCATTTCCACCAACTTGTAGAGATCATACCTTAGTGCTCATCTCACAAGGCCATAGGTCTCTAATCCTTAAAGAGAGATGCTCTACCCTATGGTCAAGAATCCCTTTTGCCATGTCAGATCACCGCACAAGCATCACACCACATGTTTGTTTTGAAATTTTAGCCTAGTGGATGCTTCTAGGTGTATCATACATAATGAAATGCCAATGCATATGATGTCATGCCAAAGTTTTAGTTCTCGTAACACTAGGGGTGTTACATTTTATCAGCTGTACTTTGATGATGATACTATTTAAGACACTTATGTCTGGATGATTTAATAAAGCTATTATACTCTTTGTACGCCTTTATTGCACTGTCTTTTGATATATTACACTTGTGGCGTCAACATATGTGTGAAAAATGGATCCTGACACACATATGCTATGCATTCGGTTTTGCCACTAAAACCGGGTGTGACACTATCCCCCTTAAAAAGAATCTCGCCCTCGAGATTCAGTGTTGGCTAGCAAAGAGTTCGGGATATTTGGCTTTCAGATCATCTTCTCTTTCCCAAGTTGCTTCTTCCTCTGAATGATGGCCCCACTTGACTTTACACATTCTGATGGTGCTTCTTCGAGTGACTCTATCTGTTGCCTCTAGAATCTAAGTTTGCTTCTCAATATATGTTAGGTCTTCTTGAAATTCAAGATCTTTGGATGGCAACTCCTCCTCTGGTACTCGCAAACACTTCTTGTTTTCATATTAGGGCTCGACTGGCAGCCCGACTTCTAGGGCATTTTACTCCAATTTTACCACTCTTGGGCTAAGTCACTTAATCAAACTTAGACTACTATAGTAGCTCTACAACTTTGTTGTGGTGACTCATAACAAACTCCTCATAGATCCAGATATATAAAGGCTTAAAGTTGACTTGTTGACACTATTTTTAGAATTTAAGAACAAGGGTGCTCTTGGACCTTTTTGCAATTTTACCCCCAATTTTCACCACAACACTTGGAAATCCTCAAACAAGAAAGTTGCTTAACTTTTGTTACTTTATAACTTTGATGTATACACTTTTGACTAAAAGTGCATAGAGCTTGAAATCACCCTATCAGGCACTAATTAGGGTTTTAGGGTTCCAAATTAGGGTTTTGAATGTTCTAGGGTACATGTGGCACTTAAGTTCTCTAAGCTTAACCTTTCTTGATCATTTCCACCAACTTGTAGAGATCATACCTTAGTGCTCATCTCACAAGGCCATAGGTCTCTAATCCTTAAAGAGAGATGCTCTACCCTATGGTCAAGAATCCCTTTTGCCATGTCAGATCACCGCACAAGCATCACACCACATGTTTGTTTTGAAATTTTAGCCTAGTGGATGCTTCTAGGTGTATCATACATAATGAAATGCCAATGCATATGATGTCATGCCAAAGTTTTAGTTCTCGTAACACTAGGGGTGTTACATTTTATCAGCTGTACTTTGATGATGATACTATTTAAGACACTTATGTCTGGATGATTTAATAAAGCTATTATACTCTTTGTACGCCTTTATTGCACTGTCTTTTGATATATTACACTTGTGGCGTCAACATATGTGTGAAAAATGGATCCTGACACACATATGCTATGCATTCGGTTTTGCCACTAAAACCGGGTGTGACACTATCCCCCTTAAAAAGAATCTCGCCCTCGAGATTCAGTGTTGGCTAGCAAAGAGTTCGGGATATTTGGCTTTCAGATCATCTTCTCTTTCCCAAGTTGCTTCTTCCTCTGAATGATGGCCCCACTTGACTTTACACATTCTGATGGTGCTTCTTCGAGTGACTCTATCTGTTGCCTCTAGAATCTAAGTTTGCTTCTCAATATATGTTAGGTCTTCTTGAAATTCAAGATCTTTGGATGGCAACTCCTCCTCTGGTACTCGCAAACACTTCTTCATCTAGGACACATGGAACACATCATGCACAGCTGAAAGACTTTCTGATAGGCTGAGTTGATATGCCACTTCTCCACATCTTGCCTAAATCTGGTACGGTTCGTATCGAGGTGCTAGCTTGCCCTTGACTCCAAACCTTTTGATTCCTCTGATCGGTGACACCTTCAGATAAACATAGTCTCCCACTTTGAAGCTCAACTCTCTTCTTCTGGTGTCGGCATAGCTTCGCTATCTAGACTGCGCTGTCTTCAGGTTCTCTCGAACCATTCTGATATTCTCTTCAGCTTGAAGCAAAATATATGGACCAAATACCTGCCTTTCGCCAGGCTAGTCCCAATGCAACGGAGTTCGACAATTCTTCCCATAGAGTGCTTGGAACGTTGACATCTTCAAACTAGCTTGCAAAGCACAAGCTCTCAACATGTCTTCAAGGATCGGGTTGGTTCTCTTAGTCTGACCATCTGTCTGCGGGTGGTAAGCTGAACTAAACTCCAAGTGTGTGCCTAAGGCTTCATGCAACTGCTACTAAAAATGAGAAGTGAATTGGGTTCCCCGATCTAATACTATCTTCTTTGGAACACCATGCAAGCATACAATCTGGGACATATATAGCTCTACCAAAACTGCACTATTATAGGTGGTCTTGACTGGTATGAAATGAGCCACCTTGGTCAAGCAGTCCACTAATACCTAGATGGAGTCATAACCAACTTGAGTGCGAGTCAAACCAACTATAAAGTCTATCCCAATCTCATCCCACTTCCATTGAGGAATTTGCAATGGCTGCAACAAACTTGCGGGCCTTTGATGCTCCGCCTTGATTCTTTGACAACTGTCACATATGGCTAGATACTCTGTGATCTCTCTTTTCATTCTGTACCACCAGAATCTTTTCTTTAGGTCCTGGTACATTTTCTCGCTGCCAGGGTGTATGGAATAAGTTGTCTCATGAACTTCCTTGAGAATCAGCTCCCAAATCAACTTGATGTCGAGAACACACAGCTTATCTTTGAACCATACTATACCTTCTGCATCTTCCTAGAAGTCTTTGCCTTTTCCATCTAGGATCAGTTGTCGAATTTCATTGATCTTCTCATCACTTTTTTGTCCATCTTTGATATCTTGTTCTAGAGTAGGTTCTAGCTCAACGGTCTCTCCTTGGGTGCTGTTTAGAAATCCAAGACTCAGCATGTCAAATTCCTTCACTAGCTCATATGGCATCGGATGAGCGGCCATCATGTTGATTTGGCTTTTCCTGCTCAAAGCATCTGCAACCACATTGGCTTTGCCTAGATGATAATGTATCTCTAGCTCATAATCTTTGATTAATTGCAACCATCTTTGCTGCCTCATGTTTAGCTCTGACTGGGCGAATATATACTTGACTCTTGTGGTCTATGTAAACATCACACTTTTGCCCATATAGGTAATGCCTCCAGGACTTTAGTGCATGGACCACTGTGGCTAATTCCAGGTCATGTGTGGGGTAATTTATCTCATGAATCTTCAACTGTCGGGACGAGTATGCCACTGCTCTCCCTTCTTGCATTAACACACATCCTAGACCAGTGTACGAAGCATCACAATACAGTGAGAATGGCTTGTGAACATCAGATAGAATCAACACCGGTGTTGTAGTCAGCTTCTTCTTCAATGTTTCAAAGGACTCTTGGCACTCTGGGGTCCACTTGAATTCGACTTTCTTCGCTAGCAGAACTGTCATTGATCTAGCAATCTTAGAGATCCCTTCAATGAAACATTGATAGTATCCGACCATTCCAATGAAACTTTTGATTCCCCAGACATCTCTTGGTGCTTTCCAGTCTAGAATATCTGCTACCTTCATCGGATCCACAGCTAATCCAGAACTCACATTTGCTCAGTTTGGCATACAAATGACACCCGTAGCCTCTGCAACACCTTCCTCAAATGCTCCTCATGTTCTTCCTCATTCTAAGAATATATGAGAATGTCATCGATGGACACCACTATGAACTTGTTGAGATAGTCCATGAACACACTATTCATCAAGTACATGAAGAAAGCTAGTGCATTCGTCAGACCGAAGGACATAACTATGTACTCATAAAGCCCATACTTGGTGATGAATGCAGTCTTTGGTATATCCAAAGGCCGGATCCTAAGCTGATGATAACCTGATCTTAGATCTATCTTCGAGAATACATTAGCTCCTCTTAGCTGATCGAACAGATCTTCAATTCTAGGTAGGGGGTACATGTTCTTGATAGTGACTTCATTCAGAGCTCGGTAATCTATGCACATCGTCTTTGTACCATCATTCTTCTCCACAAACAACACTTGGGCGGCCCAAGGCGAGGTGCTAGGTATGATGTAACCCTTCTCCAACAAATCATTTATTTGCTTCTTGAGTTCCACCAATTCTGGTCCGGACACTCTATAGGCTCTCTTAGAAATAGGGGCGGTGCCAAGGAAAAGCTCTATGGCAAATTAAACTTTTCTTTTAGGTGGCATGCCTAATAAATCCTCGGGAAACACATCTAGAAATTCTCATACTACTTTTAGGGCTTCGAGCGGACTGACTTCCTCACTATGGGCAGTTATTCGGTGACAGCTTCCTTTCCTTAGTCCAGACAAGACCAACTCCACCATCACTTCCTCTCTTGACAAGGACACTAACTTCACAGTCCTCTTGTCACAACTAAGGCCCGCTTGGTACTTGGTCAGCCAATTCATCCCTAGAATGACATCTATGTCTACATCCTGGGTACCCATTACTATCAGATTAGCGGGGAACTTTATCCCCTTATTTGAACCCTTGCACTAGGGCAAAATTTATCTGTTTGTGTCCTCCCACCAATTGAACTAACCCTCATAGGAGGGTACATGGGTGCTACTGATATGTTGTGTGTTTCTACCCATGATGCAGTCACAAAAGAATGTGTGGCTCCAGTATCAAATAACACATTTGTAGAATGAGATTCGACTGAGAACGTACCTAGTGCCACTCCTGGGTCTCCTGAACTGTGTCGGCCTCCAGGTGGTTCACCATTCCATATTGGGCACGGGGCTTTCCACGGTTGTTTGCTCCTTGCTAGGGTACATTCTGTCTTGCAGGGGCATTCGGAACTAGCTGCTGTTGAGCTGCCTTCCTTGGGCAATGCGATGCCCAGTGACTTTGTTCTCTATAGTGGAAACATCCACGACCTCCTCCTTGAGCTAGAGCTGCTTGGTTTCTCTGATTGATTGCTAGGGAAGGAAGGCGAGGTGCCTAGTTGTTCTGTCGCTGATACTAGTTTCGTCCCTGTTGGTTAATCTGGCGATACTGCTGCTGCTGAGGGAACTACCTCTGATACTACTGTTGGCGCTGACGTTGATGCCGATGCTGGTGCTGGTGTCCTTGAGGGTGACTTTGCCGGAACTGGTGGGGTGGGTTGCCTGAGAAATGGGGACGATTGTTGCTTCCGGCCTGAGGTCCACCAATATTGCGCTTTTGGTCTTCCATCTCCTGGTGCTTCCTCTCAGTCATTATGGCTCTATCAATCAGAAGCTGAAAGGTAGAGAAGGTATGGTTCATCATCTGGTAGTGAAGGGGGTCAACCAAACCTCTCAAAAACATGTACTGTCTCTTGGCATCAGTATTGACATCCTCGGGTGCATAGCGAGAAAGTTGCAGAAATTTGTCCCTATACTAACTGACAGATAGGGGACCTTGCTTCAATGCCATGAATTCTTCCTTCCTCACTATCATCAAACCTAAAGGAATGTGGTACCGGCAGAAGTAGTCTCTGAACTCCTCACGGGTGATGGCTTCAGGGTCGGCATGTGTGGCAAGGTAAGACTCCCGCTAGGACTGGGCTATTCCCCTTAGCAAACAGGGACCATACAGAACCTTCTCTTGGTCGTTGCACTGAGCGGTATGCAGCTCCCGCTCCACTATGCGCAACCAATCTTTGGCGTCCATGGGGTCTGCAGAGTGGGCAAACATAGGAGGATGACCTCTCATGAACTCCGCATGTGTTGTCTCTTGGCATCTGAGGCATCTACACTTGTGGTTGAGGTTGCTACTGCTGCACCTGTTGCATGGCTACCAGGGTCTACCCAATCGCTTGGACTGCTTGAGTCTGCATCAGAAACATCTGCTCGATTGTCATTGGGGGTGGTGTTGGCATCTATTGCTAAGGTGCCTCATCCTGTGGTGCTTGTTGCTCTTGCTGGGCATGCCTTCCACCTCGGCGCCTATTGTCAGACATTTGTAGAAAGCATACACACATCAGACCTGACCCTGCAGTCTTTCAGCATAAGAAAAGATATATAGAAGTCTTCATAACACTGAACAAATGAACATCTTCACTAACTCTCAACATAGCCAACACAACTTCTCAGATAAAGAGGAAAGTGGAAATAAAAGGTTGCCCAACTAACTGACTAACTTTATTAATAACTACACCAAATTGCAGGGGATACCCACACTTTGGTGGCAATCATTACAAAGAGCCAACTTCATCATAAGTTCATCATGACAAACATAGAAACACATGATAAGTAAACTAATACTAATTAAGACTGACTAAGACTAAGACTGTGACTTAAACATTATTACAAACTCCGACTCTAGCGATCTAGGGCTCCAAGTCTATCTTGGTCCTACAGTCAAGGGTGCCATAACAATGATGTCCACGGCCCACGGGGCAGCGAGCGGTAAGGGTGCTGAGTCCCAACAGGGGCGGAGAACCATCCTCTGGATGGCGGCACTCCGCACGCTCCACACGTAGTTCCTCAATCTCCTCACGGGCCTTGCCCAACTTCTCAAGGGCGTGGTCTAGCTCGGTGTTGAGCATGGCAACCAGGTTGACCATGTTGCTCAATCTAGGATAGCCTTCACCAGCGGGTGAGATAATCACACCTCCGATACTACCTATCGTATGGCGGGGGTAATACTTCAGGTCGAGACCGTCAGCCACCCCACTGAACAATGAACAGTACTGCGAAAGCGCACAACGTGTAGCATCCTACATGGCTGCCTCGGCAATGTTCCGCTCAGTGATAGAATAATGCTCTGAGTAGGCCTCTACACCCTGGAGATCATCATTTGTACGGCACACCAAGCAGGTAGCCTCCCATTGGTCTGGGTATAACTCGCGACTTTGTTGGTAGACTACACAACGGTACTCGATGGACCAAGTGTGTCGGTCAAAGGCCCGACGCGGCAAGGTGTCGAGAGCGTCGTGGAAATGACAACCATGAGCGGCGTCACGAGTGATGGGTCAGGCGATCCATCCTTCTAGCTCCTACTCCACCGAAAGCTCTATGTTGTGGTTCGAACTTCCACCGTCGTCGTCGTCTCCGTCAGGGTCTCTTCCAGTAGCCAGGGTGCCCTGTGGTGATGCAGGGGGCACCTCTAGCTGAGGCACAGGGGAGGGCTACCTCCTAGACTCCACCTCCGGCTGAGGCAAGAGGGAAGAGTCCTGCTGCTCCCGCTCTTGGCGTTGGCGCTCCTACTTGAGAGCACCTAGAGGGGGGGTGAATAGGCGATCCTGTGAAAACTTAAACTTATAGCCACAAAAACTTGTTAAGTGTTAGCACAATAATCGCCAAGTGGCTAGAGAGGAGTCTCAACAAAACACAATACCACAAGAGATCAAACACAGAGATGACACAGTGGTTTATCCCGTGGTTCGGCCAAGACCAACGCTTGCCTACTCCACGTTGTGGCGTCCCAACGGACGAGGGTTGCAATCAACCCCTCTCAAGCGGTCCAAAGACCAACTTGAATACCACGGTGTTTTGTTTTGCCTTTCAATATCCCGTTTGCGAGGATTCTCCACAACTTGGAGCCTCTCGCCCTTACACTTGAGATTCACAAGAAATACGGAGTAAGGGAGGATAGCAACACACACAAATCCACAGCAAAATGCGCACACACACGGCCAAGAATCGAGCTCAAAAGACTATCTCAAAGTTCTCACTAGAACGGAGCTCGAATCACTGAGAATGACAAACGAATGCGCAAAGACTGAGTGTGGATGATCAGGAATGCTCTAAAGTTGCTTGGTGTACTCCTCCATGCGCCTAGGGGTCCCTTTTATAGCCCCAAGGCAGCTAGGAGCCGTTGAGAGCAAATTTGGAAGGCCAATCTTGCCTTCTGTCGTCGGGTGCACCGGACAGTCCGGTGCACACCGGACACTGTCCGGTGCCCGATTTCCTTCCTAAAATGGCGCTGCCGACCGTTGCAGATCTGGGAGCCGTTGGCGCACCGGACATGTCCGGTGCACACCGGACAGTCCGGTGCCCCCTTCCGACCGTTGGCCCGGCCACGTGTCGCGCGCAGATTCCGCAGCCGACCGTTGGCCCGGCCGACCGTTGGCTCACCGGACAGTCCGGTGCGCACCGGACAGTCCGGTGAATTTTAGCCGTACGCCGTCGGCGAATTCCCGAGAGCGGCCACTTCACGCCGAGCCAGCCTGGCGCACCGGACACTGTCCGGTGCACCACCGGACAGTCCGGTGTGCCAGACTGAGCAGACTTTGGCTGCTCAAGCCATCTCTTCTCCAACTCGATTTTTTCTGTTTCCATCACTTAGACACAATACATTAGTCCATAAAACAATGTACTAAGTCTGAGAAACATACCTTTATCCTTGATTTGTACTTTGTCCACCATTTTACAATTAGGCACCTGTGTTGGGCACTAAATCACCAAAATACTTAGAAATGGCCCAAGGGCACATTTCCCTTTCAATCTCCCCCTTTTTGGTGATTTATGCCAACACAACATAAAACTAGTAGAACAAGTACAAAAACACTTCAAATAAGAACTCAAATTATTTTGATTCAATTTTGACATATATGGATCACTCTATGCCACCACTTGGTTTGTTTTTGCAAATCAAACTCAAATCTCTATCTCTAAGTCAAACACACATGTTGATACATAAAGAGAGTCATTCCAAAAGAGATTGATCAAAGATTTCAAAAACTCCCCCTTTTTCCCATAATCAATACTTCTCCCCACAAGAAGCCAACTTTTGATAAGAGAGACAACAAAAGAGTTTTGACAAACCAAAAGCTCTATTCTACTATTTTCAAAATCTCTCAAGTGGTAGCTGATCCATTTATCGCTTTGGCCTTTATTTTCTCCCCCTTTGGCATCAAACACCAAAACGGGATTAATCTTGGCTCTATAACCCCATTGCCTCACCAAAATCTTCAATTAAGAGCAAATGGCAATAAGAGTTCATGAGATGAACTTGGAATACGTTACCCTCTCATTGGAGTGCAGTGGAAGTCTTTCATGGTCCAAGTCCACCTTTTCCCTTTCAATTCTCCTTTGAGACTAAAACAAGCAAACTCAAGCATATGGTTAGTCTCAAAGGGTCAAGTTGTAACACATCTCCCCCTAAAACTGTGCATCATTTTGCCACAGACTTGTGAGGTCCAGGGAGTGTTTGTACAACTTGAGCACCACAATAAGCAACAAAATGCAGAATAAACATGATCAAGGGCATAAACACATATATGCTACAATTCAATCCAAGTTCCGCGAATCTAAGATATTGAGCTCACTACGCAACCTGCAAAAGGTCTTCTCATCTAGAGGCTTGGTAAAGATATCGGCTAGCTGGTTCTCGGTGCTAACATGAAACACTTCGATATCTCCCTTTTGCTGGTGGTCTCTCAAAAAGTGATGCCGGATGTCAATGTGCTTTGTGCGGCTGTGCTCAACAGGATTTTCCGCTATTCGGATAGCACTCTCATTGTCACATAGGAGTGGGACTTTGCTCAGATTGTAGCCAAAGTCCCTGAGGGTTTGCCTCATCCAAAGTAGTTGCGCGCAACACTGTCCTGCGGCAACGTACTCGGCCTCAGCGGTGGATAGGGCAACGGAGGTTTGTTTCTTAGAGTTCCACGACACCAGGGACCTTCCTAAGAATTGGCACGTCCCTGATGTACTCTTCCTATCGACCTTACATCCAGCATAGTCGGAATCTGAGTATCCAACTAAGTCAAAGGTAGACCCCTTTGGATACCAGAGCCCGAGGCAAGGCGTAGCAACCAAATATCTAAGAATTCGCTTCACTGCCACTAAGTGACACTCCTTAGGATCGGATTGAAATCTAGCACACATGCATATGCTAAGCATAATATCCGGTCTACTAGCACATAAATAAAGTAAAGACCCTATCATTGACCGGTATGCTTTTTGATCAACGGACTTACCTCCTTTGTTGAGGTCGGTGTGTCCGTCGGTCCCCATCGGGGTCTTTGCGGGCTAGGCGTCCTTCATCCCAAACCGCTTCAGCAGGTCTTGCGTGTACTTTGTTTGGGAGATGAAAGTGCCATCTTTGAGTTGCTTCACTTGAAACCCAAGGAAGTAGTTCAACTCGCCCATCATCGACATCTCGAATTTCTGCATCATAACCCTGCTAAACTCTTCACAAGACGTTTGGTTAGTAGAACCAAATATTATGTCATCGACATAAATTTGGCACACAAAAAGATCACCGTCGCAAGTCTTAGTAAAAAGAGTTGGATCGGCTTTCCCAACCTTGAAAGCATTAGCAATTAAAAAGTCTCTAAGGCATTAATACCATGCTCTTGGGGCTTGCTTAAGTCCATAGAGCGCCTTAGAGAGCTTACACACATGGTCGGGGTACCGTTCATCCTCGAAGCCAGGGGGCTGCTCCACGTACACCTCCTCTTTGATCGGCCCGTTGAGGAAAGCGCTCTTCACATCCATTTGGTACAACCTGAAAGAATGGTGAGCGGCATATGCTAGCAAGATACGAATTGATTCTAGCCTAGCCACAGGAGCAAAAGTCTCCTCAAAGTCCAAACCTGCGACTTGGGCATAACCTTTTGCCACAAGTCGAGCCTTGTTCCTCGTCACCACCCCGTGCTCGTCCTGTTTGTTGCGGAACACCCACTTGGTTCCCACAACATTTTGCTTGGGACGAGGCACCAGTGTCCAAACTTCATTACGCTTGAAGTTGTTGAGTTCCTCCTGCATGGCCAATACCCAATCCGGATCTAGCAAGGCCTCCTCTACCCTGAAAGGCTCAATAGAAGAGACAAAGGAGTAATGCTCACAAAAATTAACTAATCGAGATCGAGTAGTTACTCCCTTGCTAATGTCACCCAAAATTTGGTCGACGGGATGATCCCTTTGAATCACCGCTCGAACTTGGGTTGGAGGTGCCGGTTGCGCTTCTTCCTCCATCATGTGATCATCTTGTGCTCCCCCTTGATCACATGCCTCCTTTTGATGAACCTGTTCATCGTCTTGAGTTGGGGGATGCACCGTTGTTGAGGAAGAAGATTGATCTCGTTCATCTTGTTCCTGTGGCCGCACTTCTCCAATCGCCATGGTTCGTATAGCGGCCGTCGGAACATCTTCTTCATCTACATCATCACAATCAACAACTTGCTCTCTTAGAGAGCCATTAGTCTCATCAAATACAACGTCGCTAGAGGCTTCAACCAAACCCGATGATTTGTTGAAGACCCTATACGCCTTTGTATTTGAATCATAACCTAATAAAAACCCTTCTACAGCTTTGGGAGCAAATTTAGAATTTCTACCCTTCTTCACTAGAATGTAGCACCTGCTCCCAAATACACGAAAGTAAGATACATTGGGTTTGTTACCGGTTAGTAGCTCATACGACGTCTTCTTGAGGAGGCGGTGAAGGTAGACCCTGTTGATGGCGTGGCAAGCCGTGTTCATGGCTTCCGACCAAAAGCACTCAGGGGTCTTGAATTCTCCAAGCATAGTCCTCGCCATATCTATGAGCGTCCTGTTCTTCCTCTCTACCACACCATTTTGCTGAGGTGTGTAGGGAGCGGAGAACTCGTGCTTGATCCCTTCCTCCTCAAGAAACTCCTCCACTTGAAGGTTCTTGAATTCGGACCCGTTGTCGCTCCTTATCTTTTTCACCTTGAGCTCAAACTCATTTTGAGCTCTCCTTAGGAAGCGCTTGAGGGTCCCTTGGGTTTCAGACTTATCCTGCAAAAAGAACACCCAAGTGAAGCGGGAAAAGTCATCAACAATAACTAGACCATACTTACTTCCTCCTATGCTTAGATAGGCGACGGGTCCGAAGAGGTCCATATGCAGCAGCTCCAGAGGTCTTGACGTGGTCATCACATTCTTGCTGTGATGTGCTCCTCCCACTTGTTTACCTGCTTGACAAGCTGCACAAGGTCTATCTTTTTCGAAATAAACATTGGTTAGACCTATCACGTGTTCTCCCTTTAGAAGCTTGTGGAGGTTCTTCATCCCCACATGTGCAAAGCGGCGATGCCACATCCAGCCCATGCAAGTCTTAGCCATTAAGCATGCATCTAGACCGGCCTCTTCTTTTGCAAAATCAACTAAGTAAAGCTTGCCGTCTAGTACACCCTTAAAGGCTAGTGAACCATCACTTCTTCTAATGACAGACACATCTACATTTGTAAAAAGACAATTATATCCCATATTGCATAGTTGACTAACAGATAGCAAATTGTAACCAAGAGACTCAACTAAAAACACATTGGAGATTGAGTGTTCATTAGAAATTGCAATTTTACCTAACCCTTTTACCTTGCCTTGATTCCCATCACCGAATATAATTGAATCTTGGGAATCCTTATTTTTGACGTAGGAGGTGAACATCTTCTTCTCCCCCGTCATATGGTTTGTGCATCCGCTGTCGATAATCTAGCTTGAACCCCCGGATGCATAAACCTGCAAGGCAAATTTAGGCTTGGGTCTTAGGTACCCAACTCATGTTGGGTCCTATAAGGTTAGTGCAAATATCCTTAGGGACCCAAATGCAAGTTTTGTCTCCCTTGCATTTTGCCCCTAACTTCCTAGCAACTATTTTCCTATCCTTTCTACAAATAGCAAAGGAAGCATTTAAAGCACAATAAATTGTAGAAGGTTCATTCACTACTTTCCTAGGAGCATGAATAATATTCTTTCTAGGCACATGATGAATAGCATTTCTTCTAGACATATCTCTACCATGCATATAGGAAGAACTAGAAGCAAACATGGCATGAGAATCAAAAACATCATAAGCATTATAGCTCCTATAAGCATTTCTAGTTTGTCTCCTACCATGGTACATAAAGGCATGGTTCTTTTTAGCACTAGTTGCCATAGGGGCCTTCCCTTTCTCCTTGGCAGAGATGGGAGCCTTATGGCTTGTTAAGTCCTTGGCTTCCCTCTTGTAGCCAAGTCCATCCTTAATTGAGGGGTGTCTACCAATCGTGTAGGCATCCCTTGCAAATTTCAACTTATCAAATTCATTCTTGCTAGTCTTAAGTTGGGCACTAAGACTAGCCACTTCATCATTTAGTTTTGAAATTGAAACTAAGTGTTCACAACAAGCATTAATATCAACATCCTTACACTTAGTGCAAATTTCAACATGTTCAACACAAGAGTTAGATTTACTTGCTACTTCTAGCTTAGCATTTAAATCATTAATTTCACCTTTTAAAGAAGAAATGGTTTCGTTACAAGTAGAAAGTTCACAAGAAAGCATTCCATTTCTTTTAACTTCTAGAGCAAGTGAATTTTGTGCACTAACAAATTTATCATGCTCTTCATATAAAAGATCTTCTTGTTTCTCTAAGATTCTATCCTTTTCATTCAAGGCATCAATCAATTCATTAATCTTAGCTATCTTAGTTCTATCCAATCCCTTGAATAAACTGGAGTAATCTATTTCATCCTCACTAGACTCATCATCACTAGAAGAATCATAAGTATTAGCATTATGATTGATTACCTTCTTCTCCCTTGCCATGAGGCAAGTGTGATGCTCGTTTGGGAAGAGGGCCGATTTGTTGAAGGCAGTGGCGGCGAGTCCTTCATCGTCGGAGTCGGACGAAGAGCAATCCGAATCCCACTCCTTTCCAAGGTGTGCTTCGCCTTTGGCCTTTTTGTAAACCTTCTTGTTCTCTCTCTTCCCATTTTTCCCTTGCTCCTGGTCACTATCATTTTCGGGACAGTTAGCAATAAAATGACCAACCTTACCACATTTGAAGCATGAGCGCTTCCCCTTTGTCTTGGTCTTCCTTGATTGCCCCTTGCGACCATTTAGCGCCGTCTTGAATCTCTTGATGATGAGAGCCATCTCTTCATCATTGAGCCCGGCCGCCTCAACTTGCGCCACCTTGCTGGGTAGCGGCTCCTTGCTCCTTGTTGCCTTGAGAGCGATGGGTTGAGGCTCGTGGATTGGACCGTTCAACGCGTCGTCGACGTATCTCGCCTCCTTGATCATCATCCGCCCGCTTACGAATTTTCCGAGTACCTCCTCGGGCGTCATCATCGTGTACCTGGGATTCTCACGAATATTGTTCACGAGATGAGGATCAAGAACGGTAAAGGACCTTAGCATTAGGCGGACGACGTCGTGGTCCGTCCATCGCGTGCTTCCGTAGTTCCTTATTTTGTTGATGAGGGTCTTGAGCCGATTGTATGTTTGGGTTGGCTCCTCTCCCCTTATCATGGCGAATCGTCCAAGCTCGCCCTCCACCAACTCCATTTTGGTGAGCATGGTGATGTCATTCCCCTCGTGAGAGATCTTGACGGTGTCCCATATTTGCTTGGCATTGTCCAAGCCGCTCACCTTGTTGTACTCTTCCCTGCACAAGGACGCTAAGAGAACAGTAGTAGCTTGTGCATTTCTATGGATTTGTTCATTTATGAGCATAGAGTTATCCGAGCTATCAAACTTCATTCAATTCTCTACAATCTCCCAAATGCTTGGATGGAGAGAGAATAAGTGACTACACATTTTGTGACTCCAAAATCCGTAGTCCTCCCCATCGAAGTGTGGAGGTTTGCCAAGAGGAATGGAAAGCAAATGCGAATTCGAACTATGTTGAATACGAGAATAATCAAATGAAAAGTTCGAATTGACCGTCTTTTTGTAGTCGTTGTCGTCGTCCTTTTGGGAAGAGGAAGATTCGTCGCTGTCGTAGTAGACGATCTCCTTGATGCGTCTTGTCTTCTTCTTCTTCCCTTCTTTGCGTTTGTGCCCCGAGCCCGAGTCGGTAGTCTTGTCGTCCTTTGGCTCGTTGATGAAGGACTCCTTCTCCTTGTCGTTGATCACGATTCCCTTCCCTTTAGGATCCATCTCTTCGGGCGGTTAGTCCCTTTGTGAAGAGAACGGCTTTGATACCAATTGAGAGCACCTAGAGGGGGGGGGGGTGAATAGGTGATCCTGTGAAAACTTAAACTTATAGCCACAAAAACTTGTTAAGTGTTAGCACAATAATCGCCAAGTGGCTAGAGAGGAGTCTCAACAAAACACAATACCACAAGAGATCAAACACAGAGATGACACAGTGGTTTATCCCGTGGTTCGGCCAAGACCAACGCTTGCCTACTCCACGTTGTGGCGTCCCAACGGACGAGGGTTGCAATCAACCCCTCTCAAGCGGTCCAAAGACCAACTTGAATACCACGGTGTTTTGTTTTGCCTTTCAATATCCCGTTTGCGAGGATTCTCCACAACTTGGAGCCTCTCGCCCTTACACTTGAGATTCACAAGAAATACGGAGTAAGGGAGGACAGCAACACACACAAATCCACAGCAAAATGCGCACACACACGGCCAAGAATCGAGCTCAAAAGACTATCTCAAAGTTCTCACTAGAACGGAGCTCGAATCACTGAGAATGACAAACGAATGCGCAAAGACTGAGTGTGGATGATCAAGAATGCTCTAAGGTTGCTTGGTGTACTCCTCCATGCGCCTAGGGGTCCCTTTTATAGCCCCAAGGCAGCTAGGAGCCGTTGAGAGCAAATTTGGAAGGCCAATCTTGCCTTCTGTCGTCGGGTGCACCGGACAGTCCGGTGCACACCGGACACTGTCCGGTGCCCGATTTCCTTCCTAAAATGGCGCTGCCGACCGTTGCAGATCTGGGAGCCGTTGGCGCACCGGACATGTCCGGTGCACACCGGACAGTCCGGTGCCCCCTTCCGACCGTTGGCCCGGCCACGTGTCGCGCGCAGATTCCGCAGCCGACCGTTGGCCCGGCCGACCGTTGGCTCACCGGACAGTCCGGTGCGCACCGGACAGTCCGGTGAATTTTAGCCGTACGCCGTCGGCGAATTCCCGAGAGCGGCCACTTCACGCCGAGCCAGCCTGGCGCACCGGACACTGTCCGGTGCACCACCGGACAGTCCGGTGTGCCAGACTGAGCAGACTTTGGCTGCTCAAGCCATCTCTTCTCCAACTCGATTTTTTCTGTTTCCATCACTTAGACACAATACATTAGTCCATAAAACAATGTACTAAGTCTGAGAAACATACCTTTATCCTTGATTTGTACTTTGTCCACCATTTTACAATTAGGCACCAGTGTTGGGCACTAAATCACCAAAATACTTAGAAATGGCCCAAGGGCACATTTCCCTTTCACTACTCCTCGTGTAGGCGGCAGTGTAGTCTCTCCAGGTGACTCGACTGTCCTATCACCGTGCGACGCAGTGGACGCTCCGCAAGGCGAGGGGGCAAGAAAGGGATCACTGACTTACGTGTAGTGCATCTAAGATGGGCCATCTACAAAATATGTCGTAAGCACAAGAGTGAGAACAGAACTATATGTCCAGCTAATAAACCATAAGAAAAATGAGATAAGTTTTTTTGTAAGATGAGTGTATAGATAGTAATATAACATAGAATTGGTCAAGAAGACCAATCTTTGAAACAACATCGAGGTTCAAGGTAAGGGTAAGGGTCTATAGTCCTTAAAGTGACCATTCTAATCTAGGTTAGCGGTCCTACAGTCAATAAGGCTTTGATACCACTTATGTCACACCTGGTTTCAGAAGGCAAACCGAATGCGAACCATGTACGTGCCAGGATCAGAAACTCACGTGCACAGCAATTACATAGTTGGACATCATCACACATTGTTCAAAATAATAGTACTTTATTACATCAAGATGTCCAAGACATCCACAGAGTCATTAACTTAACATAGTCATTATCATAATCAAAGTGTGGATACGAAACATTGAAAGATAAGGCCTTCACAGGTAGTTGACTAGGGGTTTGCCACTAAACACGACTAGAACTCATCGAAGTCTTGAAAGTCCTCCATGTTGCCATCATCTTCTCCTGAGCACTGATTGCAATGGGACAACCTGGGGTTGGTTGGTTTTTAAAGCAAGGGTGAATACACATCAACGTACTCAGCAAATGTCCCGTTGGTTAAAGTGGACTAGCTGTATGTGGAGTTAAGCTTCAAGCAGTTGCTTTAGTTGGTCAGGTATTTATTACTAGTAGAAAAGCCAAGTTTTAGTAATAAACCCAAGTTATTATCCAAATGGCACTCCCCCAAGAGGAAATACCAGAAACCGTAGTTATAATCATCACCATTTACCATCATCATAAAAGTATCCAAAGTTACTCTAATCAAAGAGGATCCCAAGGCTGCTATTAACCGTGAGCACGACTAATATACTAGTTTCTAACACTCTACAGAGATTGCACAGTTTACCCACGAGTCGTGATCCCTTCCCAGCCTGGGTTGTACAAACACGATCTTCACTACCGAGGTGAATGGCCAGGGATTCACTATGTAGCCTTTACAAAGATTCCCCTGGTGTGCAGCTGCTCGTTAGGTTTCACTAGTCGTACAAACACAATACTACTCCATAAGGTGGGTGACTAACAAAACCAAATCGAATGTACCTCAGCATACACCCTTAGCAGAGCAAGCACTATGTCCCGGCCCCCATTGATGGCCCTACTGCAAAGCCAACTATACCCCCAAGTTCATCTAATTAATCAGCTAAGGGCATCACATTCCACCCTTATGGTTGTACTGTTATCCCAGGTGGTCTCTCAACAAACAAGTACTTACGGAGATGTACTCAGGAAACAACCTGAGTCCCATAAAGTATCACAAGTTCATCATCATAATCAAGATAACATCATCGTATCATAAATGTTCTCATCATGTTCGTTGATTAAAGCCAAGTAATAGCATGGAGCTAACCATAATAACCCACAAGGAAATCAAGGACAAGGTAAATACAAAGCTAGTAAATCCTTAGGTTTTAATTATGTAACGCGGGATAGTGAATTATAAAGTAAATAGGACATAATGGGTTAGAGGACACTTGCCTTCGCCAGGTTGCTGCTCAGGGAAGTCTCCTGCAACAGACTCGGAAACCTCGGGCTGCTCGTTGTCTACGCAAAGCAATCATTCATTCGACACATTTGGGAAATGCTAAAGGAATAGTACACCAACCGTGTGCAATCAAGTAAACACAAGTTCAATAGAAAAGTATAAATACAAAAGTGAAATCTAGGTTCTAGGGTAGATTAATACACCTAGAGGTTTGTGGTTCTCTAAGTACTACCTATCTCAGTGGATTAATTTACTTAACTTCATTTTTCTTAATGAATTAATTACCTAACTAAAGTTACTCCAGAGACGGGATCATACATACATGAGATTAATTTCACAAAGTTGACCATCTAACTATTCATTAGGGCTTTCCTTTTATTTTCCTTTTAATAAATAAACCATCACTTTAAATGTACCTATAGCCTAGACATAAAATTAGGACATGTAGACAATGAAAGATTATAATGTAGACAAATACAGCATAAATTTATGAACATTTTGCAATTTGAACCACCCAATTTGGAGTTCATATGCAAAAGATATGAAATAAACAAGTTTTGGAATTCAAAATAGTAAATTAGACCTATTTCTGTGATAAAAATAAAATTCAGGGCGTTTCTGCAAGAAAATAGGGGTCTGCGCGCAAGAACACAAGACTACAGGTTATTTTCTGAAAACTGAGGATCTCTTTAACAAAAAGACTGCGCGAAGGGGTATGGGCGGTCCTCAGCCATCTGATCACAGATCGACTGCCGAGATCAGCCCCGAGCACGGGCGTGAGCGCGGGCTAACAAGCAGGCCAGAGGTGTTAGCGGCACTGGGGCGGGGCTAGCTGATCGCCCATGCCCAACTACAGGGGTGCGGGCGAGAGAATGCACCCGAGCGGCTAGATCAGATCATGTTTATTTAAACCCGAGCTTTCAGATTTTAGATGGACGCCTGAGATCCATCGGCAAGCTCGGGTTGGGTTCCTAGGTTGCCAGCGGCGGCGCCGCCCGACTCCACAGCAGAGTTTCGCTGGAGTTGCGAGCGCTACCACGCCAGGGATCCTGGGGCACTGGGAACAACACAGGTAGGTTCGGGGTGACACAGCGAACGCGGCCATGGGCACGACACCCGAGTAGGGGCACCGAAGGGTGCCAGCCCACGGTGGAATGGCTTAGCGGCGGCGTGGACTTGCTCCGGCGAGCAATTGTGCATGCACGGGAGCAGGGAATGGGAAATCATAGGCATGGGGAGGTTGGTTACCTTGAGAGAAGGCTCTAGGGCGCTTGAGCGACGGCGGGAACACCGCAAAGCCTTGGGTTGACAGCGGCGGGGACATGACTACATGGTGTAGGTCCGGTGAGTGCGGGAATGGGAGGGTACGTTGAGGCGTGTCTCGAGTTGCGGATGCCAATGCGGAACTCACCGAGGTGATGGACCCGGTGAGACTTCACCGGCAGAGACAGAACGAGCACGCGAGCACGACGGACGACGGCGGCGTTTCTCAGGCGCGCGTGCTGTGCGAGGGGAGTGCGGGAGCTCTGCAGAGGGGTGCGACTTGTTGAGGGGAGTGAGTGTGTCACACTCGGATTTAAGGGACAAAGCCGGGTGCATCTTATATATGTGCCAAAGAAGACAACACATATAATAACAGAGTGTATAGAGATAAATGTCACAATATAATCAGAGTACTTATTACATTGCGGAAGTCTTACAAAATAAAAGATAAATATAAAACGAACTAAATTCCATCCTTGGCATCATAAAGTCAACTGGGAGACGCCACCTAGATCAAGTCAAACTCCGCATTGTGTGGCTCCTCTTGAACCACCTGTTCTTCTCCTATGGGGGGTGTGAGACAGCAAGGGTGAGCTCACACATGTTCATCGCTCAACAAGTTGTGGGGAATGATGTGCATGAACTCACCAAAAGTGGGAGCTCATGTGAAGTGTAAGGCTCACCAAAGAGAATGGTTAAAGCTGAGCATTGCTTTTAAAGTTGGTCAAAATTTTATTAGCAATTACTAGATGTAAGTAAATACCAAACCATAATAATAGAACAAAATTAATAAATAACCCCATGCAATACAAATGACAAATTGAATTTAGTTCCATAATTTAATCATGCGAGAGTCCTGAGCTGCTCTTGACCGTGAGCTCGGCTAGTATACAAGTTTTACACTCTACAGAAGTTGTACCTTGTACCCACAAGTCATGTTACTCATTTGTCAAGGGGTCATGAATCCCATACACCTCTACCAAGGAAGCGAGGCAGGGTAACACTACGAGTCCTTTACAAAGTTCCACTAGCTTCTGAAACCCCACTACAGTTTATGGGTAGAACACTTGCAAGAATCCCTCGTCTGACCGCCATCGCAGCAAAATCAACCCGAGAACCTCCATACATGCAACTCCCCTACTGCCCTTTCCCCTTTCGGGTAAGGTAGTCTTCCACTAGCTTTCCTAATTAGTCGGCCAAGGGCATCCCATTCCACCCTTGTGGTGGCACGTGTTTCTCAAGTTAAGCTCCATGTTCCAATTAAAGATAATGATGATCTTGACATGAAAATAAATAACATGACAGAATAATTGGAACATGGATATAATAAAATATTAACCCAAAACCATATAAAGCAATAGCAAGCTACCCAAATGATTCAGGGGTAAACAAGGCAAAAGATAATCAGACTAGGGTGACCTATTGGGTCCCATCAAAATTAAACCTATGCAGGAATAAGTGATATTAAGAACATTATTGGGTAATAAATGTGGTCAAAGGCACAACTTGCCTGGGACTTGAGATTCCAGGTACCAGGATGATTCTTTAGATCCTCGTAACCTCACTGCTATTCGTAGCAATACAAACAAACATGGTATAGGCAAAATTAACATCACATCAAACATGTATACAAAATACATATTAATAATCTACATATTAAAATAAGATCAAAGTAAAAAGAATAATTAATTTTGGAGTTATAGATTTTAAGTTAGGCATTTCCAAAGATTTTATGTGTTTGATACAAGATTAATTAGGATACAAATTTTAATGTGGCTTTCATGTCAAAACAGAGACACTAGGTGATAAACAACATTATTACAAAATTATAGGAACTCGAATGGATTAATTTGGACTAAGTATGAATTTTCTAGGAATTAAACAAGTTCTAATAATTATTTTTGCATAAAAAATGAATTTCTATTTCATTTTTCCCTGATTTTCTTGTTTCCTGGACTTGGCGCATAATATATAGAGAGTGCAGGGGCTCTGGTGTAAGACTTCCTAAGACTCAGAGTACAGTCGCTACGGACTATGGATTATTTTTAGTAATTCCCAGGGGCTCTTTAGTAAAATGTACCCGCGAAGGGATATTGGCGAATCACGACCGTTGGATCATAATCGAGGGCCTGGATTAGATCTCATTATTCACACAACCAGCATGCCTGATGGCCATAGGATCCACGATCTAAGGCCCTGATTTAATGCATCCCGCGAACCGATTTCTACCTTTTATCGCAAGATCGACGGTTCCGAATTCGTGGAACCCGACAGCTGTACTCGCACTAATCCGATCACCCATCTACAATCCGACGGTCCGAAGACCTTCTACCTCCCTCGAGGTCGGCACGGCGGCGACCTTGCTGTGGCCGCACCGACCACCGGAGGTAGTCAATCCGGCGACTCGAGCCCAAAATTATTGTCCGTCTAGCGTCGCGTGAACGGGAAATCAATGCGAGCTGAACAGGGTACCTCGTACCGTGGATCGGCGTGTGGTTGATGCTGGCCGCGATGGCACGCAAGCCTGGCGGAAAATCACGGCTCCGATGTGAAATTCTGCAGCCACTGCGTGTGACGGAACCTCCTAAGTCATTAGGCCCACCTATAGTTGTCCTTGTCCAACGGACCTTGGACAACCCTGTAGATGCACATAATCACTCGACAAGTTCGGTATCTGTATCCTTTTTCCTTGCCCAAGAGCGTCTCACCCATCACGCAGATATTACAACACATTGGAGGAATGAATAAGCGGAAGCGAATTACAATAACTTAATTTACATTCCTCAAAATATAGAAGAGTATTGTAGTTATTACAAAACCAGGGGTATGAGTGCATAAGTATTATTATTACAAACTTGGGAGGCAAAAACCCCTCCCGCATAAAAGTTTATTGTTTTTCAAGTGGGAGGCCGTCATCCTCCCGCGGCTTCATTGCTGAGGTTCTTCTTTGGGCACCACCTTAGTGCAAAAACAGCAAAAGTCTGTTGTTTCCTCACCTACAACAACATGGGTTCGAAAACCCTGAGTACGGAGTGTACTTTCCCAAGTCTTACCCGTCAAAAGAAAAGACTCTCAAGGATATGCTGGCTTAAGGGAGTCAAGTTAAGGCTTAATCAAGAATCAAGACTCTGTTTGCAAAAATGCTTACTAATAGTGGATCCTTAAAAATCCAGTTTTATTAGCTAGTTAAGTCATTACCTGTCACTAGAGTTTTGTCTACCCTAGTTCAAGCACTTGGCCTATACTAGCCATCCTTTTATCAACCCTTTTTGTTCACTGGAATGCTACGTGTAGGGCAGTGTCAAGTCTTCATGTCCGAGAAGTAATGGCGATCCAAATCGATTAATACCCAGCTGGGGATCTCCAATCACACGACATATGTAGCACTTAACCCTTGCATATGTCAACTCGCCACCGGGTTTCTTAAGACCAGACCGGGTTCACGCCAACCGAGAGCACAGATACACCTCCGTCCAGCCTCTTGCCACGGAGGGTACATGCTACTCTCGCCATCTCTCCACTCCCATTGCGTGTTGGCCTTTCTGGTATTAGTCTGCGCGAGGCAAAGCTTACCCATGATGAGGCATGTGACCAGTTAAAAGGTCCTCGATCAGCAAGCCTACATCGAGACGGTCCTTAATCGACTCGGACGGAGACACTACACCAAGACTCTCTTCTCGTGCAAGTCACCCGTATGGTCTCAGCTTTATCATTTCAAACCCAAAGTTTGGTACCTAGCAGGGGTACATTTGCTCAGATGTTGGACCCATCACAACCATGATGGATCCACCATCAAGTTTTATTTTTGAAAACATCCAATCCACTGTGAAGCATCATCTTTTGTTTTAAAACAAAACTTTTGTTTTTCTAAAGCAGGACTAATCATCAGAAAACATTTTAATAAAACAGGTAATCAAAGAATGGTAAACAGTTCCAAGGAAGAAAATGCAGCAATTGGTTTAACACCCAACTCCTATCACCTAATGCATCATTCAAGTGATAAAGAGTTTAAAACAACAAGGAGGTGGCAAGTGCACCGGGGTTCCCGGCAGGTGGATTTTCTGTCGATGGAGTAGTCTCCTCTTCTTCAACAGTTATTTTTTCCTGGTTCTCTATACATAACCATATATAACCATGAATGCTTATGTAATGCTTATGAAAATGCATAAATAGAAAAGATACACCAAGTTGTATCTTGAATACAACTTTCCTTCACGGTGCACTAGAGTAACTATGGTTTTTCTAGGTCAGTACCTTAGTAGGGTTAGACATTTTTACCCAATGGAGCTAGGGTTTTGGTTTTAGGAATCAAACAATGTCCAAATCAAGTCAAACTTCACTCATAGGAGCTAAATACCATATTAGGCTTATCCAAACAATTTGGTGGTTTTTGGAGTCATTAAATAATTCCTAAAATTCCAAGAGACTAGGTTTTGGTCTTCTTAAATACTACATAATTCCAAGTTTGGACTAAAAATCTTGGAACTATTTTTATTAAATACTGGAGAAATTTAGGAGTCTAACAAAATTGGTCTCATATTTTTATCATTTTTCTATAATTTTCTATGGATTTCCTAAGTCTGGCAGAAAAAGAAAAAGGAAAAGCATAAACAGTAATGGGCTTAATCTAACCCGAGCCGACCCACGACAGGCGAAACGCGCCCACGCGCTCGCCCGTGCGGTTTACTTTGCGCAGAGAACCCTAGCTTTTTAAACAATCAGTAAAGAATCCAGGGCATAGTTTCCTGGTCTCACTGACATATGCACATAAGTCCCTGCACTTTTGTTTCTTCGCAGACCCAAGTCCCCGATGCTGAACACCGGTGAACATGCCCTCTGGTGATCCTATACTGGTCAAAATAAGCAACGACCGGACCCCTAATTCGACTGACATCTAATTCAACCCTTAACGATCATTACCCCTCAATCAATTGCACAATTCCGGGTTAGGAATTCACTATCCACGGCAACGGCGGAAACTGAGAACACACCGACGTGTTCTGGGTTACCTAGGGCGATCTAATTCAATTCAAAGGGTCTATGAGTATCAGGGGACTTGAGAGAGGCTAGAACATCACACAGAAGAGCATGAGCTAACCTAAAGGCGTCTAGCCACGACGAGGTGTTCACGGGTGCGGAAAACTGATTTGGGAAGAGAAAGAAATTGGAGCTCTCTGGTGGCTAATCGGAGGTAGTAGCGGGTGCTTTGGCTTCGTGATGACTTAATGGAGCTAGAGGTGTGCTCAATTTATAGTATCCCAGAGCGGTGGCTCCTAATTTGGTCATGGCGTGCTAACGGCCGGAGAAAGGGGTGGTCAGTGGCGCAGGGTTACCGTGGCACTTCACCGTGGCAAGACCACTAGCGATGACCGGACATGCTAGGGCGAGTCACTGCGACGAAGTACTGCGTTTAGGCACGTGGCACCTGAGCGGTAGATGCTAACTCCGGCGAAGTTTTCTGGACCGGCCGTGAGACAAGCGGACACGACGGCCAGGCGGAATAGTGTTTCAAGCTCATCCTCAGCGCCCGATTTTTCACCGAGGATCGTTATCCGTGTTCGACCAGGCATGAATCGCGACACCGGCGTGAATCCGGGCGTGAGATCACCGTCGGTGAGGGGGACTAAATCTGGGATCTTATTCAGTCACTATACCATCAGACACCATTCAGAACACCTAACATAACTTATTTGGGGCGATTTGTTCCAAATTTTGTGTAGCAACTTGACCATTCATCTGTATCAAAGTTGTAGCCCTATAAACCAGCTACAAATCGACTATAGAGACCTGGTTCATTT
Source organism: Zea luxurians (assembly GCA_029449295.1). Classification (NCBI taxonomy): domain Eukaryota; kingdom Viridiplantae; phylum Streptophyta; class Magnoliopsida; order Poales; family Poaceae; genus Zea; species Zea luxurians. Next base: position 741,961 of record JAOPSE010000028.1, on the reverse strand, counting down.
ACTTACTCCTTCGAGCTTGAATTGAGTCCAAAGTTTAGCAGAACTCACTGTCAGACCCGTATCAGATTATATGGGTGACTGACATCAATACTTTGAGTCCATTTAACTCCAAAATTTGTACAGTACTTATGTCTGATGACTTAAACAAAGTTATACTCCTTTAGTATCTCTACAAATTTGATGTATTGACCCTAGGCAAATTCTTTGTAGATTTAGAAATCTAGAGCTCCAAAGTCAGCCCTATTTAACTGAATTTGGACTTAGGCATATGAATTGCATGGGGTGCCTTTTTGCAAATAATCCCAAATCCCACAATTTGACTTGCAAATCCTCAAAGGTGAGAAACACATGATTTGTGGTGTTCTATTACTTTGGTATTTGCACTTGGGTCCAAAAGTGCACAAAATTTACACTTAACCCCCTAGGGTTCCAATTTAGGGTTTTCCAGGGGTCTTTTCAGAGTTTTTAGCACTTTAGGGTTTTGGTGTCACTAAAGTCCATAAAATGTGATACCTTATGTCCATTTTTCATGTCATTATAGGTTTTAGCTTGTTTGGGCTTCATTTTTCACTCATAAGTCCAATTTAGGGTTAAGCACTTTACCCTAGGGTTAAGCACACATCAAGTCACATCATTACAACTTATTTGAAATTTTTACCTAGTGAATGCACTCTAGGTGTAACAAACACATGATATGCCAATGCTCATGATGTTATGCTCAAGTTTTAGTAATAGTAACACCAAAGGCGTTACATCCTTCCCGCCATAAAAGAATCTCGTCCCGAGATTTAAAGTCCTAGGGCAAGTAGTGGAAAAGAAAACATGTCATATTTTTATTTCCTTATTTCTCGTACAAAGCAGGGGGTGGTATGGGGTCTATTTCATCTTTACAACTAATTGTACATATCTCACAAATTACATAAAGCTAAAAAGCCAGGGAAATTCTTTTCTAAGAAGTCTTGGTTTTCCCATGTAGCTTCATCTTCAGTGTGTTGGTTCCATTGTATCTTATAGAATTTACTAGTTCTTCTTCGGGTGATTCTGTCTTTTTGATCCAGGACTCGAATAGGATGTTCTGAATATGTTAAGTCTAGTTCCAAGGTACATCCACCACATCAATGGTTCGATCAGGAACCCGAAGGCACTTCTTCAACTGGGATACATGGAACACATTGTGCACTACAGTCAATGTTTCGGGTAGTTGGAGTCGGTACGCCACTGGTCCACATCTTTCAAGAATAGGAAACGGACCAATGTATCGGGTTGCAAGCTTTCCTTTTACACCAAAATGGGATACACCCTTCATTGGTGATACTTTCAGGTACACATAATCTTTGACTTGAAAGTACAAGGGTTGGCGTCGTTTGTCTGCATAACTCTTTTGTCGAGCTTGTGCCTCTTTCAAGTTATGTATGATCCGTTGAACCTTTTCTTCCATTTCTTTAACCATATCAGGCCTGAAAAACCACCTTTCCCCTGGTTCAGACCAATTCAATGGAGTACGGCACCGTCGTCCATACAAAGCTTCAAATGGTGCTATCTTAATACTTTCTTGATAACTATTGTTATACGAAAACTCTGCCAATGGTAAACAGTCATCCCATTTCTGCGAAAACTCTAGAACACATGCCCGTAACATGTCTTCGAGTATTTGATTCACTCTCTTAGTCTGCCCACTGGTTCGGGGATGATAGGCTGAACTGTGGAGCAACTTAGTACCCAGAGCTATGTGGAGTTCTTCCCAAAATTTGGATACAAATTGTGGTCCGCGATCCGACATTATGGTCTTTGGAACTTTGTGCAAACTGAGAATATGGGCAATATATAGTTCCGCATATGTGGCCACTGTATACTTTACTTTGACTAGAAGAAAGTGGGCGATCTTTGTAAGTCGATCAATTATAACCCAGATAGAATCAAATCCTTTTGCTGTCCTGGGTAATCCCACAATGAAGTCCATGCTAATGTCCTCCCATTTCCATGTTGGGATGGGCAAAGATTGTAGTGGACCGGCAGTCTTCATATGTATGACTTTGACACGTCTACAGGTGTCACATCTCGCCACATAGCGTGCAATCTCAATCTTCATTTTTGTCCACCAATAATGTTGCTTTAAATCTTGATACATCTTAGTGCTTCTGGGATGAATGGAATATCGACAAAGATGAGATTCATCCAAAATTTGCTTGCGGACTTCATCATTTTTAGGCACAACTATGCGATCATTAAACCATACAATGCCTTGATCATCCTTTTTGAAACAATTCGCTTTGCCAGCTTCTATTTTCTCATGAATATATTTCATACCCTTATCATTCCTTTGGACATCAATAATTCTTTGCAGAAGAATCGACTCAAGCTTCAATTGGTTCAAGGTTCCATGTTGAATCATTCCTAGGTTTAACTTCTCCATTTCTTGACATAATGTGATGTCAGATATCTTTACTGTAAGACAATGGCAGGAAGCCTTGCGACTTAGTGCATCTGCCACCACGTTGGCGTTGCCTGGGTGATAGTGAATTTCTAATTCATAATCCTTAATCAGCTCAAGCCATCTTCTCTGCCTCATGTTTAGTTCTGACTGGGTAAAAATATACTTCAAACTTTTATGATCTGTATATATATGGCAGATATTTCCCAGTAGATAATGACGCCATATTTTAAGGGCATGAACCACAACAGCTAATTCCAAGTCATGAGTTGGATAATGTTCCTCATGTCGGCACAACTGACTTGAAGCATATGCTATAACTTAGTCCTCTTGCATTAAGACACATCCGAGACCACTGCCCGATGCGTCACAGTACACATCAAAAGACTTTTCAACGTTCGGTTGAGCCAATATCGGAGCAGTGGTCAACAATACCTTCAGCTACACGAAGGCTTCGTTGCATCTTGAGGACCAATTAAATTTGGTATCATTCTTCAACAGACTTGTGATTGGTTTCACAATCTTGGAGAAATCCGAGATAAATCTGCGGTAATAGCCGGCTAGCCCAAGGAAACTTCAAACTTGATGTACAGTGGTTGGTGGTTTCCACTCTAGAATATCCTAGACCTTGCTGGGATCAACCGCAATCCCATTTGCAGACAATACATGTCCCAAAAATTAGATTTCCTCCAACCAAAACGCGCATTTGCTGAATTTAGCATATAATTGGTGTTCCCTTAAGCGTGTTAGTACGATCCGTAAATGTTTAGCATGGTCCTCTTCATTCTTGGAATAGATCAAGATATCATCAATGAAGACCACCACGAATTTATCCAACTCAGGCATAAACACTGAGTTCATTAGATATGTGAAGTGGGCAGGAGCATTTGTCAATCCAAAGGACATAACCAAATATTTGAATAATCCATACCGCATAGTAAATGCGGTTTTGGGTTCTTTGGGTTGAATACGAATTTGATGATAACCCGACCTGAGGTCAATCTTGGAGAATACCCGTGCTCTAGTAAGTTGATCAAATAAGATATTGATCCGAGGAAGAGGGTACTTGTTCTTGATAGTGACCTCTTTAAGGGGTCTGTTGTGGCGGAACCGCCCGAATTATTCCAGCTTAAGTGCCTAAGTCACACCTCATAGCCGTAACACACTTAAATCGGAATAACCCATCAGTCCATCAGATCTAGTCTGATAGAGCCACTTAACCAGGATCAAATTCCACAACCTCACTCGAAGGTGAGTCACAGAAGAAATACAATAAAATAGGAAACCTCAAATTAAGTGCTGAATTATTACATAGATCGGAGTTTTTGAGTAGCAAATAAGAGTTCACAAAATAAAATGCAGCGGATAATCGATGTCGTCGGTATCGAGGAAATGGGCAAGGCATAGCCCACTACTCCTCGTGCTCCTCTCCTGCCGAAGCAACATCCCACTCGACCGTCCAACCCGGTGGCAGGGTGGTAGGCCAAGTCACACCATCAACCATTTCCTGAATTATACCTGCAAAAATTATGCCACAAGCAAGGCTGAGTATACTAATACTCAGCTAGACTTACCCGGTGTGAGGAGTCTACTCCTCTACCTCTAGACTATGCGGCTGTTTGGCTGAGGTGTTTGGTTTGCCAAAAGCACTAGCTGTTTCTAAAATCAAATTTTAATCTTTCAAATTCTAGCATCGTTATCTTAGCTAGGTTTGCTCCTTCTAAGCATACATGGTAACAAGCATTTAGTTCAATCAGCAAATTGTCTCATGTAACCACATTTCACTTCTTATTTGATGTAGTACTAGGGGTCAAGCAGTCTCATTAGCTGCAAGAAGCAGACGATTCGAATCGAGTTTTATCCTTGCAAGGTAAACCTAAACACACGGCATGTCAGGGTACTCCAACCCCGCACATGACCACGGTCCCCATCGATTCCTCGTTCGCGTCTAGGCCTCACCGCCTTGGCATACAATGCTCCACTGACCCCGGCTGCTGCCGTGCAGTGACCGCACTTGTACCCATCATAGCTAGCATGGGAGATCCAGTCTCAGGTCGCATGAGGGATAAAGTCCGCGCCCGGCTTCACTCAGGTACTAGGTTTACCGGTTACCATTTTTCCCGGCATGTGCTTAGTACGTTCAAAATCTTGACTCAGGTATCCACACATTAATCCTTAATTCCTTTTTCCCGTCTCATGGACAAGGCATCCTCCCTGGATCCAAGTCCATAGACTAACATAGATCCCATTATCATGATGAATACAATCAATTCCTGACCTCGCGCGAGTGCTAGAAAAATCACTCGACTTCTACCGAGATCCTGATTAGCAAGCAACTATTCGACCTAGCATACTAGTATTCATCTCAAAAAGGAATCCTAAGTTCATGCATCTAGAGGTTTCAAGCAGCTCCTACACTTAAGTGCACATTACAAACCTACAAACATTAAGTGTAGTAAAGTAGCATATATAAATGGTTATGCATAAAAATCGGGGCTTGCCTTCAATAGCTGGGGGCTGCGGGGAGATCCTCGATAGCAGCCTCGGAAGCTTGCTCCTGGTCCTCCTCTTGGACAGTCCCTTGCTCAGGGATGAGCACGTACTCTCTGTCAGCTAGATTACAATCTAATGAATGTAATGCGTAAGATATAAGCATTATATGATATGCTTTAGTAATTTGAACTTTTGATGGTGTATGATCTACTTGAGTTAGATAGAGCTACATCTTGCTTATACGAGATTTTTGGTGGTATACATGGTAAATTGGATCAAACTTAGCTAAGGTAAGTGGTAGGTTTATTTTTGGGGCTCCACTGAATTCTTTTTAAAGTCTTAGTGAGAATTGTCAAGAATTCAAGTTGGACTTATTGGAGTGAGGTTTATTTCTTCTTTCTTTTCTTTTATTCCCCTTAAGTTTTGGAGTGGGTTTGAACTACAAGTCACCTTAATAAATTTCCAAAAATTCTGCAAAAATTACAGTGGCTTGTTACTAGTGTTTTATTCTCTGTCTCAAAATTTGGGGTTCAAAAAGTGAATATTTTTCTCTGGCCAAAATTACCAAATTTTAGGGCAGAAGGGGTGATTTGAACTACAACTACCATATAATAGTAGGTAATTCTCCAAGACTTATTTTTGCTGGCATTTAGGTGCTATAACATGACTTGGGACATAATTCTAGCCATTAATTCCTATTAGTTATTTTACTAGGATTTTCTAAGGTTTCTAGCCAAAGTGGTGCTTTCTACTACCACTATATTTGAAAAATATCAAACAACATATTTCTGATTTTTCCTAGCTTCTACTTTGCGCAAGAGCAATCATTCTGAAGTTTGGCATGTTTTTGCTTAAGGGAAGGGGTGGTGTGCATTAATTGGATTAAATGGCCTTTCTTATAAGATATTAGCAATAGGTATTATTTTGCATCTTTTTAATGGGTTTCCATTTTTCTCTGGTGGCTTATCTCATTATTGATCTAGCAAAATATTATTTGCCCATTATTGCATTATTTTGGGTTACTCATGATTTAATTGAACTATGGCTCATTATCATGTTCTATTTATTTACCCTACTTAACATGATGGGCTGGGGTGTTTATTATTTTTGCAGTGGGGTTTTGGTGGTTACAAGTCCACTGGATTTTTATTAACCATTTTTAAATTATTTCCATAATTCTAATAATTGTTTTATAGTTGGAATAATGCTAAATAAAACAATTCACTTTGAATCTGATCTGGACTAGAGGTTCCTTTATTTTTCCTAGGTTCTTTGTTACTTAAGCAAACTAGGAAAAATAATTTCACTCACTGTCCATTAATTTCTAATGCCTTTCTGATTTTCTTAAGTTTTGGACAGAAATGGCTTTTAATGGATATCTACACTAATTTTTTTAATACTGGGGTTCTTACTATTTTTAAACAGTGCTTAAATGAGGTTTGAACATCTACAATTTTTCTTAGGTTCAGCACAGAAGCAAAACTAATTTTCCTTAATTAAACAAGGTTTGGTTAGTTTCTGTTTTTAATTTTAAACTCTAAAAACCAGAATAGAAAGCGTAGGGTTCATTATTTTTAAATGAAAGCTCATATTATTCAGGATCTAGCAAAATTAGTTTGACAACTTTTGGTTAAGAATTCATCAAGTTATGAATTTTCTAAGTTCTCTGTTTATTAAAAAAGATTAAACAGAAATGATTAAATGGAAAACTACTTTGCAACGGGGTCCCTGGCGGGTGTTTTAAGTTTTCCTCACAGATTAGTCCCTGGGCTACTATTCAAATGAGTCACTGACATTGCAGAAAACCCCCTAGGTTCTTCTAATCCTAACCCGAGGTCCTTTCCCCAAATTAAATAGTACCCGCGGCGGAAGAAAGGGAAGGGCTTACCGGCGGCGAGATTGCTCCGGTGAGGTGGCCGAGGGTGTAGAGGAGGTCCTGACGGTCACGACGATGTGCGGGTCACCGTCGGGGATGGTCGGAGTTGGCCGGTCCGCGTGCGCAGGCGGGGGAGCTCGTCGGCGGCGAGGTGTCCGGCCTTCCCAGTGCGAAATTGACCAATCAAACCGGTTACAGAGCTTCACCAGGGATCAAGGAAGGTGTGCGTGCGAGGAATTGAAGAATGGCTCACCGGAGAGCTTGGTCCACGCGTGCAGGCGGGCGAACGAAGTCCGGCGAGGGTGATCTCGGGCTTCCGGTGAAGTTCTGCTGGGTCCGAGGGCTTGTAAAGCTTCACGGGCCACCGGCGGAGCTAACCGAAGCGCTGGCGCGACTTGGGGGTGACTGGAGTGGGCTGGCCACGGCGGCCGAAGCTCTGGCAGCAATGGCGGGCGGAAAAGAGCTCGCCGGAGCTAAGGAGGGCTGGCTGGCTGGTGATGGTGAGTGCGGGGTGAAGTGAGGCGCACCCGGGGAGGCTTTATAGGCATGGGCAGGCACGGCCGAGGGCAAGGGCGCGCGGCGGACTTGACTGAACGCCTGGGCGAGCGAGCGCCGGCGTGCCGACCAGGGTCGAACATGTGTGCCCGTGCGTTCTGCCCAAGTTCTGGCGCGTGTGATCACTCATCCGAGCCTGCTCTCGCCTTGGTCAGTGCACAAAACCTCTTCTCCTCCCTACAAGCTACCGATCTTGTGTGGGGGTCATAGGATTTTGCCTACTGGTTGCAGAGATATGGAGCCCGGAAATCCGGTTTGTCTCCCTGCTCAAACACGAGGCAAATCCAGGGTTTTGTCGTGTCTAGGGCTCGCGTCCCAATGCCATCTTCTGGCATGCGACAGAGGGGTTAGTTAAGCACATTTTTGTTAATGGGGCCATTAGGATTTGAGTTAGGGATCAAGGTGAACACGCTTGATCTTTGGCTCAAGGTCTGAAATTCAGAATTTTGAAATTCAGAATTTCCTATTGAGTCCCCACATGAGAAGCTTGCTTGGGGTTTTATTTAAATTATTTTGGCTAAGCTTCCTCAATCTTTATTGTTGCTTATTAAATATACTTCAATGTTTATAATTGGCCCAAGCCATGATTCTAAATTTTTCACACTCTTTTCCCCATTTTCTTGAATTTTGTTCATAGGGCTCAATTAGGGTTGTTGGGGTTGCACATTTTGCCTTTTTGAAAAACCCATTTGATTTGAACATGATACTTTTAAGTTTAGGCTTAGTGGATCCTTTATTATTAGGTCAATTTGATGTTCATGCTCAAATTTGGTTCACCTAAGTGGTTCATGGGTTAACACTTTGAGAGAACCCTAGGTGACACTGGGGTGTCACAGCCTTCCCCCCTTAAAGGAATGTCGTCCCGAGATTCGGGCCAGAGTCCTCCCGGGGTGAAGCGAAGGGTGAGACTTATAGGAAGTGGGTGATTATTGTTATTATTAGAGCAAACTGCTCTTCGAATGTCATTCTCTTTGCAACTTCAGAAGGAAGTCCTTTTTAAATTTGTTTCATGATTCTTTCATTCTGAATTAAGATCATATTTCTGAATTTTAGATTCGAAGGGCAGGAGGAGGGGTTGGGTGTGATTACGTACCAGCTTCCTTAGGTTGGCAATCGGGGAAGTTGGATCTCAAGAATTCCTCAGTTTCCCAAGTAGCTTCTTCCTCTGAGTGATTACTCCACTGGACCTTGTACATCTTGATCGATTTAGCCCGAGTTGATCTTTCTTTGCAATCCAGAATCTTGGAAGGGTACTCTTGGTACGATAGATCTGGTTCTATCTCCAATTCTGGCTCTGCTATGATCTCGGTCGGCAATCGAACACACTTCTTCAGCTGAGATACATGGAACACACTGTGAATGGTAGACATTCTTGAAGGTAGCTTCAGCTTATATGCCACGGGTCCACATGCTTCCATGATCTCATAAGGTCCAATGTTACGAGGGGCTAGCTTGCCTTTGATCCCAAACCTCTGCACTCCCTTGGTGGGTGATACCTTGAGGTATACAAAATCTCCCACCCTGAACTGGAGAGGTTTCCTTCTTCTATCATGGTAACTCTTCTGCCTGGCCTGAGCAGCTTCTAGATTCTTCCTGATTAGTTTGACCTTCTTTTCGGCTTCAGTCACTAAGTTAGGTCCAAAAACTCCTCTTTCTCCAGGTTGAGACCAATTGAGTTGTGTCCTGCACCTTCTCCCATAGAGAGCTTCGAAAGGTGCCATCCTTAGGCTGGATTGATAACTGTTGTTATAAGCAAACTCTACCAAAGAGAGGTGCTTATCCCAGTTCTTGCCACAATCGATCGCACAAGCTCTCAGCATATCCTCCAGAATTTGGTTTACCCTTTCCGTCTGACCATCAGTCTGTGGGTGGTAAGCTGAACTTCTGATTAGCTTGGTTCCCAAAGACTCCTGCAGTTGTTCCCAAAATCTGGCAACAAATTGGGCCCCTCGGTCAGAAACAATGGTCCGAGGTAATCCGTGCAAACACACGATCCGGTCAATGTACAACTCTGCATACTTTTGAGCCTTATCAGTGGTGTGCACAGGGAGAAAATGTGCTACTTTCGTCAGTCGGTCCACAATAACCCAAATCAAATCATGAAGACGAGAGGTGTTGGGTAGACCCATGATGAAATCCATGCTGATGTCATCCCATTTCCACGAAGGTATAGATAGGGGTTGCAAAGCTCCAGTTGATTTCAAGTGGCTTGCCTTTACCCTCTGACAGGTGTCACATTCTGATACATACTGGGCTATCTCCCTCTTCATTCTGGTCCACCAATACAAAGGCTTCAGATCATGGTACATTTTGGTGCTTCCCGGATGCATAGAGAATTTGGAGAGATGAGCCTCATCCAAGATTTTCTTCTTAAGGTCCTAGTTTTTAGGAATCACCAATCTGCTTTTGAACCATAACACAGCCTTTTCATCTTGGCAGAAACAATTATACTTCTCAACCTTCTGATGGAGATTCTTCTTGATAATCTGCACTCCTTTGTCACTGAGCTGGGCCATGATGATCTTGTCTTGCAAAGCTGGCTTGACAGAAATGTGAGACAGAGCACCAAAAGGAATCACTTCTATTTGCATCTTGCTCAACTCATCACACAAGGTGTTGATGCGAGAATCCATCAGAATACAATTGCATTGCAACTTCCGACACAAGGCATCTGCTACCACATTGGCTTTTCCTGGGTGATAATGTACCTCCAAGTCATAATCCTTGATCAGCTCTAGCCATCTTCTCTGCCTCATGTTGAGATCAGCCTGAGTAAAGATGTACTTAAGGCTCTTATGATCAGTGAAGATGTTGCAGTGGGTTCCTATTAAATATTGCCTCCACATCTTTAACGCATGAACCACTGCTGCCAACTCAAGGTCATGAGTGGGATAATTCTGCTCATGAGGCCTGAGTGCTCTTGAGGCATAAGCAATGACTCGGTTGTCTTGCATCAAGACACAACCTAGTCCAGTGCCGGAGGCATCACAATATACATCAAAAGGCTTGCTGTTGTCGGGTTGCGCTAACACTGGTGCTGTGGTCAGATGCTGCCTTAATGCATGGAAGGCATCTTCGCACTTCTGACTCCAAACAAACTTGGCTTCTTTCTTCAGCAACTCAGTTATAGGCTTCGCAATTCGAGAGAAATCCGAAATAAATCTTCGGTAATAACCAGCTAATCCCAGAAAACTCCGAATCTGACGGACAGTCGTTGGTGGCTTCCAGTTCATCACCTCTTGCACTTTATCAGAATCAACAGCTATTCCTGCCTGAGAGATAGTGTGACCCAAGAATTTGATTTCCTTTAGCCAAAAATCACACTTGGACAACTTGGCATAAAGGTGGTGCTCTCGTAGACGTTGAAGTACTACATGCAAATGCCCAGCATGTTCTTCTTCGTTCTTCGAGTACACCAAAATATCATCGATGAAAACCACTACAAATTTGTCCAATTCAGGCATGAAAACAGAATTCATCAGATACATGAAATATGCTGGTGCATTTGTCAGCCCGAATGACATCACCAAGAACTCATATAGCCCATATCTGGTTGAGAATGCCGTCTTCAGAATATCGCTTGCTCGTATCTTGATCTAATGGTAGCCGGAGCGAAGGTCTATTTAGGAAAACACCTTGGCCCCGACCAACTGGTCAAAAAGAACATCAATACAAGGCAAAGGATACTTGTTCTTGATAGTTATCGCATTAAGAGGGCGGTAATCTATACACAGCCTCAAGCTTTCATCCTTCTTCTTCACAAACAGCGTTGGACATCCCCAAGGCGAAGTACTTGGGCGAATAAATCCCTTATCCAGCAACTCCTGCAATTGCTTCTTTAATTCTGCCAACTCAGCGGGTGGCATTCGGTAGGGCCTCTTGGAAATTGGTGTCGTTCCCGGTTGCAGCTTGATGGCAAATTCAATATCCTGGTCCAGTGGCATTCCTGGCAATTCATCAGGAAAGACATCTGCGTATTCGCAGACCACTGGGATCTTCAGAGGTAACTCCATCATAGAGAAAGCACATGACTGAGTAGAACCCTGACTGGGCAGAATTAAGGTGAAGTTCCCACAGAACGGAGAATTAATTTCCACGGTACGGCTGGCTACATCAAGCACAACTTGGTGCAAGGTCATCCAATTAGCTCCCAGAATAATGTCCACATTTTCCAAACCCAACACAAGAAGAGTGGTTTTGACAATGTGGCTTCCTAGTTGAATAGGCACACTTTGGTTCAATTGATTAGTTGAAATTTTACCCCAGGTGTGACTATCATAAATGACCCTTTTGAGTGAGAGAATGGCAGTTCACATTTGGCACTGAACTTTTGGCTAATGAAACTATGAGATGCACCAGAATCAAATAGAATTAAAGCAGGTTGTTTATAAACTGAAAAGATACCAGTCATGATAGGAGCTTCCTCAGGTACTTCCTCTAGAGTAGTGAAGTTGAGCTTCCCTTGCCTGACTTGTACCTATTGCTTTCTTCCCTTGTCTTGATTTGGTGCTGGCACCTGCCTTTGCTGGTTCCTGGGACAATTCTTGGCATAGTGGCCCACATTGCCACAAGTGAAACATTTGTTCCCATTGCCCTAGCAGAACTGCTGCTGCTGTGGAGGCTGGTTGTTCCTTGGAGCGGGAGCTGGAAAGCGGTTGGGTGCCGGCTGCTGCTGCTGAGGTGGCCTGATCACCCATCTGCCTGCCTGCTGCTGGAAACCCCTGCTCTGATTGTGAGAAACAATCTGGAACCTCTGGGCCTGAGCGGGTGGTGCTGCCATTGGTGCCTTTCTCTTCTTCTCTGCCCGGTGAGCTACAATGCAATCCTCCTAGGAGATGGCCAGGTTGACCAACTCATTGAAGCTATCAGCCCGGACAGTGTTGAGTCGTTCCCGCAGCTTGGTGTTAAGACCCCTGCAAAAGCGGTCTCTTTCCTTCTCATCAGAATCAGCATGGTACCCTGCATATTGGCATAGGTCGTTGAAAGCTTGCGCATACTGCAGTACCGTGCAGGTTCCTTGATTAAGCGTCAGAGACTCATTCAGCTTACGATCAAGAATGCCAGCTGGGATGTGGTGCCCTCTGAAAGCAGTCTTGAATTCCTCCCAAGACACTTCACGATCAGCGGGGAGCATAGCACGGAAGTGGTCCCACAAAGTCCGAGCAGATCCGCGAAGCTGCTGCGCGGCGAAGCGAGTCTTGGTAGCATCAGGGCAGTCTCCCGTGAGGAGGGGAAACTTGGACTCAACGACGCGGAGCCACACGTCGGCGTCCAATGGGTCCTCTGCCTTGGTGAACAAGGGCGGCTGCGTACTCAGAAACTCCTGGTAGGTTGCCGCTGTCGGAGGTCGCTGATGCTGGCCTCCACCATGCTGCTGAGGGTGGGGCTGGCGCTGCAAGAGCTGTCGTAGAATTTCGTTCTGCTGGGCCATCAGCTCCTGCACTGTGGGAGCTGGAGGAGGTGGCAGGGGAACTTGCTCGTTATGCCCGCGACACTGCCTAGCTGCCATCTGAAAACAGAGATTGTCGCCATTGTTATCCCAACTCACAATTTCGAACGACAAGATATCATCTCATATGGAAGGAAAAATGCCATAATCATAATATTAGGTTCGAAATGAAGATAACACGGTGACAAACATCCCACAGATTTCAAAAGTTCACAGGGTTACATCAATCAGGGGAAAGTACCCGTAAGCCTAGTCCAAAATCTGACATTAACTAAGCTCGCATAGGTTTCTATCCGCCTAAAAGTGTCGAAGTGACTGATTAACCCTAAGTGTGGAAGCGACACTGGATATGGGTGAAGGAGGCATCACGGAGGTAGTCCCATTGGCACCAGGGGCTGGTCCTAGCTCCTCGGGAGCCTCTTCTCCCTCGCTTCCGGCTTCATTGGCCTCCATCTCCAAGTGGTGCATGTCTAGGTGGTCGTTCGCCTCTTCGAGTTCCCTCTTCACATCGTGGAGCTGGTTCTCCAAGACATCAATAGTGTTGTCTCGGATCTCCACCTGCTGCTCCAAGGTGGTAATGCGCTGGCTCAGCCTTTCCACCTGCAGATCCTTCTCTACCAACTCGGTGGATAAATCAACCACAAAATCTTCCTGACTGTCGAGAGTGAGCTTGGCGGTTTGAGCGATGTTAGCAAGGTGTTCCATAGCATCGCTCTGAAGGGCCTGAAGGCGGTACAGCGCACTCATGCACTGAACAGTGACCCTCCCAACCAAGTCAGGATACATTGCCCACACATCCTTCACATGGCTCACGCGGTTACACCTCATGGGGTTGTCCTTCTTCTCAGCAGGGAAGAGTCCCAAGGGGTGCATCACCATCTCCAGGGGATGGTAGCCACAGAAAGTCATCAGAGTCTTCATGGCTGCTGCTTCAATGGTGTCGTCCGTCCTGAGTCCAATTGTCTCAAAATCAAGAGAACGCCAACCCGGCTGAAGGGGATGAGCTTCCAAAGTCAGCCAGACCCGACAACGAGGTACCCGATGCTCCACATACAACTGCACCGTGTACAAAGGGAGCGTAGGGTAACCGGTGGAGTTAAGCACTTCCCACAAGATGGAAGGAAAGCCATCGCGAGAAAGGAAGTCAGAACTGAAACGAGTGTCTCCTCCACTGGCGGGGGTGGATGAATTCATCTGCAGAAGGGAATCAAAGGTAATGATTAAGGTGGAAAAAAGAGAAAGAGAGCCCGGATGGTTTTTAAAGGAAGTGGGTTAGCTCAAGTTTTAATTCCTTTTTGGTGTTTATAATGCATGCATGCAAGAAGTAACGTTTCCTCTCCAAATAGTAGGGTGCTCTTAGGGCATCCTTAAAAAGTCTAAATACTGGCCCACGGGGCCTAATTAACTAGCCACCTATCCCTCCCTCTATGCCTAAGGCCTTTCGTCCTAGGTCTAGCGGTCTAGTCCTGACGATCCGTAGCAGTTTCTAGGCAAGTTTTACTTTTGAAAATGGTATTCATGGTTCATTGTCCTTCTTTGTGGTGGAATTTGCTCTGATACTAGCTGTGGCGGAACCGCCCGAATTATTCTAGCTTAAGTGCCTAAGTCACTTCTCAGGGCCGTAACACACTTAAATCGGAATAACCCATCAGTCCCTCAGATCTAGTCTGATAGAGCCACTTAACCAGGATCAAATTCCACAACCTCACTCGAAGGTGAGTCATAGAAGAAATACAATAAAACAGGAAACCTCAAATTAAGTGCTGAATTATTACATAGATCGGAGTTTTTGAGTAGCAAATAAGAGTTCACAAAATAAAATGCAGCGGATAATTGATGTCGTCGGTATCGAGGAAATGGGCAAGGCCTAGCCCACTACTCCTCGTGCTCCTCTCCTGCCGGAGCAACATCCCACTCGACCGTCCAACCCGGTGGCAGGGTGGTAGGCCATGTCACACCATCAACCATTTCCTGAATTGTACCTGCAAAAATTATGCCACAAGCAAGGCTGAGTATACTAATACTCAGCTAGACTTACCCGGTGTGAGGAGTCTACTCCTCTACCTCTAGACTATGCAGCTGTTTGGCTGAGGGGTTTGGTTTGCCAAAAGCACTAGCTGTTTCTAAAATCAAATTTTAATCTTTCAAATTCTAGCATCGTTATCTTAGCTAGGTTTGCTCCTTCTAAGCATACATGGTAACAAGCATTTAGTTCAATCAGCAAATTGTCTCATGTAACCTCATTTTACTTCTTACTCGATGTAGTACAAGGGGTCAAGCAGTCTCATTAGCTGCGAGAAGCAGACGATTCAAATTGAGTTTTATTCTTGCAAGGTAAACCTAAACACACGGCATGTCAGGGTACTCCGACCCCGCACATGACAACCGTCCCCATCGATTCCCCGTTTGCGTCCAGGCCTCACCGCCTTGGCATACAATGTTCCACTGACCCCGCCTGCCACCGTGCAGTGACCGCACTTGTATCCACCATAGCTAGCATGGGAGATCCAGTCTCAGGTCACATGAGGGATAAAGTCCACGCCCGGCTTCACTCAGGTACTAGGTTTACCGGTTACCATTTTTCCCGGCATGTGCTTAGTACGTTCAAAAGCTTGACTCAGGTATCCACACATTAATCCTTAATTCCTTTTTCCCCTCTCATGGACAAGGCATCCTCCCTGGATCCAAGTCCATAGATTAACATAGATTCCGTTATCAAGATGAATACAATCAATTCCTGACCTCGCGCGAGTGCTAGAAAAATCACTTGACTTCTACTGAGATCCTGATTAGCAAGCAGCTATTCGACCTAGCATACTAGTATTCATCTCAAAAAGGAATCCTAAGTTCATGCATCTAGAGGTTTCAAGCAACTCCTACATTTAAGTGCACATTACAAACCTACAAACATTAAGAGTAGTAAAGTAGCATATATAAACGGTTATGTATAAAAACCGGGGCTTGCCTTCAATAGCTGGGGCTGCGGGGAGATCCTCGATAGCAGCCTCGGAAGCTTGTTCCTGGTCCTCCTCTTGGACAGTTCCTTGCTCGGGGATGAGCTCGTACTCTCCGTTAGCTAGATTACAATCTAATGAATGCAATGCGTAAGATATAAGCATGATATGATATGCCTTAGTAATTTAAACTTTTGATGATGTATGATCTACTTGAGTTAGATAGAGCTACATCTTGCTTATACGAGATTTTTGGTGGTATACTTGGTAAATTGGATCAAACTTAGCTAAGGTAAGTGGTAGGTTTATTTTTGGGGCTCCACTGAATTCTTTTTAAAGTCTTAGTGAGAATTGTCAAGAATTTAAGTTGGACTTATTGGAGTGAGGTTTATTTCTTCTTTCTTTTCTTTTATTCCCCTTAAGTTTTGGAGTGGGTTTGAACTACAAGTCACCTTAATAAATTTCCAAAAATTCTGTAAAAATTACAGTGGCTTGTTACTAGTGTGTAATGCTCTGTCTCAAAATTTGGGGTTCAAAAAATGAATATTTTTCTCTGGACAAAATTACCAAATTTTAGGGCAGAAGGGGTGATTTGAACTACAACTACCATATAATAGTAGGTAATTCTCCAAGACTTATTTTTGCTGGCATTTAGGTGCTATAACATGACTTGGCACAAAATTCTAGCCATTAATTCCTATTAGTTAGTTTACTAGGATTTTCTAAGGTTTCTAGCCAAAGGGGTGCTTTCTACTACCACTATATTTGAAAAATATCAAACAACAGATTTCAGATTTTTCCTAGCTTCTATTTTGCGCAAGAGCAATCATTCTGAAGTTTGGCATGTTTTTGCTTAAGGGAAGGGGTGGTGTGCATTAATTGGATTAAATGGCCTTTCTTATAAGATATTAGCAATAGGTACTATTTTGCATCTTTTTAATGGGTTTGCATTTTTCTCTGGTGGCTTATCTCATTATTGATCTAGCAAAATATTATTTGCCCATTATTGCATTATTTTGGGTCACTCATGATTTAATTGAACTATGGCTCATTATCATGTTCTATTTATTTACCCTACTTAACATGATGGGCTGGGGTGTTTATTATTTTTGCAGTGGGGTTTTGGTGGTTACAAGTCCACTGGATTTTTATTAACCATTTTGAAATTATTTCCATAATTCTAATAATTGTTTTCTAGTTGGAATAATGCTAAATAAAACAATTCACTTTGAATCTGATCTGGACTAGAAGTTCCTTTATTTTTCCTAGGTTCTTTGTTGCTTAAGCAAACTAGGAAAAATAATTTCACTCACTGTTCATTAATTTCTAATGCCTTTCTAATTTTCTTAAGTTTTGGGCAGAAATGGCTTTTAATGGATATCTACACTAATTTTTTTCAATACTGGGGTTCTTACTATTTTTAAACAGTCTTAAATGAGGTTTGAACATCTACAATTTTTCTTAGGTTCAGCACAGAAGCAAAACTAATTTTCCTTAATTAAACAAGGTTTGGTTAGTTTCTGTTTTAAATTTTAAACTCTAAAAATCAGAACAGAAAGCATAGGGTTCATTATTTTTAAATGATAGCTCATATTATTCAGGATCTAGCAAAATTAGTTTGACAACTTTTGGTTAAGAATTCATCAAGTTATGAATTTTCTAAGTTCTCTGTTTATTAAAAAAGATTAAACCGAAATGATTAAATAGAAAACTACTTTGCAACGGGGTCCCTGGCGGGTGTTTTAAGTTTTCCTCACAGATTAGTCCCTGGGCTATTATTCAAATGAGTCACTGACATTGCAGAAAACCCCCTAGGTTCTTTTAATCCTAACCCAAGGTCCTTTCCCCAAATTAAACAGTGCCCACGGCAGAAGAAAGGGCGGAGGGGCTTACCGGCGGCGAGATTGCTCCGGTGAGGTGGCCGAGGGTGTAGGGGAGGTCCTGACGGTCACGACGATGTGCGGGTCGCCGTGGGGGATGGTCAGAGTTGGCCGGTCCACGTGCGCAGGCGAGGGAGCTCATCGGCGGCGAGGAGTCCGGCCTACCTAGGGCGAAGTTGACCAATCAAACGGGTCAGAGAGCTTCACCAGGGATCAAGGAAGGTGTGCGCGCGAGGAATTGAAGAATGGCTCACCGGAGAGCTCGGTCCACGCGTGTAGGCAGGCGACCGATGTCCGGCGAGGGTGATCTCGGGCTTTCGGTGAAGTTCTGCCGGGTCCGAGGGCTTGGAAAGCTTCACGGGCCACCGGTGGAGCTAACCGAAGCGCTGCCACGACTTGGGGGTGACTAGAGTGGGCTGGCCACGGCGGCCGAAGCTCTGGCGGCAATGGTGAGCGGAAAAGAGCTCGCCGGAGCTAAGGAGGGGTGGCTGGCCGGTGATGGTGAGCGCGGGGTGAAGTGAGGCGCGCCCGGGGAGGCTTTATAGGCGCGGGCGGTCACGGCCGAGGGCAAGGGCGCGCGCGGACTTGACTGAATGCCAGAACAAGCGCGCGCGGGTTGGGCGAGCGCCGGCGTGCCGACCAGGGTCGAACACGTGTGCCCGTGCGTTCTGCCCAAGTTCTGGCGCGTGTGGTCACTCATCCGAGCCTGCTCTCGCCTTGGTCAGTGCACAAAACCTCTTCTCCTCCCTACAAGCTACCGACCTTGTGTGGGGGTCATAGGATTTTGCCTACTGGTTGCAGAGATATGGAGCCCGGAAATCCGGTCTGTCTCCCTGCTCAAACCCGAGGCAAATCCAGGGTTTTGTCGTGTCTAGGGCTCGCGTCCCAATGCCATCTTCTAGCATGCGACAGAGGGGTTAGTTAAGCACATTTTTGTTAATGGGGTCATTAGGATTTGAGTTAGGGATCAAGGTGAACACGCTTGATCTTTGGCTCAAGGTCTGAAATTCAGAATTTTGAAATTCAGAATTTCCTATTGAGTCCCCACATGAGAAGCTTGCTTGGGGTTTTATTTAAATTATTTTGGCCAAGCTTCCTCCATCTTTATTGTTTCTTATTAAATATACTTCAATGTTTATAATTGGCCCAAGCCATGATTCTAAATTTTTCACACTCTTTTCCCCATTTTCTTGAATTTTGTTCATAGGGCTCAATTAGGGTTGTTGGGGTTGCACATTTTGCCTTTTTGAAAAACCCATTTGATTTGAACATGATACTTTTAAGTTTAGGCTTAGTGGATCCTTTATTCTTAGGTCAATTTGATGTTCATGCTCAAATTTGGTTCACCTAAGATGATGGTTCATGGGTTAACACTTTGAGAGAACCCTAGGTGACACTGGGGTGTCACATCTGTAGTCCACGCACATTCGAAGTGTTTGATCCTTCTTCTTGACAAAGATTCCGGGACATCCCCAAGGTGATGAACTGGGCCGAATGAATCGCTTCTCAAGCAAATCTTGTAATTGAGTCTTGAGCTCCGCTAATTCATTTGGTGGCATCCGGTACGACCTTCTAGAAATAGGGGCTGTACAGAGTTTCAGTTTAATCACAAACTCTACATTCCTTTCTGGAGGCAATCCACGCAAATCTTCAAGAAAGACATTCGGAAATTCACATACTACCGGAATATCCTGGATTTCTGGAATGATAGCTTCATAGACCTGTCCAAATGGTTTAGCCGGAATAGCTACAGAGATGGACAGGAGAACCTCTTCATGGCCATGGCTCAACTTGATAGTCCTTAAGTTAGTGTCGAGGATAGCTTTATGTTGGGCTAACCAATTCATGCCCAAAATTACATCTATATCTTGGCCTTTCAAAACAATCATGTTGGTGGGAAAATCACGTGCAGCCAATGTTACTGGCACATGGAAGGCTACTTCCTTAGTAAATATTTGTCCCCCGGGCGAATGAACAATAACCCTTCCCTTGATTCAGTGCAAGGAATGCAATGTTTTTCCACGAATTTCTTGCTTATGAATGTATGTGAAGCACCAGAATAAAAGAGAATAACTACTGGGTGATTGGCCACAAGAAATGTACCCATCATTACCGGCTCTCCTTCCGGTGTAGTGGCCACTTGAGTATAATAAATTCGCCCAGTCTTCTTGACATTTTTGCCTGTTGAATTATTAGCCATGTTCCCTTTGCCTTGATTGGAGCTCCTAGAGTTCTGTTGATTGTTGAACTTATTTTGCTTCGAATATGGACAGTCTTTTATAAAATGACCAGACTTTCCATAGTTAAAGCAGCCAGTTGAAGAACTAGGGAGGGCAGGAAAACAAACACCAGGGGCACTCGGCTGATTTGTAGAAGTAGGGGCAGTGGTAGGACGAATGAAAACAGGCTGTTTAAATAGATAGGAGGGTGGACGAGGCGAAGAACAATTCTGATTAAACGGTCGGATTACCAACCTAGTTCGCTTCTCAGGTCCCTGATTGGACCTGTCTCCTCCAAATCCCTTGGATTTTACTTGGCCTGTATTCTTGGCTTCTACTGCCAGCGCGTGCTAACAACTCTGTTGTAAGTAAGATCTAGGCAGGTGGCCATTTTCTGTTGGAGCCGATCGTTGAGTCCTCTCATGAAGCAATTCTTCTTCTTCAGGTCAGTGTTTACTTGGTCAATCGCATATTGGGATAAATGATTAAACTTGTTGAGATACTGCATCACAGTATCCCCTCCTTGTTTTAGTCGAATAAATTCCTCTTGTTTCATGTGAAGCACTCCTTCTGGAATATAGTGTTCACGGAATGCTAGCTTAAATTCATCCCAAGTGACCTGATGTCCGGCTGGTTGAACTGCCACCAAATTTCCCCACCAGGTACTGGCAGGGCCTCTCAGTTGTTGGGCAGCGAACAACGGCTTCTATGTTTCTGTGCAACGGATTAATCCGAACTTCTGATCCATTACCCTTATCCACTCATCAGCTTCAAGAGGGTCTTCTGCTTTAACAAAGAGTGGGGGACACGTTTCAGAGAATTCCAGATACAAGGTTTCACGCGGTCCCTGTGGAGGAGCTCTTCCACCATGCTGCTAGAATTGATTACCCGCCATCTCACGTAAGAAGCGGGTATTATCTGCAGTAGCATTAACCAAGGCAGCGATAGCCTCGACCAGCGTTGGTGGTACAGGTGGCGGATTAGAAGTATCTTCCTGACCACAGGAAGTCCCCGCACCGTCATGCGCACGAGTCCTTGATGGCATCTGAGGCAAAGTAACATTTGGGAAAAATATAACATGCCAATACATAGCATCATTTTACATTACCAAAATGTAATGATACAGACTCATGTGTACAACATGACTCCATTACTTATTTTACATAGGTATAGTTTCTAAACTATACTAGTCTAGTCTTCGTCGTCCTTGGTTTCTTCATTTCCTGTCGTGGGAGATCGATCGTCAGCCAGGTTCATGGAAGGAGGAGGTCTAAAAAGGTCCAGCTCCCCCGTCAGGTTCTTCACCTGCTGTCCTTAATGGTTCGACTCCCATTGCAACAGGGTCGGCAGGCACGTCCGGGTGCAGTCGCGAATACAGTACATGTACTTCCTCATTTAAAGTATTGCTGTATACCTGCAAGTTGTCAAGGGCCGCACTTAGCTCTGCCACACGAGCATGAGCTTTGGCTTCCCGGTCCCAAGCAACCGAACGTGAGTTGGCGGCCCAATCGACCGCCAAATCCCGTTCAGCAAGCTCGTCTTGCAGGCGTCTGACGTCAGCTGCCAACTCATTTATACGCTGACCGTCTTGTGCCCACACCCTGTTTCGGTGACGTAGCTCCGTCCGAAGCTGTTCCACTTGGGCTTCCAAGTCTCCGATTGGATCATTGCTGCCGCTGCTGCTCCCTTCATGTCTTGGAGCCAACTGATGATGAGGCACGCCAATAGGTCTAGTGGACTTGTGTGCGGTTTCCCTTGTATGCGGCATATCTCCATAAGAGGGGAAGATTTATTAGTATAGTTTTTAAACATGATGCATGCATAACCCAATGATTACGGAATCAACCTTCGTTGATCCTACTTCCTATATATTGCACTTTATTACCTGGTCTTACAAGATGAGAACTTCCAGAAAATAGCAAGGTAAGAATGAAAGAAATTTTGAAATGCTTCATAATATCTGAAGAGATGGGCTTCGCTCCGATACCAGCTGTGACGGAACCTCCCAAGTCATTAGGCCTACCTATAGTTGTCCTTGTCCAACGGACCTTAGACAATCATGTAGATGCACATAATCACACGACAAGTTCGGTATATGTATCCTTTTTCCTTGCCCAAGAGCGTCTCAGCCGTCACACAGATATTACAACACATCGGAGGAACAAATAAGCAGAAGCGAATTACAATAACTTAATTTACATGCCTCAAAATATAGAAGAGTATTGTAGTTATTACAAAACCAGGGGTATGAGTGCATAAGTATTATTATTACAAACTTGGGAGGCAAAAACCCCTCCCGCATAAAAGTTTATTGTTTTTCAAGTGGGAGGCCATCATCCTCCTGCGGCTTCATTGCTGAGGTTCTTCTTTGGCCATCACCTTAGTGCAAAAACAGCAAAAGTCTATTGTTTACTCACCTACAGCAACATGGGTTCGAAAACCCTGAGTACGGAGTGTACTTTCGCAAGTCTTACCCATCAAAAGAAAAGACTCTTAAGGATATGATGGCTTAAGGGAGTCAAGGTAAGGCTTAATCAAGAATCAAGACTCTGTTTGCAAAATGCTTACTAATAGTGGATCCTTAAAAATCTAGTTTTATTAGCAAGTTAAGTCATTACCAGTCACTAGAGTTCTGTCTACCCTAGTTCAAGCACTTGGCCTATACCAGCTATCCTTTTATCAACCCTTTTTGTTCACTGGAATGCTACGTGTAGGGCAGTGACCAAGTCTTCATGTCCGAAAAGTAACGGCGATCCGAATCGATTAATACCCAGCTGGCGATCTCCAATCACACGACATATGTAGCACTTAACCCTTGCATATGTCAACTCGCCACCGGGTTTCTTAAGACCAGACCGGGTTCACGCCAACCGAGAGCACAGATACACCACCATCCAGCCTCTTGCCATGGAGGGTACACGCTACTCTCGCCATCTCTCCACTCCCATTACGTGTTGGCCTTTCTGGTATTAGTCTGCCCGAGGCAAAGCTTACCCATGATGAGGCATGTGACCAGTTAAAAGGTCCTCGATCAACAAGCCTACATCGAGACGGTCCTTAATCGACTTAGACGGAGACACTACACCAAGACTCTCTTCTCGTGCAAGTCACCCATATGGTCAGCTTTATCATTTCAAACCCAAAGTTTGGTACCTGGCAGAGGTACATCTTCTCAGATGTTGAACCCATCATGGCCATGATAGATCCACCATCAAGTTTTATTTTTGAAAACATCCCATCCACTGTGAAGCATCATCTTTTGTTTTAAAACAAAACTTTTGTTTTTCTAAAGCAGGACTAAGCATCAGAAAACCTTTTAATAAAACAGGCAATCAAAGAATGGTAAACAGTTCCAAGGAAGGAAAAGCAGCAATTGGTTTAACACCCAACTCATATCACTTAATGCATCATTCAAGTGATAAAGAGTTTAAAACAGCAAGGAGGTGGCAAATGCACTGGGGTTGCCTTGTGTTGTAGGAGAGTCGGACTCTGTTCCACAAATATTAAAATAGAAACAGTTCCTGACAGATAGATTTTCTGTCGATGGAGCAGTCTCTTCTTCAACAGTTATTTCTTCCTCATTCTCTATACATAACCGTATATAACCATGAATGCTTATGTAATGCTTATGAAAATGCAATAATAGAAAAGATACACCAAGTTGTATCTTGAATACAACTTTCCTTCACGGTGCACTAGAGTAACTATGGTTTTTCTAGGTCAGTACCTTAGTAGGGTTAGACATTTTTACCTAAAGGAGCTAGGGTTTTGGGTTTAGGAATCAAACAATGTCCAAATCAAGTCATACTTCACTCATAGGAGCTAAATACCATATTAGGCTTATCCAAAAAGTTTGGTGATTTTTGGAATCATTAAATAATTCCTAAAATTCCAAGAGACTAGGTTTTGGTCTTCTTAAATACTACTTAATTCCTAGTTTGGACTAAAAATATTGGAACTATTTTTATTAAATACTGGAGAAATTTAGGAGTCCAACAAAATTGGTCTCAAATTTTTATCACTTTTCTATAATTTTCTATGGATTTCCTAAGTCTGGCAGAAAAAGAAAAAGGAAAAGCATAAACAGTAATGAGCTTAATCTAACCAGAGCCGGCCCACGACAGGCGAAACGCGCCCGCGCGCTCGCTCATGCGGTTTACTTTGCGCAGAGAACCCTGGCTTTTTAAACAGTCAGTAAAGAATCCGGGGCACTGTTTCCTGGTCTCACTGACATATGCACATAAGTCCCTGCACTTTTGTTTCTTCGCAGACCCAAGTCCCCGATGCTGAACGTCGGTGAACATGCCCTCCGGCGATCCTATGCCGGCCAAAATAAGCAGCGACTGGACCCCTAACTTGGCTGACATCTAATTCAACCCTTAACGATCATTACCCCTCAATCAATTGCACAATTCCGGGTTAGGAATTCACTGTCCACGGCAACGGCGGAAACTAAGAACACACCGACGTGTTCTAGGTTACCCAGGGCGATCTAATTCAATTCAAAGGGTCTATGAGTATCAGGGGACTTGAGAGAGGCTAGAACATCACGTAGAAGAGCATGAGCTAACCTGAAGGCGTCTGGCCACGACGAGGTGTTCACGGGTGCGGAAAACTGATTTGGGAAGAGAAAGAAATTGGAGCTCTCTGCTGGCTAATCGGAGGCAGTAGCAGGTGCTTTGGCTTTGTGATGACTTAATGGAGCTAGAGGTGTGCTCAATATATAGTATACCATAGCGGTGGCTCCTAATTTGGTCATGGCGTGCTGGCGGCCGGAGAAAGGGGTGGTCACTGGCGCAGGGTTACCGTGGCAAGACCACAGGCGATGACCGGACACGCTAAGGCGAGTCACTGCGACGAAGTACTGTGTTTAGGCACGTGGCACCCGAGCGGCAGATGGCTAACTCCAGCGAACTTATCTGGACCGAGCGTGAGACAAGCGGACACGGCGGCCGTGCGGAACAGTGTCTCAAACTCATCCTCAGTGCCTAACTTTTCACTAAGGATCCTTATCCGTGTTCGACCGGGCGTGAATCGTGCGACGCCGGCGTGAATCCGGGCACGAGATCACCGGCGACGAGGGGGACTGAATCTAGGATCTTATTCAGTCACTTTACCATCAGACACCATTCAGAACACCTGACAGAACTTATTTGGGGTGATTTGTTCCAAATTTCGTGTAGCAACTTGACCATTCATCTATATCAAAGTTGTAGCCATATAAACCAGCTACAAATCGACTATTGATACCTGGCTCATTTACTTACTCCTTCGAGCTTGAATCGAGTCCAAAGTTTAGTAGAACTCACTGTCAGACCCGTATCAGATTATATGGGTGACTGACAGCAATACTTTGGGTCCATTTAACTCCAACTTTTGTACAGTACTTATGTCTGATGTCTTAAACAAAATTATACTCCTTTAGTATATCTACAAATTTGATGTATTGACCCTGGGCAATTTCTTTGTAGATTTAGAAATATAGAGCTCCAAAGTCTACCCTATTCAACTGAATTTGGACTTAGGCATATGAATTGCATGGGGTGCCTTTTTGCAAATAAACCCAAATCCCACAATTTGACATGCAAATCCTCAAAGGTGAGAAACACATGATTTGTGGTGTTCTATTACTTTGGTATTTGCACTTGGGTCCAAAAGTGCACAAAATTTACACTTAACCCCCTAAGGGTTCCAATTTAGGGTTTTCCAGGGGTCTTTTCAGGGTTTTTAGCACTTTAGGGTTTTGGTGTCACTAAAGTCCATCAAATGTGATACCTTATTACCATTTATCATGTCCTTGGAGGTTTTTGCTTGTTTGGGCTTCATTTGTCACTCATAAGTCCAATTTAGGGTTAAGCACTCTACCCTAGGGTTAAGCACACATCATGTCACATCATTACAACTTATTTCAAATTTTTACCTAGTGAATGCACTCTTGGTGTAACAAACATATGATATGCCAATGCTCGTCATGTTATGCTCAAGTTTTAGTAACAGTAACACCAAAGGTGTTACACTGCAGGCCCCGGTCTCCACCGATGCCGCGGTTACTTCCGCCGCACAATGGTGTTGTTCCCGAGCGCGCTCTACGCACGGAATAATTGTGTATCCTCCTAATGCTCTGAAAACCGGTGAGGCTTTCCTCCACGCACAGCGGGTTCGACGGTGGTGAGAGGTGTTAGATGAGGATTTGGGGTGTTCTGCTCAACCTGCTCGCTTTATAGTCCGCACGACGTCCGACGATCATGGTGCTGGCAACCGAGTCCGGGGATCACGCGTTATCCATTGAGATCGCACCCAAGCTGCGCGAGAGGGGAGAATGGGGAAAGGGGGAGCTCCTGTCTGTTGGGTCCCACATGACAGACGGTGGCCGCGTTTATATCCAGGCGCCCATGAAGATCGCGCGAATGCGGTAATGGGCTGGAGGTTAGCGCCAAGAAGGTAGCAGGGAGGCACAGGATTCTGTTACAGCGCCCGTGATCCTGGCGAGGAGGATGGAGAAAAGCTAGGGAGGTGGGGAAGATGGACCCTGTACTGCAGTCAGCGTGGACGACGCCAGGCAAAGCACGAGCGCGAGAGAGAACCGGCCCACTGACGAGATGGCCCTACCTAGCGGCGCCATTTCCCGGTGGGCCGCACAGCGCGGGTGACGCCAGAGAAGGAGTGGGTCGTCAAGGCGGGATGAGGTGGGCCGAAGAGGTGGTTTGGGCCAATGCGCGGTTTTCACCTTTTCCTTTTTATTTTCCTTTTTCTGAATTTACTTTCCTCTTTGTTTTTAGAATTCAAATTTGAATTTGGATTCGGTTATGAAATTCACCCTTGATAAAAAATGTATTAATTCAAATATCAACGGAAGGTAAGTATATTCTTATTTATATATTTATTTTATCTCATTTGCATTGTATTTTCCTTCTTTTTCTCTTTATTCCCTTTTCTCCATTCAAATCAAATTCAAATTCAAACTCCCATTTTGAACTTCAAATTCCCAAGTGTCAAAGTTAACACTAATGTGATTATAACATCTACTGTTTGCAATATTATTATTTACTCTTTTCCTTGTTATTTATTTATGGAAGAAATAAATAGTTCCATTAAATCCCCTTTCCTATTTTCTATTTTATTTTCATTTATACTTTGAGGTCCCAAGTTTAAGCTATGACTCTTTATTAAAATGTTTCACCACATATTCATAAGTATAAAATGCATATAGTGCATCATTTAATGAAATGAATAGTCATTTAGTTGAATTGAAGACCTTTCTACTACTTCTTTTCTATTATAATTCTTGGTTTTCAAAATTCAGTCCTCAATTTTTCAATACTCAAGTATAATTTGAGATATCTGAATTTACTATTTTATTTCTTCTTTTATTTCATTATTATTTTTTATACCAATTTTGGGCCTTACAAATCCTACCCCCCTTAACAGAAATCTCGTCCTCGAGATTTGTAAGAAAAGGGTGTATAACCATGTTACCTCAGAACATATGCACAAACAAAATCTCAGCATGATGCATATTTTATTAGCAACACATGGGGTCAATTAGACCTTATTATTCCTCCTAAAATAGTATAATATCAACTACTAACTAAAGTAACACTTATGCCATTTGTTGTAGTACCATCATTTGGGCGGCAACCACTTGATCGATTCCAACTGGTGGAGGATCTAGAGGATTCATTTTTGTTTGTTGTTGTCTGATAATCTTCCCTTCCTGGTATTGACCATGAGAGTTAGAAGCAAGGATAGTTTTGCAATGGAAAGTATTTGGTAAGGAGAATGAATAGGCTAGTAGCTGGTTATGATCTGAAGATTCTTTAGCGGGGCATAATCTTTGTTTTATGTCCAGATTGGGATAACTAGTCGTATAAGGTGAATGTCCAAAGGTAAGATAGAATCTATCAAGATGAGATATATTACATGATGTAGGTCAAAAGTTTGTTTAATGTTAGGTGAAGATAGATAGGTTATACAATTCATCATGACACTATTGATTGGGTTAGCTCTTATGCTCATGGTTGAGTTGGTCTAATGTACTATGTTAACACACGGCTAGTAGGGTCCAATCTCTTCTACCAATATCACTAATGTGCTCAAGTAAACCACATTAGATTGGATCACATTAGATTCTATAATCCAATTTAAGAATACGATCTAGTTTAGCATGTCAAGCTGACTTTATCTTTATGAAATTCCAGTATATATATATGTATTAAGTGGAACTTCCAATTAGTACATTTTTTATGCACCTAATACTTTCATGCCATTAGCAGGTGTAGCATAGAAAACAAGGGTACATCATGTTTTAGATATTTGGTGAGTGTAGAGAAGATGTGGGAGTAAGAGAAAGTTAGATAAGGGAGACTTTTATTCCGGGTGATGGATCTTGATTCATCTGCAGATCTGTTTCTACTCATCTCCTTCATTGTCAAGGTTAACCTTCTTCTTGGGTCTGATTTAGGGACCATTGGTCGTGGTGTTAAATACCATTATCCGAGTTGGGGTAACAATTGCGGGTATATGGGGTAGGTAGATTGAATAGAGTTTTACTTCGCTTGTAAGATAAATGGGTTGGACAATCTATAACATAGGCTAGGTAGTGGTTTCAGGGACGAGTTGGTCTAAGACACCCGTTTAGGTTTAAAACCCATTTATAAGAATATGGTCCAATCTATGTTACCAGTATTAAATACTTGTTTAAGTAACTTCCTTTAGATCATATCAGATTAGGTAGGGTCTAGGTTAGATTGGATTTAACTAGATTAGACTAGTTTAAGTCAAATAGATCTACCAGGGTAGGATATATATTATTAGGATATGTTAGAATCTTTTGGGATAAGATGGATTATATGGTGTAGGTAGATCAGAATTTCTGTTAGGTTAAAACAGAGGAGTTATGCAACTATCGGGTGGTTAAGGTAGTTGAATATGGCCAGGTTGGACTAAGGCTCCAATTTAGGTTAAAACATATTCATAAGAGTAGGATCCAATCTTATTTTACGAGTATTATCTAACATGTTTGTCCATTAGATTAGACCTGACCAGATTAGATGGGATCAGAATTAAATTGGTGTAATTGGATTAGACTAGATAAGATCTACTTAATTTATTTTGGAGTAAATCATGTTTGTTACACTATTATGAGATAAGCAAAGTGATGGGAATAAGTATGCTTATTAGGACAATATGAGTCTCTAAGAATAAGATAGAATCTTTTGAGATTAGTTAGATCTATCAGGGTAAGATAAATTCTTTTTGAGATAAGATGGATCTATTAAGATAAGAGAGAACCTTCCAAGATAAGATGGATCTATTTGATATATTCTAGTGGGGGTACTTTTAGTTGGTCTAGTTTATCTTGTAAACAATTTAAGAGGATAAGATAATTTTTTAACATAAGATGAACCTATTAGGATAAGATAGAATTTTTTTCTCAACTTAAAGGATTCTATCTAAAATAGATACACTTTAATGGAGGATAATCTAGGTTGTTTAATTATCTTATGAATTTTATTTATTTATATTTATACCTACATGTATATGTAGATGTAATTGTGGACATTACTCCACAACTCATCACACTCAATCAAAGATCCAAATCAAACAAGTATCATAAGAACAAGCACTGAAGCATATTGATACCTATAAAAATAGTTTTGTTTTGGTTCCTAAGAGTAGGCCTCCTATTCCTAAAGGTCACTTCATGAACAGGATTTCAAAGTGTAAAATCCACATTTGTCTTTAGAAAGAAAAGGTAAGAATAATCAGAGTAAAGCGGAAATAGATGAGAAGAGATTAAGAAAAGTTTAGAAAAGAATCAGAGTAGCAAAGGTAAGTAAGTATTGGTTGTCCAGTTCTATCTAGGTTTTGTCCTTTATTTTATTATTATTTTTTATACCAATTTTGGGCCTTATAGAGTGAGTGGGGGCGCAACCTCAAAAGGGGGTAGGGCACATGGGAAGGTTGCCAGGAGAAGCGCGATGTGGGCGTGTCCACGGCGGGGCGTGCGGGCGGGAGGTTAGGGAGACGCAGGGGGCTGACGGGTAGGGTCTGCGGGCCAGCGAGAGAGGGCACGCGAACGGGCAGTTAGCGCTAACGGGGTAGGCCCACCGGATAGAGGGAGGAAGCGGGCGCACGATCGAGGGGGAGTTGGCGCGACAGCTTAGGCCCGGTGGCCAGAGAGAGAGCGGGTGCACGAGCGAGCGTGGGCGAAG
Source organism: Zea luxurians (assembly GCA_029449295.1). Classification (NCBI taxonomy): domain Eukaryota; kingdom Viridiplantae; phylum Streptophyta; class Magnoliopsida; order Poales; family Poaceae; genus Zea; species Zea luxurians. The sequence goes on along the minus strand of JAOPSE010000028.1, from coordinate 711,890 downwards.
GAAACGGCGCCGACAGGCGGGCCCGGCTGTTAGAGGGAGGGCGGCCGCACGCGGGGCTTAGCTAGGCTAGACTAGGCTAACGTGTGTTGAATTGGCTTTTCCTTTTTCTTCTGAATTTCTAATTGCTTTTATTTTGATTTTCTCTAGGGATTTAAATCAAATCAAACCACAATTTAAATTGAAATATTTCAAACATGTGCATCAACCAAAAAAACAAACCCTATGCTCAGCATGATGCAAACATTCATATTTCCTATAGGTTTTAATATTCCCAAGAAAATAATACATCTCTCCCATAATTAACCCAAAATCCTATTAAAGAGAATAGAAAAGAAAAACTATAGAGGTGAGAAAAGGAGTAACACCTGAATTTGCTAGGTATTTAGAGAAGAAATTTTATACCCCCAAATTTAGGGTGTTACAGACTGCAATACAAAATTGTCTATAAACAAGGTAAAGAGAATATTGATGTTGATGCTTTATCTAGAGTTGGGCATTTTTTGGTACTGCAGACTTTGACAGAAGTGAAGCCTTTACGGGTACAAGAGGTGCTTAACTCTTATGTGACTGATGATGAAGCTCAAAGATTATTAGCTGAATTAGTAATTCACAATCCCAATGAACAAGGGTTTTCAGTGCAAAAATGTATGATTAGAAAAGGGAATCAGATTCGGGTTGCTTAGAACTCAGCTCTTAGAACAAAGATTAATGCTCCACTACATGACAGTATAGTGGGAGGCCATTCTGGCAACCTGACAACTTATCCCAGGGTGAAGAGGTTGTTTTGGTGGAAAGCGTTGAAAGCTGATGTCAAATTGTTTGTGCAGCAGTGTTTAGTATGTCAACATGCTAAATCTGAGAGAGTTCTCTCACCAGGATTGCTACAACCCTTACCTGTTTCCACAGGTGCATGAAAGGACTTGACTATGGACTTCATTGAAGGCCTTCCTAAGTTAGAAGGGTGTGATACTATTTTGGTGGTGGTTGATAGATACTCTAAGTATGCACACTCCTTTACTTTGAAACACCCTTTCTTAGCAGCAACTGTGGCACAAGTGTTCTTGGATAATGTGGTGAAACTTCATGGAACTCCTAAGTCATTGATTTCAGACAGGCATAAGATTTTTTACTAGCCATTTTTAGAGGTCCTTATTTCAATCTTTGGACACAAAGTTGGCTCTGACGACTACTTATCATCCTCAGTCTGATGGCCAATCAGAAAAGTTAATCAATGCTTGGAAATGTACTTAAGGTGATTCATGGTTGTCGTGCTAAGTGGAAAAGGTGGCTTCCATTAGCAGAATTCGGGTATAAATTCATCCTATCACACTACTCTTGGATGTTCTCCTTTTAAGGTGCTATATGGGTATGATCTAGTGTTTGTTGAAGCACTAGTGTTATCTAAGGAAAAGGATCAATCAATCCATGATTTGTTGACTAAAAGAAAACAGTGTTGATATGTTGATTGAAAGACAGTGATGTTCAGAGATATTGAAGTCTCGGTTAACAGCAGCACAGAATCGAATGAAAATCCAAGTTGACAAGAGAAGGCATGATCAGGTGTTTCAAGAAGGGGAATTAGTTCTTCTCAAACTGCAACCTTATGTGCAAACTTTAGTGGTTAATCGTCCTTGCCCTGAACTAGCCTATATGTACTTTGGGCCATTGAAGGTGTTGAAGAAGATTAGTTCGGTGGCATAACATTTGGAGCTGCCAGAAAATTCTTTGGTACATCTAGTGTTTCATGTTTCACAGTTAAAAGCTTCACACCAAATATGGTTCCTGTGTTTTCGGATCTGTCTCAATTGGTGGATTTGTCTCAAGTGGAGATCAAGCCTTTGTACATTGTATATCACCGTATGATGAGAAAAGGAAGTCATGATGTGATTCAAATTCGTGTGGTGTGGTCTCATTTACCAGAAGATGCAGCAACATGGGAAGACTATGAGGTGATGAAGAAGTGATTCCCAGACGCACTTGATTGGGGACAATCAAACTCTAGCGAGGGGGTAATGTCGAGAACGACACTACTTGAATATGCTAGGTAATCAGCTGTAATCAGAGTTATGGGTGATGGCCTATTATGGCCATATTCCTAGTGGGTTGTATTAGCTTAGTTTTGTACTATATATACTAGACAAATACTAGAGAAAATGAAAAAAGAATAACAAAGTTACTCACCAGTTATCTTACCTGTTGATGCGCTTCTAGAAGCTTCCTTCCGTTATTGCGACAGCTCATGATGGTAGTTCACGCGCCACGGTCCCAGGTTTGTTACAAAAGCATTATTTGTTTCAAATCTATGGTTCCATGTGTTGAGTTTCGCATGCTTTGGCAACATATCACATATGCGCTGTAGATCCTCATTTGTTTAATCTATACAAACTTCCAATTCAAATGTAATCCCTAGCACTAAACTTACTAACCTGCAATGTTTTGCTCTGTGCTCTTCGTTCCACCGCTCATTATTACAATCACCTCTTTGGCTCTTTGTTTTGAAATCCATAGGTTATTGTATTCAGATTGTAAGTTAAATTTCTTTCCTAGATAGTCCATCTTTTGTCTAGACCTTTTGCAACTAGCTTCTTTTACAAAGAATGGTGATGCATTATTTCTTCTAACAGCACTTTAGGATTTACCACTCGGTGTCTTACTGATATTTAGGCCCTTGGGACATTATCACTTTTCAGTGATGTGGCATTGCCAATCCAGATTGCTATATAGGTGTAAAAAATTCCAGTTTTGCAACCTTTTCATGCAGTGCAAGTATTGTTGATTCGCCTATCGTATAGCAGTGTGGCTTCTTCTCACTTAGAATAGGTTCAGACAATGTTGTCAATCAGGATTCCACCTTGCTTGTTCATTTTGCACCCCTATCACTAATGACTGAAGATGTAATTTCTAATCATGGATCCAAAATTCGTATTAAGTGCTCTTGTTGTGGCAACTTCAGGGGCTGACCATGTGCTCAGTAGTGGCAACATCATGGCCATTGTCGGCCTTTATTGCACATCTTGGTACAATGATGGTAGCAGCATGTGCAAATACCCTCAACTAGGTACATTTCTTACTTTTTAACATTGTAAATCAATATATGGTGTACTAACATGCATGCAAATCTTTGGTTCTTCATGATCCTGAGCAAAAGGCTTGTCGTTGCTTTTAGTTTCATCTGAAAGTGAAAATTTTGTTCTTGCAGCAAGTCGAGGTCTTATGACCAGTGTGAATGACCAACTCGTCCTTTAGATGCGTCATAGTCCTAATAGGATAGGGCACCCTTAAGGGTTCCCCCATGTTCTAGTATATTTCATAGTATATTATTTTGTTAAAAAATTATACAATTTTACCAACAATACATCTAGAATTGGATTCTTTTTAGAATGAAGGTAGTAGGTTTTATTTGGTATAATTCTACTTCATTGATGGAGCATTTTTTTCTTTTTTAATATATGTCATTATGAAAATAGAGTATTCTAAGGTCGTGCTCAACAGAGCATGTATATGGTCGTGCAAAACACCGTTTGGTACTGTAGACTGCAATGTTTAAAGTGTGGAGTTTGAAATAGGGAGTGAGATAGAAAGGCTATTGGAGACAGCCTAAGGATGCCATTATAATTCATGATATCTAGTGATTGCCATTACTAGATCAAAAATTTTGGACCCTACCATTATCTATGCTCACGTGTGTACTATACATTAGTATTGTCCCTTTTACCCTTTGGTGCCGGTCAAAATGGGTCCATGTTAGCATCTCGGTCCTTGTTATTGTTTGTTGTTGACTCCTCCCTCCCTGTTCTTCTTCGTTGCCAACCTTCCCATCACCAGTCTATTCTTCTTTGTAAGCTCCTTCCTCCTCCCTGTTCTTCTTTGTAAGATCCTTCCTCCTCCCTGTTCTTCTTTGTCCTTGGCTTCTCACTCCCAAAGTTACTCTCTTCGCTGCTGCTCACTCTAGGGTCAGGGTTATGTCTACAAGTCAAGGTCAATCGAGTTGGTCGTTGACAAGGAAGGCCCACCTGCCACTTATTGATCGCCCCACATGTGGCATTCATGTGGTCAGGTTACAAAGTAAGCAACTGAGTTCATATATGCAATTTTTCTAGAAGTGTGAGAACAACATAATGGTAAGATTGTGTTAGATATGACTTTGAGGTCTCATCTTTAGAGTAATACGAGTTTTATTGAGATTCATTTTTTGGTAGATCAAAGGTGTGCTTTTTTAAGTGGCAAGATGATTATGAACCTTTTTGTCACATGCTAATGAAGGAAACTTGGGGGAAATATATGTGAATAGGCTTCTTTTGAATGAGATGTGTCGGCGTTTCGGACCCGGGGGGTCCCTGGACCGACGAGTAAATTTGTCGCTGCGTGCCCCTGCCCAGATGGGTTGGTGCGAGATGGAACACAAGTGGGGGAATGAGCCTTGTATTATCCTGCACCAGGGTGCTCGTAGTAGGGGTTACAAGCGTGGCGAGAGAGTGAGAGAGAGAGAGGGCGAGTAGCAGAGAGCGAGAGAGAGAGGGTCCGACCCCTGCTCGTCTTCTCTCGTCGTGCGTACATATGCTACGTATGTTCGTATGCTCGACCCTTCGTCCTCTCGCTCCCCCTTTTCGTCCTCCCGCTCCCCCTTTTCGTGGGGCCCTGGACACCCCCTTTTATAGACGTAAGGAGATGTCCAGCTGTACAATGGGGTGTAGCTGGGAGCTAACGTGGCTGGCGGGGAAGTGCCCTGAGCTTTGTACAGATAACAACGTGGCCGTCAGGGGGACGTCTCGAGTCCTGTTGAGGTAGTGTCGTGGCTGTCGGAGAAGTGCCTTGGACCTTGTAGCAGTACAGCTGTTGGTGCTGCATGGATCTTGCTGACGTCTCCTTGCTTCCGTAGGGGGCTTGAGGACCACCGGCGTCATGGTTGCATGCGGGAAACCACCATCGCGTGTTACTGGGGTAAGCTTGATGGGACGCCGGTCTTGTTCTTTCGTAGCCTGAGCTAGCTAGGAGTAGGGTAATGATGCATCCCTCGTGGCGTGGTTGATCTGAGCCTGAGGTCGGGCAAGGCGGTGACTCCTTCGAGGCCGAGGCTGGGGCTGAGACCCAGGGTCGGGCGAGGACGTGATTCTTCCCGAAGCTGGGGCCGAGGCCGAGCCCTGGGGTCAGGCGAGGCGGAGCTTCCTGTTGCGCCCGAGGCTGAACTCGACCGTTGTCAGTTTCGCCCGGGTGGTTGGCACAGCAGCCGGAGCAGGGCGAGCGGCGCTGTTTTCCTGTTAGATCGGTCAGTGAAAGGGCAAAGTGATTGTGGTCACTTCGACCTTGCCGTCTGAGGTGCGCGTGTCAGGATAAAGTGTCAGACGACCCCAGCATTAAATGTGCATGCAACACGGTCGGCTGGTAAGGTGATTTGGCCAAAGTCGCTTGCACGACAAGGCTCGTCTCTGGCGGAGCCGAGGGTGCACTCACTGTCCGAAGAGACCCTTGGGCGAGGTGTGGACTCGTCCGGGACCGCTGTTCCGCCCGAGGCCAGGCTCGGGCGAGGTGAGACCGCGTCCCTTGGTAGACAAAGCTTTAACTTCGACCCGAGCCGTAAACCTTCATGGTTTGCGCTGAAGGTGTTTACCAGCCGTGATTAGGAGTGTTGGGGGTACCCCTAATTTTGGTACCCGACAATAGCCCCCAAGCCTCGAGGGGAGTGGTGACGCTCGCTTCGAGGCTCTGCCGCATCCTTGGTGAGGGGACCGGCCTTTCTCGGTTATACCTTGTTCCGACGGGTGCGCGCGAGCGCACCCGCCGGGTGTAGCCCCCGAGGCCTCGGAGGATTGGTTTGACTCCTCTGAGGTCTTGACGCTTTTTGGGAAGTTTCGGCTGGTCCTATTGTTCCCTCATGCGGTCTGGCCGTAGCCCGGGTGCACGATCAGTGTTCCAAGTTTTTGAGCTGGTTTGTTGACGCTGTCAACAGTTTGGCCGTAGCCGGGTGCGAGAGCAGCCCCCGAGCCTCTGCACGGAGCGAGAGGACGATCAAGGATTGTCTCGCCTTTTATTATACGCCCCTTCGTCACCTTTCCGCAAAGAGGAAGGGGGGAAAGCGCCATGTTACCCTCGGAGGGCACCAATCATGGTGTTTCCGGCGAGCTGCTTGGAGTTCGTTATCCCGCGGGCCCCCTGGTGTGGAGGTTGTTCATACCCGCGGGAATGGAACCGGAGTCCCGTTTGTAAGGGGATATACTAGGTTTTTGCATGAGCAAAATGTAACCGCTTCAAGGACTTAGACATTTGTCGTAGGCCGGGAGAACCGCCAAGGGTCCTGCCGATGTCTAAGTCTATGTAGCATAGTTACCCCAAGCATATGTATTTGTTCTTCGTGGCTGTCGAGGCCTGAACATTTGGGTATTCGAATATAAAGTTGTGCTTCTTCCTCATTTCGAGCACCAAGACTTGCCTGTCGGTGGCCGAACCACTTAACCGAGTGTGAGTTGCCTTGCGCGGAAGGTGACGAGTGAGGTATCCGTATCCCGGAGGCGTAGGAGTCCCTCGGCTCGGTCGGCCTTGCCGCTTAAAGCCTATCTTGCTCGGTTTTAGAACCTTCGGCTGCTCTGCGATGAGCCGAAGCTGAAGGCAGCGGTGGCGTGGACAGAGGCGATGTCGGCTCGGACAGAGGCTTTCTCGGCGCAGGAGCAGGCGGCTTCCCAGGCCGAGAAGGTGCAGCAGCGGTAGCTGGGATTTGGCCAGATCACCTGCGAGCGGGGCCAATCCCGGAGTCAAGCCACCGAGGCTGTGAGCCGGGCTGAGATCCTCGAGGGACGGCTGGCTGGGGCTTCGGAGCAGCTGGCCGAGGTGCCTACTCGCATCGTCGTCTGAGGCTGGGCCAGATTCTGCCGAGGGTGGAAACGACGCTGAGAGTGCCGCTCCTCCCCCTGCTGATGTTTGAGCCTGCATGAAGAGTTCGTCTGAAGTATGTGTATGTTTGTTGCGACCGCCGAGGCCTAAACATATTTAGCATTCAGATTATAGAGCTGCATTTTCTTTCCTCTTGTTTCGAGCACTTAGGACTTGTTTGTCGGCAGCAGAATCGCATTATCCAAGCGAGAGTTACTTTTCGCGAAAGATGATGAGTGAGGTATCCGTATCCCGGAGGCGTAGGAGTCCCTCGGCTCGGTCGGCCTTGCCGCTTACGTGCTCTCTCACCAGTTCGTAGGATTCTGCTATCGATATATTCGAAAAATGCACGAAAGTCATTTTCTACCCGAGCGTTAGGACTTGTTCGGTAGCAGGATCGCTTATCCGAGCGTGAGTTACTTTTCGCGGAAGGTGATGAGTGAGGTATCCGTATCCCGGAGGCGTAGGAGTCCCTCGGCTCAGTTGGTCTTGCCACTTACGTGTACTCTCGTCGTTTTTAGGGCCCTGCTATCGACATAGTCGAAAGCACAAAAGTGGTTTTCTGTAGAAAACTTTTTCGAGGAAAATTTTGACGTAGAGGGGGGGCCCTTCTAGCCCCCGAGGGAGGGTCGGGCTTGGCCGAGGCAAGGCTGACCCTTCCTTGACGGTTAGACTTTATTTAAGCGTGTAAAAACGAGGAACATGAACGACTTGAAACATTTTAAGGGTAGAAGCGACGTAGCTGTTTGATGTTCCAAGCGTTGCTGTAGACCTCGCCTTGATTGTTGGCCAGCTTGTATGTTCCGGGCTTCAAGATCTTGGCGATGATGAATGGCCCTTCCCAGGGGGGAGTAAGCTTGTGGCGCCCTCGGGTGTCCTGTCGCAGCCGAAGCACCAAGTCTCCCACTTGGAAGCCTCGGGGCTGAACTCTTCGGGCATGGTAGCGTCGCAGAGACTGCTGATACCGCGTCGAATGTAGTAAGGCAATGTCCTGAGCTTCTTCGAGCTGGTCCAGCGAGTCCTCTCGGCTGATCTGGTTGCTTTGGTCATCGTACGCCTTCGTCCTCGGGGAACCGTATTCTAAGTCTGTGGGGAGGACGGCCTCGGCCCCATAGACTAGAAAGAACGGTGTGAAGCCTGTGGCACGGCTCGGCGTCGTCCTCAGACTCCAGACCACCGAGGGTAGCTCCTTCATCCACCGCTTGCCAAACTTGTTGAGGTCGTTGTGGATCCTGGGCTTAAGTCCCTGCAAAAATCATACTGTTGGCACGCTCCACCTACCCATTCGTCATGGGGTGAGCTACAGCGGCCCAGTCCACACGGATGTGGTGGTCCTCGCAGAAGTCTAGGAACTTTTTTCCGGTGAACTGCGTGCCATTGTCGGTGATGATGGAGTTCGGGACTCTAAAGCGATGGATGATATTGGTGAAGAACACCACCGCCTGCTCAGACCTGATGCTGGTTAGGGGTCAGACCTCGATCCACTTGGAGAACTTGTCGATGGCGACCAGCAGGTGCGTGAAGCCCCCGGGTGCCTTCTGCAAGGGGCCGACGAGGTCCAGACCCCACACAGCAAACGGCCAGGTGATGGGTATCGTCTGCAGGGCCTGAGCGGGCAGGCGTGTTTGCTTTGCGTAGAATTGACACCCCCGGTAGGAGCGTACAATCCGAGTGGCGTCGGCCACCGCGGTTGGCCAGTAGAAACCTTGTCGGAAGGCATTCCCCACGAGGGCTCGAGGTGCTACATGGTGGCCGCAAGCCCCCGAGTGTATTTCTTATAACAGCTCTTGTCCTTGGGCGATGGAGATGCATCGTTGGATGATGCCCGAGGGACTACGGTGATAGAGCTCTCTTTCATCACCTAGCAAAACGAATGACCTGGTGCGCCGAGCCAGTCGCCGAGCTTCAGCCTTGTCGAGGGGCAGCTCTCCTCAGAGGAGATATTCCAGGTACGGGGTCTGCTAGTTTGGGACCGGTGTGACCCCATTCCGCTCTCCCTCGACGCGCAGGGCCTCACCTTCGGTGGCCGAGGGCACCTCGGGCTCGGCTGAGGCTTCCTCGGGCTTGGCCGAGGGTATCTCGTGTAACACCCGGTTTTAAAGGACAAAGCCGGGTGCATCTCATACATGCGCCAAGAAGACAACATATATAATAACAGAGTGTATAGAGATAAATGTCATAAACATCAGAGTACATATTACATAGCGGAAGACTTACAAAAATAATAAAAGATAAATATAACACGAACTAAGGATCGTCGGCGCCAATGTCGACTGAGAAACGCCACCTAGATCAGATCAAACTCCTCGATACTTGACTCCACTTGAAACCACCTGTTCTTCTCCTGTGGGGGGGGTGTGAGACAGCAAGAGTGAGCTCACATACGATCATAGCTCAACAAGTCGTGGGGAATAATGTGGCATGAACTCACCAAAGGTGGGAGTTCATGAAGTGTAAGGCTGATCAATGAAATAGAGGCTAAGGCTGAGCATTGCTTTTATAAGTTGGTCAAAATTTTATTAGCAGTTACTAAGTGTAAGTAAATACCAAACCTTAATAATAATAAGTAAAGGTAATAACAAAAATAATCCCAAATGCAATGACATGACAGGTTAAGTTTAAGTTCCATAAATTAATCATGTGAGGGTCCGAGCCGCTCTTGACCGTGAGCACGGCTAGTATACTAGTTTTACACTCTGCAGAGGTTGCGCATCTTTACCCACAAGTCATGTTACCCATCTGCCAAGAGATGGCCAATCCCATACACCTCTACCGAGGAGGCGAGGCAGGGTAACACTACGAGGCCTTTACAAAGTTCCACTAGCTTCAGACTACCCGCTACAGTTTATGGGAAGATCCAGTAAAGGGTTCCTGGCTGATAGCCATCGCAGCAAAATCAACCAGGGACCTCCCCGCACTGACCTCTCCCCTACTGCCCTTGCCCCTTTCGGGTAAGGTAGCCCTCCCCTAGCTTTCCTAGTTAATCAGCCAAGGGCGTCCCATTCCACCCTTGTGGTAGCACTGTTTTCCCGGGTGGTCGCTCCATGTTCCCATTAACATAATGATCTTAACATGAACAAGGAATAACAAAACAGATAACAATAAATAGTATAACAATGAGTGATGAATATCTCTATACCCAAATCCACATAAAGCAATAGCATGTACTACCCAAAACTTTAGTAGTAAAACCAGTGGTAAAACAAGGTATAAAGATAGTCAACTCTAGGGCATCCTATTGGGTCCCAGCAAAATTATCCTATGCAGATCATTATGAATAATAAGAACATGAATGGGTAAAAGAAGTGATCAAGGGCACAACTTGCCTGGCACTTGAGATTCCAGGTACCAACTTGCCTTTCAGATGACACGTGTCCTCGCACTAGACGTAGCAATACAAGCAAACATGGTATACACAAAATTAACATCACACCAAACATAAGAATATACTGCATAATAATGATCTACACGTTGCTACGAGACTAACGCAACTTGAACGAATCAAATCGGAGTTAAAACGGAGGAGTTATGAATTTTCGAAGGTTTTAAGTATTTGATACAAGATTAATTGAGTAATCAATTCTAGTATGATTTCCATGTTATAACAGTGTTATTATGTGATGAACAATATTATTATAAAATTATAGGAACTGGAATGGGCTGAAAAGGATTTAATATGAATTCCCTATGATTTATACAAGTTTCTACCATTATTTTTGTATTAAAAATCTATTTTCCAATTCAATTATTGAATTTAAAACAGCTCTGGACTGAGCCTCGATAACTAAAAAGCATAAGGGGCTCTGCGCAAAATATTCCAGGACTCAGACGAATCCCCATGTGGACGGCGGGTTCAATTTAGGGAATTCAGAGGGGTTCTTACGCAAAAAGTCCACTACGAAGGGGTACGGGGCACTGTGAGTCGTTCGATCTTAAATGGATGGCTCAGATTAGACCAGGACTCCACTGAACGGTTACGCAGTAGTCACCGTTGGATAAAGATCCAACAGCGTGGGTTTTATTTAGGCATGATCCGATCCAACCCATCAGATCAAAATCCAACGGTCCCGATCTAGATCGCGCGAGGGGGTATTGTCTTCTAATCTGAGCCGTTACATACAAAATCGACGGCCAACCATACTTCCTAGCCGAGCCGTACTCCAGGCAAAATCTTCACCGTCACCATAGAATCCAAGGGCCACGAGCTCGTCCTCATCCTCCGACCACACGCCACGGCGGCGCGCCATCACCCGTGATGGACACACGCCGGTGCACACTCCATCTCCCCCAAGCACGCGCAACAGACTCGCCAATCCAAAGCTCACGATCGCAAGCGCACGACGAATCGGGTGATGGGGGGTCTTACCGCGTTTGGAGGCATCGGTGTGGTTGTTCTCCCACGGCACGCGTGAGCTCCGCCGGCGAGGCCGTTCCACACAGACAAATTGCCAGCATTGATATTGCCGAGCGTGACGCCGTTGAGAATGATGGAGGGGCGGCGCGAGGTCACGGCAGAGGAGCTTGGGCGCTGCAGGGAGCTCGCCGAGGAGGACTGGCCGAGCGGACCCGGCAGGGAGCCATCCGCCGTAGGATGCTCGCCACGGGCAGGCCATCTTGGTGAGCGCGCAAGGGTCAGAGGGCATGGCGCCCAAGCCTTCATTTATACGGAGGAGAGAAAGTCGATGGCACTTGGATTTCGGATCGCGCGCATACTTATCCATCCTATCGCAATTCCACTGCGAGTTCGTCGCGAACTCGGTTACGGCTGAGGGAGCGAAGAAGTCGTCGCGAGCTGGGCCCACACGGTAGACACAAGAGATATGCCAACTAGCTGCATGCGAGGGCGTTAGACTCGGCCGTGGAGCGAGACGCGCGCGCCAGGAGAGAGAAGATCGCGCGCGCGAGGAGAGAGAAGATCGCGCGCTGGCTTCGCCGTTGAAGCAGCGTTGGAATTGGACGAACACGATGACAAGTGGGCCCCACGGGCAGAGTCACAAACGCGAGCGCACAGGAAGGTGGCTGGCGGCGCAGGGGATCGGGCGACTAGGGTTTGGCGCGGAACTGGGCCAGCGCAGGGATAATTCTAAACTGGGCCAAAAGTGTGGTTCGGAGCCCATTTCGGTTTTCTTCTCTTTTTCTTTTGTTTTTACTATTTCTTTCCTTTTATTCCTAATTCATTTGAATTTAAATTTTGAACTCAATTTGAGTGTAAATTCAAGTTCACATTGACTATGCAATTTGGTCACCCCATCATGTGGTGAAGTTATTTAATAATATTATTTAATATTGGATAATATTTCTTTCTCTCTTTTCTAAATTCTTGACTTCTTCCTTTAGAATTCAAATTCTACTTTGAGCTTTAATATATTTCTTGTCATTTCATGTTGTCGCAAAATGCACACCAAATAAAACACCAGCATGATGCATGTATTGTTTTTGGGCGTCTCTTGTCATTTATTTATTTGTTTAATTGTGGTGTTCACATGGAATGATAAATATAGATGACACATACATGTATAAAGGAATATAATTTCTCTTTTCAGACTTTTCTTACAAAGTGGGTATTACAAATCCTACCCCCCTTAAAAATAATCTCGTCCTCGAGATTTAAGAAGAACTAGAGAAAAGATGGGGAAAATCTATGCGAAACTCTTCTTCTCTTTCCCAAGTTGCTTTATCTTCACTGTGGTGACTCCATTGGACTTTGCACATCTTTATAACCTTACTTCTCGTAACCCGAGTCAAAGTATCCAAAATCTTGATCGGGTACTCCGTGTAAGTCAAATCACCTTGAACACTGAGCTCTTCCATTGGTAACTGTTCCTCGGGAACACGGAGACACTTCTTTAGTTGAGACACGTGGAACACGTTATGCACATCTGATAAACTATCCGGTAACTCGAGTTGGTAGGCCATCTCTCCAACTTGCCTAAGAACTCAGAATGGTCCAATATAGCGAGGGGACAATTGCCCTTGACTTTAAATCTCCTCATTCCACGAAGTGGTGACACCTGGAGGTATACATGATCACTTTCCTCGATTCCAGTGGTCTTCTTCTATTATCAGTGCAGCTCTTTTGCCTAGTCCGAGCTACCTTCAAATTCTCTCGAATTATACAAACTTATTCTTCTGCCCCTTGAATAAGTTTAGGTCCAAAGAACTGTCTTCCCCTAGTCTAATCCAATATAGAGGAGTCCTGCATTTCCTGCCATACAGTCTCGAACGGTGACATCTTCAAACTGGCCTGGTCACTATTATTATATGATAACTCAGCACAAGGTAGCCTCTTGTTCCAACTACTACCATGCTAAAGGGCACAAGCTCTTAACATATCTTCCAATACTTAATTAGTCCTTTCAGTCTGTCCATCAGTCTGAGGTAGGCCGAACAATTCAACTTCGCATCCGTATTCTGATGAAAACTTTTCCAAAATTCTGGGGGTAAACTGTGATTCTCTTATCCAAAACAATCTTCTTTGATACTCCATGTAAAGACACAATCCGAGTCATGGGCTTCCTTTAAAATAGTCTCACGAAGGCTTTCAATCTCGGGGACACATATCTTGTCCTTGAACCATATTGTGCCTTGCTCATCTTCCGTGAATTCCGGAACTCGATCTTCAGTAATCAGATCCTTAATCTCTTTTATCTTAGCATCACCAATTTGTCCTTTGCGGATCTCTTTCTCCAAAGTAGGTTCCACATCAATAGTAACTCCCTCAGTATGAGCAACTATCCCCAGGTTAAGTCTCCTGAAATCCTCAACAATCTCATCGGGTAGCTGGGCAACAACAGCTGAATGAACATGCTCCTTTCGACTCCAGGCATCTGTAACCAAATTTGCCTTGCCCGGGTGATAGTGAATTTCCAAATCATCATCCTTAATAAGCTCCATCCAACGGCGTTGCCTAAGGTTGAGATCCTTCTGAGTGAATATATACTTCAAACTCTTATGATCCGTATATACTTGGCACTTCTTGTCCCACTTAAACTCTCTTCTCTTCTCCAAAAGTGAAATCATAGGTTTAGCAATCTTAGAAAATCCTTCAATAAATCTCCAATAATATCCTGCAAGTCCCAAGAAACTCCGAATCTCAGTAACTGTAGTGGGTACGCTCCACACCACTATCCTTCACTTTAGCAGGATCCACTGATACTCCTCCATTAGAAATGATATGTCCAAGGAATGGCACCTCGCCAATCCAAAACTCGCATTTACCGTACTTGGCGTAGAGTTGATTATCTTAAAGCTTCTGTAGCACCAACCTTAGATGTTCTTCATGGTCACTCTCATTCTTAGAATAGATAAGAATATCGTCGATGAACACCACGACGAATCTGTCCAAATACTCTAAGAACATCTTATGCCTCAAATCCATAAAATAAGCTGGTGCATTAGTTAATCCAAACGACATAACGATGAACTCATATAATCCATATCGAGTCGAGAAAAGCCGTCTTAGGAATATCTGATGGTCCAATCTTCATCTAATGGTAACCCGATCGGAGGTCAATCTTCGAGAGTACCCTGGCTCCTCACATCCGATTAAATAAATCCTTAATGCGGGGTAACAGAAACTTGTTCTTCGCAGTGACATCATTAAGGGACCATCAATCCACGCACATCCCTTGCAATCCATCTTTCTTCTTTACAAACAAAACCGGTGCTCTCCAAGGTGAAGACTCGGACGAATGTACCCAGCCTCTTGCAACTCCGTTAAGTGCGTCTTGAGTTCTTTTAACTCTTCTACAGACATCCTATATGGCCGTTTAGAAATAGGGGCAGTCTTAGGTAAGAGATTAATGACCAACTCAACTTCCATATCTGGTGGCAGTAGTTACTGCAATTCCAACTTCAAATCTTTCTCCTTTGGAACTGGTGAGTTCTGCGGTTCCCTTAGCGCAGTGTATAAACCACCATTGCCTTTCTTAACCATGACATACCAAGGATCAAGTCTATACTGCTCTCTTCTAATAGTATAGGGGTAGTCTATCTGGGTTAGAAATACGGGGTAAGAAAGAAAGATTTGTAGACAAGGCGAGTCATTATGAGGAATGTTACTACGGTTGATTTATTAGCTAAGTAGATTAGTGTGTTATCCACTAAAGCTAACACAATACCTTATGGTGGTACATGCTAAGATACCCAACTATAATGTTGCAATCAACCAAAGAAGCAAATCAAGCATTGATCATCAGCACAATCAAACAACATTTTAATAGAGAAAATAGTTTTGATTTGGTCTTAGGCCTCCTATCTCTTAAAATGTCATAGGGGTAGGGATTCCAAGGTTTGAAATCCATCTTGTCTTAGAGTAGAAAAGGTAAGAATGATCAGAGTAGAACAGTAGAAGGTGAGACAGGATCAAGATAAGGTAAGTATGGAATGAATCAGAGTAAGGTGAGTGTAGAATGATTCAGAATGAGATAAGTAGGTAAGGGTTTGTCCATTTCTATCTAGGTTTCGTCCTACAGTCAACATTTCCTCTGATACCACTTCTGTAACACCCGGTTTTAAAGGACAAAGCCGGGTGCATCTCATACATGCGCCAAGAAGACAACATATATAATAACAGAGTGTATAGAGATAAATGTCATAAACATCAGAGTACATATTACATAGCGGAAGACTTACAAAAATAATAAAAGATAAATATAACACGAACTAAGGATCGTCGGCGCCAATGTCGACTGAGAAATGCCACCTAGATCAGATCAAACTCCTCGATACTTGACTCCACTTGAAACCACCTGTTCTTCTCCTGTGGGGGGGGGTGTGAGACAGCAAGAGTGAGCTCACATACGATCATAGCTCAACAAGTCGTGGGGAATAATGTGGCATGAACTCACCAAAGGTGGGAGTTCATGAAGTGTAAGGCTGATCAATGAAATAGAGGCTAAGGCTGAGCATTGCTTTTATAAGTTGGTCAAAATTTTATTAGCAGTTACTAAGTGTAAGTAAATACCAAACCTTAATAATAATAAGTAAAGGTAATAACAAAAATAATCCCAAATGCAATGACATGACAGGTTAAGTTTAAGTTCCATAAATTAATCATGTGAGGGTCCGAGCCGCTCTTGACCGTGAGCACGGCTAGTATACTAGTTTTACACTCTGCAGAGGTTGCGCATCTTTACCCACAAGTCATGTTACCCATCTGCCAAGAGATGGCCAATCCCATACACCTCTACCGAGGAGGCGAGGCAGGGTAACACTACGAGGCCTTTACAAAGTTCCACTAGCTTCAGACTACCCGCTACAGTTTATGGGAAGATACAGTAAAGGGTTCCTGGCTGATAGCCATCGCAGCAAAATCAACCAGGGACCTCCCCGCACTGACCTCTCCCCTACTGCCCTTGCCCCTTTCGGGTAAGGTAGCCCTCCCCTAGCTTTCCTAGTTAATCAGCCAAGGGCGTCCCATTCCACCCTTGTGGTAGCACTGTTTTCCCGGGTGGTCGCTCCATGTTCCCATTAACATAATGATCTTAACATGAACAAGGAATAACAAAACAGATAACAATAAATAGTATAACAATGAGTGATGAATATCTCTATACCCAAATCCACATAAAGCAATAGCATGTACTACCCAAAACTTTAGTAGTAAAACCAGTGGTAAAACAAGGTATAAAGATAGTCAACTCTAGGGCATCCTATTGGGTCCCAGCAAAATTATCCTATGCAGATCATTATGAATAATAAGAACATGAATGGGTAAAAGAAGTGATCAAGGGCACAACTTGCCTGGCACTTGAGATTCCAGGTACCAACTTGCCTTTCAGATGACACGTGTCCTCGCACTAGACGTAGCAATACAAGCAAACATGGTATACACAAAATTAACATCACACCAAACATAAGAATATACTGCATAATAATGATCTACACGTTGCTACGAGACTAACGCAACTTGAACGAATCAAATCGGAGTTAAAACGGAGGAGTTATGAATTTTCGAAGGTTTTAAGTATTTGATACAAGATTAATTGAGTAATCAATTCTAGTATGATTTCCATGTTATAACAGTGTTATTATGTGATGAACAATATTATTATAAAATTATAGGAACTGGAATGGGCTGAAAAGGATTTAATATGAATTCCCTATGATTTATACAAGTTTCTACCATTATTTTTGTATTAAAAATCTATTTTCCAATTCAATTATTGAATTTAAAACAGCTCTGGACTGAGCCTCGATAACTAAAAAGCATAAGGGGCTCTGCGCAAAATATTCCAGGACTCAGACGAATCCCCATGTGGACGGCGGGTTCAATTTAGGGAATTCAGAGGGGTTCTTACGCAAAAAGTCCACTACGAAGGGGTACGGGGCACTGTGAGTCGTTCGATCTTAAATGGATGGCTCAGATTAGACCAGGACTCCACTGAACGGTTACGCAGTAGTCACCGTTGGATAAAGATCCAACAGCGTGGGTTTTATTTAGGCATGATCCGATCCAACCCATCAGATCAAAATCCAACGGTCCCGATCTAGATCGCGCGAGGGGGTATTGTCTTCTAATCTGAGCCGTTACATACAAAATCGACGGCCAACCATACTTCCTAGCCGAGCCGTACTCCAGGCAAAATCTTCACCGTCACCATAGAATCCAAGGGCCACGAGCTCGTCCTCATCCTCCGACCACACGCCACGGCGGCGCGCCATCACCCGCGATGGACACACGCCGGTGCACACTCCATCTCCCCCAAGCACGCGCAACAGACTCGCCAATCCAAAGCTCACGATCGCAAGCGCACGACGAATCGGGTGATGGGGGGTCTTACCGCGTTTGGAGGCATCGGTGTGGTTGTTCTCCCACGGCACGCGTGAGCTCCGCCGGCGAGGCCGTTCCACACAGACAAATTGCCAGCATTGATATTGCCGAGCGTGACGCCGTTGAGAATGATGGAGGGGCGGCGCGAGGTCACGGCAGAGGAGCTTGGGCGCTGCAGGGAGCTCGCCGAGGAGGACTGGCCGAGCGGACCCGGCAGGGAGCCATCCGCCGTAGGATGCTCGCCACGGGCAGGCCATCTTGGTGAGCGCGCAAGGGTCAGAGGGCATGGCGCCCAAGCCTTCATTTATACGGAGGAGAGAAAGTCGATGGCACTTGGATTTCGGATCGCGCGCATACTTATCCATCCTATCGCAATTCCACTGCGAGTTCGTCGCGAACTCGGTTACGGCTGAGGGAGCGAAGAAGTCGTCGCGAGCTGGGCCCACACGGTAGACACAAGAGATATGCCAACTAGCTGCATGCGAGGGCGTTAGACTCGGCCGTGGAGCGAGACGCGCGCGCCAGGAGAGAGAAGATCGCGCGCGCCAGGAGAGAGAAGATCGCGCGCTGGCTTCGCCGTTGAAGCAGCGTTGGAATTGGACGAACACGATGACAAGTGGGCCCCACGGGCAGAGTCACAAACGCGAGCGCACAGGAAGGTGGCTGGCGGCGCAGGGGATCGGGCGACTAGGGTTTGGCGCGGAACTGGGCCAGCGCAGGGATAATTCTAAACTGGGCCAAAAGTGTGGTTCGGAGCCCATTTCGGTTTTCTTCTCTTTTTCTTTTGTTTTTACTATTTCTTTCCTTTTATTCCTAATTCATTTGAATTTAAATTTTGAACTCAATTTGAGTGTAAATTCAAGTTCACATTGACTATGCAATTTGGTCACCCCATCATGTGGTGAAGTTATTTAATAATATTATTTAATATTGGATAATATTTCTTTCTCTCTTTTCTAAATTCTTGACTTCTTCCTTTAGAATTCAAATTCTACTTTGAGCTTTAATATATTTCTTGTCATTTCATGTTGTCGCAAAATGCACACCAAATAAAACACCAGCATGATGCATGTATTGTTTTTGGGCGTCTCTTGTCATTTATTTATTTGTTTAATTGTGGTGTTCACATGGAATGATAAATATAGATGACACATACATGTATAAAGGAATATAATTTCTCTTTTCAGACTTTTCTTACAAAGTGGGTATTACATCTCGGGCGTGTCGTCGGTCTTAATAGAGGGTTGATGTATATCCCTGGAGAAGACGTCCGGGGGAACCGGTGTCTGCCCCGAGGCTATTTTAGCCAGCTCATCCACAGTCTCATTGTATAGTCGGGCGACGTGGTTGAGTTCCAGCCCGTAGAACTTATCTTCGAGGCGTCGAACTTCGTCGCAGTAGGCCTCCATCTTCCGATCGTAGTAGTGGGAGTTCTTCATGACTTGGTCAATGACAAGCTGCGAGTCGCCACGAGCGTCGAGGCGCCGAACCCCTAGCTCGATGGCGATGCGCAGTCCATTAACCAATGCTTCGTACTCGGCCACGTTGTTTGACGCCGGAAAATGAAGGCGGATCACGTAGCAAAGATGTTTTCCGAGGGGTGAGATGAAGAGCAAGCCCGCGCCTACTCCAGTTTTCATCAGCGACCCGTCGAAGTACATGGTCCAAAGCTCGGGTTGGATTGGAGTTGTTGGTAACTGGGTGTCAGTCCATTCAGCTAGGAAGTCGGCCAAGACTTGGGATTTTATGGCCTTCCGAGGGGCGAATGAAAGTGTTTCGCCCATGAGTCCCACTGCCCATTTCGCTATCCTACCCGAGGCCTCTCGGGACTGGATGATCTCTCCCAGAGGAAAGGATGACACCACAGTCACCGGGTGAGACTCGAAGTAGTGTCGAAGCTTCCGCCGTGTCAGAATCACTACGTAGAGCAGCTTCTGGATCTGCGGGTAGCGGACTTTGGTCTCGGATAGCACTTCGCTGATGAAGTAGACTGGCCTCTGAACGAGCAGCGTACGCCCTTCTTCTCGTCTCTCGACTACGACCGCGGCGCTGACCACCTGAGTGGTTGCGGCTACGTAGATCAAGAGGGCTTCTCCCGCAGCGGGGGGCACCAAGATGGGTGCATTTGTAAGGAGTGCCTTCAAGTTCCCGAGGGCTTCTTCGGCCTCGGGGGTCCAAGTGAAGCGCTCGGTCTTCCTTAAGAGGCGGTATAGGGGCAATCCCTTTTTGCCAAGGCGTGAGATGAAACGGCTCAGAGCCGCAAGGCATCCCATGACCCTCTGTACTCCTTTCAAATCTTTTATCGGCCCCATGTTGGTGATGGCGGCGATTTTCTCTGGGTTGGCCTCTATGCCTCGCTCGGAGACGATGAACCATAGGAGCATGCCTCGGGGGACTCCGAAGACACACTTCTCGGGGTTGAGTTTCACACCTTTAGCTCTCAGACACTTGAATGTCGTTTCAAGGTCAGAGAGGAGGTCGGAGGCTTTCTTTGTCTTGACAACGATGTCATCGATGTAAGCCTCGACCGTTCTGCTGATGTGTTCTCCGAACACATGGTTCATGCACCTCTGATAGGTGGCGCCTGCATTCCTCAAACCAAATGGCATTGTAGTGTAACAGTACATGCCAAAAGGTGTGATAAAAGAAGTCGCGAGCTGGTCGGACTCTTTCATCTTGATTTGGTGATAGCCTGAGTAGGCGTCGAGGAATGACAGGGTTTCACACCCAGCAGTGGAGTCCACAATTTGATTGATGCGAGGTAGAGGGTAGGGAACCTTCGGACATGCTTTGTTTAGACCAGTGTAGTCTACGCACATCCTCCATTTCCCATCCTTCTTCCTTACAAGAACAAGGTTAGCTAACATTCGGGATGGAATACCTTTTTGATGAACCCTGCCGCGAGTAGCTTATGGATCTCCTTGCCTATGGCCCTGCGCTTTTCTTCGTCAAAACGGCGCAGGGTCTGCTTCACGGGTCGGGCTCCAGCTCTGATGTCCAGTGAGTGCCCGGCGACATCCCTTGTTATGCCTGGCATGTCCGAGGGACTCCACGCAAAAACTTTGGCGTTTGCGCGGAGAAAGTCGACGAGCACTACTTCCTATTTGGGGTCAAGCTCGGAGCCGATCTGGACTTTCTTGTTGGCATTGTTGCTGGGGTTGAGAGAGATGGACTTAACCGCCTCGGCTGGTTCAAAGTTGCCGGTGTGCCGCTTCGTGTCGGGCGCCTCCTTAGAGAGGCGTTCCAGGTCGGCGATGAGGGCCTCGGACTCGGCGAGGGCCTCAGCATACTCCACGCATTCCACGTCACATTTGTACGCGTGGCGGTACGTGGATCCGACGGTGATGATCCCGTTCGGGCCTGGCATCTTGAGCTTGAGGTAGGTGTAGTTGGGGACGGCCATGAACTTGGCGTAGCACGGCCTTCCCAACACCGCGTGGTAGGTCCCTCGGAATCCGACCACCTCGAAGGTGAGGGTTTCCTTTCGGAAGTTGGAGGGAGTTCCGAAGCAGATGGGCAAGTCAATCCGCCCGAGGGGAAGGATACGCTTTCCAGGTGCGATCCCGTGAAAGGGTGCCGCACCAGCCCGGACCTCGGACCGATCAACCCCCAAGAGTTCTAGGGTCTCGGCGTAGATGATGTTGAGGCTGCTGCCCCCATCCATGAGGACTTTGGAGAGCCTGACGTTGCCGATGATTAGATCGACGACGAGCGGGTACCTCCCTGGGCTTGGCACGAAGTCGGGGTGGTCACCTCGGTCGAAGGTGATAGGCTTGTCGGACTAGTCTAGGTAGGCTGGTGCTACCACCTTTACCGAACAGACCTCCCGGTGCTCCTGCTTGCGGTGCTGAGCCGAGGCGTTCGCCACCTGCCCGCCGTAAATCATGAAGCAGTTGTGGATCTCGGGGAACTCCTCTTCCTTGCCGCCCTCCTTCTTGTTGTTGCCTTGGCCCTTGCCATCTTCCGCCAGGGGCCCAGCCTTATGGAAGTAGCGCCTGAGCATGACACATTCTTCAAGGGTGTGCTTGACAGGACCCTGGTGATAGGGGCACGGCTCATTGAGCATCTTGTCGAATGCGCCGGCCCCTCCAGGGGGCTTCTGAGGGTTCCTGTGCTCGGCAGCAGCGACAAGATTCGCGTCAGCGGCGTTGCGCTTCGCTTGCGCCTTCTTCTTGGCCTTCTTCTTTGTGCCACGCTGGGCGGATGTGACACCCCAGTGTCACTTAGGGCTTCTCTTAAAATGCCAAACCAAGAACCACCATTTTATGAGAACCAAAGTAAGCATGAGCATCAAATTAACTTAAGAATGAAGATTTCCCCAAACATATACTTAGAAGTGTCATGATCAAGACAATTGAGTATTTTAAAAGGTAAGAATATGTAACCCTAATAAAAACCCTAAATAAGCCCCATGAGCAAAATTTAAGAAAATAAGGAGAAGGGTATAAAAAAATTTAAAATTATGACTTGAGCCAATTATAAAAGTTAAAGTACATTAAATAAGCAACAAGAAAGGTTGAGAAAGCTTAGCCAAATTAACTTAAATAAATTCTCAAATCAGCCCTTGAACTAAGCACCCTTGGAGAAATTCAGATTTCTGAAATTCTGAAATTCAGACCTCTTTCCAAAGATCAAATGCGTTCTCTGTTTTTCGAAACTCAAAACCAGAAGATCCAAATATCAAAATTGTGCCAAATTCCCTTGAACACATCATGGAAAAGTTTGAACTCAAACCAAGTTCATTTGACACGGTTTTGGCGCGGTTTGACCTCGGGACCAGACATTCTGACACTGGCACCTTGGTGACGCTACAACTCCCTGTCCCTAGCCTAAAACCGCGCGACATCCATACATAAAAGACAAAGCTTGGTCAGGTGAACAAATCCTTCATAGCGATCTTGCCCAAATTCGCGAAGATTTGCTCCCAATCAGCGCTTGAACTCGGGCAGAAGCATCGAGCACACGTGTTCGACCGTGGCTGACAACCCCGGTTCATGCCCGTTCGCGCACCCGCGCCTCCAGTGCACGCCCGCGCGCGCTCGCCGGTCCACGACCGCCCGTGCACCACGCCGTGCCTATAAAGCCTTCCCAAGCGCGCCCCACTTCGCCCCGCACTCACCAGCACCGGCCAGCCACCTTCCCTTAGCTCCGGCGAGCTCAATTCCACCCGCCATTGCCGCCAGAGCTTCGGCCACCGTGGCCAGCCCACCCTAGCCACCCCCGAGTCGAGCTAGTGCTTCGGCTAGCTCCGCCAATAGCCCGTGAAGCTCGCCAAGCCCTCGGACCCGGCCGGACTTCACCGGAGGCCCGAGATCGACCTCATCGGACTTCGGTCTTCCGCCGCCGCGCGTGGACCGAGCTAACCAGTGAGTCTCCGTCCAATTCCTTGCACCCATATCTTCTCTAGCATCCCGTGAACCCCTCTGACCCGTCCAATTGATCTATCTCGCCGTGACCAGGCCGGACTCCTCGCCGCCGACGAGAATCCCCGCCTGCGCGCGTGGACCGACCGACTCCGGCCATCCCCGACGGCGACCCGCACCTCGTTGTGATCCCTGAGACCTCCCCTACGTCCTCGACCACTTCACCGGAGCCATCTCGCCGCCGGTAAGCCCCTCCGCCCTTTCTTCCGCCGCGGTTACTGTTTAACTTAGGAGAAGGACCTCGGGTTGGGAGGTGAAGAACCCGGGGGGTTTTCTGTAACGTCAGTGACTCATGTGAATAGTAAACTAAGGACTAATCTGCGAAGAAAACTTAGAATATCCGCCAGGGACCCCAGTGCAAAGTGGTTTTCCATTTAATCAAATCTGTAAACCTTTTTAAATAACCAGAGAACTTGTAAAATCCATAACTTGATGAATTCGTAGTCAAAAGATGCCAAACTTCAGAATGATTGCTCTTGCACAAAATAATAACCAAGAAAAATAAGAACTCTGTTGTTTGATAATTTTCAAATATAGTGGTAGTAGAAAGCACCTATTTGGCTAGAAACTTGAGAAAACCATAGTAAAATAACTAAAAGGTATTAATGGCTAGAAATTTGTATCAAGTCATGTTACAACCCCTAAAAGCTAGCAAAAATAAGTTTTATAGAACTACCCACTGTTAAATAATAGTTGTAGTTCAAAGCACCCCTTCTGCCCTAGAATTTAATAATTTTTTCCAGAGAAAACTATTCACTTTCTGATCCCCAAATTTTGAAACAGAGAAACATACACCAGTGCCAAGCCACTGTAATTTTTGCAGAATTTTTAGAATTTTATAAAAGCAACTTGTAGTTTAAACCTACTCCAAAACTTTTAAGAGAATAAAAGAAAGGGAAAGAAGAAATAAACCTCACCCCAATAAGCCTATCCTGAATACTTATCAATTCTCCCTGAGACTTAAAAAGAATTCAGTGGAACCCCTAAAAGTAAAACCTACCACTTGCCTTAGCTAAAGTTTAACTTAATTTACCAAGTATACCACCCAAGGGTCTTACATAGGTAAAGTTAACCTTGTTTAAATCAAGTGGATCATACACCGTCAAAAGTTGTAATTTCTAAAAGTACATATCATATCATGCATGTATCTTACGCATTGCATTCATTAGATTGTAATCTTGCTGACGGAGAGTACGTGCTCATCCCCGAGCAAGGACATGTCCAAGAGGAGGACCAGGAGCAGGCTTCAGAGGCTGCTATCGAGGATCTCCCTGCAGCCCCGGCAATTGAAGGCAAGCCCCGGTTTTATGCATAACCATTTATATATGCTATTTTACTACACTTAATGTTTGTAGGTTTGTAATGTGCACTTAAGTGTAGGAGTTGCTTGAAACCTCTAGTTGCATGAACTTAGGATTCCTTTTTGAGATGAATACTAGTATGCTAGGTCGAGTAGCTGCTTTGCTAATCAGGATCTCGGTAGAAGTTGAGTGATTTTTCTAGCACTCGCGCGAGGTCAGGAATTGATTGTATTCATCTGGATAATGGGATATATATGTTGGTCTATGGACTTGGATCCAGGGAGGATGTCTTGTCCATGAGACAGAAAAAAAATTTAAGGATTAATGTGTGGATACCTGAGTCAAGCTTTTGAACGTACTAAGCACATGCCGGGAAATATGGTAACCGGTAAACCTAGTACCTGAGTGAAGCCGGGCGTGGACTTTATCCCTCATGCGACCTGAGACTGGGTCTCCCATGCTAGCTATGGTGGGTACAAGTGCGGTCACTGCACGGCGGCAGCCAGGGTCAGTGGAGCATTGTATGCCAAGGCGGTGAGGCCTGGACGCGAACGGGGAATCGATGGGGACGGTTGTCATGTGCAGGGTCGGAATACCCTGACATGCCGTGTGTTTAGGTTTACCTTGCAAGGTTAAAACTCGATTCGAATCGTCTGCTTCTCACAGCTAATGAGACTGCTTGATTCCTTGTACTCCATCGAGTAAGAAGTGAAATGAGGTTACATGAGATAACTTGTTGATTGATCTAAATGCTTGTTACCATGTATGCTTAGAAGTAAATCTAGCTAAGTAATGATGATAGAATTTGAAAAGCTAAAAGTTGATTTTAGAAACAGCTAGTGCTTTTGGCAAACCAAACCCCTCAGCTAAACAGCTGCATAGTCTAGAGGTAGAGGAGTAGATTCCTCACACCGGGTAAGTCTAGCTGAGTATTAGTATACTCAGCCTTGCTTGTGGCACAATTTTTGCAGGTACCATTCAGGAAATGGTTGATGGTGTGACTTGGCCTACCACCCTGCCACCGGGTTGGACGGTCGAGTGGGATGTTGCTCCGGCAGGAGAGGAGCACGAGGATTAGTGGGCTAGGCCTTGCCCATTTCCTCAATACCGATGACATCGATTATCCGCTGCACTTTATTTTGTGAACTCTCATTGGCTACTCAAAAACTCCGATTTATGTAATAACTTAGTACTTAATTTGTGGATTCCTGTTTTATTGTATTTCTTCTATGACTCACCTTCGTGTGAGATTGTGGAATTTGATCCTGGTTAAGTGGCTCCATCAGACTAGATCTGAGGGGCTAACGGGTTATTCCGATTTAAGTGTGTTACGGCCCCTGAGGCGTGACTTAGGCACTTAAGCTAGAATAATTCGGGTGGTTCCGCCACAGCTGGTATCGGAGCAAATTCCACCACAGAGAAGGACAATAAACCATGAATACCAATTTTCAAAATCTAAAACTTTCCTAGAAACTGCTAAGGATCATCAGGACTAGACCGTTAGACCTAGGACGAAAGGCCTTAGGCATAGAGGGAAAATGGGTGGCTAATTACTTAGGCCCAGTGGGCCAGTACTTATATTTTCAAGGATGCCCTGAAAAGCACCCTATTTTCTTTCGAGAGGCAACGTTTTCTTTTTCCCAGCATGCATGCATCATAAAACACAAAGAGGAATTAAAATTTGAGCTAACCCACTTTCTTTAAACCATCCGGGCTCTCTTTTTCTTTTTCCTTCCACCATAATCTTTACCTTTGATTCCCTTCCGCAGATGAATTCACCCACCCCCGCCAGTGGAGGAGACTCTAGTTTCAGTTCTGACTTCCTTTCTCGCGATGGTTTTCCTTCCATCTTGTGGGAAGTGCTTAACTCCGCCGGTTACCCTACGCCCCCTTTGTAAACGGTGCAGTTGTATGAGGAGCATCGGGTACCTCGTTATCGGGTCTGGCTGACTTTGGAGGCTCATCCCCTTCAGCCGGGTTGGCGTTCTCTTGATTTTGAGACGATTGGACTCAGGACGGACGACACCGTCGAAGCAGCAGCCATGAAGACTCTGACGACTTTTTGTGGCTACCATCCCCTGGAGATGGTGATGCACCCTTTGGGACTCTTCCCTGCTGAGAGGAAGGATGATCCCATGTGGTGTAACCGCGTGAGCCATGTGAAGGATGTGTGGGCAATGTATCCTGACTTAGTTGGGAGGGTCACTGTTCAGTGCATGAGTGCGCTGTACCGCCTTCAGGCCCTTCAGAGCGACGCTATGGCACACCTTGCCAACATCGCTCAAACCACTAAGCTCACTCTCGATAGTCGAGAAGATTTTGTGGTTGACCTATCCACCGAGTTGGTAGAGAAGGATCTACAGGTGGAGAGGCTGAGCCAGCGCATTGCCACCTTGGAGCAGCAGGTGGAGATCCGAGACAACACTATTGATGTCTTGGAGAACCAGCTTCACGATGTGCAGAGGGAACTCGAAGAAGCAAATGACCACCTGGACATGCACCACTTGGAGATGGAGGCCAATGGAGCCGGAAGCGAGGGAGAAGAGGATCCCGAGGAGCTAGGACCAGCCCCTGGTGCCAATGGGACTACCTCCGTGATGCCCCCTTCACCCGCATCCAGTGTCGCTTCCACCGCTCAGGGTTAAGCAGTCACTTCGACACTCTTAGGCGGATAGAAACCTATGCGAGCTTAGTTAATATCAGATTTTGGACTAGGCTTATGGGTACTTCCTCCTAATTGATGTAACCCTGTGAACTTTTGGATTCTGTGGGATATTGTCACCATGTTATCTTAAATTCGAACCTAATATTATGATTATGGCATTTTTTTTTCCTTCCATATGGGATAATATCTTGACGTTCGAAACTGTGAGTTGGGATAACAATGGCGGCAATCTCTGTTTTCAGATGGCAGCTAGGCAGCGTCGCGGGCATAACGAGCAGGTTCCCCCGCCACCTCCTCTAGCTCCCACAGTGTAGGAGCTGATGGCCCAGCAGAATGAGATTCTGCGACAGCTCTTGCAGCGCCAGCCCCACCCTCAGCAGCATGGTGGAGGCCAGCCTCAGCGACCTCCGGCAATGGTAACTTACCAGGAGTTTCTGAGCACGCAACCGCCCTTGTTCACCAAGGCAGAGGATCCGTTGGATGCCGACGTATGGCTTCGCGTCGTCGAGTCCAAGTTTCCCCTCCTCACGGGAGACTGCCCTGATGCTACCAAGACCCGCTTCGCCGCGCAGCAGCTTCGCGGATCTGCTCGAACTTGGTGGGATCACTTCCGTGCTATGCTCCCTGCTGATCGTGAGGTATCTTGGGAGGAGTTCAAGACTACCTTCAGAGGACACCACATCCCAGCTGGCATTCTTGATCGGAAGTTGAATGAATTCCTGGCCCTTAATCAAGGAACCCGCACGGTACTGCAGTATGCGCAAGCTTTCAACGACTTATGCCAGTATGCAGGGTACCATGCTGATTCTAATGAGAAGAAGAGGGATCGCTTCCGCAGGGGTCTCAATACCAAGCTGCGGGAATGACTCAACACTGTCCGGGCTGATAGCTTCAATGAGTTGGTCAATATGGCCATCTCCTAGGAGGATTGCATTGTAGCTCACCGGGCAGAGAAGAGAAAAGCACCAATGGCAGCACCATCCGCTCAGGCTCAGAGGTTCCGGATTGTTTCTCACAACCAGAGCAGGGGTTTTCAGCAGCAGGCAGGCAGATGGGTGATCAGGCCACCTCAGCAGCAGCAGCCGGCACCCAATCGCTTTCCAGCTCCCGCTCCAAGAAACAACCAGCCTCAGCAGCAGCAGTTCCACCAGGGCAATGGGAACAAGTGTTTCACTTGTGGCAATGTGGGCCACTATGCCAAGAATTGTCCCAGGAACCAGCAGAGGCAGATGCCAGCACCAAATCAAGACAAGGGAAGAAAGCAGAAGGTACAAGTCAGGCAGGGGAAGCTCAACTTCACCGCTCTTGAGGAAATACCTGAGGGAGCTCCTATCATGACCGGTATCTTTTCAGTTTATAATCAACCTGCTTTAATTCTGTTTGATTCTGGTGCATCTCATAGTTTCATTAGCCAAAAGTTTAGTGCTAGAT
Organism: Zea luxurians; assembly: GCA_029449295.1. Classification (NCBI taxonomy): domain Eukaryota; kingdom Viridiplantae; phylum Streptophyta; class Magnoliopsida; order Poales; family Poaceae; genus Zea; species Zea luxurians. The sequence continues at coordinate 683,432 of JAOPSE010000028.1, read as the reverse complement.
GCAGACTGCCATTCTCTCACTCTAAAGGGTCATTCATGATAGTCACACCTGGGGGTAAAATTTCAACCAATCAATTAAACCAAAGTGTGCCTATTCAACTGGGGAGCCACATTGTCAAAACCACCCTTCTTGTGTTGGGATTGGAAAATGTGGACATTATTCTAGGAGCTAATTGGATGACCTTGCACCAAGTTGTGCTTGATATAGCCAGTCGTACCGTGGAAGTTAATTCTCCGTTCTGTGGGAACTTCACTTTAATTCTGCCCCGTCAAGGTCCTACTCAGTCATGTGCTTTCTCTATGACGGAGTTACCTTTGAAGAAGATCCCAGTGGTCTGTGAGTATGCAGATGTCTTCCCTGATGAATTGCCAGGAATGCCACCGGACCGGGATATTGAATTCACCATCGAGTTGCAACCGGGAACGGCCCCAATTTCCAAAAGGCCCTACCGAATGCCACCCGCTGAGTTGGCAGAGTTGAAGAAGCAATTGCAAGAGTTGCTAGATAAAGGATTTATTCGCCCAAGCACTTCGCCTTGGGGGTGTCCAGCACTATTTGTAAAGAAGAAGGATGAAAGCTTGAGGCTGTGTATAGATTACCGCCCTCTTAATGCGGTAACTATCAAAAATAAGTATCCTTTGCCTCGTATTGATGTTCTTTTTGACCAATTGGTCGGGGCCAAGGTATTTTCCAAGATAGACCTTCGCTCTGGCTACCATCAGATCAAGATACGAGCAAGCGATATTCCGAAGACGGCATTCTCGACCAGATATGGGCTATATGAATTCTTGGTGATGTCTTTCGGGCTGACAAATGCACCAGCATATTTCATGTATCTGATGAATTCTGTTTTCATGCCTGAATTGGACAAGTTCGTGGTGGTTTTCATCGATGACATCTTGGTGTACTCAAAGAGCGAAGAAGAACATGCCGGGCATTTGCATGTAGTTCTTCAATGTCTGCGAGAGCACCACCTTTATGCCAAGTTATCCAAGTGTGATTTTTGGCTAAAGGAAATCAAATTCTTGGGTCACACTATCTCTCAGGCTGGAATAGTTGTTGATCCTGATAAAGTGCAAGAGGTGATGAACTGGAAGCCACCAACAACTGTTCGTCAGATTCGGAGTTTTCTGGGATTAGCTGGTTATTACCGAAGATTTATTCCGTACTTCTCTCGGATTGCGAAGCCTATAACTGAGTTGCTGAAGAAAGAAGTTAAATTTGTCTGGAGTCAGAAGTGCGAAGATGCCTTCCATGCATTAAGGCAGCATCTGACCACCGCACCAGTGTTGGCGCAGTCTGACAACATCAAGCCTTTTGATGTATATTGCGATGCCTCTGGCACAGGGCTAGGTTGTGTCTTGATGCAAGACAACCGAGTCATTGCTTATGCCTCAAGAGCACTCAGGCCTCATGAGCAAAACTATCCCACTCATGACCTTGAGCTAGCAGCAGTGGTTCATGCATTGAAGATGTGGAGGCATTATCTAATGGGGACCCATTGCAACATCTTCACTGATCATAGGAGCCTTAAGTACATTTTTACTCAGGCTGATCTCAACATGAGGCAGAGAAGATGGCTAGAGCTGATCAAGGATTATGACCTGGAGGTACATTATCACCCAGGAAAAGCTAATGTGGTAGCAGATGCCTTGAGCCGGAAGATGCAGTGCAATTGTATTCTGATGGATTCTCGCATTAACACCTTGTGTGATGAGTTGAGCAAGATGCAAATTGAAGTGATTCCTTCTGGTTCTTTGTCTCACATTTCTGTTGAGCTAGCTTTGCAAGACCAGATTATCATGGCCCAGCTCAGTGACAAGGGAGTGCAGATTATCAAGAAGAATCTCCATCAGAAGGTTGAGAAGTATAATTGTTTCCGCCAGGATGAAAAGGGAGTGTTATGGTTTAAAAGCAGATTGGTGATTCCTAAGGACCAGGATCTCAAGAGGAAAATCTTGGACGAGGCTCATCTCTCCAAATTCTCTATGCATCCGGGAAGCACCAAGATGTACCATGATCTGAAGCCTTTGTACTGGTGGAACAGAATGAAGAGGGAGATAGCCCAGTATGTATCAGAATGTGACACCTGTCAGAGGATAAAGGCAAGCCACTTGAAGTCAGCTGGAGCTTTGCAACCCCTATCCATACCTTCGTGGAAGTGGGACGACATCAGCATGGATTTCATTGTGGGTCTGCCCAACACCTCTCGTCATCATGATTCAATTTGGGTTATTGTGGACCGATTGACAAAAGTGGCACATTTTCTTCCTGTGCACACCACTGATAAGGCTCGAAAGTATGCAGAATTGTATATTGACCGGATCGTGTGTTTGCACGGATTTCCTCGGACCATTGTTTCTGACCGAGGAGCCCAATTTGTTGCCAGATTTTGGGAACAATTGCAAGAGTCTCTGGGAACTAAGCTAATTAGAAGTTCAGCTTACCACCCACAGACTGATGGTCAGACGGAAAGGGTAAACCAAATTCTGGAGGATATGCTGAGAGCTTGTGCGATCGATTGTGGCAAGAACTGGGATAAGCACCTCTCCTTAGCAGAGTTTGCTTATAACAATAGTTATCGATCCAGCCTAAAGATGGCACCTTTTGAAGCTCTCTATGGAAGAAGGTGTAGAACACCACTCAATTGGTCTCAACCTGGAGAAAGAGAAGTTTTTGGACCTGACTTAGTGACTGAAGCCGAAAGGAAGGTCAAACTAATCAGGAAGAATCTAGAAGCTGCTCAGGCCAGGCAGAAGAGTTATCATGATAAAAGAAGGAAACCTCTCTAGTTCGAGGTGGGAAGCTTTGTATACCTCAAGGTATCACCCACCAAGGGAGTGCAGAGGTTTGGGATCAAAGGCAAGCTAGCCCCTCGTTACATTGGACCTTATGAGATCATAGAGGCATGTGGACCCGTGGCATACAAGCTGAAGTTACCTTCAAAAATGTCTGCCATTCACGATGTATTCCATGTATCTCAGCTGAAGAAGTGTGTTCGATTGCCGACTGAGATCTTAGCAGAGCCAGAATTGGAGATAGAGTCAGATCTATCGTACCAAGAGTACCCCTCCAAGATTCTAGATTGCAAGGAGAGATCAACTCGGGCCAAATCGATCAAGATGTACAAGGTCCAGTGGAGTAATCACTCAGAGGAGGAAGCTACTTGGGAAACCGAGGAATTCCTGAGATCCAACTTCCCCGATTGCCTACCCAAGGAAGCTAGTATGTAATCACACCCAACCCCTCCTCCTGCCCTTCGAATCTAATTTTCAAAAATATAATCTTAATTCAGAATGAAGTAATTATGGAGAAAAACATAAAAAGGACTTCCTTCTGAAGTTGCAAAGAGAATGACATTCGAAGAGCAGTTTTACCTTAAAAATAACAGTAAGCACCCATTTCCTATAAGTCTCACCCTTCGCTTCACCCCGGGAGGACTCTGGCCTGAATCTCGGGACGAGATTCCTTTAAGGGGGGAAGGCTGTGACACCCCAGTGTCACTTAGGGCTTCTCTTAAAATGCCAAACCAAGAACCACCATTTTATGAGAACCAAAGTAAGCATGAGCATCAAATTAACTTAAGAATGAAGATTTCCCCAAACATATACTTAGAAGTGTCATGATCAAGACAATTGAGTATTTTAAAAGGTAAGAATATGTAACCCTAATAAAAACCCTAAATAAGCCCCATGAGCAAAATTTAAGAAAATAAGGAGAAGGGTATAAAAAAATTTAAAATTATGACTTGAGCCAATTATAAAAGTTAAAGTACATTAAATAAGCAACAAGAAAGGTTGAGAAAGCTTAGCCAAATTAACTTAAATAAATTCTCAAATCAGCCCTTGAACTAAGCACCCTTGGAGAAATTTAGATTTCTAAATTTCTGAAATTCAGACCTCTTTCCAAAGATCAAATGCGTTCTCTGTTTTTTGAAACTCAAAACCAGGAGATCCAAATATCAAAGTTGTGCCAAATTCCCTTGAACACATCCTGGAAAAGTTTGAACTCAAACCAAGTTCATTTGACACGGTTTTGGCGCGGTTTGACCTCGGGACCAAACATTCTGACACTGGCACCTTGGTGACGCTACAACTCCCTGTCCCTAGCCTAAAACCGCGTGACGTCCATACATAAAAGACAAAGCTTGGTCAGGTGAACAAATCCTTCACTGCGATCTTGCCCAAATTCGCGAAGATTTGCTCCCAATCAGCGCTTGAACTCGGGCAGAAGCATCGGGCACACGTGTTCGACCGTGGCTGACACCCCCGGTTCACGCCCGTTCGCGCACCCGCGCCTCCAGTGCACGCCCGCGCGCGCTCGCCGGTCCACGACCGCCCGTGCACCGCGCCGTGCCTATAAAGCCTTCCCAAGCGCGCCCCACTTCGCCCCGCACTCACCAGCACCGGCCAGCCACCTTCCCTTAGCTCCGGCGAGCTCAATTCCACCCGCCATTGCCGCCAGAGCTTCGGCCACCGTGGCCAGCCCACCCCAGCCACCCCTGAGTCGAGCCAGTGCTTCGGCTTGCTCTGCCAGTAGCCCGTGAAGCTCGCCAAGCCCTCGGACCCGGCCGGACTTCACCGGAGGCCCGAGATCGACCTCACCGGACTTCGGTCTTCCGCCGCCGCGCGTGGACCGAGCTAACCAGTGAGTCTCCGTCCAATTCCTTGCATCCATATCTTCTCTAGCATCCCGTGAACCCCTCTGACCCGTCCAATTGATCTATCTCGCCGTGACCAGGCCGGACTCCTCGCCGCCGACGAGAATCCCCGCCTGCGCGCGTGGACCGACCGACTCCGACCATCCCCGACGGCGACCCGCACCTCGTTGTGATCCCCGAGACCTCCCCTACGTCCTCGACCACTTCACCGGAGCCATCTCACCGCCGGTAAGCCCCTCCGCCCTTTCTTCCGCCATGGTTACTGTTTAACTTAGGAGAAGGACCTCAGGTTGGGAGGTGAAGAACCCGGGGGTTTTCTGTAACGTCAGTGACTCATGTGAATAGTAAACTAAGGACTAATCTGCGAAGAAAACTTAGAATATCCGCCAGGGACCCTAGTGCAAAGTGGTTTTCCATTTAATCAAATCTGTAAACCTTTTTAAATAACCAGAGAACTTGTAAAATCCATAACTTGATGAATTCGTAGTCAAAAGATGCCAAACTTCAGAATGATTGCTCTTGCACAAAATAATAACCAAGAAAAATAAGAACTCTGTTGTTTGATATTTTTCAAATATAGTGGTAGTAGAAAGCACCTATTTGGCTAGAAACTTGAGAAAACCATAGTAAAATAACTAAAAGGTATTAATGGCTAGAAATTTGTATCAAGTCATGTTACAACCCCTAAAAGCCAGCAAAAATAAGTTTTATAGAACTACCCACTGTTAAATAATAGTTGTAGTTCAAAGCACCCCTTCTGCCCTAGAATTTAGTAATTTTGTCCAGAGAAAACTATTCACTTTCTGATCCCCAAATTTTGAAACAGAGAAACATACACCAGTGCCAAGCCACTGTAATTTTTGCAGAATTTTTAGAATTTTATAAAAGCAACTTGTAGTTTAAACCTACTCCAAAACTTTTAAGAGAATAAAAGAAAGGGAAAGAAGAAATAAACCTCACCCCAATAAGCCTATCCTGAATATTTATCAATTCTCCCTGAGACTTAAAAAGAATTCAGTGGAACCCCTAAAAGTAAAACCTACCACTTGCCTTAGCTAAAGTTTAACTTAATTTACCAAGTATACCACCCAAGGGTCTTACATAGGTAAAGTTAACCTTGTTTAAATCAAGTGGATCATACACCGTCAAAAGTTGTAATTTCTAAAAGTGCATATCATATCATGCATGTATCTTACGCATTGCATTCATTAGATTGTAATCTTGCTGACGGAGAGTACGTGCTCATCCCCGAGCAAGGACCTGTCCAAGAGGAGGACCAGGAGCAGGCTTCAGAGGCTGCTATCGAGGATCTCCCTGCAGCCCCAGCAATTGAAGGCAAGCCCCGGTTTTATGCATAACCGTTTATATATACTATTTTACTACACTTAATGTTTGTAGGTTTGTAATGTGCACTTAAGTGTAGGAGTTGCTTGAAACCTCTAGTTGCATGAACTTAGGATTCCTTTTTGAGATGAATACTAGTATGCTAGGTCGAGTAGCTGCTTTGCTAATCAGGATCTCGGTAGAAGTCGAGTGATTTTTCTAGCACTCGCGCGAGGTCAGGAATTGATTGTATTCATCTGGATAACGGGATATATATGTTGGTCTATGGACTTGGATCCAGGGAGATGTCTTGTCCATGAGACGGAAAAAAAAATTTAAGGATTAATGTGTGGATACCTGAGTCAAGCTTTTGAACGTACTAAGCACATGCCGGGAAATATGGTAACCGGTAAACCTAGTACCTGAGTGAAGCCGGGCGCGGACTTTATCCCTCATGCGACCTGAGACTGGGTCTCCCATGCTAGCTATGGTGGGTACAAGTGTGGTCACTGCACGGCGGCAGCCGGGGTCAGTGGAGCATTGTATGCCAAGGCGGTGATGCCTGGACGCGAACGGGGAATCGATGGGGACGGTTGTCATGTGCAGGGTCGGAGTACCCTGACATGCCGTGTGTTTAGGTTTACCTTGCAAGGTTAAAACTCGATTCGAATCGTCTGCTTCTCGCAGCTAATGAGACTGCTTGATTCCTTGTACTGCATCGAGTAAGAAGTGAAATGAGGTTACATGAGATAACTTGTTGATTGATCTAAATGCTTGTTACCATGTATGCTTAGAAGAAGTAAATCTAGCTAAGTAATGATGATAGAATTTGAAAAGCTAAAAGTTGATTTTAGAAACAGCTAGTGCTTTTGGCAAACCAAACCCCTCAGCCAAACAGCTGCATAGTCTAGAGGTAGAGGAGTAGATTCCTCACACCGGGTAAGTCTAGCTGAGTATTAGTATACTCAGCCTTGCTGGTGGCACAATTTTTGCAGGTACCATTCAGGAAATGGCTGATGGTGTGACTTGGCCTACCACCCTGCCACTGGGTTGGACGGTCGAGTGGGATGTTGCTCCGGCAGGAGAGGAGCACGAGGATGTAACACCCGGATTCTAGGGGTCCAAAACCCGGGGTTAACATAAACACCAGGTATGCTGGGACCAAGTCTCATACATATGATGTATAGTGGCACAGGATCGAATGTCACATCTTTACATATAACAGGAGTTCTATACAAAATAAATAGTTACATTATAAGGAGACAACGGTCCAGCAACCCAAAAGTTGACTGGGAGACGACGACCTAGACCTCTCACGAACTCATCACAGCATCCTCCATGAGCATCATCCTGCAGTACCTGGTCTTGACCTGTGGTGTATGTGAGACAGCAAGAGTGAGCTCACATACGTTCATCGCTCAACAAGTTGTGGGGAAATATGTGCATGAACTCGCCAAAGGTGGGAGCTCACGTGAAGTGTAAGGCTTACCAAAGAAGATGGTTGGAGCTGAGCATTGCTTTTAAAGTTGGTCAAAATTTTATTAGCAATTACTAAGTGTAAGTAAATACCAACCCAATTAAGTAGTAGAACAAAAGTAACAACAACACCTGCGATGCAATGCATATGACAAATTGAGTTTAATGTTCCATAATTTAATCATGTGAGGGTCCGAGCTGCTCATGACCGTGAGCACGGCTAGTATACCAGTTTTACACTCTGTAGAGGTTGCGCATCTTTACCCACAAGTCGTGTATCCCATGTCGCCAGGGTTTGCAAAGCCCTAAGACACTTCCGAGGTGAATGGCTAGGGATCCACTACGAGGCCTTTACAAAGTTCCACTAGCTTCCGAAAACCCGCTACAGTTTATAGGAAGATCCAGTACAGGAATCCCTTGCAGGACCGCCATCGCAGCAAAATCCTCCCGAGGGCCTCCCCGCACTGACCTCTCCCCTACTGCCCTTGCCCCTTTCGGGTAAGGTAGTCTTCCACTAGCTTTCCTAATTAATCAGCCAAGGGCATCCCATACTACCCTTGTGGTAGCACTGTTTTCCCGGGTGGTCGCTCCATGTTCCAATTAACATAATGATCTCAACATGAACAATAAATAACAACTGATAACAAAAGTGTAACCATGAATATTGTATCTCCATACCCAAAACCACATAAAGCACTAGCAAGTACTACCCAGAAATTTAGTGGTGAACAAGGTATAAAGATAATCAAACTAGGTAACCTGTTGGGTCCCATCAAAATTAACCTATGCAGATCATTATGATTAATCAGAACATGGCTGGGTAAAAAGAAGTGATCAAGGGCACAACTTGCCTGGGCCTTGAGAATCCAGGTACCAGGATGATTCTTCAGTTCCTCGTGACCTCACTGCTAAACGTAGCAATACAAATATACATGGTATAGACAGAATTAACATTACACCAAACATATATGCAAAATACATATTAATAATCTTCATGTTAAAATAAGATCACAGGAAAAAGAATTATTAATTTTGGAGTGGTAGGTTTTAAGTTATGAATTTCCTAAGGTTTAATGTGATTAAAATATGATTAAATGATAAATAAATTTTCTGACAGAGTTCATGTCAAAACAGTGATTCAAAATGGTAGAGAATATTATTACAAAATTTTAGGAATTGGAATGACTCAATTTGGAGCTAAAATGAATTAGTTATGAATTAATTAAGTTCTAGCAATTATTTTCATATTAAAAATCTATTTTCTATTCTATTTATTCAATTTAACTGAGTGCTGGACTGGGCCTCATTTTCCCGAGAGTGCAGGGGCTATTTCAGAAGAATCCCTAAGACTCAGAATTCTGTACCGCGGACTGCGGGTTGAATACCTAAAAGTATAGGGTCTCTTTAGTGAAATGGCATGGCGAAGGGGTACGGTTAAATATCAGCCGCCCGATCCCACCAGGATGGCCCAGATCAGACCATTACCACATCAAACCGGTATGTAATCTTGAGCATCGGATCTACAATCGACGATCGAGGATTCCCCATGTGCGCAGGACATACAAGTCCTTAGATCAAGGATCAACGGTCATGATTGAAGCGTTTCATATGTTTCGATCCTGGCCCTTCATTCCGATCGACGGCCCCAGGCCATCATCCCCAACGCGCCCGGTGCTCCCTTCTTCCTTCTACCAGACACGGCGGCGCCTGCAGACACACGAACGCCGACGTCACTGGCGCCAAATCTCCACCGCTCACTGGTGAGCCGATGGCCAAGGGGCATCTCCTCCACCCAACACTGGAGCACGGCGGCGACCAGGCAGCCGCGGCAGTGCATACCCGAAGAATCCGCCATCGACGCCCTGAACCCTGATGGTCGAACCCAGCCGCCGAGTCCACGAACGACCCCAACAGCCCCCCCCCGCGATGCGCTCTGACCTGACCACGCGCACAGAACGACAACGCGGCGAGTATTCCGGGCGGCAGTGCTCACCTGTACTTCTCCCACCTTCCGCCAGCCACGGCACGGCAGAGTCAAGCACCCAGGGCGGCGGCCATACACGTGTTCAGCCATCGCGCATCAACCTCCGCGAGAAACCAGTGCTACGCGAAATTTAGGCAACCAAGGAACAAAGCACAGGGTCTCACCGGAGCTTGCAGCGCAACGGCGCTATCCACGGCGGAATTTGGATCCATGGCGGCTGAGGAGGGGTGAGGGAAACGAGTTTGCAAGGTGGCCGATTTTATCCCCAGGAACAGATAGAGTCCGTCTAGGCGCAGATCGAGGAGCCGAACTCCACCCTGCGAGAGATTTTGTTGCACGCGCGAAGCTCGGGAGGTAGGCAACAGGAGAACCGGAGGATCCCAACGACCGTTCTAAAAAAAAGCTTCGCGACCTGAGTCCGTCCTGAGGTGGATGAAGGCCCTGGATGGTGGGTCCCAGATGTCATCGTGTGTGCTTCACCAGGCGCGGCCGTCTACTATGCGGGCGAGTGGAGGATGAAGCGGGCCCCGTGGAACGGTGACGCGGTGCACAGGCTGCTCCATATGGGACTTGGGCCAAGGGAGTGGAATCAGCCCAAAAGGTATAGGTGATCCCTTTTTCTTTTCTTTTATAAATTTCCTGCTTTGTTTTTCAAATTCCAAATTTCAAGTATTCAAATCAAAGTCAGTTTCTATTTTGGATTTCAGATAAAAATTAAACATAACCCTAATGGATATTTAAACTCTAATGTCTATCGTGTTATTATTTGTTTTCTTTGTTATTTATTTACCGAAGGAATAAGGGTTCCATAAAATTTTTCTTTCTCATTTTCTATTTTCTATTTTCATTTATAATTCGATGTCAAGTTTAAATTAGGATTCCTTATTGTAATATAATGTATTACCATAAATTTATGAGTATAAGATGCCCACTCTTTCATATGACTATTTTAATTGATTATGAACAGGAATTGCCTACAAAATTCCAAAGGTTTCAAAAATTCTAAAATCTCTATCATAGATATTCTTATTTCTTTATTTTACTATTATTATTATTATTTTTTTGCTGCCAATTTTGGGCTTTACAAATCCTACCCCCCTTAAAAATAATCTCGTCCTCGAGATTTGTAAGAAAAGAGATGTAAAAGGATTGGTTTGTGATTCAGGTTTTAGTCTATATTAGGTTTAAGATCCGGAATTTCATATATTTTTATAGACAATAGTGGGTGATTAGGAAGGTCTAAGTATATATGGGTATAGCCACTTTATTATGTAGGATAGAAGATGTCTTTAGGGCATATATAGGTTTGGGTAAGAAAGAGTAGGATAAGAAAAAATCCATCCAAGATTGTGGATCTTGACCCATCTTAGTGACCTTACTTGATCCTTGAAGACTTGAGTTGGTGTTCATCCTTCCTTGATGAAGTTGATCATCTTCTTCCTTGTCGAGGTTGAGCTGTTCTTTTTCAGACCTTGGTGTCTTCATTCTTGGGGTTGCCACCAGAGTTAGGGACCTATGGTTTAAGATAGATTTGTGGGTGACAAGTAGGTAGAGCACCTAGTTTAGTGGGTGGCTTAGGAGTTAAATGAGATTGGTCAAAATTTGGTTTTGGTTGTTTGCCTCTAGATTGGTTGGATAGGTCATGTAACCTATTATGTGGGTCAAAATCTGGTTTGATGTCAAGTGGTGGTTGATAGATTATGCATTCCATTAAGACTCTATTGATTGGGTAAGTTATGTAACTTGTTATATAGATCGAGTTGTTGTGTATGGCCAAGTTGTTATAAGTCTCCAAATTAGGCTTAAGTGATTTAGGAGTATGGACATATCTTGTGTACCAGCATTAAGTAACTCACACTAGATTAGACCATATTAAATTAGCTATGATCTAGATTAGACTAGTTTAAGTTAGATAGATTTATCAGGGTAAGATATATCTTGTTAGGATATGTTAGAATCTTTTGAGATAGGATGGGGTATACAGTGTAGGTAGGTCAGAAGCTCTATTAGGTTAACACAGAGGGATTATGCAACTATCGGATGGGTAAGGTGGTTTCATATGTATATGGTCAAGTTAATCCAGGGCATCAATTTAGCTTAAATCATTTTTATAGGAGTGAGGTCTAATCCATTTCACTAGTACTAACTAATTTATTAAATAGCTCACTTTTAGATTGGGTCATATTTAGATTAGATAGAATCTGGATTAGGTTGGATATAACTAGATTAGACTAAATAATATCTAATTACTTTGGATTAGATCTTGGTTGTTACTAGGGTGAGGTAAATATGCTTATTAGGACAAGATGGATCCATAAAGATAAGATAGAATCTTTTGAGACCAGTTAGATCTATTAGGATGAGATAAGTAAAGTGGTTAGGATAAGATGAATCCTTCAAGATAAGATAAATCTATTAAGATAAGAGAAAACCTCTTAAGATAAGATGGATCTATATACATTAGGATAAGTTAAGACCTTTTGAGATAAGATAGATCTATGAGTGTAGGATAGAATCTTTTAAGATGAGATGAATCCATTAGGCTAGTTACATTTTTTTTTAATGAGGGATAGTCTAATTTGTCCAGTTACTTATAAATGCTATCCTTTATGCCTAGATGTATATGCAGATGTAATTGTGGACATTACTCCACAACCCATCACACTCAAACAAAGATCCAAATCAAATAGATATCATAAGAACAAACACTCAAATACATAAACACTTATAAAAATAGTTTTGTTTTTGTTCCTAGGATTAGGTCTCCTATTCCTAAAGTTACTTTAGGCACAGGATTTCAAAGTGTGAAATCCACATTTGTCTTTAGCAAGAAAAGGTAAGAATAATCAGAGTAAAGCAGAATTAGATGAGAAATGATTAAGAAGAGTTTAGAAAAGAATCAGAGTAGCAGAGGTAAGTAAATAATGGTTGTCCAGTTCTATCTAGGTTTCGTCCTACAGTCAACATTCCTCTGATACCACTTCTGTAACACCCGGATTCTAGGGGTCCAAAACCCGGGGTTAACATAAACACCAGGTATGCTGGGACCAAGTCTCATACATATGATGTATAGTGGCACAGGATCGAATGTCACATCTTTACATATAACAGGAGTTCTATACAAAATAAATAGTTACATTATAAGGAGACAACGGTCCAGCAACCCAAAAGTTGACTGGGAGACGACGACCTAGACCTCTCACGAACTCATCACAGCATCCTCCATGAGCATCATCCTGCAGTACCTGGTCTTGACCTGTGGTGTATGTGAGACAGCAAGAGTGAGCTCACATACGTTCATCGCTCAACAAGTTGTGGGGAAATATGTGCATGAACTCGCCAAAGGTGGGAGCTCACGTGAAGTGTAAGGCTTACCAAAGAAGATGGTTGGAGCTGAGCATTGCTTTTAAAGTTGGTCAAAATTTTATTAGCAATTACTAAGTGTAAGTAAATACCAACCCAATTAAGTAGTAGAACAAAAGTAACAACAACACCTGCGATGCAATGCATATGACAAATTGAGTTTAATGTTCCATAATTTAATCATGTGAGGGTCCGAGCTGCTCATGACCGTGAGCACGGCTAGTATACCAGTTTTACACTCTGCAGAGGTTGCGCATCTTTACCCACAAGTCGTGTATCCCATGTCGCCAGGGTTTGCAAAGCCCTAAGACACTTCCGAGGTGAATGGCTAGGGATCCACTACGAGGCCTTTACAAAGTTCCACTAGCTTCCGAAAACCCGCTACAGTTTATAGGAAGATCCAGTACAGGAATCCCTTGCAGGACCGCCATCGCAGCAAAATCCTCCCGAGGGCCTCCCCGCACTGACCTCTCCCCTACTGCCCTTGCCCCTTTCGGGTAAGGTAGTCTTCCACTAGCTTTCCTAATTAATCAGCCAAGGGCATCCCATACTACCCTTGTGGTAGCACTGTTTTCCCGGGTGGTCGCTCCATGTTCCAATTAACATAATGATCTCAACATGAACAATAAATAACAACTGATAACAAAAGTGTAACCATGAATATTGTATCTCCATACCCAAAACCACATAAAGCACTAGCAAGTACTACCCAGAAATTTAGTGGTGAACAAGGTATAAAGATAATCAAACTAGGTAACCTGTTGGGTCCCATCAAAATTAACCTATGCAGATCATTATGATTAATCAGAACATGGCTGGGTAAAAAGAAGTGATCAAGGGCACAACTTGCCTGGGCCTTGAGAATCCAGGTACCAGGATGATTCTTCAGTTCCTCGTGACCTCACTGCTAAACGTAGCAATACAAATATACATGGTATAGACAGAATTAACATTACACCAAACATATATGCAAAATACATATTAATAATCTTCATGTTAAAATAAGATCACAGGAAAAAGAATTATTAATTTTGGAGTGGTAGGTTTTAAGTTATGAATTTCCTAAGGTTTAATGTGATTAAAATATGATTAAATGATAAATAAATTTTCTGACAGAGTTCATGTCAAAACAGTGATTCAAAATGGTAGAGAATATTATTACAAAATTTTAGGAATTGGAATGACTCAATTTGGAGCTAAAATGAATTAGTTATGAATTAATTAAGTTCTAGCAATTATTTTCATATTAAAAATCTATTTTCTATTCTATTTATTCAATTTAACTGAGTGCTGGACTGGGCCTCATTTTCCCGAGAGTGCAGGGGCTATTTCAGAAGAATCCCTAAGACTCAGAATTCTGTACCGCGGACTGCGGGTTGAATACCTAAAAGTATAGGGTCTCTTTAGTGAAATGGCATGGCGAAGGGGTACGGTTAAATATCAGCCGCCCGATCCCACCAGGATGGCCCAGATCAGACCATTACCACATCAAACCGGTATGTAATCTTGAGCATCGGATCTACAATCGACGATCGAGGATTCCCCATGTGCGCAGGACATACAAGTCCTTAGATCAAGGATCAACGGTCATGATTGAAGCTTTCATATGTTTCGATCCTGGCCCTTCATTCCGATCGACGGCCCCAGGCCATCATCCCCAACGCGCCCGGTGCTCCCTTCTTCCTTCTACCAGACACGGCGGCGCCTGCAGACACACGAACGCCGACGTCACTGGCGCCAAATCTCCACCGCTCACTGGTGAGCCGATGGCCAAGGGGCATCTCCTCCACCCAACACTGGAGCACGGCGGCGACCAGGCAGCCGCGGCAGTGCATACCCGAAGAATCCGCCATCGACGCCCTGAACCCTGATGGTCGAACCCAGCCGCCGAGTCCACGAACGACCCCAACAGCCCCCCCCGCGATGCGCTCTGACCTGACCACGCGCACAGAACGACAACGCGGCGAGTATTCCGGGCGGCAGTGCTCACCTGTACTTCTCCCACCTTCCGCCAGCCACGGCACGGCAGAGTCAAGCACCCAGGGCGGCGGCCATACACGTGTTCAGCCATCGCGCATCAACCTCCGCGAGAAACCAGTGCTACGCGAAATTTAGGCAACCAAGGAACAAAGCACAGGGTCTCACCGGAGCTTGCAGCGCAACGGCGCTATCCACGGCGGAATTTGGATCCATGGCGGCTGAGGAGGGGTGAGGGAAACGAGTTTGCAAGGTGGCCGATTTTATCCCCAGGAACAGATAGAGTCCGTCTAGGCGCAGATCGAGGAGCCGAACTCCACCCTGCGAGAGATTTTGTTGCACGCGCGAAGCTCGGGAGGTAGGCAACAGGAGAACCGGAGGATCCCAACGACCGTTCTAAAAAAAAGCTTCGCGACCTGAGTCCGTCCTGAGGTGGATGAAGGCCCTGGATGGTGGGTCCCAGATGTCATCGTGTGTGCTTCACCAGGCGCGGCCGTCTACTGTGCGGGCGAGTGGAGGATGAAGCGGGCCCCGTGGAACGGTGACGCGGTGCACAGGCTGCTCCATATGGGACTTGGGCCAAGGGAGTGGAATCAGCCCAAAAGGTATAGGTGATCCCTTTTTCTTTTCTTTTATAAATTTCCTGCTTTGTTTTTCAAATTCCAAATTTCAAGTATTCAAATCAAAGTCAGTTTCTATTTTGGATTTCAGATAAAAATTAAACATAACCCTAATGGATATTTAAACTCTAATGTCTATCGTGTTATTATTTGTTTTCTTTGTTATTTATTTACCGAAGGAATAAGGGTTCCATAAAATTTTTCTTTCTCATTTTCTATTTTCTATTTTCATTTATAATTCGATGTCAAGTTTAAATTAGGATTCCTTATTGTAATATAATGTATTACCATAAATTTATGAGTATAAGATGCCCACTCTTTCATATGACTATTTTAATTGATTATGAACAGGAATTGCCTACAAAATTCCAAAGGTTTCAAAAATTCTAAAATCTCTATCATAGATATTCTTATTTCTTTATTTTACTATTATTATTATTATTTTTTTGCTGCCAATTTTGGGCTTTACAGAGGAGTAGTGGGCTAGGCCTTGCCCATTTCCTCAATACCGACGACATCGATTATCCGCTGCACTTTATTTTGTGAACTCTCATTGGCTACTCAAAAACTCCGATTTATGTAATAACTCAGTACTTAATTTGTGGATTCCTGTTTTATTGTATTTCTTCTGTGACTCACCTTCGTGTGAGATTGTGGAATTTGATCCTGGTTAAGTGGCTCCATCAGACTAGATCTGAGGGACTGACGGGTTATTCCGATTTAAGTGCGTTACGGCCCCTGAGGCGTGACTTAGGCACTTAAGCTGGAATAATTCGGGTGGTTCCGCCACAGCGGACGCCTCGGGGGCGTCTTCCTTCGGCACCCCCTGAGGCTGCTTGTCTTTCCAAAAGATGGCCTCGACCGCCTCCTGACCCGAGGCGAACTTGGTGGTGACGTCCATCAGTTCGCTCGCCCTGGTGGGAGTCTTGCGCCCCAGTTTGCTCACCAGGTCTCGGCAAGTGGTGCCGGTGAGGAAAGCTCCGATGATGTTCGAGTCGGTGATGTTAGGCAGCTCGGTGCGCTGCTTTGAAAACCGCCAGATGTACTTTTGGAGGGATTCCCCAGGCTGCTGGCGGCAGCTTTAGAGATCCCATGAGTTCCCAGGGCGCACGTACGTGCCCTGGAAATTTCCCGCGAAAGCCTTGACCAGGTCATCCCAGTCGGAGATCTGCGCAGGGGGCAGATGCTCCAGCCAGGCCCGGGCGGCATCGGAGAGGAAAAGGGGTAGATTGCGGATGATGAGGTTGTCATCGTCCGCCCCTCCCAACTGGCATAACAGTCGGTAGTCCGCGAGCCACAGCTCCAGCCTCGTCTCCCCTAAGTACTTGGTGATGGTAGTCGGGGCTCGGAAACGGGCAGGGAATGGCGCTCGTCGTATGGCCCGGCTGAAGACTCGTGGACCGGGTGGTTCGGGCGAGGGGCTCCGATCCTCCTCGCTGTCGCAGCGTCCCCCACGCCTGGGATGGTAGCCTCGGCGCACCTTCTCGTCGAGGCAGGCTCGATGGTCGCGATGGTGATGCTCGTTGCCGACGCGATCCCAGGCGGCAGGTGCCTCATCCTGCGTGTGCTCGGGATGGACCGAGGCCTCCCGCATGCGTCGGGAGGACGTCGTGTGATGCTCCGAGGGGTCAGCTCGCCTCCGGGAGGCGGAGCTCTCGGCTCGTCGAACTGCGGCGCCTTCCAAGAGATCCTTGAGTTCGCCCTGGATACGCCGTCCCTCGATGGAGGATGGCTCTAGCATGGTTCGAAGTAGCATCGCCGCTGCAGCTAGGTCCTGGCCGAACCCACTGACGGCCAGGGGTAGCGGTGCCCTGGCATTGTCGACGATGCGGCGCTGGATGTCCTAGGCCCGATGATAGGCTCCTCCGGCGAGTGTTCGGCCTGCCCACTCCTGTTCGATGTTCTGTCGGAGCTACACAAGCCACCCTGCTTCCCCGTCGACTCGGGCCTGCATCTCACGGATTTGCTCGAGCTGTGTGTCCCGACCTCCGGCATACCGAGGTGGTTGCCTTCGTTGTGATCTCCTTGATCAACGTGGAAACATTCACGACTTGGGTCGTAACCCTCGTCGTCAAGGTCGTGGCCATTGTCAGAACAACCGTAGAGGCAGTGGTCACATGCGGACATGAAGTCCCGCATGGCACCGGGGTCATCGAGGCCAGAGAGATCCCAACCGAAGTCAGGGTCGTCCTCTGCCTCGGAACCCGTCAGTCCGGAGGTTGAGACGGCTGTCAGTCGGTCCCAGGTCGACCACATATGGTACCCCAGAAAGTTTGGATACGTCTTTACGAAAGCGCTCACCATAGCGGGGTCGCCAGGTGGATCGAAGCTGAATCGAAAGGGAACAGGGTGGAATACGGACGGTACCTTTCGGTCGATGGACGGTGGTGAAGTCCCATCGGGGATGGAACACACCGTCATCTCAGGTATGAGGGTGACGCCCAGCAGGTCCTTCGCGAGGGTGCTGGCGTCGTCGGTCCACTTCGGGCTGGCTCGTTGCGGGGAAGCAGCGCTCGCCGTTGTCCCTGGCGCGAGGACAACACCCGACATGTCCCCCGGAGGAGTGCCGGCGCTGTCGGCTCGCTCGGGTTTGACAGCCGATAAGGTGTCGCCTCCTGCGTGGCCACGGTTGCCCCGTCTCCGTCTCCTCCGGCGAGGAGGGTGGCTGGGACGACCGGTGTGTTCCTCTTCCGCCGCGGGGAGATGCCGTCGTGGAGGTAGCCTCCGCCGGGCGAGCCGTTGACTGTCGTTGTCGTTGTGCCGCGGAGGGAGGAGTACCATGTCGTAGCTACTGTCGAGGGACATGAAGTTGAGGCTCCCGAAGTGGAGCACTGTCCCGGGCTGAAGAGGTTGCTGAAGACTCCCCATCTAGAACTCAATGGGAAAGCGATTGTTAACACGCAGTAGGCCCCTACCTAGCGCACCAACTGTCGGCGTTTCGGACCCGGGGGGTCCCTGGACCGACGAGTAAATTTGTCGTTGCGTGCCCCTCCCTAGATGGGTTGGTGCGAGATGGAACACAAGTGGGGGAATGAGCCTTGTATTATCCTGCACTAGGGTGCTCGTAGTAGAGGTTACAAGCATGGCGAGAGAGTGAGAGCGAGAGAGGGCGAGTAGCAGAGAGCGAGAGAGAGAGGGTCCGACCCCTGCTCGTCTTCTCCCGCCGTGCGTACGTATGCTACGTATGTTCGTATGCTCGACCCTTCGTCCTCTCGCTCCCCCTTTTCGTCCTCCCGCTCCCCCTTTTCGTGGGGCCCTGGACACCCCCTTTTATAGACGTAAGGAGATGTCCAGCTGTACAATGGGGTGTAGCTGGGAGCTAACGTGGCTGGCAGGGAAGTGCCCTGAGCTCTGTACAGATAATAATGTGGCCGTCGAGGGGGACGTCTCGAGTCCTGTAGAGGTAGTGTCGTGGCCATCGGAGAAGTGCCTTGGACCCTGTAGCAGTACAGCTGTTGGCGCTGCATGGATCTTGTTGACGTCTCCTTGCTTCCGTAGGGGGCTTGAGGACCACCGGCGTCATGGTTGCATGCGGGAAACCACCATTGCCTATTACCGGGGTAAGCTTGATGGGACGCCAGTCTTGTTCCTTCGTAGCCTGAGCTAGCTAGGAGTAGGGTAATGATGCATCCCTCGTGGCGTGGTTGATCCGAGCCTGAGGTTGGGCGAGGCGGCGACTCCTCCGAGGCCGAGGCTGGGGCCGAGACCCAGGGTCGGGCGAGGACGTGATTCTTCCCGAGGCCGGGGCCGAGGCCGAGCCCTAGGGTCGGGCGAGGCAGAGATTTCCTCCCGAGGCCGAGGCCGAGCCCTGGGGTCGGGCGAGGCGGAGCTTCCTATTGCGCCTGAGGCTGAACTCGACCGTTGTCGGTTTCGTCCGGGTGGTTGGCACAGCAGCCGGAGCAGGGCGGGCAGCGCTGTTTTCCTGTCAGATCGGTCAGTGAAAGGGCGATGTGATTGCGGTCACTTCGACCTTGCCGTCTGAGGTGCACGTGTCAGGATAAGGTGTCAGGCGACCCCAGCATTAAATGCGCATGAAACACGGTCGGCTGGTAAGGCGATTTGGCCAAAGTCGCTTGCACGACAAGGCTCGTCTTTGGCGGAGCCGAGGGTGCACTCACTGTCCGAAGAGACCCTCGGGCGAGGCGTGGACTCGTCCGGGACCGCTGTTCCGCCCGAGGTTGGGCTCGGGCGAGGTGAGACCGCATCCCTTGGTAGACAAAGCTTTGACTTTGACCCGAGCCGTAAGCCTTCATGGTTTGCTCTGAAGGTGTTTACCAGCCGTGATTAGGAGTGTTGGGGGTACCCCTAATTTCGGTACCCGACAAGATGAAACAAATGAAGGTACGCTTGAAGATACGGAATGAAGAAGTATACCAGATGAAGCTAGAAATGAAGGAAAAAGTAAACTAGATGAAGCATTAGTTCTAAAAATGCAGTGTATGGTTGTGTAGGTGTTGTAATAGTATTAGGTCTTGTGCTAGTACCAATTGTAGCAAAGTTAATGTGTGTTCGATCTAAAATGTGAGATGAAGTGTAATGCCATTGACTAGAATTTATTGAATTTGTGCAACTAAAATGCAAAGCATCTACATATCAACCAACTAAATTGACCAAAAGAATCTATTACAGAATGCCACTGAAATTGACCAACTAAATTGACAAACATAATTTATATAGATAATTTGTGCAAATGAAGTGCATATCATTTGAATAGTTCATTACATCTAGGACCAAACACCACTGGTTCCTAGAAAATATTAAAACTCTATCCACATTTGCATACTTCATTACAACTAGGACCAACCAACACTAGTTCACAGAAAATATTACAAGTGCATCACCAAGTTCATTACACACTGGTTCACAGAAAATATTACAAGTCCATCACCTAGTATATTTTTGTAACATCTTGTTTCTAATTTTTCTTTTATATGAAGGATTTCTGGTTGTCATAACCATTCATATTTATGAATTTCCCAAAACTTTGCACAAAGAGAGTCATTTCTACATCTTCGTTAATTGGGCAAGAGCTTTCATCTTTACTTGATTCTTCTTTCTAGCTCTTTCCCTTGGATGATGTGGTGTCTTTGAAGGCCATACATTTCTTATTCTTTATCTTCCCCATCCCTTTCCACATGGTATGTGTTTTATATGACAACATCACCTAGTACTTTGGTTAGGATAACTCCCTTAGGCTCACCTTTCACATTAATGGTGCCTATGTGTCAAATCTGGGAGACAAGCATATTAGAAATTGATGCGAAAAATCCTCACCGTACACCTTATGTCCCAAGTTCCTTTACAATGATGTTGAGCCTGTGGAACTTTTTTGAAACACTATCATCATCTTGCATCTTGAATTTTTCTAATTTGTCTTTTAAGATGTATAGTGTTGTTTCTTTCACGACCGATGCAGCCTCAAAAGAGTTGTCGGTGTTTCAAACTAGCACCAATCATTAAATTTGTGTATGCTCGTTCTGGATCCGGATGGTGCGCTAAGTGGGCACAAGATTATACTGGTTCGGGCAGAATGTCTCTACTTACAGTCTTTAGTTGCTCATGCTATCGAAAACTTGATGCTAATCACTCATAGTATAGGTTACAAGCGGGCAAGAGAGGGAAGGTTCCCAAGTCTCTATGTGATTTTCATTCTAAGGGACTACGTATTGGGCGTTTGCTACCTAGCTATGTCTGAAAGGGAAATGTGCTCATGGGCCATTTCTAGTTGTTTTGGTGATTTAATACTCAGCACACCACTTTGGACTAACATACTTGATATGAGCATGAGCATAGGTATAGAGAAAGCAAATTGAAGGTAAGAAGTCCAAATAAGTTGAATTGGAAGGCTAAAAGTGCAACTTTGGGTAAAGCTATAAAAACATGAGTTTTAAGTACTTGATAAGTTGCACATATGTTATACTATTTTTCTTGCACCTTTGTTTGGCTACTAACTCCTTTATGCAAGAAAAGTAGCTTTTGGACTTAGTAGTGAGCATATTGCAAATCCTTGTGAAGAGAAGTGAGAAGGTATGGTTCTACCACTTAGTCAATTGTTTTAGTTGCTAACTATATTTGCCTAAGTGCTAGGGAACCTCCTAATAAGAGTTAAGAAGAGATGGAAATGTTTGGCTTAAAAGAGCCAAACTTGGGTTGGTCTGGGTAGCACCAGACAGTCTGGTGCCCTGTACGGCGAACTAGCTAGCCTCGGTGTCGGTGTTTTGGGTTCGACCGCACACCCAGGGTTGCCCCTCAAGGTGTTTTAGGAGTAGGACGGTGTCGACAACTGTAGCAAAATGGTTCGTGCCGATCGCACGAGGGACAATGGACAAGTTTTGCAGGTTCGGGCCGCTTAGAGATGCGTAACACCCTACGTCCTGATGAGTATGCTTGGTGGATGTGGCTACAAGAGAGCTCCCCGAGTTAAGAATACGGAGAGTTGATGTGGGTGGCTAAAGAATGGGTCGATCGTTCTGAAGGGGTGCCCCTAGGCCTTATATACTCGACCGTGGGGCAGTACACATGGATAAGATAACAACAAGTGGCTAAAAGATAGTGAACCTCTTGAGATTATCCTTTACGTAATCCTCGCCTACTTATCCTCACGTGGCTTCGTTGCATGGAGGCTCCAGCGCGGGAAAGTCGGATCTCCGTTGCAGCCACTCACTCGACGCTATGGGCCGTCCGGGTTTGCACCAATCCGGCCTCACGTCGCTCTGCTTTGCTGGTTGTTTCCCCCCAGGCCCACGAAAGAATAACCTTACGATTTATTGGGCCCTTGGGCCTTTCGTGAGGTCCTTTACTCTTTTAGTGGACCCGGGGGATATCTATCCCCCACAAGCCCCCGATCTTTGGGTTAATTTAGAGGCAATCAACCCGAAGATCTCAGGTCCAGCTTGCAGGTGATTTGAAGAAAAATGGCTTCCTGTTGTTCTCTCCTGCTTCGATCACTTTGTTGACCAGAACCTAGTTTCGTGCCTGTGCCTTAGAGATCGGCATTCCCATTTGTAGGATTCTGAACTTCATTGGGTGCACCGGAGGTGCACCCAATTGGTGTAGCCCCCGAGCTTTGAGTAGATTTTAGAAAATAATCTACTCGAAGGTCTTCAGTAGGGATTATTTCCATTTGTGTTCCTTCATTTCGGTTGAGGATTGGCTTTTTAATCTTGTCCCATGCTCTTAGAAATTGGCACTATCTCGGCTTAGAATGATAATCCATGGGGTGCACCAAAGGTGCACCCAATGGGTGTTGCCCCCGACCTTCAAGTGGATTTTTTGAGGATAATTCGCTTGAAGGTCTTCTTTTTATGTCCTTTTGCTGAAGATTACTCTTTCTGCTTATAAAAAGGTCGGCATGATGTCATCCGTGCTATGTCATCAATATTATGCTTTAGAGGTCAGCATGTATTTTGTCTTTTGCAGCCGAGTTTGCAGTCCCTCCATATCTTGCTAGGTAGCGTAATTTATTTGCTCTGCGACTGATTGGACATTCGATGGACGTTCTCTGTCTAGTCTTCAAGTCATGTCTGTCGACCATATTTTGCACTCTGCTGGCTATACTTGGCTTCCCTCTAACTCTTGTTGATATCACATTTTTGTCTTGAGGCATTCACTGCACGCTCTGCACAGATGTGACCATTTTGAAAAATATACTGACAATTCCTGGGCGTCCCCCCCCCAATGGGTGTGGGCAAGGGACGGCTTGGTACGCTGAGTGTTTTAGCCGGCTGCTTCTGAGTTGTAATGTGATGGGACGGCGAGTGTAATCATACCCTTTGCGCTGTTGACTGGAGTCCCAATGGGTGTAGTGCTGCGTGAAACGGCGTCAGCCGCCTGACGTGTCTTCGGACGGGTGGAAGTGCATATTGAATGCTTTGCGACTGTTCAGTGACCGCGGTTGGAGGTGAGCGGTTGCCTTTCTTTTCTATAAATAACGCTGTTGCCCCTCTGGTTTCTTCACATCTCTTCGCCATTCCTTACTGCTTTCTTCTCTTCTTTCCCGCTTGCTTCCACCATGGGCAAAAACAACAAGCGCAAGCGCGAGCCGACTCCTCCATCGGAGGATTTCGGCGACTCGGAATACTCGGAGGAGGAGTTCTCCTCCGAGTCCGAGGGGTCTCCGGCTCCCGTCTCTCCCCCGGCGTCGTCCGATGACTCGGACGACTCCTAGGGGATAGCCGCGGAGGTCTGGACGTACATCCGGGCCGTCGAGCGCTCCGGGCTCGAGGGCTCGGATGAGTCGGAGTACTCCTCGGATGAGGAGGACTCGGACGACGGCGGCGAGGACGAGGACGACGACGACGACGACGACGACGATGGTGGCGACGACGACGGCAGCGGCAGTGGCAAGGGCGGCGGCAACGGCAGCAGCAAGGGCAGCACCAAGGGCGGCAGCAGCAGGGGCAGCACCAAGGGCGGCGGCAGCAGGGGCAGCACCAAGGGCGGCGGCGGCGGCAGCACCAAGGGCAGCAGCGGCGGCAGGGGCAGGGCTAGTGGCTAGATGCCACTGGTCTTTTTAGATATTAGTATAGATTAGAAATAGTATAGTGAAATAATGTAGTAGTATTAGTAATGTAGATTAGTATAGTGTAGCGTAGTAGTAGTAGTAGCAGTAGGGGAGTATCGACTCATAATGAGTTGATTTGTAAGTATTGCCACTTCCCTTAATGAAGAATGACTTTGGTTTCCTCTTGATGACTCGTTTTTTTTTATTATAAATCTGATTCTTTTGAGACAATAGACGAACAGCTTGATCATCATACTGACGCTTCCAGAAGTAGCCGCCGAGCAATATTGCAGTCTGTGTCGACGTTTTTAGAAGTAACGCCGAGCGACTGAGCACTATACCAGCATCTTAGAGGCAATGCCGAGCGATTGGAGGTCGACGCCGGCATTTTAGAAGTAATGCCGTGCATTTGAACATGAGATCGGTGTTTTAGAGGCAACGCCGAGTGATTGAAGGTCACCGTCGGCATTTTAGAAGTAATGTCGAGCGGTTGAGCTCGAGATCAGCGTTTTTAGAGGCGACGCCGAGTGATTAAGAGTCGCTGTCGGCATTTTAGAAGTAACGCCGAGCGATTGAACTCGAGATCAGCGTTTTAGAGGCAACGCCGAGTGATTAAAGGTCGCTGTCGGCATTTTTGAAGTAATGCCGAGCGATTTAGCTCAAGATCAGCATTTTAGAGGCAACGCCGAGTGATTAAAGGTCGCCGTCGGCATTTTAGAAGTAATGCCGAGCGATTTAGCTCAAGATCAGCATTTTAGAGGCAACGCCGAGTGATTAAAGGTCGCCGTCGGCATTTTAGAAGTAATGCCGAGCGATTGAGCTCGAGATCAGCGTTTTAGAGGCAACGCCGAGTGATTAAAGGTCGCCGTCGGCATTTTAGAAGTAATGCCGGGCGATTGAGCTCGAGATCAGCGTTTTAGAGGCAACGCCGAGTGATTAAAGGTCGCCGTCGGCATTTTAGAAGTAATGCCGAGCGATTGAGCTCGAGATCGGCGTTTTAGAGGCAACGCCGAGTGACTGAGTGGTGACGTCGGCATTTTAGAGGCAATGCCGAGTTATTTTGAGGATAACACCCGAGTGATGAGATGGCCCACCAGTTTCTGGAAATAACTGCCGAATGACCACGTGGCATGCTGGGATTTTGGAAATAACTGCCGGGTGATGACTGGGCGCTTTTTTGAAACGGTATCTGGTCCGAGAATATCCCATAAGAGCTGCACTTTTAGCCGCCTTTGCTTTCCGCGCCCTAGTTCTTGCATTCCCGCTTCCGAATCCTCTCTGCACTCGCCTCCAATCTGCTCACTGGTAAAATCGAGATGGCTCCCAAGAGGAAAATCGCAAGCTCGTCCGCTGTGGTGATTCCTCCGATCGATCCCAACAGCCAGTTGCCTTTTGCAGGTAACCACATGTCTATCATCTCTGAAGCCGAACTCCTCCACCTCGTGTCCATCGGGGTTCTTCCTCCACGGGAACTCTGTTCTTGGCGGATTTGCCACGGGACTACGGTCCCGACAGAGGATACCCACGAGTCCGTGGTTTACGCTCCTTTTCTTCTCCGCGGCCTTGGCCTTCCTATTTCTCCCTTTTTCCGTGGTCTCCTTGATTTCTATCACATCAACCTAACCCATCTGAACCCTAACTCAATTCTGCAAATTTCCATCTTCGTCCACTTATGCGAAGCCTTTCTTGGCGTGCTGCCGCATTTTGGCTTGTGGAAACACCTGTATCATTGTCGCCCTGGGATGGCCGGGGGACAACATCAGTTGGTCGAAGGTGCCACTTTGGAGATGCGCCGGGGACGGAAGACTGAATATCTTGAGATTCCCCTTAAAGACAGCATTAAGGGATGGCGTCTGGAGTGGTTTATAGTTGATAACTATGGAAATTCTCTCCCCCCTCGGTCGGGAAGACAGCCAGACGTTCGTGCCCCAAGCTGGACCGAGTCGCCCACAGACGAGGAGGTAGCCGAAGCCAGTGTGCTGCTAGCTGAAGTTGGACTATTGAAAGGGAGAGGTTTAACTGCTGAAGCTATAGTTACTGACTTCGTTTTCAAAAACATTCAGCCACTGAAAGATAGGGTCCACCCGGCTTATCTGTATCAAGGGCTAGCCGACCCAACTCGAGTTATCAACAAGAGAATCCCTTCTGCAGATTTGGTGAGCCGACTGGAGATGATTCTCAGGGGCAAAGTATCCAATGTTGGTGCTCCGGTGGCGTACTCGGCCTGGAATCTGCCTCCTGCCAAAGCCTTCACTCTTTTCGTGTCAAATCCACCTGCGACTGATGGCAATTTGGGCCTTAGAACGCGGCCCTCTGATGAAGAAGTCAATGCTTTGGTTGCCTCACTTGGGAAAATTCCTGATGATGAACGACAAGTCCATTTCGAGGTGCCTTTGGATCCTAATGATGCAGAAATGAATGCCATGCTTGATATGTTGGCTGAAGATTCTTCTGACGCTACTCCTGCTGAGACATTGGCAGTGGCGCCTCTCCCAGAGGTCGGTATAACCTTGGATGTTCAGAGACCTGTCCGTGTTCGCTCGAGGCATCCTTGCCGAACCAGTCAAACTGATCTTTCTGTTGATGAGCAGAAAAAGAAAAAGAGACGTATTCGGCGAGTATCTAGTTTGGATCAGGGTGCTGGTCCCTCGGTTCCTGCTGCTGAGGAGGTTCCTGTGCCTGAATTTACTGATGCTGATCCCAATGGGCGTGGTATGTCTGTTGCTGATCCCAATGTGTGTACTCCATCCGTCGTTGATCCCAATGGGGGTGTTGCCTGTGTTGCTGATGACGACGACAGAGAGGAAGAGAATGAGGTCCCTCTAACTCGGAAGAACAGTCGGCAATTCCTCGCCAGTGGGGAAAGTAGTGGAGTTCCTTCTCCTGCTTTATCTGCCCTCGTTGGTCTGCAAGAAATATCCCTGGCCGACTTTGATCAAACTCTTGAGGATATGGTCCCAGAGGACTTGTTATCAGGGCCAGTGGATGATGATGTAACGGAAGCTTGTGGTGCCGTGCCGGATGCTGGGTTGAGGTCATCTCGTGCCTCATCAACCTTAGAGCGCGATCTCGAGGGTCGGGATGCTAACTTGGATTGTCCTGATTCCATGGAAGTAGCCAAGGGCCCGTCAACCTTAGAGGTGGTTACTGTGGAGAGTCTGGACCTCAAGAATGGTGCTGACACATGCCCAGCCCCCGAGGGTGTCGTCGGGGATGACTTAGCTCGGGCGAAGAGTGCGAGCCACTGCCCAGCCCCCGAGGGTGCTGCCGGGGATGATCCAGCTCAAGTGGGCAGTGCCAACTATGACCCAGCCCCCGAGGGTGCCCAGACAGGGTCTCCTTCCGGCACTTCCATGGACGTTCACGCGGGGTCACCTCCACACTCTGGCTGCATGGTGGTGGCCCAAACTTTGGACCAGGGCATCGCTTTAGAGGGCAGCGTCCCCGCTGATCGAGTGTCTGGCTCTGTTGAAGGTGCTGAACTGATTCCCACCGTTCCGTTGCAAACTGCTTCGGGTGGTGACCTTGCGCCTGGTTATCAGCTGATTTCTCCTGATCTGGGGATTCCTTCATTCTTTTCCAACCTCCAGGTACTGTGTTGTTTTTTGGCTTGATTTTTACATTGCATGAACTTTTGCCATTGCGCTCATCTGTTCTTCTCATCAGGTTTTGGTGGATGGGATGACCAACCAGCTGAGATTGCAGGGTGCTCCTGTCCCAGAAGTGGCTTCGTCTCTTTCGTGTTGGAATCCGGTGTCACTTCATCGTCGTGTATCCGAGTTGGAGGCAACTAACGCTGGTTAGTGCCCTTTTTTCTTTTCTTCACGTTTGTTGTGGACTGTTTTACCTTCTGACCTCGTTTTGTTTGGTTACCTCTTGCTAGGAATGACTCGACAGATTGCAATTCTTGAGGAAAAACATTCTCAAGATCAGGCTGAATTGGCTCAGCGATGCACTGATCTTGAGGAAAAGTACTCTCAAAGTCAGACTGAGCTGAGTCAGGTCTCTGCCGCCTTAGATGATGCCAATGCGTTGAGTTCTTCCCTGCATGCTCAGCTTGACTCTGAAAAGGTGATATACGAAACTGTGCTTTGCCTTACTGCGCTCCTGTTACTTGCCTGGTTTTTGAAGGAACCGACTTGTGCTTGCAGGAAGAAAAATGTATCCTTGCCGCTTCTCGTGACAATCTTGATAGGTTGTACCGAGATTCTAGCAATTCACTGACCATTTTGGAGAGAAGTCATCGCTTCACCATGGAAGAATTAGACCTTCATCGTCGTAAGCTGCAAGAATCCATGGAGGAGGTAACCCGGCTTAAGCAGTTGATATCAGCGAAGGATGCTACTATCAAAGGGCTCCGGGCTTCCAAAAAATCCATTGCCCAGGAGTTAGAGAGTGCTCGACTGGCTGTTAAAACTGCTGAAGAAACTTCTGTTACTCTCAAGGCCCAACGCGACAAAGCCCTGGACAAGGCTATTCGGGCGGGACGAATTTTGATGAGGAGACCCGGCGTAGTCGTTCCCGAAGATATAAGGGCTGACGTGAACGCCGCCCCTGATTCCTCGAGTCGCCCCTCTTCGTCGGTCGCTCCTGAGAAAGATGTTGCAAAATAGAAAAACATTTCGCGTGCTCCAAGCGCGCGGTTTGAATGATTGAATATCTGTTAGAGGACGCCAGTTTACCATTCGAACGACATAATTACTCTCTCATTGTATCAGAATTTGTTAGTTAATGAGTTCAGTAGTAATGACGCGTGATGATTATGAATTTTGTTTGCGGGATATGGAAGTCATCCCACGAATTATATAGGCGTGGGCGTGTTGCACTGGTCTTAAGTTGCTACCAACTTTAAGTTGATTGCTGCGTTTGTAGGGCATAGTGGTCACCCTAAATTGAGTATGCGTGAGCATGTTGCACCGCCTTAAGTCGTTGCCGACTTAAGTCGATTGCTCCGTTAGCAGGGCATAGTGGTCACCCCGAGTTAAGTAAGCGTGAGCATGTCGCACCACCTTAAGTCGTTGCCGACTTAAGTCGATTGCTCCGTTAACAGGGCATAGTGGTCACCCCGAGTTAAGTAAGTGTGAGCATGTCGCACCGCCTTAAGTCGTTGCCGACTTAAGTCGATTGCTCCGTTAACAGGGCATAGTGGTCACCCCGAGTTAAGTAAGCGTGAGCATGTCGCACCGCCTTAAGTCGTTGCCGACTTAAGTCGATTGCTCCGTTAGCAGGGCATAGTGGTCACCTCGAGTTAAGTAAGAATGCAAGTCAATCGTGAATGAATTGAGTATCCTTGAGACCACTTTTTTATTGATGACATATTTCCACTTTACAGAGTACACCATCATCGTCCCAGCAGTTTTGAGGTACAGCTAGGGATAAAACTTTCTGAGGTGTTCTATGTTCCAGGAGTTCCCAACTTCCGTGCCATCCATCTGAGTGAGGCGATATGATCCGGGCCGAGAGACTTCTACTACCACGAAAGGTCCTTCCCATAAGGGTGATAACTTGTGTCGTCCCTCCCCCGTTAGAATTCGGCGGAGGACGAGATCCCCTACTGAGAAGAATCGTTGTCGCACAGCCTTGTCGTGATAGCGCCTTAGAGTCTGCTGGTACCTTGCTGATTGGATTACTGTGTTTAACCGTTCTTCCTCGAGTATATCTATGTCTTCCAGCCTGGTGGTCTCAGCTTCTGCTATGTTTTCAAAGATCAGCCTTGGCGCCCCAAACTTGAGATCAGCAGGTAACACTGCTTCTGACCCATAGACCATGAAGAAAGGAGTGTTCCCATGCAAAGCTCGACTAGGTTGGGTTCTGAGGCTCCAAACAACATAGGGTAATTCCCTTATCCACTTTCCTGCAAATTTTTCATTCTTATCGAAGATCTTTTTCCTGAGTGCATCTAATATCATCCCGTTGGCTCGCTCAACTTGCCCGTTGGCTCTTGGATGGGCTACAGATGCATACTTGATCTGAATGCTCTTTTGCTCGCAGAAGTCAAAGAATTCTGAACTCGTGAAGTTGGATCCTAAATCAGTTATGATGCTATTTGGTATCCCGAATCTGAATATTATGTCTTGTATGAATTCCACGGCCTTAGCAGAGGTTAAGGAGGCAATGGGCTTGAATTCTATCCATTTAGTGAACTTGTCAATTGCTACCAATACATGAGTGTATCCCCCTTGAGCTTTCTTGAAGGGTCCAATCATATCCAGCCCCCAGCATGCGAAAGGCCAAGTTACTGGTATGGTCTGTAGTTGCTGTGCTGGCAGGTGTTGTTGCTTTGACAAATATTGGCAGGCTTCGCACCTCTGAACTAACTCGGCTGCATCGTTCTTTGCTGTCGGCCAATAGAATCCTGACCTGAAGACCTTCCCGACTAGTGTTCTGGAGGCTGCATGTATTCCACACTGCCCAGCATGGACTTCCTCCAGAAGTTGCTTTCCAGTGGATGGGAGAATGCACTTCATGAAGACGCCTGATGCACCCCTTCTGTATAATGTCTCCCCAATAAGTGTATAGTGAGCTGACTGTCTTGCAATGCGCTCTGCCGAGTTCTTATCGTCTGGTTCTTCTTCATTCCTTATGTACTTAATGATTGGCCTTCTCCAGTCATCGGGATCTGACTCGGGTTGATCTATGATGTTGCACTCTTCCATTTGATCCATTGAGATACTTGGCTGCAGAATTTCTTGCACAAAAACCCCGGGCGGGACCTGAGTTCGACTGGACCCTAGCTTGGACAGTACATCGGCTGCCGTGTTCCGATCTCTTTCCACATGATGAAATTCTAGACCCTCGAATTTATCCTCCAGCTTTCGGACGGCAGTGCAGTATCTTCCCATTGAATCGTTTGAGCAATCCCACTCCTTATTTATCTGGCTGATGACTACCAGAGAATCCCTGTATACCATTAATCTTTTGACGCCCAATGATATGGCAATATTCAATCCATGGATCAAAGCTTCATATTCGGCTGCATTGTTGGAGGCCGGGAATAGCAACTGGAGGGCGTACTTGAGGTGTTCGCCTCCAGGTGCAGTGAAGAGAATCCCCGCTCCTGCTCCCTGCAGCTTTAGTGAGCCATCAAAATACATTCGCCATACTTCTGCAGTTTCCGGGTTGTCTGGTACTTGTTGTTCAGTCCACTCTGATACGAAATCAACCAGTGCTTGGGTTTTGATGGCAGTGCGAGGCCGGAACTCGATGTCATGAGATCCCAGCTCACAAGCCCACTTGGCTATTCGACCGATTGCTTCCTTGTTGTGAAGAATATCCCCTATTGGAAAACTTGTAACTACTGTGACTTTGTGATCGTCAAAGTAGTGACGCAGCTTGCGGGCAGTTAGAAGTACTGCATACAATAGCTTCTGAACTTGAGGGTACTTTTTCTTTGAGGGGCCAAGGACTTCACTAATGAAGTAGACAGGATGTTGTATTGGATAGGCATGCCCTTCTTCTACTCGCTCGACTACTAACGCGGTGCTTACCACGTGAGTCGTGCAAGAGATATATAGTAGCAAATCTTCAGCTGGTTGAGTTGACGTAGCTCGCTGAGGTGGTTTCAGTACTGGTGGTGTTGTCAAGAATTTTTTCAGAGCATCTAGAGCTTCTTGTGCTTCTGAAGTCCACTGGAATTTATCCACCTTCTTGAGTAACTTGTAAAACGGCAAACCTTTTTCTCCCAGCCTGGATATAAATCTGCTTAAAGCTGCCATGCATCCAGTAAGTCGCTGAACCTTCTTCTGCGATCGAGGTGCTTCCATCTTCATGATAGCTTCAATCTTATCTGGATTAGCTTCGATTCCCCAGTGGCTGACGATAAATCCGAGCAACTTTCCGGCTGGTACCCCAAAAACACATTTCTCGGGATTAAGCTTCCATCTATAACGTCTCAGACTGTTGAAAACCAGTTGTAAGTCTTCGATGAAGTCTTTTGAGTCCTGTGTTTTGATCACCACATCATCCACATAAGCCTCCACACGCTTGCCCCAGTGATCGGCTAAGCATGTTTGAATGGCTCTCTGGTAAGTCGCTCCAGCGTTTTTGAGGCCAAACGGCATGGAGGTATAACAGAAAGCACCAAACGGAGTAATGAATGCTGTTTTTTCTTCATCTTCCTTCGCCAGACTAATCTGATGGTATCCAGAATAGCAATCCAGGAAGGATAGCATAGAACATCCAGCGGTGGAGTCCACCACTTGATCTATCCTCGGGAGCCCGAAAGGATCCTTCGGACAGTGCTTATTGAGATCAGTATAATCAACACACATGCGCCAGTCCACTTTATTCTTTTTGAGTACAAGAACAGGATTGGCTAACCACTCAGGATGTAATACTTCTCTAATGAATCCAGCCGCGACCAAGCGAGCTAACTCGGCGCGAATGGCTTCCCTCTTATCAGGCGTGAAACGACGTAATTTTTGTCGAATCGGCCTTGCCTGGGGAAAAACCTTCAGTTTGTGCTCGGCCAGTTCTCTTGGGACTCCCGGCATATCCGCAGGTTGCCATGCGAATACGTCTCGGTTATCTTGCAGAAACCGGACGAGCGCGCTTTCCTATTTGTCATCCAAACTGGAGCTGATGATGGCCGTCTTGCGCTCATCAGCGAACCCCAGGTTGATTCTCTTGGTTTCTTCAGTCGGCCGCATAGAGGTCGCGGTCTGAGCTTCGCTTGCTGGTACTGTGAGGTCCTCCTCAGGCTTAGAGTTCGCCATTGCGGAGGGAACTGTCGATGGCTTGGCGGTGAGGGCTGCTTGAATAGCCACTCGGAAACATTCTGCGGCGCCTTGGAAGTCGGCGCGCACAGTTATGATTCCTTGCGGTCCTGGCATCTTCAGTATCATGTAGGTGTAATGTGGAATGGCCATGAACTTGGCTAGTCCTGGCCTTCCAATGATGGCGTTGTACCCGCAGTCGAAGTTCGCCACTTCAAACCTCAGGAACTCGGTTCTGTAGTTCTCCGGAGTTCCAAAGGTGACTGGCATGTAGATGTGGCCCAGCGGGTATTCCCCTTCCGTCGGCACGATGCCGAAGAAAGGAGTGTCCGACTCGTGGAGCTCTTTGAGATGAACTCCCAAGCCTTGGAGTGTCCGGGGGAAGGTGACGTTGATGCTGCTCCCCCGTCCACTAACACTTTCTTCACCCGGCTCTCTCGGATCACCGGATCGACGAGAAGCGGGTATTTGCCCGGGTGGTCGAAGTTGAGCCATTGATCTGCCCGAGTGAAGGTGATCGGGTGCTCCGACCACCGGTATGGGGCGGGAGGGCCGATGGTCGCCACCAGTATCTGGCGATCATTGAGCTTTTGCTGTCTTCTGCTCTCCTGCGATCCGTGTCCGCCGAAGATGACGTTGACCTCCCTGTCAACGCGTGGAAAAGCTCCTCCTCCTCCTCCCTCCTCCTGCCGATGGGGTTGTCGTGGTTCATCTGGTCCTCCCCTCGGCGGAGGAGGAGGTAGAGGTTGGAAGGGTCGGCCGTGTCCGACGGAGTGTTTGAAGTCTCGGCAGTTTCGAAGAGTGTGGCGCATGTCCTTGTGGTACTGGCACTGGGCGTCGAGGATGTCATCCAACGTATGTTCGCCTCCACGAGGTCCTCCTCGAGCGCGAGAGGCAGGTGGTCCGGCAGCGTGCACTTCTTCGCGTGGCCTCTTCTCCCACCGCTTGTCAGGTTGCTGGTTCGCGTCGCGTCGTGGTGCTGCCGGTGCGGGCTTCGATCCTCCGATGAGGTCCTGGGCTCGCTCGTCGGCGGTGATGTAGAGGTCGGCTTCCCGGAACAGCTCCTCGGAGGTAGTCGGCGCCTTCTGTAGTATGGCTCGGACGAAAACCGAATCATTGGATCCTCGGTAGAAGTCCTCGATCACGGCCGCCTCCGTGACATCGGGGATACGATTTCTCATGGTTTGAAACCTCTTGAGGTACGACCGGAGAGTCTCGTCCCCCCGGCGCTTGATAGATTTGAGGTCCCACGGTTGCACCGGCTTGTCGGAGAGGGACTGGAAGTTGGCGGTGAAGCGTCGACTGAAGTCTCCCCAGACGTCGATGCAGTGTCGGGGTAGATGTCGCAGCCATTGCAGCGCGTCTTGCCCAAGGACAATGGGTAAGTACGCGGTCATCACGTCTTCGGACGCCCCGGCAGCTCGAGCAGCGGTGGTGTAGACGGCTAGCCAACCCCATGGATCCTGCTTAGGTTCATATTTGTCAACATTGGATACCTTGAAGTTGGGAGGCCATTGGATGGCCCTAAGGCGCGGAGTAAGGGCGGACACTCCGCACGTGTCCTCCTGTCGTCGGGGTCGATGTCTGTCCCGGGGAGGGGAGTTGTGATTGTGATTCCTCGACCATCCCCGGGTGGTTCCGCCAGTTGAGGCCATTGCCGACTCAGTCCTGGTAGCTTGGCTCTGAGTCGGGATGCCATGATCCCTGTCATACTCCTCTCGACGACGAATCTCGTTCTCATGCCGCCGCTCTCGCGAAGCATTGATGGAGCTCCGCGCGTCTCGGCGACTGTTGATGGCGTGTCATAGATCGTTTGGCGGGTGGGCAAGCGGTAGAAGATGGTTGGCCGCCTGGGTGAGCAGTCGTCGGTAGCCGTCGGCGTCAGGAGTCAGAGGAAGTCCTTCAGCTATCCGAGCCAGCACCCCTCCGACTTCGCTCGGCGTGTTCATGGCTCGGGCGAAGTCGGGGTTCAGATTGCACCCGAAGAATGGATTCTCTCGACGTTGCCTTGCATCCTGCTCAGCCTGTTCCTGAGCTCGTCGGCGATCACGTCGTCGGGAGTTCCTTCGCTCTCTGAAGACGCGTTCTTCCGGGGTTTCTCCTACCTCCGAGACCTCGTCTCGCGAGACAGGTTGTTCTGGATTCTGTTCTCCGGCTGCATGATGTCGTCGAACGTTCCTGCGCCGGTTCCTCCGTCGACGGGACTCTCGCTGAGGCGGTTCCTCCCCGGGTACAGTCGGCTCGTCGTCGGAGATGACGGGCGATTCCGCTCTTCCGATGAAGAGGACGTCGGGGTAGAACGGTGCTGCCGTCGTAGTGATCTTCTTTCGGAGAACCGGAGGCTGCGCTTCTCCGGTATTTTCGGAGTTTGTTGGGGAAGATTCCTTTTCCGGTGGATCCGCGATACGGTGCAGAATTCCTTCTTCGTCCGCTACGAATGAGATTGTTCCGAAGCAGAACATAGATCCGGGGCGTAGGGTGATCTTGCTGTAGAAGGAGATGGCCATTGAGCTAGCTCGGATTGTCGACACACCCCCTACCTGGCGCGCCAGCTGTCGGTGTTTTGGGTCCGACCGCACACCCAGGGTTGCCCCTCAAGGTGTTTTAGGAGTAGGACGGTGTCGACAACTGTAGCAAAATGGTTCGTGCCGATCGCACGAGGGACAATGGACAAGTTTTGCAGGTTCGGGCCGCTTAGAGATGCGTAACACCCTACGTCCTGATGAGTATGCTTGGTGGATGTGGCTACAAGAGAGCTCCCCGAGTTAAGAATACGGAGAGTTGATGTGGGTGGCTAAAGAATGGGTCGATCGTTCTGAAGGGGTGCCCCCTAGGCCTTATATACTCGACCGTGGGGCAGTACACATGGATAAGATAACAACAAGTGGCTAAAAGATAGTGAACCTCTTGAGATTATCCTTTACGTAATCCTCGCCTACTTATCCTCACGTGGCTTCGTTGCATGGAGGCTCCAGCGCGGGAAAGTCGGATCTCCGTTGCAGCCACTCACTCGACGCTATGGGCCGTCCGGGTTTGCACCAATCCGGCCTCACGTCGCTCTGCTTTGCTGGTTGTTTCCCCCCAGGCCCACGAAAGAATAACCTTACGATTTATTGGGCCCTTGGGCCTTTCGTGAGGTCCTTTACTCTTTTAGTGGACCCGGGGGATATCTATCCCCCACACTCGGCCTCTGCTGAGCCACTTTGGCGATAAATCACTGGACAGTCCAAGCTGAGCATCGAACAGTCTGGTATGCCAGGCGGCCAATAGATCTTCGGCCACGTCAGCATGCCAACGGTCAGATGGGAGCATCGGATAGTTTGGTGCCAACCCAAAAAAGGAAAGCATTCAATCAACGGATTTAGTGACCATTGCTTAGGTGTTGTCTGTGCATCGGACAGTCTGGTGCACCCATTGATAGAGGGACTTTTGGAGCTTCCAAATGAAGCTCCAATAGCTCCTAGGGCCCTGGGGCTATAAAAGGGACCCTAGGCGCCATGGTGGAGTACCCAAGCATCACAAGTGCATACTACAACTTTGAGACTCTGCAACCACGCTGTTCATTGATTTGAGAAAGATTTGAGCGCATTTATGAATTGTTACTCTATCGTTTTGTTGTTGCACTCTTGTCTTTGCTTTTTTGTATGTTGTTGTTGCGTTGTGTACTTGTGTGTGTGCTCTAACTCCCTCCCTTACTTTGATTTTGATTTCGATCATCTTTTGTAAGGCATGAGAGACTCCAACTTGTAGAGATTCCTCACAAACATGATCAAAGTGTAAGGAAGAATAATGTGGCACTCATGTTTGATCTTTGGATCACTTGAAGGCGGTTGAGTGCAACCGTTGACCAAAGGAGGTCACCACAACGTGGAGTAGGCTTTGGCTAAACCATGGGGAATATCGTTGTGTCTCTTGTCCACTTTACTTTACTATGATTTTTGTCTTCCTTTGTGCTTATACTTCACTTACATAGTGCTCCTAGTTTAATACACATTTCAAGGGAGCAATTAAGTGAAGAGTCTATTTTTCTCTCTTCTTCTCATCCAAACATGGTTTAATTTACACTAACACCTTTTATAGACCAAGTTTGTGTTGTTTGATGTAAGTTTTGTAGGATCACCTGTTCACCCCCATCTAGGTGCTCCAATTGGTATCACGCTAAAAGGAAGGGCAAGGTGACCGACAAGAAGGAGACTCTCAACAATGAGCCAAAGGGAGAAAATCCAGTGGACTCGGGATCCGGGAAGAAGAACAAGTGCATCAAGAAGATCATCTACTTCGACAATGACACCTCTTCAGCTTTAAGAAAGGACGACGACAACTCCTTTTTTCAATACAAAAGATGGTCAAACAAAACTACTCATCTATTCCTTATAATGTCAATGCTCATTTTTTGTCTATTCCTCTGGGTAAACCTCCTCACTTTGATAGGGACAATTATTCTTAGTGGACCCATAAAAATGCGCAATCATTTATTTTATCTTCATCCTAGCATTTGGGATAGTTGAAAATGGAATGCAATGTAGATAGTGATGATGAGAATTATAATGCTATTCACATGCAAGAAATGATTCACAAAAATACCCAAGCCATTACTGTGCTTTTAGCTTCTCTATGACAACAAAGTTAGTGGCTTGGACAACACCAAGAAGATTTGGAACACCCTCAAGCTTTCTCATGAGGGGAACAACATCAGCATGATTACCAAGATGGAGTTGGTGGAAGGCGAGCTGGGGAGGTTTGCCATGAAGAGGGTGAAGAGCCAACTAAAACATACAACAGGCTCAAGGCTCTGGTGAACAAGATACAAAGCTATGAGAGCACAAGATGGACGAACCACGACATTGTGCGACTAATGCTAAGGTCATTTACCATCAATAATCCTAATTTTGTGAACCTTATTCGTGAGAACCCCAGGTACACTAAGATATCGTCTGAGGAAATTCTAGGAAAATTTGTGAGCAGGCGCATGATGGCAAAGGAGTCTAGATACGTCGATGACATCGCTAATGGGTCCCTTCCTCAACACTATGAGACACAACCCATTTCTCTCAAAGCAACGGCCAACAAGGAGGCGCTCTCCAACAAGGTGACGCAAATTGAGGTGGCCGATGTCAATAAGGATAAGATGGCGCTTGTGATCAAGCGCTTCAAGACTACATTGAAGGAACGCAAGGAGTACCCAACAAGAACAAATCAAGGGGAAGTGTGTGTGCTTTAAGTGTGGTAAGTCTGGTCATATTATTGCACAATGTTCTGATAATGAAAATGACCAGGACCAATGCAAGAAAGGAAAGAAAGAAAGGAAGAAGCTTTACAAGAAGAAGGACGAGGCGCACATCGACAAAGAATTAGACTCGGATTGCTCATCCTCTGACTCTATGAGGGACTTGCCGCCTCCACCTTCAACAAGTGTTCCTTCTTCCCCAACGAGCGCCACACATGCCTCATGGCTAAGGAGAAGAAGGTACATGTACGTGAAACTACCAAGTATAGTTCTTCTAGTGATGAGGATTCTGATGATGATGTTGATTATAGTGATCTCTTTAAGGGCTTAGATAGATCCAAAGTAGATAAAATCAATGAATTGATTAATGCTCTTAATGAAAAATATAGATTGCTAGAAAAGCAAGAGGATTTCTTTATGAGGATCATGATAAATTTGTTGAAGTAGAAAAATCCCTAGCTTTAGCCATGAAGAAGAATGAATTGCTATCTCTTGAGTTATCTTCATGTCATGCTTCTATTTCTAGCCTTGAGAATACAAATGTTGATTTAAATGCTAGAATATAAAAGTTGAATGTTTCTAAGTTCTTCTTTGGAGCATGTATCAATTTGTACTAGATGTAAAGATCATGATATTGATGCTTATGTTAATCATGCTTCTACTATTTCAAAGTTGAATAATGATATTGCTAAACTCCATGCTCAACTTAAAACTTGCAAAGATGTGTGTGAAAAAATAAAATTTGCTAGGAGTGCCTAAACCATTGGTAGACATACGTCCATAATGGATGGACTTGGCTTCCATGGGGGAGCCAAGGACACAAAGAAGCCATAAGGTCCCAACTTCATTAAGGAGAAGGCGAAGGCGCCTGTGGCTAGTAGCTCTCATTCATCACATGATACAAAGAACCGTGCTTTTATATATGCTTATGTCAAGAATGCTTCTCGTAATGTTCTTCATGATGCTTGTGTTGATCATGAAATGCGTTCACTCGGCTACGGGGAAGCAACTGCTGGATGAGATCCATGTGAGGCAGTGCGGAATACACGCAGCATCAAAGACATTGGTAGGAAAGGCTTTCAGGTCAGGTTTCTATTGGCCAATAGCAAAGAAGGATGCAGCGGACTTATTCCAGAAGTGCGAAGCGTGCTAGTTCTTATCAAAGCAACAGCACTTACCCGCCCAACATCTGCAAACTATCCCTGTAACCTGGCCTTTTGCATGCTAGGGGCTGGATATGATCAGGCCATTCAAGAAAGCTCAGGGAGGATACACTCATGTGCTCGTTGCCATTGATAAATTTACAAAGTGGATAGAGTACAAACCAATCGCCTCTTTGACTTCAACAAAAGCAGTGGAGTTCATTCAAGAAATAATGTTCAGATTTGGGATACCTAACAGCATCATCACAGACATGGGATCTAACTTCACTAGCTTAGAATTCTTTGATTTCTGCAAGAAGAGGAGCATCCAGATCAAGCATGCATTAGTGGCACACCCGAGAACTAATGGGTAGGTAGAAAGAGCCAACGAGATGATACTTGATGCGCTCAGGAAGAAGGTATTCGACAAGAGTGAAAAGCTCACAGCCAAATGGATCAAGGAACTACCGTATGTAGTCTAGAGTCTACGAACCCAACCTAGCCGGGCCTTGCATGGCAACACTCCATTCTTCATGGTATATGGATCAAAAGCTGTGTTGCCAGCAGATCTAATCTTTGAAGCACCCAGGTTGACAATCGAAAGCATAGAGGAAGCGAAAGCAACCAGATTGGAGGATGTTGACGTGTTAGAAGAAGAGCGTTTGAATGTCATCATCCAAGCAGCCAGGTATCAGCAGACTCTAAGGCGCTACCACGACAAAGCAATGCGGCACAGATCCCTTGCAGTAGGAGACCTGGTACTTCGTCGTGTATTGGCAGGAGAAGGACGGCACAAAGTACCACCGCCATGGGAAGAGCCTTTCATCGTTGCAGAAGTCACCCGACCTAGGTCCTACTGGCTTACCCAGATGGACGAAACTCAAGTAGGAAACTCGTTCAATATTGAGCATCTCAGGAAATTTTACCCGTAGTGATACCATAAACTCTAGTTGGCGAGCTACATATTGTAAACCCGAGATCTCATTATCAATAAAGCTTTTGTGTTCATCCACATGCAAACAAACCCTCGAATAGCGATTGGCTTAAGTCAGAAACGCCTTAAGCCGATGCAGCTTGCATACATAACTTAGGGTGATTACTGTACCCTACTAACGCTGCAATCGGCTTAAGGCAGAAACGCCCTAAGTCATTGCGACATGCACACATATACATAACTTAGGTTGATTACTATACCCTACTAATGGAGCAATCGTCTTAAGGCGGAAACACCTTAAGTCGGTGCGACATGCTCACACATACATAACTTAGGGTGATTACTATACCCTACTAACGGAGCAATCGGGTTAAGTCGCAAACACCTTAAGTCGATGTGACATGCTCACGCATACATGACCTAGGGTGATTACTATACCCTACTAATGGGACTAATCGGCTTAAGTCGGAAACACCCTAAGTCGGTGCGACATTCTCACACATACCTGACTTAGGGTGATTACTATACCCTGCTAGCGCAACAATTGGCTTAAGTCGGAAATGCCTTAAGTCGGGGCAACACAATCAATTAGAAAAATGTCATCTCAATGAAAAATGTTTTTTGTTTGAACAAATCAATGTTTGCTTTCACTCCACAGTTACTGTGCAGGAGCATCATCGCGAGGAACCTTATCTGAAGGATCCTAGAAGCAGAAGGATTACTTGAAGTAGTCGACGCAGCAAGTACATCAGCCCCAATGTCATCAGGCACCACAACGTCAGGCCTCTTCATCAGGATCTGGCCAGTACGGATGACCTTGTCCATTGCTTTGTCACACCACGCCTTCATGATAGCACGGTCATCCTCTAAAACCTTGATTTCACGACGGGCAGCCTCAACATCATGACGAAAAACCTCTAGCTCCTGCGAAACAAGTTTTTTCAAGGCATGCAGCTCTCTGATGACGGAATCTTTCGAAGACAACAACCTGCTAAGTTGTGATACCTCGTTCTAGGAGATTTTCAACTCATCCCTATGGCGCTCGAGCTTTGACATAGTAAAACGGTGACTCCTCTCCAAGGTGGTGAGAGAGACGTTGGCATCGTGGTACAATTTGTCTAAAATATCCCAAGAATCAAGAAGTTTTGCATCTCCTCCTACAGACAAGAAGAGCTTCAAATATCAAAGCAAAAACAAAGCACAAAATACTACAAGCCTTCAAAGAGGTTACCTCGTGGGCTCTTTTCTCTGAATCAAGCCTGGCATCCACGGAAGAGTTCAAGGCTCAGGCACCATCGAGGAACGTGGATACTTGATCAAGATCTGCCTGACTCTGAGCGCACCTTTCTTCAGCATTAGAACACCGTCGAATCAACATTGAAAAAAGCAAGCGAAAATGATTTGCGTCGTAAGCAAAAAAACAAACACCAAAAGAGTTATCAACCCACTAACCAGCATTCGAAGCCTTCAGGTCGTCTATCTGTTTCTGAAGAAGAGGGTTCCATTGGGACAGAGATAAAATCTAATCAGGAATGGAAATGCCACACGACTTCAGCTGAGCCGATACTGAGTCCAGAATACTCTGCAAATATAAAAGTTAACAAGGAAGCCATCAATTGATAAGGGTAGAGCATAGTAAGGACACACTCACCTGAAGGTTGGAACAAAGGAAATCCCAAGGCCGGAGGCATTGAGATACTATCAGATGGTAAAGCACTGACTTAAGCAGTATCAGGAGCAGGTTTGAACACCAAAGGAAGATTGTAATCCATGCTAAGCGCGATGCCCAGCGGGATCTCGGCTGCAGTAGCAGAAACCGGACCATCGATGCCCGGATCACCAACCTCTAAGGTTGCCAGGCCAGCAGGGACAGTAGGAAGACTAGGACTCGTCACCACAGCCTCCTTAGATCGAACAGTGGTGATCCAACATGAACATCCATGGAGACAGCCGAGGAAGAACCAGCCTTAGGACCCTCGGGGGCTGGATCATCTTCAGTAGCACCCTCGGGGGCTGGATTATCTTTAGTCACACCCTCGAGTGCTGGACAATCCTCAGCTGTACCCTCGGGGATCGGGTCATTCTCACGAAATAAAGCACCCCTAAAGGTTGGAGATGCACGGCAAACTACGAGGTTATTTCTTGCCCAGCCAGAAAACTAGCGAAGGGTGCGTCGTCCGGGACCTCTATACGGATGTCGGCACTTCCAGGTTCAGAAAACTCCAACAAGAGGACTTCGGGAATAACCTCCTCCAATGCATGGTCAATGGCGGACATTGTCATTCCCTGAAGGCTAACCAGCCCTGAGAGAGCTTGGTCTGGGACATCGTTGCTGGCCTTGCTACGATGATTCCTACGAACCAAATAGGGCACATCCTCTTTCTCCTCCTCCTCCTCCTCTGAAACATACCTACTAGCTCTGGCGTGCCACCTGACCTATACCTAATCAGGAAGGTGTCGAGGTGTTTCGAGTCGGTTCCCTGCATGCACAAACACACATAAATATCAGTCCGAGCCGTGTTCGGCTCCCAGGTCGTATCAGCCATAAAGAGTCGATCGTTCACCTAGGACTCACATCGAATCTGTGCCTTGGTGGCGCGAAGAGCCGATGGCCTCTAGAAATCCCACTTTATCGGCACCAAGCATTCTCCAAACCACTATGGTTAAAGCTTCACCATACGACCAGAACATCCTGCACATGGTTGGGCCAAATGATCGTGGCAGGCACCCAAACGCCATCTAGAATAGAGGCCTAAAAGCCGACATGAGCCGACTCCCGAAAAAATCCCCACTCCAAACCGATGCCAGCTGCACGACACGTCACCAAAACATCCACCAACCATGCAAGGCATTGTCGTATGGATGTTGAATAGATCTTTGACATACCAAAGACTAACCATGACGGATCGGATCTATCAAGTGGGATCAAAATGGGGCACTGTCGTCGCGCTCGGGAACCTTATGCAAGGGGTGGTATAGTGCTTATAATCGGCAGGCAACATGCATACGTAACAACTCCACCGACACATATTTCTAGATTCAATGATAACTAGTGCATCTTGACATCAAAAATGCTTCAGTGTGAGAAAGCACCAAAATTGAATGAGTAAGAACAGCACCACCCAAATCGTTGGACACGATCAGGGCGGTGTGGCACTTACCCGTAGAGAACCCCTGAGAACAAGGGTGGCGATGCGCTAAAGCTTGCGGATGCAACTTGTGGAGAAATTATGATCCCTTTCATAAGTGTCTACAGATACATATTTATAGTCATAGGGACTATCTCTAACTCTAGTGTAGTAGTCGGACTCCATCCTCCTATTCTTAACCTAACCTATCATCACACAATTTGTGGATGCTTATATCAGAACGTCCCTGCGCGAGGCATATCCTTCCGCTCCTCTGGGTCGCTCTTCGTGACCCATCCTGTGTTGCGGCCCATCTCAGACCCTGCTAAAATACGGTGATAACAATGCCCCAATTGACAAAGTGGCGCCAAAACATCCAAGGCACGTCCTAGAAAAATGTGAACCGAAGACATGATCATTTGACATGATTTGGCATGGGTTTTGTCTCGGAATTGACACTACAGATAGTGCAAACTTGACACTCCAAAATCTTTTAATCCTGGCCATATCTACACTCGGGACTCACACAAACTAGGGAGGCTTTGGCATGGTGAAGAGACCATACACAATATTCTTGCCAAGATATGCACACTAAGGCTGCCAAACAGGCGTTTGCATGAGGGAAGATGCAAACGACACGTGTTCGACCATGGCTGGCAAGGCTAGTGCGTGGCCAAACCCACGCCCGAAGTGCCGGCCAGCCCGACCGCACGCCCATGCCCTCGCCTGCTTATAAAGCTCACCTCACGACCACAGTGGAGCACTACTTGACCCTGTCGCCATGCCTGAGCCATCGGCCACTGGAAACTGTCGTTGACCGAGCACTGCCGCCCACCATTCTCCCTGACGCATGACCACCGTGAGCCTAGTGAACTGAACCGCCACAGCCCCATCCAAGCACACCGCCACAATCCTTGAGCTCCAGCGAACCTCCCTAGCCACTCTCTAGCTCACTACCGCGCCAGAGCCACCACCACTGCTCACCATAGTAGGCTACTCCGTCGGTGAACGTGGGTCGGTTTCCCTAGCGCACCTCCATCCAATTTCTCATGTACACAACACTACCACTACCCCGTGAAGCTTCCCCACTGTTTGGATCAAACTCTACCATCGTCATTGACTAGAATTTGGAGCCACCGTCGACCACCGCCGCATGCACACGTGGACCAGGTAGCTCTAGCCATCTCAGATGACGAGCCATGCCTCGACGTGATCCCCTCGACGTCACCGACATGCTCAACCACCCCAATGGAACTCTACTGTCGCCGATAAGCCACACTGCCGCTTCCTTCCCCACAGCCACTGTTCCGGCTGGATTGCGGGTTGGATTGTTTAAAAGTTCAGGGGTTACGTGTTAAGCCACTAACTCAATTGAATAGTTCCTCGAGGACTAGTTTGTAATAGAAAATAGTAGATCCAGCCAAGGACCCGAACACAAAGTGGTTTTTCTTTTCCCTTTGATTTAATATTTCATTTTAAAATCTACAGAAAGTTGGAAAATGTATAACTAGAGAAATATAAGCCCAAAATTTATGAAACTAATTTTGCTAGACTCTATAGTAGAAAAATTTTAAACAAAAAATAGTGAATCGCCTAGGTCCAGCATTATTCTAGAAGTTTTGATTTAATTTAGAAAATTGCTTAAACCATTGAAATAAAGAGAAAAAGAGTAGAACTCGTATGCTAGGGTTAAGAAAAATTGAGTAAATGATTGATTAACAATAATATCATATAAAATATTGAACAC
This sequence comes from Zea luxurians, assembly GCA_029449295.1. NCBI lineage: Eukaryota > Viridiplantae > Streptophyta > Magnoliopsida > Poales > Poaceae > Zea > Zea luxurians. The sequence continues at coordinate 638,634 of JAOPSE010000028.1, read as the reverse complement.
CCTAGTTCACAAGTCTAAGTGGAGTTTAACCCCCAAATTATGTTTCTACCCATTCTTTTACAAAATGAAAAGGTGGGTAAAAATGAGAAACATAAAGAAACCATATTTTTCTTAGAATGTCTAAGTAATGTAGCTCCAGAGATAATTATAGTGCCTTCCCAATGAGAAAAATAGAGAAAACTTTAAAAAATCATAGGAAACCCTCCCTGAAGACAAAAACCTCCAACCTTATGAATGATTGCTCTTGTGTAAAGAAAACTTAGAAAAAATTCAAATTTGTTGTTTGACATTTTTCAAAAAGAAAGTTAGTTGAAAGCACCTTATAGCCCTAAGACTTTAGAAAATCACAACTAAACATAAACTAAGTATCTCTTTGCAAAATTTGGCACAAGACCATGCTCTCACACATAAATACCAGGAAAAATACTGATTACGGTAGTACACACTTCTAAATATTGAGGTGTAGTGTAATGTGCCCCCTCTGCCCTAGCTTTTATTATTTTTGTCCAAACGAGACCCTAATTAATTTTTGCCCCAAATTTCTAGGGCAACCTTATTTAATTAGTACGAAACTACTGTAATTTTTATATAAATTTAGGAAATTTCTATATCATTGTTGTAGTTCAAACAACCTTAAAAACTTAATAAAAAAGGAAAAAGAGAAATTAAGGGTTAACTAATTTAAGTTAAAATAATGTCAACAAACCTAATTAAGAATGAACCAAAACTTTTAGAAGAATGATCTAAGTCTTAATCCACCTTTTGATCAAATCTTAGTTGGACCGCTAGATGCCATTTCATATAAAGACTCATATCAATAAGAGTAACTTTTCACTAAGTAACTTAGTATTACTTTACCGTGCATCCTCAATAAACTTTTTGAATATCATAGCATACATATATATTATGCATTGCATTTGTTATATTACAACCTCGCGGACAGAGAGTATGTGCTGATTCCAAAGCAAGGAGCTGAGCAAGGAGAAGTCCAAGAGCCTACTTACGATCCTACCACCGAGAATCTCCCCGCTGCACCAGCACTTAATGGCAAGCTCCGGTTTTATGCATAAACATTATTGTGCTATTTTACTGCACTAATGATTGTAGGCTTGTACTGTGCACTTAAGTATAGAAATTGTTTGAAACCCTAGTTGCATAAACTCAGGTTCCCTTATGAGATGAATACTAACATGCTAGATCGAGTATCTGCTTTACTAAATAAGGATCTCGGTATAAGACGAGTGATTTTTCTACCACTCGCACGAGGTCAGGAATTGACTGTATCCATCTTAATAATAGGAATTATGATTATCTGTGGACACGGGTCCCTAGAGGATGTCATGTCTATGAGACGGAACTGGAATAAGGATCAAGGTGTGGCTACTTATGTGAAGTGCTTGAACATACTAAACACATACCGATAAATATGGTAAATCGGTAAGACTAGTACCTAAGTGAACCTGCCCGAAGACTTTACTCCTCACTGTCCTGAGAAGAGGTCTCCCATGCTAGCGATGGCGGGTACAAGTGCGGTCATTGGACGGCTGGGTCCGTGGGGGTGGAGCATTGTACCCAAGGTAGTGGGCCCTGTTCTGTTGCCAGGGAATCGTCGAGGATGGTTGATGTTGTGGGGATGGAGTGCCCTTACATGTCGTGTGTTTAGGTTTACCTTGCAAGGTTAAAAACTCAATTTGAATCGTTTGCTTCGCGCAGCTAATGAGACTGCTTGATCCATTGTACTGCATTAAGTAAGAAGTATAATGAGGTTTCATGATATAAAGTGTTGCTTTCACTAATGCTTGTTACCATGTATGCTTAGCAGGATGCTAACCTAGCTTAAGGAATATTATAGAACTTGAAAAGCTAAAACTTGTTTTAGACTCAGCTAGTGCTTTTGGCAAACCAAACCCCTCAACCAAACAGCTTCATCGTCTAGAGGTAGAGGAGTAGACTCCTCACACCGGGTAAGTCTAGCTGAGTATTAGTATACTCAGCCTTGCTTGTGGCATAATTTTACAGGTCTCCTACAAGAAATGGTTGATGGTGCGACTTGACCAACCACTCTACCACCGAGTTGGACGGTCGAGTGGGATGCTGCCTCAGCAGGAGAGAACCAGAAGGAGTAGTGGGCCAGGCTTCGCCCTACTCCCCAATTATATTTGTTAGTTTATTTCCACACTAAAAAACAAATGGTTCCTACTTTTGAACGCCAATTTATTTAATAACTTTAAAGTACTTCATTATTCTGTAGTTTTATGCTTTATTGTAGTATTTCTCTGTGTCTCACCTTTGAGTTAGCAAGTGGTAACTCGATCTGGTTTAAGTGGTTTCATCGGACTAGATCCAACAAACTAATAATTTATTCGAATTTCAGTGTGTCGTTGCCTCTAAGGTGAGGCATAGGCACTTAAGCTGGAATAATTTGGGCGGTTCCGCCACAACTTCGAACAAAAACTCAGGATGAAGAAAATTCGAATCCACTGTGGTTGCGTTAAAAGTTGTCGATTCTAAACTCATCAGCGGTGTAAAGGACTGAAGTCGATGTGTTGTCATTTGCTCTTAGAGGAATAGATCATGCATCATCAGTAATTAAGGGACATCCACTAAATAGAAGAAGTTCTTACAAAAGGGGAGCTAGTTTCTTCGAGAAGCTGACCTATCCGCTGGGGCACGGCCAAAAGTACTACTACTACTCCTACCATCTACTGGACCTTACTACGCATGGATGGAGGAGCTTCTAAAGCCCAAAAATTGGGAGAAATAATATATAAAATAAATAAACAAATATATTTATGATAGTGTTTCGAGAATTATTGAAACCCTGGGAAATTTATTAGGACCATTCCTATTCATAATCAATTAATAATATTAAATTAGTTAAGCAGCCAGTAAATAAATAAAGAAAAGATGCACACCTTGCCGATAATTTTATGTGAGGCATTTTTGAAAACATAACTTAAATTTGACCTCAAAATTTTAAATGAAAACATAAAATAGAAAAGTGAGAAAGGAAATTTTAATGAAGTCATTTATTCCTCCCATAAATAAATAATAGGTGTTGGGGGCCTGCTTCTTCGCCGAAGGTCCTCTAAGCAAACACAACACGAAGGTACAGACCGAAGCTACGATCCAGGGAGCTTCGGCATAGTGACATGCCTTGAGACGAAGGGTTGCACCGACTTAAAGAGGAAAAGACTGATCAGTCCATGATAGTTTGTGTCATGTTTATAGTTAGTTATCAAGGGCATGAATGTAATTTCGACCGGGCTGCGTCTCGTGCCTATAAATCGATGAACAGTAAGCCCGTACTGTTCACGCTGATTTGTATTCACTCGCACGTCACATCTGGATTCTCGCCTTCTGTTAAGCCGAAGGTATAAATGTAATTCAATATTGTGCATGTTTATTCATGATGATATAAAAAAGATATACTAACAATATCATATGATTATTCATGTTATTTCCCATGTTTCATATGCTTCTACTTACATTATTACATACTGTGATGATGAAGGTATGTCCTTCATAACCTTCGTCTGAAGATCATTATATCCTAAGGGAGATAATGCTTCGAAGGACGAAGGTCTTTAACCATTAACATTTTGTGTTGCCTTGTTCTTAACTCATAGTATTTGAGAACAAGTCCCCAATATTAGCGCCCACCTCCAGTGAACTCACTTCCACAATTGAGCTGATGGCTTCGTTCAGCAACCAAGTTATAGCACCTTTGGCTATGAAGCTGGTGCTCCCAATCACGGGTGGTTCAGGTCCAGAGCCAGCCAACAAGAAGCAAAAGAAGGAAGTGCAAAGAAGAGTGCAGCATGTTGGGGTGCAAGGACCCTTCGTCGGGTCCAAGTGGTCCCACATCCCAATCACCTTCTCCTAGGAGGACCTTCAGCTAAAAGACTATCCTCACAATGATGCTATGGTCATATCTTGTGTCATCAAGGGATTTCTGGTTCACAATGTTCTGGTTGACATAGGCAGCGCAGCGGACATTATATTTGCAAAGGCTTTCAGGCAGATGCAAGAACCAGAGGACAAGATTCATGATGCTACACACCCTCTCTGTGGCTTCAGAGGATGGCAGATTGTGGCACTTGGCAAAATCACAATGTCAGTTACCTTCTGTTATGTCCACAACACAAGAACTGAGCAAGTTGTTTTTGACATTGTCGACATGGAATACCCATACAATGCGATCATTGGTCGAGGAACACTTAATGCCTTCGAAGCAATACTTCATCCAGCATACTTGTGCATGAAGATGCCTTCGGAACAAGGGCCCATTGCCATTCATGGAAGTCAAGAAGCTGCCAGAAGGGCCAAAGGGAGTTGGACAGATTCAAAGGCAATCCACAACATAGACGGAGCTGAAGCTTGTCAACAATATAAGCACAAAAGAGAGAAGGCTGCTTCGGTAGATCAAGCGAAGCCTATGCTCCTATGTGAAGATATAGCAGATCAAAATGTACTGCTAGGATCTCAACTATCTGATGACCAGGAGAAAACTTTGATAAGGTTTCTGTTCAACAACAAAGATGTCTTCACTTGGACAGCCAATGATCTTGTGGTGTCAACAGAGATGTTATCGAGCATTCACTTAATGTGGATCCATCTTTCAGGCCAAGGAAGCAAAGGCTTTGGAAGATGTCTGATGATAAAGCTGAAGGTGCTCGGAACGAAGTAAAGAGACTTCTCAGTGCTAGTGTTATCAGAGAAGTAACATATCCAGAATGGCTAGCCAACACTGTTATGGTAAAGAAGGCTAATGGCAAATGGAGAATGTGTATTGATTTCACAGATCTCAACAAACATGTCCAAAGGACGAGTTTCCATTACCAAGAATAGACTCCCTTGTAGATGCAGCAGCTTCTTCGGAGCTCATGAGTTTATTGGACTGTTACTCAGGCTATCATCAAATTTGTATGAAGAAGGAAGATGAGCCAAAGACTAGCTTCATAACTCCTAGTGGTACTTATCGTTACCTTCGGATGCCTGAGGGGCTTAAGAATGCTGGAGGAAGCTTCAGCAGAATGACAGCAAAGGTCCTTCATTCTCAAATAGGCAGGAACGTGCTGACTTATGTTGATGACATTATAGTAAAAAGCATGAAGCAAGAAAATCACATTGCTAACTTGCAAGAGACATTTGCCAACTTCAGGCAAGCTGGTTTGAAATTAAATCCAGAAAAATGTGTTTTTGGAGTGAAAAAGGGCAAGTTCCTTGGCTGTCTGGTATCAACAAAGGGAATCGAAACTAACCCAAATAAGATCGAAGCTATCCTTCGGATGGAGCCGCCAAATACAAAGAAGGGGGCCCAACAATTAGCAGGAAGGCTGGCATCATTAAATAGATTTATATACAGATCATCAGAAAGAAACCTGCCATTCTTTGAAATACTGAAGTCAGCCGAAGTTTTCCAATGGGGTCCGGCGCAACAAAGGGCTTTCGAAGAGTTAAAGCAATACTTAATAGACTTGACAACCTTAACTCCACCTTCGCCAGGGGCTCCATTGCTCCTATATGTAGCAGCTTCTCACTCTGCAGTCAGTGCAGCGCTTGTACAGGAGAAACTAGATGGCCAGGTCAAAAAACAAGCACCAATATATTTTGTCTCCGAAGTTCTAAGCTTATCAAAGAGAAATTATATAGAATTGGAGAAGGTGTTATATGTTGTGTTAATGGCCTCCAGGAAGCTTCGGCATTACTTTCAAGCATATCATATAATTGTTCCTTCGTCGCAACCTTTGAAAGACATAATGAGGAATAGAGAAGCTACTGGGAGGATCGGAAAATGGGCTGCCGAGCTCAATGAATTTTCTATTGACTATGTACACAGGTCCTCAATTCAGTCTCAGGCATTAGCAGATTTTATCGCTGATTGGACGCCAGGGGCTCAGGAAGAAGTAACAAAATACGCCGAAGCCTGGACAGTCTTCTGTGACGGTTCTTGGGGAACCTTCGGCGCAGGAGTGGCCGTTGTTCTAGTAGCACCCTCTAAAGTCAGAACATGCTATGCAGCAAGGCTGGATTTTAGTTATACAAACAACATTGCTGAATACGAAGCCCTTCTGTTGGGGCTTCGGAAGCTGAAGGCGAGGGGAATAAGAAGGGTGATCCTTAAAACTGACTCCCAAGTCATCTCTGGCCATGTAGATAAAAGCAGCAAAGCAAGGGATCCGAAGCTTGAAAAATATTTGGACACTGTCCAAAGGCTGGAGGCATCTTTCGAAGGTTTTTCTGTAAAAAATATTCCAAGAGGGGAAAATGAGCATATAGACCTACTAGCCAAGTCAGCAGCACATGGGCTCCCCTTACCTTCGGAAGTATTCTTTGAGACAATCAAAACACCTTCGGTTGAACTTATGGAGAGAGCAGTGCTCACAATATCACCTGTACATAGTGAAGATTGGAGGACTGAAATCATATATTTCCTCCAAGGTAATTGTCTTTCGGATGACGAAGTTTATAATAAAAGAATGGAAGCAAGGACAAGACCATACATCATAATAGAAGGGGAGTTGTACAAACATGGAGTTTGCTCTCCACTTCTCAAGTGTTTATCCAGAACTGAAGGTATAGAGTTAATGAAAGAAATACATGCAGGTTTGTGTGGATCTCACATCGGATCTAGGCCTTTGCTAGAAAAGGTTTTTAGACAAGAATTTTATTGGCCGAAGGCAGCTTCGGATGCAGCAGATCTGGTTCAAAAATGCGAAAATTGTCAAAAATGTGCAAGAGACTAGAAACAACCTTCGTCGCTAACTCAGTTAATACAACAAACCTGGTCATTGCAAAGATGGGGCCTAGATTTGTTGGGTCCACTTCCACCAGCACAAGGCAACTTGAAGTATGTTGTAGTGACAGTGGAATATTTTTCCAAGTGGATTGAGGCGAAGCCCTTAGCTACAATAACCTCGGTCACAGTCCAAAAATTCTTCTGGCAAAATATTGTTTGTCGCTTCAGCGTGCCGAAGGCAATAACCATGGACAATGGTAGACAATTTGATGCTGAAGCATTCAAAGACTTTTGTGACCAAATTGGTACGAAGATTCATTTTGCACCAGTCAGACATCCAGAATCAAATGGGTTGGTAGAAAGAGCAAATGGTATTATAATGACAGGAATAATGAAGCTAATCTTCAACCAGCCCAGAGGAAAGTGGCCAGACGAGCTGATTAAAGTGGTGTGGAGCCACAATACAACTACATCAAGGTCAACAGGATTTACACCCTTCAAACTCTTATTTGGTGATAAAGCAATAACTCCAGAATAAGCAAAGGCAGGGTCAATAAGAACAACCGCTTCGGCAGAAGACGAAGCTGATTATCAAGTAACAAAAGATACTATAGAAGGGACCAGACTTCAGGCTATAGCGCACATCAATAAATATCAGGCCGAAACAATAAAATGGCGTGATAGAAAAGTTCGATTGAAAAATATTAAGCTAGGACATCTGGTGCTTCAGAGAGTGGCCAATCCAGACACAGTTGGCAAGTTGCAACTGAAGTGGGAAGGTCCTTTTCTAGTAGTATCTTTGTCAAGGCCCAGTTCTTATAGATTGAAGGATATGGACGCCAACGACATACCCAGGTCTTGGAATGCGGATGAGCTTCGACGATACTATGTGTAATATGATGTAATCTTTTTTTTATTTTTTCTATGGTACCCTTTTCCTTTCAAGAGGGGAGAAAGGTTTTTAATGAGGCCATAGCTTGTAATTTTTCATTTATTTAGCCTACGAGGGCAAAATCCCCCAAAAAGATGTAATATGTAAAATCTAAGCATGCACCATCGAGTGCAAAAAAGAAAAACAGGAAGAAGCTCAGAAGACGTCCCCAAGGGGATGCAGAGCGTGACGAAGCCGCAAAAAAGTCGTTCCTAAAGGAGCGCAGCGTAAGTTTTCTGCTCAAAAGTCGTTCCTAAGGGAATGCAGAGCCAAAAGCATGATGAAGCTGCAAAAAAGTCGTTCCTAAGGGAGCGCAGTGTAAGTTTTCTGCTCAAAAGTCGTTCCAAAGGGAATGCAGAGCCAAATACCGCCGAAATATAAGGCGAAGAAGTTCAAAAGTCATTCCTAAGGGGATGCAGAACTTATACCATCGAAATAGAAGGTGAAGAAGCTCAAAAGTCGTTCCTAAGGGGATGCAGAGTTTAAGACTCAAAAGACGTTCCTAAGGGGATGCAGAGTCTAGGTGTGGCTTCGTGTGTGTGTTTGGACATTCATTTGCACGTTACATTACATCATCCATTGCATTCATACACATTCATGTAGACATTCGTAGGATCATCATCATCATAACATAAAGCACAAATAGATACTTCAGCTTTGATAACAAAGCTTCGATGAGCATAAAGAAGCAAGGATACGCTTCGTTGTGTACGAAAAGAAGAGAAGGTGAGTTTCGCCTTCGGCTCAAAAGATACAAGTTTCATCCACAGCAAAGTAATTCATACACGGATGGAAAGGTAAAAATATATTACAAGGTATGGACAAATTTACAAAGTAATGTTCGATTCCCAATTACAATGTCTTTAACAAAGATATTTCAAATGTTTCTAAGCTTTGTTCAGCAGCTTCAGCAATCTTCGAAATGAGCTTCGAACTATTGACCTTCGGCATCGTCATCCTGTACGCAACAAAGCAGTATAAGGTAAAAAGTAATTACAAGAGAGCAAGCAACAGGTATAAGTATCGTACCGGCTTTAGCAGGCTTCGGGCCTCGTCACTAGCCAACTCTCGACCACCCTTCGCCCAAATTTGTGTTATAAATCTGCTCCCTATGCTCCGGGCTTTACTAGGGATGTCAACTAAATCTGATGGAGATAGGCTAAAGTTTGGCCTATTTACAATTTTTGTGTGTGTACACCCAGCCTTTAGAAATGCTGCAGCTGTGCCACGAGAAGCTAGCAGGGCACAGAAGTCACCGTGCCCGGCTATTACTTCATCGAGCACCTCTACTTCGCCTTCAATATGTTTGAAGGTGCTGGATATGTTTTCGGTGCTAGCCCCAACCAAGTTAAAAACCTTTTTTAGTTGTTGTACGCAGCGGCTGCCAAAATCCAGACACATGTTCCGAAGCTCTTCCAAGGATTGCTTCAGCTTCGTATTTTCAGCAGCTTTAGCTTCGTATTTTGTTTGCAAGTCTTTTCTTTCTTGTTCGAAACTCTCTGATTTTTGGAGAAGCTCCCTGTTTAATCTAGCATTTTCGGTTTGCGCTTCTGCAAGGGAGCCTTCCATTGCTTGAAGTAGGAAATCTTTCTTTTCAAGAGAAGCTTCGTATTCTTTAATCTTATTCTCTAAACCCTCGACTATAATTTCGTTCTTTTTATCCTCGAGGTCTTGTTGCATTTGCAGCGCTTTGCTCAGCAGCATACTCTATATAAGTAGACCTTCATCAGCAAACTTGCTTTGTCGCAAAAACAAAAAGCAAAATTTTGCTTCATCACAAGAATTTTTACCTTAAAATTGGAATAAAACAAACTACCGACAATATGTTGTCATTGGTAGCTGCTAATATCGGCTTTGAGCTTTGGAAAACCGACACTCTTCGATAGAGTGTCGATCACCTTCGCCCCGGTACAGTTGCGAACGCATCCCAAGGCCACTTCATCAATCCTGCCAAAGAGCATGGCTCCTGCCTGGTAGCCACAAGAAATGCCGTATTCCTGTAGCTCCTTCTTTTTGGCCTCAGATAGTTCTTGTCCGATCAGGTTCTAAAGCTCGAAATCTTTTTCCTCCGAAGCAGCTTTGGCAATTTTCTTTCCGTTGTCAGGCACTGGCACCATGACCTGTTCGGTAGCCGCAGCTGTTTCTTCTGTAGGCATACCCAATATCAATTCATCAATTTCAGTCAAGGTGACCTCCAAGTTGGCAGCTTCGGTAGCAGATGCAGCTTCGACCGACATGTTTGCTTCGGCAGCGGCCTTGGCGCTTATAGTAGGTGCAATCTTAGATGCCGAGGCTGATGGTGGAATCTTTTCAATGGCTTGCTTTACGCTACCAATTCTTCGCTTCTTTAGCCCATCTGCCTTCTTTGTAGCCGAGGGTTCTTCTTTCTTCTAAAAAAGCTTCATCGGTTCCGGTCCCAGAGGGCTTAGCAGCTTGATAGGTAGAGATTCAGTCATTACGTTTAAAATTTCTTCCACTTCGGCAGCTGGAGGTGTTGAGGGAGTCTCTTCTTCCTCTTCAGTCGCCTTCAGTTCTGGGGATTTTGCTTTTCTTTTCCTTAAAGTTGCCAACTTCGGCTCAGGAGATGATTTTCTCTTCTTTAAAACCTTTTCATCCTCCTTCACCATCCTGGCAGCTTGTCTGCTTAGAATACTAACATTCCTTTTTCTTTTTACCCCTTCGGCACCCTTGTTGAGCCGCTCATAATCAGGGTATTCAAATTTTAGAGCATCCATTACACGGTTTAACCTTCGTTTTGGCCGGGTGCCGAAGGCTGCTGTCATTAATTGGTCTTCCTTTTTAGTGTAGTTCCCCAAAATTTCATTGCACATAGTTTCAATCATCTCCAGCCATTCTTGGCAAGGCTCTTTGAACTGTATCTCAAACTTAAAATGATAAGACAATCGAACAAGTTCATATTTTTTCTTTGTTCCCTTTAGCTTCGGCATGCCCCAATCACTTGACGTTGGAGATGTCCTGTTGGTCAGGTATTCTTGCACCAGGTCTCTGGTGCTGATTTGTTCAGCCACCACCCTGAATTCTACTGCGGCCAGATGGCATGCTGACCCTGGCTGCATGTTGCACAAAGGTCTGGTCATTCCGAAGCTTAAAACCAACTGGCACATGACCATCGTCATTAGTTTCCCCCTCTTCTTCTCGTCGGCCTTGATATAAAACCATTCACCCTTCCAGCCGGTTGGCCATTTGGTGCGGTAGGTAAGAACTGGAGCCTTCGTATCCTTGCAGTATGCAAAATTGTAGCAGCCAAAATTTTCATGAAGACCATCTGCCCTGGCCTTCATCTAATAGTGTAATTCGTGAACCGGCAGAATGCTTCGGCATCTGGGCTCATCCCTTGGCTTCGGAGGGCCCAGATGAAGACGCTGAGCCTAACAATGGCGTTAGGGGTCAGTTGATGAAGATAAATTTCAAAAAAATTCAAGAGTTCTCCTATCATCTCATTCAGAGGGAACCGCAGTCCTGCTCTAAAAAACTCTTGAAAACAACTACTTCATCATCTTCCGACACTGGGGTGGTTTCTTCTCTGGCAAATCGGATCAGTTTCCTTTCAGCTTCTCCAAAGTAACCCAGCTTCATCATCATGGGCACGTCGGCTTCAGACACAATAGATATCTCAAAATCCAGGTGGCTGGGTTTTGATGGGATCAAAATGCTATAATCCTCCTCTTCTTCATCAGCATTTTCTTCTTCAATGTCAGCCTGTTCAGCTTCGGCAGCAGGTGCACCTTCGTCAATGGTTGCCTATTTCACAACTAAACCCGACTGTCTCATGACTTCGGAAATCGGAGCTGTCTCGGTGGCCTCGGACTCTTCTCCTTCAAGAGATACCCTTGTAGTTGAACGTACTCTGGCCATCTGATGGACTTTTTGCGGATTTTACGAAGTTGATGTTTCTTTTTTGAAGTTTTGTCGAAGCTCTCTTTTTTATGAAGTTAAATGATGAAGTGTTCGCTTGACAGCGCAGTGAAAAAGTTCCGGCTATGGTAAATTTTTCAACAGCACAACAGTGCAATGGCAATAAATGTTGTGGTAACTCTGCACCAACCCGTCTATTTATATAGTGCTACAGGTGGGAAGGTGAACCGCCAAATCGCCCGCACCCGCTAAACTGTGGACCGCTCGGCGCCTCGAAGGCGAATCGCCAGATCGCTCGTATTCACTGAACGGTGGACCACCCGAGGCTTGGAGTATTTTAATCGTTTCTTGGCAACGAGCTCAGGGAAGGTGTTTTTCGGACCTTCGGCATTCCGAAGCCTTTGAGATTTTTTCGCGGGTCGAGCTCGTTACGGAAGACGATCCAGCACCACGAAGGGGCTACTGTTGGGGGCCTGCTTCTTCGCCGAAGGTCCTCTAAGCAAAAACACCTTCGGCAGGACGGCACATAAGCAGACACAACACGAAGGTACAGACCGAAGCTACGATCCAGGGAGCTTCGACATATTGACATGCCTTGAGACGAAGGGCTGCACCGACTTAAAGAGGAAAAGACTGATCAGTCCATGATAGTTTGTGTCATGTTTATAGTTAGTTATCAAGGGCATGAATGTAATTTCGACCGGGCTGCGTCCCGTGCCTATAAATAGATGAACAGTAACCCCATACTATTCACGCTGATTTGTATTCACTCGCACGTCACATCTGGATTCTGGCCTTCTGTCAAGCCGAAGGTATAAATGTAATTTAATATTGTGAATGTTTTTTCATGATGATATAAAAAAGATATACTAACAATATCATATGATTATTCATGTTATTTCCCATGTTTCATATGCTTCTACTTACATTATTACGTACTGTGATGATGAAGGTACGTCCTTCATAACCTTCATCTGAAGATCATTATATCCTAAGGGAGATAATGCTTCGAAGGACGAAGGTCTTTAACCATTAACATTTTGTGTTGCCTTGTTCTTAACTCATAGTATTTGAGAACAAGTCCCCAACAATAGGGAAAAGAATAAATAATAATATTGTAAACAGTAGAGTTTATATTCACATTAGGATTAATTTTGACACTTAGAAAGTTGAAGTTAAAAACATGAGTTTGAATTTGAATTGGATTTGAAAAGAGAATAGAAAAGAAAAAGAGAATGAATTCTAATTGGGCCGCCAGAATGGAATTCACCACCTTTTCCTTGCCCTCGACCCAACATCGCGCGGCCCAGCTCCACACGCGTGCCACACTTCATCAGCCACACACTGACAACAGGGCCCCATGCGCTAGTCCCTCATCCCACGGCCGCACCACGCTTTGTTTCGCTGACTTGTGAGCCCCCAATCCTTCTTCCACCTCTCGTCATTGCGACCGCAGCGATAAGCCCGCCGGGTTGTTGCTTTCATCCCTGATTCTCGCACGCCCGAGGCTACAAAACCCTGTTGTCCACGCTCCACCTATCTAGCCGGGCGCAGCCACCTCTTGACGCCAAAAATCCCAGCCGCCATCGCCGAAGGGGAGCTTAGGGAGAAATCGAGCGCCTCCGCCAGCGCGCGGCTACTCTGCTTCTTCACCTCGGCAAGGTGCTTGGAGGTTCGCCTCTGATCGTGGTGTGTGTGCATTGGGGTAATCACACACTGCACTGGTCGGTGACGGAGCAATTGCTCACCTGAGTCGCGCACCATCGCGGGGTTGCGTCAAACCGAGCACCGGGGCTCCTATGCCGTCACCGAGGTAATCCACCACCGACCGAACTCCTTTGACTCCCCTAATACGTGTAGTGTCCCGTTGATTAAAGTTTGGAGCACCCCCATATTGTGAATTGCTCATCGGAGGTCTATTTTCATTGTTGGGCCGCGGGTGCCGTGGGAGTATATCGTCGTGACATGATTCGACCCTTTGTTGTGTCCACTAAGCCTATCACACCTGTGGTAGTGGGTATCACCCCTCGGTGGGAAGGATTGGTCACTAGGTGGCCGGGTTGCGTTGCTCTGGCGGTGCTCAACCGGCCTTGGTAGGCGGCATCGCTGCACCTCGATGGCTGGAGGTGGATGATGGCGTGCTAGTCGTTGGATCCACGGTGGACACACAAGATTAGATCTAGAGGGTACCGGTTCGGATGTTGAATAGGGGGCGTCGGATCGGGATCGGACGGAATCCATGGTGATCTCTTATATTTAAATCTGAATCATGGATTCATAATCTGGCGGCTATTATCACATACCCGTTCAGATTTATGGCAATATGATCTTGGCCGTTGGTTGAGATCTGATGGTCGATATCCATTGATAACCCTTCGGCATGCTAATTTTTCTAAAGAGACCCCGAGAAAAATAGTAACTAAACCACCATCCTTATACGTGTAAAAGACATAAATAATAGGCCCTAGAATTTATACAGAACACCCTGTAGTTCAAATAAATAATGTCCCCAGTCCATACAGCGAATAAAGGGAGTAAATTAATATAGAAAAAGGATTTCTAGTATAAAAATAATTCCAGAAACTTGTTTAATTCATATTTAAATCATCTAAGCTCCTTTTTGATCCATTCCAGTTGCATTAGATCCATAATAATATTGTTTATCCCCTAGTAACTTTATTTTGTTATGAAACCTAAATTAAAATTATGTACTTAATTTCTTTTGTACCCGACTCCTAAATCTTTAGAAAATCATAACTTTATAACTGTAACTCCGAATTTAGTGGTTCTCAAACCCAAGATCTCGTAGCATCGCGTAGAATATTATTATGTAGTTTGTGCTTATGTTTGGTGTGATGTTAATTTTTCCTATACCATGTTTGTTTGTATTGCTACGAATAGTAGTGAGGTCCCGAGAAACTGAAGATCATCCCGGTACCTGGAATCTTGAGTCACAGGCAAGTTGTGCCCTTGATCACTTTTCTTTACCTAATAATGTTCCTGTTAATCAATGTGACATGATCAGGTTAATTTGATGGGACCTAATAGGTTTCCCCAGCATTATTTATCCCCACCTTGCAAATAGATGAACTATGGAGTAGATTTGCTATTGCTCTACCTGGTTTTAGGAAACTAATGTTTTATTATGATCATGTTCCAATTATGTTGCTGTTTAACTATTATTCATGATAAGATCATATTGTTAATTGGAACATGGAGAACCACCCCTAAAAACATTTCTACCACAAGGGTGCTATGGGACGCCCTTGGCTGACTAATTAGGAAAGCTAGTGGAGGACTACCTTACCTAAAAGGGATAAGGGCAGTAGGGGAGTGGTCGGTATAGGGAGGTTCTTGGATTGATTTTGCTGTGATGGCTTTTCAGACGGTGGATTCCTATACTGCGTGTTGGGGACTTGTTCTCAATTGCTATGAGTCAAGAACAAGGCAACACAAGATGTTAAATGATAATGCCCTTCGTCCTTCAAAACATTATTTCCCTTAGGATATAATGATCTTCAGACGAAGTTCATGAAAGACATACCTTCATCAATGCATTATATGTTAAAATAGAAGAAGAAACGTATGCCATATAGAACACAACACAAACAATCATATTATATTACTCATTCTTAATTATATAATCATGAAAAATAGATACAATACTGAATCACAAAGGTACCTTCAGCTTGATAGAAGGCAAGAGAGTACAAGTGTGATGCAAAAGCGAGTACAAGTCAGCGTGAACAGTACGGGGGTACTGTTCATCTATTTATAGGCACAGGACACAGCCTATGAGAAATTACAATCATGCCCTTTACATTTACTATTGGCTTATAGAAAAATCTATGAGGATTGAATAGCCTTTTCCCTTTTAAGTCGGTTCCCTTTTCTGCGATTTAGCCAAAGCTTTCTTGTGCACAACTTCGGAGCGACGACAGGCTTCGTCACGATCATGCTCCTCATCGTGTACGCTTTTATCATGAATCCAAAGATACTTGTCCATAAACCATACTTGGAAAGCATTGTTAAATTATGTTTTTGAGGACCTTCGGAGGACGAAGGCCCCCAACAGTAGCCCCTCGCGGTATTAATTTGTTTAAGATAACGAATTCAGACTGCGACATGGACGAAGGCCATAAGCCGAAGGTCCGAAAAAACACCTTCCCTTTGCTAGAATAGCAACAGTCAATGACAGACGGGACCCTCCAATTTGGAGTGCGTCGATCGTATAAATAAGAACTCACCCTGACCACATTTGATACGCTACTTGTGCCACTTGCTTTGTTTGCTCAATTTTTTAGCTCTTGCTCACCAACGCTTGCTTAGTTTCTCAGGCTTCCTAAGCTTCGGTTTTAAGGACACATTTTCGCCATTTCCGAAGAGAAGATGTCTCAAGACAAGAAAGTTGCTGCTGAGATGAAGCTCACTAAAGAGGATAAGCTCTTTGAACAGAAGAAGCTGCTAATCCTTATATAGCTGGGTTTATCGAGTCAATGGCGAAATCAAATATGGAGAAGATTACCAAGGAAATCCTGGAAGGCCTGTCTGAAGACACTGGTGACAGTGACAATTATGATGCAGAGAGTGGAGGCAAAGACTCCGAGGATCGACCCTGGAGACCAAGTCATGCAATTTTCGGAAAATCGACCATCAAGCAAAGTCACCTTGAAAATATGAGGGGAAGATACTTTCGGGACATGTCTATCGTGAGGGCTGGCGAAGACAACAACGTTCCTGCGCCTGAGGAGAACGAAGTTGTGATATTCCGAAGCTTCTTCAAAGCTAGGCTTCGATTCCCACTGAGCAGGTTTGTGGTTGAAGTATTAAAAATTTATCAGATCTTCCTCCATCAGATTACCCCCTGAAGCTATATTAAGGATGGGGATTTTTGTCTAGGCGGTAAGGAGTCAGGGGCTAGAACCGAGTGCAAAGTGCTTCTGCAGCATGCACGAACTCATGTATGAGACAAAAGCCACGGGGAAGGAACAGTATCACAACAACTTCGGTTGTTACGGGTTTATCGCCCGTCCCAACGCAAGTTACCCAGTGCCAACATTTCGGAAGAGATGGCCAGGGAATTGGATGGAAGAATGGTTTTATGTGAAGAACGACTTAGTGGCAAGGGAGGATGTTAAGGAGGTTATTATGTGTCCCATTTGGTCCCGCTTCGGCCTTTGAAGGCCGAAGGTTGAAATCGATGAACTCGCCGAAGCATGCCAGAAGGCCTTTGGTACTGTCTGTTTCTTTATTGGTACAAGAGATTTAATCCAAGAACATATAGCTTTCAGAGTATGGCCACTTGTAGAGGATTGGGAGATGCTGACAGAGACTGTCACCAAGTCTAGCGAAGGTGAGCTGGTTCGACTGAAATACACCTTCAGATATGGAGATAAATTTGATGAACCGAATGATGACTAGCTGAAATGTATCGAATCTATAAGTGATGAATTGCTTGGGCCATATTCCAAAGCAGAAGATAATGCATTATCCACATCCTTCGGGGGCCGAGGAAAAAAGAGATTGAATAGAGTTTTTGATGCTATTGGTTTTGTTTACCTCGACTACAGCTACCCGCTGCGAGGACGAGGAAAGAAGAGGAAGGCTGCTGCTTCGGCCAAAATTGCTGCTTCGGCCGCCCCCGATGAGCCTGCGCCAAAGAGCAAAAAACTAAAAGTCCTTACCCACCGGCCACGGTATATTGAACCGGCCGTGGTGCCTGAATTTGGCAGAGAAACTTCTTCAGCTGCTAAACCCAAAGGAGCCCATTTCTCCTACACAGAAGGCTGAAGATCTGGCTGTAATGCCGAAGGCACCCTCAGCCGAGCAAGCTGAGGCAAAGACTGGTAAAAATAAGGCCGAAGAGCCAAAAACTGAAGGAACAAAAATGTTATAAATTTTAAGCCCTTCGGCGGAAGTAACACTGCCGAAGATACAAAAGGGTCTTGCGGCAACTCCCAAAATAAGAAGGATGGCAAATGTACTAGATATGCTAGAATCAGTAAAGGCTTCAAGCTCTACTCCTTCAGGGAAAATTGTCGAGGCTTCGAAAATGCAAATCAAAGCTGAAACAAAACTGGCCGAAGTTGAAGCTGCACTGAGCCAGGCTAGTGCCGAAGCTGGGCCTTCAGAGCCTGCTAAGAAAAAACCCTCGAGAATTGAAGAGAAGGCAGCAGAGGAAGAGGCTATAGAACAGACTTTGCCTGAAAAAGTTTTCGCTCCTGCTCCGGAAGCTTTAAAATAAAGTATTGAATATATCATCTGTCATGCTTCAGGAAAAAGACTCTCTAAAGAAGAAGAACGAGAAGCTCAACACTATGCCTAGAAGCTGAAATATCTGAAGGGGCATTATTGTTCAATGGTAGCGGAGAAGAAGATTTTTTGTACTGTCTCCCGGATAGCAAAGAGATATCTGTTTGCCGGGAGATGGGTAGAAGCTTCGAATTCCCAACATTAGAAGATGGGCTCTCAGTACTGTCGAAGGATGAATTAGCCGATAGTTTGGCATATAATAGTATAAAGGTGTGAAAATCAATTTTTGTATTAAAAATGAATTATTTCATTTCCTTATATTTAATACTATACTCCTCTTGCAGGGCTTGATCCTTAGCAATGCCCTCAGGGCACAGAAAAATATCGAAGATGAGGGGTGCACAATGGCTCTGAACAACCTTCGCTCAGAGGTGATTGAACTAAGGAACGAAGGCCTTGAAAAGGATAAAATATTAATTTCATTGGTGAGCAAAATAAAAGAAGACGAAGCTAGATCCAAAGCTCAAGCTGAGGCCCAAAAGAGTGAAATTGAAGACCTTCGGAAACAATTGGCTGAGGCCAAATTAAAATGCGCTATTGCCGAAGCTGATCGAGATGCCAGCGAATACTGGAAAAATTATTTTGAGAAAACAGTTGCAGAGCTTCGTGCATCCAAAGAAAGATGCTTTGAAAAATCTGTGGAGTGTGTGAAAAAGATAAAGACTAGCTTCGCCAACATGGGCGCATACTCAAACGAAGACAACTTCATATGGGGAGACCCTGAGGGCGTCATCGAGTGGATCAGTGGTGAAGCCGAAGCTTCTGAGGAGATTTTGAGTGACCGCGGGGACGTCTGTGCATTCTCTGGTGCGAGGGGGTTGCAGCTGTTTTGGAGAAGGCAGGTTGTAATCATGTTAAAACCTTGGCCTAGGCCGAAGCTACCTTATCTGTTGATGACACGAAGGACCCCTCGGTCGAAGCGAGTTTAATAGGCGGAAATTTTTTCACTGATATCTGGGAAAATGGCGGCCGAGGGATGGCTCATGAAATAATGAAAAAGAGCGAAAAAGATACCCATGACTCTCGAGAAGCAACAAAGAAAGCTGAGAAAGCTGCAGAACTTGAGAGGCGGATAGGTATTGTTTAATGGCTTGTATCTTCGCCGTTTGTTTTCGTGACTTCGAACTAATTGATGCTTTCTACTACAGCTGAACTACCTCCTCCACCAGAGCCGTTCGACCCCCTAGCCGACCCAGAGACAAAGAAAGCGATAGAAATCATTAATATGGCCGAAGCTATTGTCGACGAAGTTGTTACCAAACTGCTAACCGAAGCTGCAGAAAAAGTTCTGAAGGAAGAAGAGTAGCTATTGTAAAAACATTTCTAGGATATTAATGTAATATTTGCTTAACTATATTTGTAATATTTGGTGCTTATAGATTTTAATGTAATATATGAATTGTTTGTAATTCAGTTCTTTGCGATGCATGAAACTTTATGTACATACCGTTTTTGAGCCTTCGGCGAAAAAACACCTTCCCTTCTTTTCATGCTTCGTAAAGAAGAGTTTTTGTGTCTCGTAAGAATCATCCACACTTTTGTAAAAACATCAATGTTTCGTAAACAATAGATCCCTTCTTCCACATCAGAACTGAGGAAGCTGTAATTCTCAGCTTACTTTGTGCCTTGGCATTTTTTCATTTTTTTGTAAAGCATTCTCCAAAGATCGGCTGCGTTTCCAATTGATGTCATTGATGTGATATGATGTATGATGTGATGCCATGCGATATGATGCGATGATATGATGCAAAAAATGATGCTAATACCGAAGACACATACCCACACTGAAACACAATCTCTGCGTCCCCTTAGGAACCATCAAAATCTCTTTGCCGTTTATTTTTCGGCTTCACCGCTTATTTTTCGGTGTAAGTTCTGCATCCCCTTAGGAACGTCTTTTGAACTTCTTCGCCTTCTATTTTGGTGGTATTCGTGTTGACTTTTCGCGCTTGCCTTATATTTTGGCGGTATTTGGCTCTGCATTCCCTTTGGAACGACTTTTGAGCAGAAAACTTACACTGCGCTCCCTTGGGAACGACTTTTTGTAGCTTCGACAAACTTACGCTGCGCTCCTTAGGAACGACTTTTTGTAGCTTCGGTAAAATTTGCAATGCGACTTTTAGCTCTACATTCCTTTAGGGATGACTTTTTGAGCTTTAGCAGTTTTTTGAGCTTCGTGAGTCTGTGAGAAAGATATATTTCACTATGACAAGAACGAAATTAAAAATAATAATAAGACTAGATTTACATTGATTGTTCTTTATTAAAAAGAAAATGACAATGAATGTAAAGATGTTTTAGAGGTAGGATATCTTTCAATAGATGTGTTTTGATTCTGGCACAGTACTGTTGACTGTGCGAGCTTCGGATTCCTCCCTAAGATCTCGCTGCTGATGAGTCTGATGGCTCCCCTCTGGCTGCTCACCTTGTGAATAGGCAGGTTGTAGTGGCGGCGAAGGTGGAAGCTGTGGCCAGGAAGCCTGTGGCTGGCTAGCCGAAGCAACAGAAGCTGCAAGATGATTACCCACATATTCTGGTATGTAAGGTGAATGACACGAAGCAGTGTGCAGGACCTGCTTCGGTTGACTTTGCTGGGCTTTGGCTTCTGCGATCTCCTTCTGCTTTTGGATGGTGATTTGGCACATTCTTGAAGTATGGCCCTTGTCTTCACCACAAAACAGGCAGTAGATCTTCCTGGGCTGGTCCCCATATCTTCCTTCGAAGCCCCTGGCGCCTCTGCCTCTTGGAGCTGGCGGCCAAAAAGAGCTTTGTTGTTGCCCCGAAGCTTGTGAAGAATACTACGACCTCTGTAGTTGACTTCCTCTGTCATCACTCTGAGTGGAATTATGAATTGACCTTACATGCCTCGAGTGGATTCTTCCTCCGAAGCCCCTGGTCATCTCAGAGAACCTGTAAGCTTCCTCCCTTCTTTGGCGGAAGTCATTGTCAGCCCTGATGTATTCATCCATCTTTTGAAGCAGCTTCTCCAGAGTCTGTGGAGGCTTTCTAGCTAAGTACTAGGCAGTAGGTCCTGGACGAAGCCCCTTAATCATGGCCTCAATGACAATTTCATTGGGCACTGTAGGCGCTTGTGCTCTTAGACGTAAGAACCTTCGGACATATGCTTGGAGATACTCCTCATGGTCTTGCGTGCACTAAAACAAGGCCTGAGTTGTGACTAGCTTCGTCTGAAAGCCTTGGAAACTTGTCACTAGCATATCCTTGAGTTTCTGCCACGAAGTAATAGTCCCTGGCCGAAGAGAAGAATACCATGTTTGAGCCACGTTCCGAACTACCATAACGAAGGATTTGGCCATGACGGCTGCATTGCCTCCATATGAAGATATAGTTGCTTCATAACTCATCAAAAACTGCTTCGAGTCTGAATGCCCATCATACATGGGGAGCTGAGGTGGCTTGTATGATGGGGGCCATGGGATAGCCTGCAGTTCTGCTGCCAAAGGAGAAGCATCATCAAAGGTAATGGTATCATGATTAAGATCATCATACCATCCATCCTCGTTGAACAAGCCTTCTTGATGAAGCTCCCTGTGTTGGGGCCTTCGATCTTGTTCGTCTTGAGCAAGATGGCGTACTTCTTCAGTGGCTTCGTCGATCTGCCTTTGAAGATCAGCCAGTCGAGCCATCTTCTCCTTCTTCCTTTGTACTTGCTGATGAATTATTTCCATGTTTCTGATCTCTTGATCCAACTCCTCCTCCTGGAGTGTTGGACTGGTGGCCTTCCTTTTCTAGCTTTGGGCCTCTCGGAGAGAGAGGGTCTCCTGATTTGTGTCCAGTGGCTGCAGTGCGGCAGCCCCTGGTGCTAAAACTTTCTTCGGCAGCATGACGAAGGCCAGTGCTTGCTGAAGGTGGTCGAAAAATGTTTCACCGGAGGTGGGCGCCAATGTTGGGGACTTGTTCTCAAATGCTATGAGTCAAGAACAAGGCAACACAAGATGTTAAATGATAATGATCTTCAGACGAAGGTCATGAAAGACATACCTTCATCAATGCATTATACGTTAAAATACAAGAAGAAACGTATGCCATATAGAACACAACACAAACAATCATATTATATTACTCATTCTTAATTATATAATCATGAAAAAATAGATACAATACTGAATCACAAAGGTACCTTCGGCTTGATAGAAGGCAAGAGAGTACAAGTGTGACGCAAAAGCGAGTACAAGTCAGCGTGAACAGTACGGGGGTACTGTTCATCTATTTATAGGCATAGGACACAGCCTATGAGAAATTACAATCATGCCCTTTACATTTACTATTGGCTTATAGAAAAATCTATGAGGATTGAATAGCCTTTTCCCTTTTAAGTCGGTTCCCTTTTCTGCGATTTAGCCGAAGATTTCTTGTGCACAACTTCGGAGCGACGGCAAGCTTCGTCACGATCATGCTCCTCATCGTGTACGCTTTTATCATGAATCCGAAGATACCTGTCCATAAACCATACTTGGAAAGCATTGTTAAATTATGTTTTTGAGGACCTTCGGAGGACGAAGGCCCCCAACACTGCGCTCCCTAGAAACTGTAGCGGGTTTTCTAAAGCTAGTGGAACTTTGTAAAGGCCTTGTAGTGGTACCCTGCCTCGCTTCCTTGGTAGAGGTGTATGGGATCCGATCAATCCCGTGTCAAATGGGTAACATGACTTGTGGGTAAAGATACGCAACCTCTACAGAGTGTAAAACTGGTATATCAGTCGTGCTCACGGTCATGAGCGACTTGGACACTCACATGATTAATTTATGGAATTAAACTAAATCTGTCATATGCATTGCATCGCGGGTGTTGTTATTAATTTTGATCTCTTATTTAATTGGGTTGGTATCTACTTACACTTAGTAACTGCTAATAAAATTTTGACCAACTTTAAAAGCAATGCTCAGCTTTAACCATCCTCATTGGTAAGCCTTACACCTTACATGAGCTCCCACCTCTGGTGAGTTCATGCACATTATTCCCCACAACTTGTTGAACGATGAACGTATGTGAGCTCACCCTTGCTGTACTCACGCCCCCCCTAGGTCAAGAATAGGTACCAAGGAGGTGGCGCATGACGGATGCTGTGATGAGTTCATGAGTGGTCTAGGCCATCGTCTCCCAGTCAACCTTGGGTTGCTGGATCGTTGTCTTCGTATGATGTAATTATTTAATTATTTTATACAGAACTCTGTTATACATTAAAGGTGTGACATTCGTTTCTATACCATGAGTTATCATATGTGTAAGACTTGATCCTAGCACACTTGGTGATTATTTTGCGCCCGGGTTTTGGACCCCTAAAATTCGGGTGTGACAGAAGTGGTATCAGAGGGATGTTGAATGTAGGATGAAACCTAGATAGAACTAAATAACCCTTATCTACTTATCTTTACTCTGATTCTTTCTAAACTTTTCTTAATCATTTCTCATCTATTGGTGCTTTATTCTGATTACTCTTACCCTTTTCTTTCTAAAGACAAATGTGGATTTCACACTTTGAAATCCTGTACCTAAAGTGACCTTTAGGAATAGGAGACCTAATCTTAGGAACCAAATCAAAACTATTTTTAGTAGGTATATGCTTGAGTGTTTGTTCTTATGATAACTGCTTAATTCGGTTCTTTGATTGAGTGTGATGAGTTGTGGAGTAATATCCACAATTGCATCTGCATACACATATAGGCATATAAAATATGTTTATAAAATAAGTAGACAGTCTATATTATCTCTCCATTAAAACATAGCTAGTATCACCTATCTATCTTTCCTTGGCAAATTCTATCCTACCTTTGGAGAATCATCTTATAAGTCTAGTTATCCCAATATAAATATAAAACAACAGATCAAAGCTCTGCCCAAGATCCTTCAGTTTATGACCAGCTACTAGTATATCTGTTCTGCCTGCTAGATTATTCCCCTTGCAAAACTGTCTTACCATATGTCCCTAACCCAGACGGTTAACACCAAGAGGGGAGGCGGTATCGATCTACCTGCTAACAACCGTCGCAGGAGGATTGTTAACCAACCACAACTAGAGATCAACCCTCCACAGGTTGGAACAAATCTCGTTGCTACCACTCAGATGTAGCTGGCGCAACAATGGCAAACACCATGACGGAAATGCAAGCGCAAATGCGACAGGAACGTCAGGAGATGCGCTAGGAGCAGAAGGAAATATGACAGGAAATGAGGCAAGAACGCCAAAAAAATGTGCCAAGTACGGCAGTAACAACAACAACAACCACCTCCACCACCACCAGCTCCACCCAGGGATAAGCACCGGGAGTTTATGAGTCACAAGACACCCACATTCTCCAACTCCTCGGACCCACCACAAGCTGATGACTGGTTAAAGTCCATGGACAAGATGCTCAACATAGCTCAGTGCTCCGATAGGGAGAAAATACTTTATGCATTGGGTCGCCTTACTGGCCCCGTTACGTATTGGTGGGATGTATATTGTGCTGCTCACGTTGCTGCCGACACCATCACCTGGGCAGAATTCTCCACTCAATTCAGGAATTACCATATTCCTGTTGGTCTTATGATGATTAAAAAAAGGAGTTTCTATCCCTCAAACAGGGAGGGATGTCCATAAGCGAATACATGGACAAGTTCATCCAGTTATCCCGATATGCTCCTGGTGAGGTCGATGATGATGAGAAAAAGCAGGAGCTATTCCTGGAAGGTTTGATCAGGTCACTATAATATCAGTTGATATCACACACATTCCTGTCCCTCTAGAGACTACTGGACAAAGCTATTGCTCTGAAAAACAAGAGGGCTGAGTTTGGAGAAAAGAGGAAAGCTACCAACCAGGGACAAGCTGGAAGTAGTTCCTGTCCCCATTATACTACACCTCAAAGTACACCTGCTCGTGGCAGTTCCGGGCAACAAACTCAACAGACCCAATTTGCTCATCCTCATGCAGGCACTCCAGCTGGACCTGTGGCTCCTAATACATCAACAAATAGGTCATGCTTCAAGTGTGGTCAAGCTGGACATTATGCTAACTACTGTCCCAACAGAGCAGCTTACACCACTCCAGCTCCAATGAAGCAAGGTCAGGCCTCGGGAGGCAAGAGTTAGCCCTTATCCGTCAACCGGGGGTAGGTCAACTATGTGGAAGTAGAAGCTGAACCTGGTGAACTCGAAAACAAAGAAGAGATGTCGGTTGAAGGTGAAGAAGTCAACGAGCAGCAAGATTAGAGTATATACATATATATACATAAATATAGATATATATATAGGAAGTAGTATATATATATAGGAAGTAGTATTTGTACAACCTAAATAATACCTTGGGTGATAGCTAGTATTTTATTATTTTAGGAATGATAATAAAGTCTATTTGAACCTATGTCTTAATAACAAGTTATGCATCATGCTGAGTCTTTTGTGTGTGCATATGCTTTGAGACAAGGTTGGGACACATCCTTTTCTTACTAACCTCGAGGACGAGATTTATTTTAAGGGGGTAGGATTTATAAAGCCCAAAAATTGATAGAAAAATATATAAAGTAAATAAACAAATATATTTATGATAGTGTTTTGCGAATTATTGAAACCCTGGGAAATTTATTAGGACCCTTCCTGACACACCCGGCTTTAAGGAACAAAGCCAGGTGCATCTCATACATGCGCCAAGAAGACAACATATATAATAACAGAGTGTATAGAGATAAATGTCACAAAACATCAGAGTACTTATTACATAGCGGAAGACTTAATACAAAATAAAAGAATAAACATAAAACGAACTAAGGATCGTTGGCGCCAATGTCAACTGAGAAACGCCACCTAGATCAGATCATACTCCTCGCCTTGTTGCTCCTCCTGAACCACCTGTTCTTCTCCTGTGGGGGGTGGTGTGAGACAGCAAGGGTGAGCTCACACATGTTCATAGCTCAACAAGTTGTGGGGAACCAGTGCACATAAACTCACAAAGGTGTGAGTTCATGTGATGTGTAAGGCTAATCAATGATAGGGGTTAAAGCTGAGCATTGCTTTTAAGTAGTTTGTCAAAATTTTATTAGCAATTACTAAGTGTAAGTAAATACCAAACCTTAAGTAAAGTAATAGAACAAAATTAATAATAAACCCATGCAATGCAAATGACAAATTTGAATTTAAGTTCCATAATTTAAACATCAGAGAGTCCTGAGCCACTCATGACCGTGAGCTCGGCTAGTATACCAGTTTTACACTCTGCAGAGGTTGTACCCTTTACCCACAAGTCATGTTACCCATCTGCTAAGGGGTCGCGACTCCCATACACCTCTACCTAGGAAGCGCGGTAGGGCAACACTACGAGGCCTTTACAAAGTTCCACTAGCTTCCAAAAACCCGCTACAGTTTATGGGAAGAGCACTTGCAAGAATCCCCCGTCTGATCGCCATCGCAGCTAAATCAACCCGAGAACCTCCTTGCATGCAACTCCCCTACTGCCCTTGCCCCTTTCGGGTAAGGTAGTCTTCCACTAGCTTTCCTAATTAGTCAGCCAAGGGCGTCCCATTAAACCCTTGTGGTGGCACGTGTTTCTCAAGTTAAGCTCTATGTTCCAATTAACATTAATGATCTTAACATGAACATAAATAAAATAACAAAAGAATTGGAACATAGATATAATAAATGATTATCCCAAAACCATGTAAAGCAATAGCAAACTACCCAAGTGATTCATGGGTAAACAAGGTAATGAGATAAACAATCTAGAGTGACCTATCGGGTCCCATCAAAATTAACCTATGCATGAATAAATGATATTAAAGAACATTATTGGGTAAAAAGTGGTCAAGGGCACAACTTGCCTTCAATGAGCTCCTGCTCAGCTACTTCTATCTGCTGCTCACCAGGATCCTCGATCACGGGCTCTTCTACTCGCCACAATACAAACAAGCACAATATATAGAGAAAATTAACATCACACCAAACATGTGAACAAAATACACAGTAATAATCTACATATTAAAATAAAATCCTAGGAACAGAAATCATAATTTTTGGAGTTATAGATTTTAAGATATGAATTTTCAAAGGTTTTGTGTGCTTAAAATAGGATTAAGTGTGGAATTAATTTTTTTACTGTTGTCCTGTCAAAACAGAGACTCTAAGTGATAGAGAATAAAATTACCAAATTTTAGAAACTGGAATGGATTAATTTGGAGCAAGTATGAATTTTCTATGAATTTATTAAGTTCTAGTAGTTATTTTCATATTAAAAATCCATTTTCCAAATTATTTATTCAATTTCCACTGCACTGGACCGGGCCTTATTTTCCAGAGAGGTCAGGGGCTCTGGCGTAAAATTTCCACAGACTCAGACACTTCCTAATGCGGACCGCGGGTTGAATCACCTAAAATACAGGGCTCTTTAGCAATTGTGGCATGGTGAAGGGGTATCGCAGAACATGGGCCGTTCGATTCACATTCGAGGGCTCAGATTAGATTTGACTTATATCGAACCGGTATGCGCCCAGGCGGTTGGATCTGAGATCCACGGTCTAACTTCCCCGATCCCGCGATCTAATCCACGCTATTGGATCCAAATCCAACGGTCCAGTGCCCTTTCACTCGCGGTCTAATCTCTCGCGTCCGCCCATGGATCAACGGCCTGGATCTAATCCCCTGAACCGGTATGCTACACTCAATCCTAGCCGCACAGACACGATCTGATGGCCAGGACCCAATCGCCCCCAACACGCGGTCCGCACGCGACGACGACGAGTTCTCAACAGGGAACTCCGGCGAGCGTGACGGCGTTTGCGACAGGGCTCCACGAGCCATCCTTAACGTGCCAACACGAAGAACAGAACAAAGTAAACCGCATGGGCGAGGTCTTACCACACAACGGTGAGTCGGTGATGCAGACTACGGAGAGAAGAGCCTCTGCCACGCAGACGGAACTCCGATGAGCAATTCACTAGTTTCCTCCGCACCTCCAGCTCCAATCTCCCACGGTTGCGCCCTTCGTCACCAGGGAAGTCAGCCCAACCACATATTGCCTCCGGCGCGGTAGCGCAGACGCACAGCCACAGCGGCGGCAGGTTCACTCTCGTGCTGACGCGGCGGCGGCAATGGCTTCAACTGGTTGTGGCGCAATTGGGTCAACAAGGTGGGCTGCCTTAAATCCGCCCGGGATTGAAGACGCGAGGAAGATGGTGTCCGATCCCCGCGGCATTAGCTCCGCGTGGTGGTTGAAGGCGAGATCTCATGACGTTGGGCACTGGCTGATGGGGCCCACGCGTTGGTGACCAAGCGCGGCGGGAGAGACTATACGTGGGCCCAAGGTGTAGCGAAGCGCAGACACGGCTGGAGGAGTGAGCGCGGAAGCCAGACAAGCGGGCCCCCGGGGTCAGTGGCGCCAGCGCGCGTGAGATTTAACTGGGCTGCGCGGGCGACTTCCTCAAGTGGGCTGAAAGGAGTGATTCGAGCCTAGTAAGGTTTCTATTCTTTTTCTTTTATCCTCCTTGTCTTCTATTCTATTTTCTTTCTCATTTTTGAATCTAAATTTGAATTTCCAATTTTTGGTTAACTTGTACTCAAATCTCTGAGTATATGTTTTGAATAAATTATTGTGGAATAAATTTATCTATTTGGAAATTTATTATATATTTTTTTGTATTGTAGAGTATTTTCTCTTTCCTTCTCTATTTCAAACCCTAATTCTCAATTTAGGATCCAAACTTCATCTTAAGTAATTGTTTTTATTTCTACTAGCTTTATTATTGTTATTGCTTTAATGCACAAGCAAACAGAAACTCCAAAGGATGCACAAGTTATTTGAGTGTATTTTTGTTAACTATTTATTCTTGTTAAGTGAGGTGTTCACATGAAATGATGGATAAAGGTCAAACTCACATATAGATAAAGAGAATGTGTTTCTCCATTTATATTACCTCTAACAAATTACAAATTGGATATTACAAATCCTACCCCCCTTAAAAATAATCTCGTCCTCGAGATTTAGGAAGATCTAGGGAAAAGGTGGGGAAAATCTATACGAAGCTCTTCTTCTCTTTCCTAGGTTGCTTCATCTTCTCCGTGGTGACTCCATTATACTTTACACATCTTTATCACCATATTTCTTGTAACCCTAGTCAAAGTATCAAGAATCTTGATCGGGTACTCCGTGTAAGTCAAATCACCCTGAACACTGAGCTCTTCCATCGGTAATTGTTCCTCAGGGACACGGAGACATTTCTTCAGTTGAGATACATGGAACACATTATGCACATCCGATAGACTAGCAGGTAACTCAAGTTGGTATGCCATCTCCCCAACTCTCCTAAAGATCAAGAATGGTCCAATATAGCATGGGGACAATTTGCCCTTAACTTTGAATCTCCTCATTCCACGAAGTGGTGACACCTTGAGATACACATAATCTCCTTCTTCAAATTCTAGTGGTCTCCTTCTATTATCAGCATAGCTCTTTTGCCTGGTTTGAGCCACCCTCAAATTCTCTCGAATTATACGGACTTGTTCCTCTGCTTCTTGAATCAGTTCAGGCCCAAAGAACTGTCTTTCTCCAGTCTGATCCCAATATAAAGGAGTCCTGCACTTCCTCCCATATAAAGCTTCAAAAGGTGACATCTTCAGACTGGCCTGATAACTATTATTATATGAGAACTCAGCATATGGTAGACTTTTATCCCAACTTCCTTCATGCTGAAGGGCACAAGCTCTCAACATATCTTCCAATACTTGATTAGTCCTTTCAGTCTGTCCATCAGTCTGAGGGTGATAAGCCGTACTAAAATTCAACTTCGTGCTCGTGTTCTCATGAAAGCTTCTCCAAAATCTAGAGGTAAACTGCGAACCTCGATCAGACACGATCTTCTTCGGTACTCCATGTAAACACACAATCCGAGCCATATATAACTCTGCTAGCTGAGAACCTTTATAAGTAGTCTTCAGAGGAATAAAGTGAGCCACTTTAGTCAATCTATCCACAATCACCCATATAGCATCATATCCTTTCTGGGTGCGAGGCAATCCAGTAATGAAATCCATACCAATCTCTTCTCACTTCCACTCGGGTATCTTCAGTGGATGCAATAGTCCAGCTGGCCTCTGGTGTTCAGCCTTAACTCTTTGACATACATCGCACATAGCCACATGTGCAGCCACATCTCTTTTCAATCCATACCAGCAATACTTCCGCTTCAAATCCTGATACATCTTGGTACTACCAGGATGAATAGAATAATCCGAGTCATGGGCCTCCTTCAATATAGTCTCACGAAGGCTTTTAATATCAGGAACACACATCCTGTCTTTGAACCATACGGTGCCTTGCTCATCTTCCGTAAATTCCGAAACTCGACCTTCAGTAATCAGATCCTTAATCTCTTTTATTTTAGCATCACCAATTTGACCTTTGCGGATTTCTTGCTCCAAGGTAGGTTCCACATCAATAGTAACTCCTTCAGTATGAGCAACTATCCCCAGGTTAAGTCTCCTGAAATCCTCAACAATCTCGTCGGGTAGCTGGGCAACAATAGCTGAATGAACATGCTCCTTTCGACTCAAGGCATCTGCAACCAAATTGCCTTGCCCGGGTGATAGTGAATCTCCAAATCATAATCTTTAATAAGCTCCAACCAACGGCGTTGCCTAAGGTTGAGATCCTTCTGAGTGAATATATACTTCAAACTCTTATGATCCGTATATACTTGACACTTGGTCCCCATGATATAATGTCTCCAAATCTTAAGCGCATGCACAATGGCTGCCAATTCTAAGTCATGAGTGGGGTAGTTCAATTCATGCTTCGGCAACTGACGAGACGCATAGGCGATCACATGTCCTTCTTGCATGAGCACACATCCTAATCCTTGGCCACATGCATCACAATAAATATCAAATCCTTTCTGTAGGTCTGGCATAACCAATACTGGTGGCGACATCAATCTCTTCTTCAATTGATCAAAGCTGTCTTGGCACTTCTCGTCCCACTTAAATTCTCTTCCTTTCTACAAAAGTGAAGTCATAGGCTTAGCAATCTTAGAAAATCCTTCAATAAACCTCCGATAATAGCCAGCAAGTCCCAAGAAACTTCGAATCTCAGTAACTGTAGTGGGTACTCTCCACTCCATTATCTCCTTAACCTTAGCAGGATCCACTGAAATTCCTCCATTAGAAATAATATGACCAAGAAATGGCACCTCGCCAATCCAAAACTCACACTTGCTAAACTTGGCGTAGAGTTGATTATCTCGTAGCTTCTGTAGCACCAATCTCAGATGTTCCTCATGATCACTATCACTCTTGGAATAGATAAGA
The DNA here is from genome assembly GCA_029449295.1 of Zea luxurians. Classification (NCBI taxonomy): domain Eukaryota; kingdom Viridiplantae; phylum Streptophyta; class Magnoliopsida; order Poales; family Poaceae; genus Zea; species Zea luxurians. Next base: position 607,483 of record JAOPSE010000028.1, on the reverse strand, counting down.
ATATCGTCGATGAACACCACGACGAATCTGTCCAAGTACTCCATAAACACCTTGTTCATCAAAGTCATAAAATAAGCTGGTGCATTGGTTAATCCAAACGACATAACAGTGAACTCATATAATCCATATCGAGTCGAGAATGCTGTCTTGGGAATATCCAATGGTCTAATCCTCATCTGATGGTATCCGGATCGGAGATCAATCTTCGAGAATACTCTAGCACCTCTCATCTAATCAAATAAATCCTCAATATGGGGTAACGGATACTTGTTCTTCACAGTAACATCGTTGAGAGATCTATAATCCACACACATTCTTTGTGATCCATCCTTCTTCTGTACAAACAGAACCGGTGCTCCCCACGGTGAGGAACTCGGATGAATGTACCCAGCCTCTTGTAACTCAGTTAACTGCTTCTTTAGTTCCTTCAACTCCTCTACGGACATCCTATATGGCCGTTTAGAAATAGGGGCAGTTCCAGGTAGGAGATCAATAAAAAACTCAACTTCTCTATCAGGTGGCATCCCTGGTAACTCCTCTGGAAAGACATCCGGAAAATCTCTAACCACACGGATGTTGTCACCAACAAACTCCTCAGGTATAAAGAACATTGCACGTTTGGATGATGTGGTTACTGCAATATTAACTTGAAATCTTTCTCCTTTAGTGGTAGTGAGTTCTACGGTACCTCTACCACATGCTATAATGGCCTTTGCCTTTCTTAGCCATGACATACCAAGGATCAGATCTATACTGCTTGCCTCTAATATTATAGCAGTAGCTCCAAATTCTCTACCCATAATGGTCAATGTCAATCTACGTGTCATTTGATTCGCCTCAACAAGCCCTTTAGGTGTAATTACTATCATGGGTTTCCTCATTTTTAGCAGTGGTATTTCATTTGTGTTGCCATATCTAGCAGACATAAATGAATGTGTAGCACCAGAATCAAATAAGATGGTTGCAGGAATTGCATTAACATAAAACATACCAAGTACGATGTCAGCACCATCCGGAGTAGCATCAACGCTGACTTGATTAACCTTGGCAATAGAATATCCTTTGCCAGATCCTGGAGTTTGCTGCCTATTCTGAACTGGAGTAGTAGCCATCCTTTGTGGGCAGACATTTGCATAATGACCAGTCTTCCCACACTTGAAACACGTAGTGCCTGGACTCTGTCCTAAGAACTTCGTCGGGGTGCCAGTAGGGGTAGCCTGTCGAGGAGGTGGAGTCCTCAGAGGTGATTGTTCAACTGGGCGCTGGCCTCCGCCAGTGCGAATTGGTGTACCCTGGGGTGAACTGTAGCGAGGACGGACACTACTGCTTCCTTGTCCTTGAGATATAGCCTTTCTCTTCAAATCTCCCAACTGAACACGCTTGTGTTCAATAGCCAGGGCCTTATCAAGTAGCCTCTGAAATGATGGAAATGTGTGTGCCACTAGAGCATACTGCAGGGGTCCATTAAGTCCTTCAATGAAATGCTCTTGTTTCCTCTCATCCTCAGCAACTTCATCAGGGGCATATCTGGATAACTGGATGAACTTGTCGCGATACTCACTGACTGACATGCTCCCTTGCTTCAATGATAGAAATTCCTTCTTCTTAATCTTCATCAATCCAGGAGGTATATGATAGTTCCTAAACTGTGTACTGAACTCTGCCCAAGTGATAGTATCAGCAGCATCGTGGGCAGCAGTATATGAATCCCACCAATCAGCAGCAGGACCTGTCAGACATCCAGAAGCATATAGAACCTTCTCCTGGTCAGTGTATTGTGCAATATTCAGCATCTTTTCCACAGATTTCAGCCAATCATCTGCATCCAGTGGGTCAGGAGAGCTTGCAAATGTCGGTGGCTTATGACTCATGAACTCCCTATGCTTATCTCGGGGTGGAACTGGTGGTGGTGGTGGAGGCAGTGGTACTTGTTGCTGTTGCTGCTGCATTTGCTGTTGCAGCTGCTGTTGCGCCCTCCTTTCCTGGTGTATCTCCTCTCGCTCCTGGCGCAACTCCTGGCGTATCTCTTCTCGATCCTGACGCATCTCCTGACGTTCTTGCTGCATCTGAGCGCGCATATCCGCCATAGTGTCCGCCATTTATTGCATCATCCTCATCTGAGCTGCAATCAGTGGGTCAACTCCGCCTGGTGGAGGATTAGGAGGATTCATCTCTGCTGGTTGTGGCTGGGGTTGTCTATATATCCACCGAGTGTGTCGATTAGGAGGCAAATCAATTCCACCACCCCGCCTGGTATTGACCATCTGAGTTAGATACATATGGTAAGGGAATAGTAGACAAAGCAGGTATTTACAAATCAGGTTACTTTGGGGGATTTTATTAGCTAAGCAGATTAATATTTTACCTACCATAGCTAATTCATTACCTTATGGTGGTACATACTAAGATGTCCATATATAATATATCAATCAATCAAATAAGCAAATCAGACATTTAACATCAGAACAATCAAACAACATTTTTAAAGAAAATAGTTTTAAATTTTCTCTTGGGTTCCCTATCTCTTAAAAAGATCATAGTGGTAGGATTCCAAGGTGTGAAATCCATCTTGTCTTAGAGTAGCAAAAGGTGAGACAAGATCAAGATGAGATGAGTATAGAGTGAGTCAGAGTAAGGTAAGTAGGAGAGGGTTTGTCCATTTCTATCTAGGTCTCGTCCTACAGTCAACATTTCCTCTGATACCACTTCTGTCACACCCGGCTTTAAGGAACAAAGCCAGGTGCATCTCATACATGCGCCAAGAAGACAACATATATAATAACAGAGTGTATAGAGATAAATGTCACAACACATAAGAGTACTTATTACATAGCAGAAGACTTAATACAAAATAAAAGAATAAACATAAAATGAACTAAGGATCGTCGGCGCCAATGTCAACTGAGAAACGCCACCTAGATCAGATCATACTCCTCGCCTTGTGGCTCCTCCTGAACCACCTTTTCTTCTCCTGTGGGGGGGGTAGTGTGAGACAGCAAGGGTGAGCTCACACATGATCATAGCTCAACAAGTTGTGGGGAACCCGTGGACATAAACTCACAAAGGTGTGAGTTCATGTGATGTGTGAGGCTAATCAATGATAGGGGTTAAAGCTGAGCATTGCTTTTAAGTAGTTGGTCAAAATTTTATTAGCAATTACTAAGTGTAAGTAAATACCAAACCTTAAGTAAAGTAATAGAACAAAATTAATAATAAACCCATGCAATGCAAATGACAAATTTGAATTTAAGTTCCATAATTTAAACATCAGAGAGTCCTGAGCCGCTCATGACCGTGAGCTCGGCTAGTATACCAGTTTTACACTCTGCAGAGGTTGTACCCTTTACCCACAAGTCATGTTACCCATCTGCCAAGGGGTCGCGACTCTCATACACCTCTACCTAGGAAGCGCGGCAGGGCAACACTACGAGGCCTTTACAAAGTTCCACTAGCTTCCGAAAACCCGCTACAGTTTATGGGAAGAGCACTTGCAAGGATGCCCCGTCTGACCGCCATCGCAGCTAAATCAACCCGAGAACCTCCTTGCATGCAACTTCCCTACTGCCCTTGCCCCTTTCGGGTAAGGTAGTCTTCCACTAGCTTTCCTAATTAGTCAGCCAAGGGCGTCCCATTAAACCCTTGTGGTGGCACGTGTTTCTCAAGTTAAGCTCTATGTTCCAATTAACATTAATGATCTTAACATGAACATAAATAAAATAACAAAAAAATTGGAACATAGATATAATAAATGATTATCCCAAAACCATGTAAAGCAATAGCAAAGTACCCAAGTGATTCAGGGGTAAACAAGGTAATGAGATAAACAATTTAGGGTGACCTATCGGGTCCCATCAAAATTAACCTATGAATGAATAAATGATATTAAAGAACATTATTGGGTAAAAAGTGGTCAAGGGCACAACTTGTCTTCAATGAGCTCCTGCTCAGCTACTTCTATCTGCTGCTCACTAGGATCCTCGGTCACGGGCTCTTCTACTCGCCACAATACAAACAAGCAAAATATATAAGGAAAATTAACATCACACCAAACATGTGAACAAAATACACAGTAATAATCTACATATTAAAATAAAATCCTAGGAACAGAAATCATAATTTTTGGAGTTATAGAGTTTAAGATATGAATTTTCAAATGTTTTGTGTGCTTAAAATAGGATTAAGTGTGGAATTAATTTTTTTACTGTTGTCCTGTCAAAACAGAGACTCTAAGTGATAGAGAATAAAATTACCAATTTTTAGAAACTGGAATGGATTAATTTGGAGCAAGTATGAATTTTCTATGAATTTATTAAGTTCTAGTAGTTATTTTCGTATTAAAAATCCATTTTCCAAATTATTTATTCAATTTCCACTGCACTGGACCGGGCCTTATTTTCCAGAGAGGTCAGGGGCTCTGGCTTAAAATTTCAACAGACTCAGACACTTCCTAATGTGGACCGCGGGTTGAATCACCTAAAATACAGGGTCTCTTTAGCAATTGTGGCACGGTGAAGGGGTATCGCAGAACATGGGCCGTTCGATTCACATTCGATGGCTCAGATTAGATTTGACTTATACCGAACGGTACGCGCCCAGAGCGGTTGGATCTGAGATCCACGGTCTAACTTCCCCGATCCCGCGATCTAATCCACGCTATTGGATCCAAATCCAACAATCCAGTGCCCTTTCACACGCGGTCTAATCTCTCGTGTCCGCCCACGGATGAACGGCCTGGATCTAATCCCCTAAACCGGTATGCTACACTCAATCCTAGCCGCACAGACACGATCTGATGGCCAGGACCCCATCGTCCCCAACACGCGGTCCGCACGCGACGACGGTGAGTTCTCAACAGGGAACTCCGGCGAGCGTGTCGGCGTTCGCGACAGGGCTCCACGAGCCATCCTTAACGCGCCAACACGAAGAACAGAACAAAGTAAACCGCATGGGCGAGGTCTTACCACGCAACGGTGAGTCGGTGACGAAGACTACGGAGAGAAGCGCCTCCGCCACGCAGACGGAACTCCGATGAGCAATTCACTGGTTTCCTCCGCACCTCCAGCTCCAATCTCCCACGGTTGCGCCCTTCGTCACCAGGGAAGTCAGCCCGACCACCTATTGCCTCCGGCGCGGCAGCGCGGACGCTTAGCCACGGTGGCGGTAGGTTCACTCTCTTGCGGACGCGGCGGCGGCAATGGCTTCAACTGGTTGTGGCGCAATTGGGTCAACAAGGTGGGTAGGGGGGTGCGACTGCCTTAAATCCGCCCGGGATTGAAGACGCGAGGAAGATGGTGTCCGATCCCCGCGGCATTAGCTCCGCGCGGTGGTTGAAGGCGAGATCTCATGGCGTGGGCACTGGCTGATGGGGCCCACGTGTTGGTGACCAAGCACGACGGGAGAGACTATATGTGGGCCCAAGGTGCAGCGAAGCGCGGACACGGCTGGAGGAGTGAGCGTGGAAGCCAGACAAGCGGGCCCCCGGGGTCAGTGGCGCCAGCGCAGGTGAGATTTAACTGGGCTGCGCGGGCGACTGCCTCAAGTGGGCTGAAAGGAGTGATTCGAGCCCAGTAAGGTTTCTATTCTTTTTCTTTTATCCTCCTTGTCTTCTATTCTATTTTCTTTCTCATTTTTGAATCTGAATTTGAATTTCCAATTTGTGGTGAACTTGTACTCAAATCTCTGAGTATATGTTTTGAATAAATTATTGTATAATAAATTTATCTATTTGGAAATTTATTATATATTTTTTTGTATTGTAGAGTATTTTCTCTTTCCTTCTCTATTTCAAACTCTAATTCTCAATTTAGGATCCAAACTTCATCTTAAGTAATTGTTTTATTTCTACTAGCTTTATTATTATTATTATTGCTTTATTGCACAAGCAAACAGAAACTCCAAAGGATGCACAAGTTATTTGAGTGTATTTTTGTTAACTATTTATTCTTGTTAAGTGAGGTGTTCACATGAAATGATGGATAAAGGTCAAACTCACATATAGATAAAGAGAATGTGTTTCTCCATTTATATTACCTCTAACAAATTACAAATTGGATATTACATTTCCTATTCATAATCAATTAATAATATTAAATTAGTTAAACAACCAGTAAATAAATAAAGAAAAGATGCACCCCTTGCTGATAATTTTCTGTGAGGCATTTTTGAAAATATAACTTAAATTTGACCTCAAAATTTTAAATAAAAACATAAAATATTAGGGTGATCGTAAATTTTCACACGTTTGTGACCACAAGCTTTTAGCGCACTGCCGCCCCTCTTTCTAGGGTTTTCCACGGTTAAGTGTCATGCCACCCTGATCGCATCTCGTGATCTAGGTGGTGTTGTTCTTACTCATTTATCTTTTTGTTTTCTTGTACTGTAGCTTTTTTATGGCGAGAAGCACTAGTTATCGTAGCGTTTATGGAGTAGCATCGGTAGTTTCATTATGTATGCACGTTGTTTGCTGAACGTAAGCGTCTAGCCGTCCTCGTGCGCGTTCTCGAGCGTGAGGGCGATGCCTTGCTCCATTCCATCGAGTAGATCTAACTTGTTGTAGTTAGTCCTTGTCCACCAATGATCTGCTTAACATCCGCATAATTAGGCCCTGCACACGGGTTGGATGTTCCGATACCGTGTTGGATGCCTCACGTCGATTTGAACATGGATTGTTCTGGGAATCGGCTTCTGCTAGTTCTTAGGCCTCTGATCTAGCTGGCGTCCTGTCATCTTTCACGCTCGCTAGGATCGGCTACGCATAGGATGTTCTGATTATGCAGTGAAAGCTTTAACTATAGTAGATTGGATCGGCTCGATGAGGGTGGAGCAGGGTTCCGAATGTTTTCGTTTTTGCGTGTCTTTGATATGTAGATCCAATTCGATGCCGGGAGGCAATCGGCTCTTTTTAGCCGATACAGCCCTGGGAGTCGAACACGGCTTAGACTAACATTTTCACGTGTTTGTTTATGCAGGAGAACCAATTCGAAGCACGTCAACACCTTCCAGACTGGGTATAGGTCGGGTGGCATGCCTAGCGAAATTCTAAGCCAGGTCATGTACCAAAACCTAGGTCGTTGACCGAGGGACCGGGGCCCACCAGCCGCTCTAGAGGCCTCCGAGCTCCTCGTGTTGCTTGTCGTCTTTTGCCGATGAGTTTCGGACGACAAAAGATACTAAAAACAAATTAAGCCCTAACAACTAAGTCCTAAATCATATATTTAGAAAATAAATTATATTATTAAGAAAGAAATTGTTGAAAATGATGTGGAAAATAAGGATATGAGACTAATCTGAAGTATAATATACTTGAATCATGGTCTAATCTATATTTTATAAAAATTTAAATACGATATAAGTGGAGTTATTTTTATTAGTTGAGTTCTATATTTTAAGATAGAGCATTAATTTAAGATTCTGTTAGAGATGATCTTACCACACTAATTGGCGAGACATTTTTAAGATAAATTAAGGATTTCAACTTGATGCATGTTGATAAATTCTGAACCCACCTTTAGGTTACATGCTGATCATTCTTAGGCGGAGGGACTATGATTTAAAACGAGGCTGAACTAAATCATAATTGGAACAACCAAAGCCATCCCTGTTTCATGTACGTTCCTCGAAAAAAGGGTATATGCAATGCTTTATTATGCTCATTTGCTAAGAATATGAAATGCCTATATAGGCGTTGGTATCATTGGAAAGAATGTCGCTTATCTAAATAGACTATAATGGCTCGTTTTAAAAACTCTATTTTTAAGAGATTTCTATTTTAAAGGGAAAATAATATAATTTTTTTTAGAAAATGGAAATCCTTTATGGGGCGTTTGGATCCCTTTATTTTAGAGAAATTGGAATTCACTCAACAAAGTAACTTATTTAGTTTGGAATTTGATATTCCACCACTTTCCAAAGTTCAGATATAAGTCTATCTCAAATTCATGGGGTGGAGGGTGTGAAATGATTTTATGCATTAGTAGAATTTGTTTTTACTCTGTAACTTATATGACACTATTCGTCTCACTCCTCTATAGTAAAAATGTAGCACATAAATATCTCCAACATCTTGCTAATAATAGTATACAAATATATTTTGCATAAAATCGAATTAGCTTAATTGATATATGTCTAAATTACTATTATTAGAATGGAATTCAATTTCAATGATCCAAACGGGGCGTAGGAAAATTACGAGGTGTTTGGTTTGATGAATCACTCTATCCAAAATAAAGTGGTGCATCATGGATCCATTCCTCAAATTTGATGGGATGACGTCATTCCACATATTAGTACTAAACAACTAACTATGAGGAATGAGGTGGTGATGGATTAACTCACTCCATTCCACAAACCAAACAAAAAAGTGAGGAGTGAGAAGATGATAAACTATATCATTCTTCAAACCAAACACTCCATTAAATTCCTAAACTAGCCCTAAAAATACGTATTAATGAGAGCACAAAAATATGAGGACATTTTCAGCGGTATGCGGATGTATAAATAGACATGTAGGAGAGAGACTATGTATTTTCCATGTCGAGAAAAGTGAACAGTTGATTGTGACCACAGAAAATGCATATACGCGGCTGTTTGGGTTTTTTTTACGTTCCGAGGACTTATGCGCTTTGATGTGGTTTGAGAGAAGTTAGAGGAGATTTAATCCCTTCGTATTTAAATTTATACTAGTAAGTTACCCGTATGTTGCAACGGCTCACAACAATAACCACGTAAATTATTCACAAAAAGATCTCAAGATTTTTTATTAGTTGTCTCCACTCTTCGCATAATATTTTTTATGGACGCATGAATACCATAGACAACAAATCAGAGACCCTCATCCCTCGTCTCCCCCACTTCCAAGGTTTCGTAGAGCAGGAGGGGAAGGGAAGAGGCGGGCATACCTGTTTATTATCGGAGAAGGACACGAGAAGACCTGGACATTTGGAGGCGACATAGATAGTATACCGCTAGATATATAGAGAGAGAGCACGCAAGCGGAGAAAGAAGCCCAGCCGGAGCAGCTCCAAAGCAAGAGCCACCCGCACCGGGCGTCAGTCCGAGAAGGGCGATAGGATACGAGTGTCTTTACAGCACTGGACCCGCCGAAGCGACACAACACCACCACCAACTCCGTAGCATATATCGACTGTTGTCTCGCTACGGGTCTTAGTTATCCAATATCTCAGACCTAGACTCCTCATCGCTAAGATAACCTAAGCGTGGTAGGTGCCACCATGTCCTCCTTGACGTCACGCACGGAGAAAGGCCATGAGCATGACCGACTCGCCCCGTACCCGCGTCGACGAGCGTCGGTCGGCTCACGACTGCGATCGTGGGCAGGGGTAGCAGGTTGGGGTGGAAGAACAGGGCGAAGACAGGGAAGACGAACGGGACGTCCGACGACGGCGAAAACGATGGTGCGCACATGATGTGAAATGTCCTCGTGGATGTGCAATAGCCACTGCGCGAGTCGGTGTCGGGGCTGGTATCGGATGAATACTAGGAGCAGGCGCATGCTCCTACGCCCTCTGTCGAGAATGGGGTGGCGCGGAGGTGGAGACATGAGGGGAGAGAGAAAAGAAGTAGAATGTCGAACGAGGTGGTGACAACTGAGGCGAAGACCATCATTATTGTGCGGAGGTATAAATGACAAAATGGGCCATGTCTGGTGAGCCGGCCCGAGGCACGACCCATTTAATAGTCCCTGGGCCAATCCGGCACGAGCGCCATGTGGTGCTTGGGCCGTAGCCTCAGCCCATAGTACTGGCCCGGCCCGACACGATTTTTTTTAAAAAAATCATATATACATATGTACAATTTGTATTCAATATTATAAACACTTCAGCATGATGTTCTCCTGGTTAGACAGATTCACCTATTGTCTTTCACCCTTCTTCTATCAAAGGTGTGGGTTCAAACCCCACCTCCTCCACCCCTTTTTAACAACATACCACACTTGTTGCACTACTTTTTAATATTTTACGCTGAGTTAATTTGTAAAAAATGTAGGGACTTTTTTGTAAAAAGATGGCACATGACGACCGTTGAAACTGATGTTTTAAGTATAGTAGAGATAAAGGCTAGTTTAGTAACTCCATTTTTCAAAGAGATTACTATTTTTCTAATAGAAAATAAACTAATTTCTCTTGTGAAAATAGAAATCTCTTAGGGCTAGTTTGGTAACCCCATTTTTACAAGGGATTTTCATTTTTCGAGGAAAATTAGTTCATTTTACCTTGGTAAAATAGAAATCCTTTGAAAAAATAGAGTTCCCAAACTAGCTCTTAGAGAAATAGAGTTCAAGAACTAGCCTTAGGGTGTGTTTGGTCGCGGAGTGGAGAAAATGGAATATCCTTAAACTTCCATATGAAAATTTATCATAAATAGTTGGAATTCTCTCACTCCAAAAAACAATTGGATGCGAGCGCTCTTATCCCTCTACTACTCTCTACACTCATATGGATCTCCAACCAAACAGAGAACGGAGCGGCTTCGCTCTATTATACTCTTCAACCAAACAAAAAATGGAGCAACTCTGTTCTGTTTGCCAAACGCGAAATAGAATGACACTATTTTAAAAGAACTGGAATGGAACTGCTCCATTCTAGTTGACTCTCTAATCAAGCGCATCCTTAAAGAGGATTTAGGGTCTGTTTGGTTCGTGGTTACCTACGCTACACTTTGACTAAGGTTAGTCGTTCGAATTAAAAAGCTAGGGCCTGTTTGGTTCGATGCCTAACTTGTCACACTTTGCCTAACTTTTCTGCCTAAGGTTAGTTCTTCAATTCGAACGACTAACATTAGGCAAAGTGTGGTATATTTAGTCACAAACTAAACAGCCCTAATCTTAGACAGAAAAGTTAGGTAAAGTGTGGCAAATTAGGTAGTGAACTAAACAAAGTCTTTAATTCTCTCTTATCTCTTTTCATCCACCTTAACTGAATAAGACCTAAATGAGAGATTCAATGATGATCAATATCCTACCCAATGTTTACAAGTCGGGCGACCAGCTGGTCGAGTGAGAGGGGCGACTAGGCGATTAATCGCGATTAGGGCGACGATTAGTCGACCTAATCGGTCCTGGTCGACCTCTGGTCGTCCGTTAGTTGTCCTATGGATTTAAGGACATATGTATATGTATATAACTATATATTAACTATATAAACACTGCATTTCTGCAATAATATAGGCATAATTAGTAGCAGACTAGCAATAATTCAGTAAAAGTGTAAAACTGAATCCATCCAAAGTCCAAAGTCTAAACTGAAAGTAATATTGGCATAATTACTTGCAATAATTCAGTAAAAACTAAAAAGTATTGCATAGTCTGCATTACCTGCTGGCTGCTACCTAGAGCAGATCAGCATCCAAACAAAATGCATCAGCAGCAGCACTGACGCCGTTGGACGGCTGGAGCACTTGGAGGCTGGACCGCTGGAGCAGAGACGTCGACAAGGACAGAGGAGAGGAGAGAGACGTCGGCAACGACAGAGGAGAGGAGAGGAGTAGGGTTTTCTGGCGGCTGGGAAATGTTCTGGCGGCTGGAAGGGTCCTGGCGGCTGGGAGCCTGGGAGGGTTTTTGAAGGGGCGACTACTATAGATGGGCCAAAAACAAGAGAGAAACCCAGTACCAAAAGTCCAAAACTGCAACGACAAAAAACGACCAGACAGTGCTCGACCAGACGACTAATCGTCCAGGTCGACGACTAGTCGGACGACTAGGACGACTAGAAATCCTAATCGCGTCGTCTTCCTAATCGCCCACTTCCAGGCGACCAGCCCGACTAATCGCGATCGGACGACTTGTAAACACTGATCCTACCCCATAAGGAAACGATACAAAACACACTCCGTAGTTAAGCTTAAGCATATCCACAGGATTAAATCCTAGACAAAAATGAGCCAAGCAGATCCTACGAGCTCCGGCCTACGGCTGCCGCGCGACCCCGCCAGCTTCCCCAAATCGCCTGGCATCTCGGCACCGTTGCCCGACGCCCTGCCCGTCCTCCCCCGTGGGAGCAGGGCAGCAGGCAGCCACTCGACCGCGATCACCGTTCCACGTCGGCGCCGCGTCCTCCCCACCCTCCACCAACCCCACGTGCAACACAGCTGCACCTGCACACCCGCTCTAGCTGTTTGCTTCGACCCACCAAAATCCCGCACCCCCAGGAACGAAGCTGCCGGGCAACCACCTTCATCCACGCGAGGGCCCCCTTGACCCACCAATCCACCATTGCTCGCTATAAGACTCCGTGGTGCCGCACGGCTCCGCCGCCGGCGAGGCCTCATCTCGGTTTACTATAAGTACGTCTCCGCAACAAGGTAATCTTTTTTTCGCCCCCTGCTTCCACGTCCCCACCCTGCCGTCGTCGCTACTCGCATAGAGATTCGCGCGGCCGTGTCTTGCTCGCGCCTGCCCCCTTCCTTCCTTGTCGTGCCAGCGCCCAGATCTCTCGCTCGCCGGCGCTCGGGCCAGATCTGGGTGGGGGCTCGGAGGCGGAGCCGGGCGCAGGTTTGGTTTGACCCAAGGGGCGAGGAGGAAAGGGAAGAAGACCCCGGCACGCCATGGAGCTGGCGGTTGGCGGCGGAATGCGGCGGTCGGCGTCGCACACCTCGCTGTCGGAGTCGGATGACTTTGAGCTCACGCGGCTGCTCAGTAAGCCGCGGATCAACGTCGAGCGCCAGCGCTCCTTCGACGACCACTCGGTCAGCGACGTCTCGCACTCCGGCGGATACGGCAGGGGTGGCTTCGACGGCATGTACTCGCCTGGGGGCGGCCTGCGCTCCCTCGTCGGCACGCCGGCCTCCTCCGCGCTGCACTCCTTCGAGCCCCACCCTATCGTCGGCGACGCCTGGGAGGCGCTCCGCCGCTCCCTCGTCTTCTTTCGCGGCCAGCCCCTTGGCACCGTTGCCGCCGTTGACCACGCGTCCGAGGAAGTCCTCAACTACGACCAAGTGGGCTGTCACTCCATTTTATAGCTCCCTCTTGTGAAAAATTGATTATTACTTGTAATAGACATTCATATCGCTTAGAAAATGGTATAAATGTATATTCGACACATTCATATCGCTTAGAAAGTATCAGTTAAAAAAAGTCATTTAGGTAGTATTGTAAGTCTCTTATGCTCTTTTATGTCTAAATTTTAACTGACAGGTGTTTGAAGTATTTATATTGTAATTTGTGCCTTCGAATTTAAAATTTAGGAGTATCTTGTTATCCAGTGCATGTATATCAAATTACATTGTAATTCTACAACTGTTACTACCAAATTGAAAAATGGTTCTATCGAATTGTATAATAATTTTTGGTGGCATACCCTTAGATAAAAATCTTAGATCCACCACTGTTGTTGACACAAGTTGAAAATTATTTGATTCCAAGCTTGTCATTCGAAGCTCGTAGGAGTACATATATCTTATTCGGGTTACCTTGGTGGGCAGGTGTTTGTGAGGGATTTCGTGCCGAGTGCACTGGCGTTTCTGATGAATGGCGAGCCAGATATTGTCAAGAACTTCCTTCTCAAGACCCTGCTGCTGCAGGGCTGGGAGAAGAAAGTCGACCGGTTCAAGCTTGGGGAGGGAGCTATGCCGGCTAGCTTCAAGGTGATGCATGACGCCAAGAAGGGGGTCGAGACCCTACATGCTGATTTTGGAGAGAGCGCCATTGGGAGGGTTGCACCTGTGGATTCTGGGTTCTGGTGGATTATACTCCTCCGGGCCTACACAAAAAGTACTGGCGATTTGACGCTGGCAGAGACACCGGAGTGCCAGAAAGGGATGAGGCTCATACTCAGCCTGTGCTTATCTGAGGGGTTTGATACCTTCCCGACATTGTTGTGTGCTGATGGTTGCTGTATGATAGATCGCAGAATGGTAAGCTCTGACCATTCAGTATGATCATACCTATGCGTTACTATTTCAATGTTTATTACAGAATGAGTATCTGGAGCATCACTGATGAAATTTGTGGATTTAGGATCTCCCATTTATCTCCAAAGTAATGTTATGATAGTTTACATGTGGTGCTCTAGTGAGATTTCTGAAACGTAAGGTTTAATATGCATGCCTCCAGTGTCCCGTGCTCCTAACGTACGATACAAATAACCATTTTTCTCTGTCAAACTTGCAGTAGAGCTGTGCATCATAATATTAAGGAGAAGAATATAAATAACCATTGGATATGTCTAAAATCTAACATTGTGAAAACACTATTTTATGGCTATTTCCGGTTGCTGTTTGTTTGCTCTGTGTAGTGGACCTTGTACTTTCAGTTGTCCAATAAAGTAATGACATGTTGTGGATTAGCCTTCATCATACTTTAATGATTTAAACTTGGTGTTGCTGCTATTTCCCTCTAAAATGTATTATATTAGAGTTCCTAAAAATTAACTAAAGTTAGTAATTTTCAATTTAAAATATCACCAAATGTCTCTACTAATCTTTGAGTTTGAACTTGCCTACGATGATAAATTATTATTAATATGACAGACTTTTAGCTGTTGGTAGAACCAAGTTCTGCTGTCACATCTGTAGCCGCATTGCAGAGATACATGAAGACAGTCTCCTATGTTTTTTTTTCTCGACGGGGGGAGGGAGGGGGGCAAAAACCCCACCTGATATATTAGACTCTGGCAGCCTGGGGAAAAAACAACCCTAGAAGGACATGGGATTACAAGCATTTGAGGTCGTGGCGTGGGAGAGGCATCCATGCCAAGCAAGAGCCTGGATGGATTCGGAATGTTTCAATCTACAAGACCACAAGCGGGCACCTGCAATACACGCACGGAGGGTTACAACAAGCGGAGAGGATTCTTTGTTGATGTAATTGTTGCGTCTCTTCCACAAGTGCCAGCAGCAGAGCGCAGCGAAGGTGGGGGAAGGCAGCTTGGAGAAGGCCAGGGGGTTGTGGAAGTTGATGCAGGCTGAAGCAGCTGAAGTCCTCGCCAACATGGCTTCCCAGGGTGTTCCAGAAATCCTGTGCAAAGGAGCAGTGCAGAAGAATGTGTGAAGTTGTTTCCGGGTTAGTAGAGCAAATTTCACATGATGTGTGCCAGAGCTGACCCAGCAGATGTGGGACTCCAAGAACATGATGTGTGCTGCTGACCCTCGTCACGGTCGCTACTTCACTGCATCTGCTATGTTCCGTGGGAAGATGAGCACCAAGGATGTGGATGAGCAAATGTTGAACGTGCAGAACAAGAACTCTTCCTACTTTGTGGAGTGGATCCCCAACAATGTGAAGTCGAGTGTGTGCGACATCCCACCCATCTGTCTCCTATGTTTGTTGATGGTTATACAATAATGGATTTTTGTGGACAATCGCCTTATCCAACCCCATGAGCACTACCGTATTGAAACCTGCTACTTGTCTCATTCTGACATATTTAACTCGTTTGTCTTTTTTCCCTTGCTAGTTATGAATAGAAACACAGGAAATAGAGTAATTTTCATTCAACAACAATTTTTTCTTGAGTAATATCTATTAATCTTATCCATTCTCGTTTTTTTGTTGGCTTTGAACATATGCATGCCAATCTCTGATTACTTGTGATTGTGAATGTAATTGTAGTTTGAAATGCTGTTTGATTTCTAACCGAGCTTATGTTTGTTCTTATTGTTATTCTTACTTGTAGGGTGTATATGGCTACCCTATTGAGATTCAAGCCCTTTTCTTTATGGCACTAAGGTGTGCTCTTCAAATGCTTAAGCATGATAATGAAGGGAAGGAATTTGTAGAGAAGATTGCTACCCGCCTTCACGCTTTAAGTTATCACATGCGAAGTTATTTTTGGCTCGATTTCCAACAGCTAAATGACATTTATCGTTACAAGACAGAAGAATATTCCCACACAGCTGTCAACAAATTCAATGTTATTCCCGATTCAATTCCGGACTGGTTATTTGACTTTATGCCTTGTCAGGGTGGTTTTTTCGTTGGTAATGTTAGTCCTGCCAGGATGGACTTCCGATGGTTTGCACTTGGAAACATGATCGCTATACTTTCTTCTCTCGCAACACCTGAGCAATCTAACGCTATAATGGATCTTATTGAGGAGCGCTGGGAAGAGCTTATCGGTGAAATGCCTCTGAAGATATGTTATCCTGCTATTGAGAACCATGAATGGCGAATTGTGACTGGCTGTGATCCAAAAAATACTAGATGGAGTTATCACAATGGAGGATCGTGGCCAGGTTAGTGAAAACTTCACTTTGGTTGTTCTGTTCTCTTTCTTCGGACACTGAACTACAATAAACAATGGGAATGATGATTTAAGTATATACTGGATGTTGTGTAATCCACACATTCATATATCCAGAATTTTTTACATTCTGATTTTAAATGATTCTTTTTTAGTGATGAGAAGAGCATGTCCTCTGTTTTATTAAACATCCGATACCTTCCCTTTGCTCAAATTTCATATGCATATGGAATTACCCTAATCTGTACCACAGAAGGCAGAATACTTTTGGTTCTTATCTGTTCAACGATGTTCCTAGTTTCTTACCTTTCTAGTATAAATTCATAACATGACATGTTGCATCTATTCACTGATCTTAGTCCAAGCAATACGAGCTATTTTGACACATTGTTTTCATATTTTTCTTCATCTTTCTGCAGTGCTTCTGTGGCTGCTGACTGCAGCCTGCATCAAAACTGGACGGCCGCAGATTGCAAGAAGAGCAATCGACCTAGCAGAGAGGAGGCTGTTGAAGGATGGCTGGCCGGAGTACTATGATGGGAAGCTTGGTCGGTATGTTGGCAAGCAGGCGAGGAAATTCCAGACTTGGTCCATCACGGGGTATTTGGTCGCCAAGATGCTGTTGGAAGATCCTTCACATCTTGGCATGATCGCCCTGGAAGAGGACAAGGCGATGTTGAAGCCTGTTTTGAAGCGGTCCGCGTCATGGACAAATTGAGATGGTGACGAAAATTTTTAGGGAGGCGAAGTCAGCTGAAAACACGAATTCCTGTGGTAGCGTCTCCTTGTCTGCTGACCCCTTCATTTGACTTCCAAACCAGGATGGTTTGTGTCTACTTGGTTGTACAATATCTCAGCTCGTTTCCTGAGTTGAAAAAAAGAAGCAACTGCAGAAATGGGCATTTTATTTTTTCTCTCTCTTTCTCAATCTCTGTAAGAAGACACTCTGATTCTTGCTTAGGTCATACCCTATAAATAATGGATCCTTTTGGTTAGGCTCAACTTTGTTGTACCAGTGGACTATACAGATGAGTAAGCTGATTCCAGCTTCCCTGTGAAGCATAAGTGCTATTTCTAACGAATGAATAAGCTACTTTCCCTGCGTTGCTGCATGCTTGTGCTTCTATAGAGTTTACCTGACGGCCTGTCTGCCTGTCCTGCTATGACAAGTCATAGAGAGTGTTCCTTGCGTGTCTCTTCCTCCTTTTGTCTCCTCGAGCTTCGTGGTTGTTCAGGGAAAGATAACAATGCTGATCCAGCTATCCCTGGTCCTCCATATTACTTCTTGTTAAAAGACGCTCTGGTTTGGAGCCTTCTCCGCGTTCTTGGGCTACGACACCTCTTGTGTGCTGACACGTGTTGACCAGCGCCAGCGGACGCGAAAATTTTTATCCAGATCAGTTTACGAGCTCTCTCTGTATCTCTCCACTCTCCTTCTCTGTCTCTCTCTCTAGCCTAGCCTACCTCTCCTTCCTTACCGTCTTCTGCCGCCGCTCCCCTCCAATAGCGTAGTCCCTTGCCCTCGCGCGCCCCGTGCTCCTCGTTACGCTAAAGAGCAAGGGAGCGGACAGGGCTTCGGTCAGTCTTAAGTCAACTTTATAATTTTATGCGGTCAAGCAGGAACACTCCAATTTATTACTATAGGTGAAAACTGATCATATATTTCTTGATATTACTCGATTCGAAAGGTTCAAAAATACTAAATATGGATAATCCGTATCTGAATTGCACGTCGGCAAATTGAGTCCTTTTTATTACTGGTGCTGCTTGTCACATTCAAGAGTATTTTGTACGTCCTAAAATAAATACACGTCTCGCTTCATAAAAAGTTATTTTTTAAAAAAATTGTGAAATTTATATAAAAATGCATCAGTATCATTAGATTAGGCATAGAGTATATTAAAGATATAAATATTAATATCATTGTAACACCCTAGGTGTTACTCAGGGTGTCCACCCCAGGGTTGCCCCCTTTTAACCCATAATTACATAAAGATGGGTGGGCAAAGTACTTCAATCTTGGAATTCAAGGTCCTAGTCAAGTGCAAACTATCTTGGATATCATGCCCTAGCTTGTAATGCACATCTAAGTAGGGATCTCCCAAAACCCTAGAGCAAAACCCCCATAGGCAATAATAACCCTAATTGAAGCCATGATCAAAAGATCATGTAAACATCATGATCATGGTTTGGGCCAAATATAAAAGTTGTAATACTTAATAACCTACAATTAATAGTAAGGGAGTACCCCCAAAAAGTTTTCAGAAAAGTCCTAAAAAGGTCACCAAAGGTTGAACACAAGAGAGAAATTCAGATTTTGCCTAAGTCAAAAATCAACCCTTGAGCAAAGACCCCTCATGTTCACCTTGATCCCCTTTTCAAAACCTGTCGACCTAATTAACAAAGTGGCGCCAAATGAACCCTAGAATGCCCTGGAAAAGTTTGAACCCAAGCCAAAACCGTTTGACACGCATTGGCATTGGTTTTGTCTCGGTTTGCACAGGGCAGACAGACAAGACTTGGCGCTGCCATATCTCTTCAACCAGACCACATCTCCTCTTGGAACTTACATGAACTAGGTAGCCCTAGGTGCAGGGAAGAGATCTCCCACGGGCGGTAGGGCGAGATTCGTACGCCTGGCCGCTCAGCAGAGCGAAGAACACGGGCAGAAGCAACGCGCCACGTGTTCGACGCGCTCTGAGCTCGCCAGAGCACGCCCGCGCGCGCGCCCCGCGTGCCCGCGTCGCGCCAAACGGTCGAGCCGGCGCCCCGGCCGCGTCCGCGCCTATAAAACCCGCCCCAGCGCTCGGTTGCCTTCCCCATTGCTTCCTCCATACCTCGCCTGTCTTGCCCGAGCCAGCCTTTGCCTCCGGCGACCTCCCCGCGACCCGCCAGTGCCGCCCGAAAGCCACCACCGTGGCCAACCCCTCTCCCGTCCTCCTCCGTTCGATCCAAGCCCCCAGATAGCTCCCTGGTGAGACCGTGAGCCTTGCTCAAGCTTGACCCGAGGGCCCGCGTCACCGGTGAAGCCAAATCGCGCTCACCGGAGTTCAAGAACTCGCCGGCGCACGTGGACCGGGTAAACCCCTTCACCATTTTCCGATTCGTTGCGTGCATGGCCTCTGTGTCATCCCGTGAAGCTCCTCGTGCCCATTAATTGAACTCTACCGCCGTGGTTTGGCCGGAGCAGGCGTCGCCGACGATCCCCGCCGCCTGTGTTCGTGGCCAGGGGAGCTCCGACCACCTCTGACGCCGACCCGCACATCGACGTAACCGTCGCGACCTCCTGAACATCACTGACCACCTCGCCGGACCTCCCTCGCCGCCGGTAAGCCGCGCCACCCTTTTCTTTCCTGCGGCTACTGTTTCAGTTGAGGGAAGGACTGCGGGTGAGAGGGAGAGAAATCCAGGGGGTTAAGTGAAAAGTCAGAGACTCAAGTGAATAGTGGCGTAAGGGTAGAACTGCGAGGTTTGATTCGATTTAAATCCAGGGACCTTGGCGCAAACTGCTTTTCCAGAAAAACTTAATTAAAACCTGATTTAAATTCAAACAGAAACTTTAAAAAACCATAACTTCTATTTGGTTTATCCAATTTTGGTCAAACCAATTTTGCCAGACTCTAAATAATGTAACCTATCTAAGAAAAATATAAAACTCCATAAGTACTAGAGAAGAATATAAGGTTATGATTTAATTACAGTTTGGACCAAAAGCTTAATAATAGCAAGAAAAATGGTTGTACTATTTAACTAAGGTTAGAAAAATTTAGAGAAGTTTATATCTACTAACTGACCTAGTTAAAAATGTTAAACCCCTCTGTCCACTACATTAAGATAGTTTTTACCCCTTATTCCATAATATGTTTAAGATTAAGAAAAATAGAAAAGGTGACATAAATAATGAACCAGAGGGCACCCCTATTTTTGTTGAGATACTTAGTCAATGTAGTTCACTGGAAAAATATATCATACCCTGTTGTAGTGTAAAATAAGAGAGCTACCTTTTAAATTAATAAAACAAGGGTAACTTAGAAAAACCCTACAAAAATAACCCTAAGGTGAAACCTCCCCAAACCTTAGGATAACTAATGTTTTGATAATAAGAACTTAGGAAAAATCTGAAATCTGTTGTTTGATATTTTTCAAATGACAAGTTAGTTCTAAGCACCCTTTTTGCACCCAACTTTAGAAATCCATCATTAATTAACCATCATGTTACTCTCTGCCATTTTTGGTACAAGGGCTTAGTATCACTAATAGAGGCCAACAAAAATAACCTGTAGGACAGAACCTACTCCTAACTAAGACTTGTAGTGTAAAGTGGCCCATTTTGCCTAACTATTGTTATTTTTGTTTAAGGACTAGCTTTTGTACTTTAAGCCTCAAATTCTTAAAACAAGCTAGAATAGCCAGTGACAACCCACTGTAATTTTTACAAAATTTTTGGAAATTTTTAAACTACTGTCATAGTTCAAACCCCTACTAGAAACCCTAGATGGAAATTAAAGAAAGGAAATGGATGATGAAATTAAATGTCCTCCTGAGACCTTCATAAATTGTCCACTGAAATCCATAAAGGCAATACAAATCCAATATGTTATCCTAAAAGAAAACCTAAACCTAAAAGGTAATAAGTCTATGTATACCACTAGAAGACCCACGTAGCCAAGGAACCCTAAGTTAATTCTTGACTTAATTTCTGTGGCTTAATGTTCTTAAATCTTGCATAATCATGACATACATGTTCATTGCATTTCGATAGACTGTAATCTTGCTGACGGAGAGTACATCCTTGTGCCGGAGCAAGGAGCTGCCCAGGAGGTTGCCCCAGACCCAGCACCAGAGCCTGCACCAGAGGACCTGCCTGCCACTGCTTTGGAAGGCAAGCCCCGGTTTTATGCATAACCTGTTATTTATGCTATTTTACTTCACTTAATGATTGTAGGATTGATTGTGCACTTAGGTGTAGGAATTGTTTGAAACCCTAGTTGCATGATCTCAGGAATCCTATTGAGATGAATACCAGTATGCTAAGTCGAGTAGCTGCTTTATTAATTAGGTTCTCGGTAGAAGTCGAGTGATTTTTCTAGCACTCGCGCAAGGTCAGGAATTTGCTGTATCCACCTTCTTATCATATTGATGTTGGTTTGTGGGCAACAATCCATGGGGATTGGTTGTTCACGGGATAAAAAGTTGATTAAGGATTAAGGTGTGGTACCGTGAGTCAAGCGTTTGAACGTACTAAACATATGCCGAGAAATATGGTAAATCGGTAAGCCTAGTACCTGATTGAACCTGGCAGTGGACTTTACCCCTCACGCGACCTGAGACGTAGTCTCCCATTCCGGTTATGGTGGGTACAAGTGCGGTCACTGCACGACGGCCAGTCGGGGTCAGTGGGGCATTGTACGCCAAGGCGGTGAGCCCTGATCTGCTGACGGGGAATCGATGGGGACGGTTGATATGTGTGGGGACGGAGTGCCCCTGCATGTCATGTGTTTAGGTTTACCTTGCAAGGATAAAAACTCGATTCGAATCGTCTGCTTCTCGCAGCTAATGAGACTGCTTGATCCATGCTGCTACATTGAGTAATAAGTGGAACTGTGTTGAGATGATACAAGCTGTTGATTGCTAAAAATGCTTGCTACTATGTATGAATAGATAGTACACTTTTAGCCTTAAGAGAGTCACACTTAATTTTGACAAAGTTAAAATCTTGATTTAGAAACTCAGCTAGTGCTTTTGGCAACCAAACCCCACAGCCAAACAGCTGCATGTCTAGAGGTAGAGGAGTATAGACTCCTCACACCGGGTAAGTCTAGCTGAGTATTAGTATACTCAGCCTTGCTTGTGGCATAATTTTTACAGGTTCTCTGGAGGACATGGTTGCTGGAGTGACTTGGCCGTCCACCTTACCACCGGGTTGGACTGTCGAGTGGACCCTGCCTCGGCTGAGGAGGAGCATGAGGAGTGATGGGACAGGCTTCCCCATCTCTCCATTTATTTATCGTTAGATTATTTCCGCTGCACTTCAAAAAAATGATGGTTACTTTTGCGAAAACTCCGATGGTGACAATGGTGATGTAATAATTTAACACTCTTCCCTGCATGGTTTTATGCTTTATTGTATTTGCTCTGTGACTCACCATCGAGTGAGACTGTGGTACTTGATCCTGTCAGTGGCCGTGTCGGACTAGATCCGAGGGATTGACGGGTTATTCCCATTTAAGTGTGGTCTAGCCTCTAAGGCCGGACTTAGGCACTTAAGTTGGAATAATTCGGGCAGTTCCGCCACAGCTGGTATCGGAGCTAGTACCACCACAGAGGAATCAATAAAACATAAATGCTATCCCTTTTCTAAAGTAAAATTTGATAGAAACACTGTTGGATAGATTATAGGACGAGCAGGATAGACCTAGGACGTGAAGCCTTAGGATAATAGAAGGGTAGCTAGGTGGCTAAGTGACTAGGCCCTATAGGCCACTTATTAAAGGATGGGAGTCCTTCCCTATTCCTTTTTATCATTTGGAGAGGTCGTTCAGGACGAGCATGCATGCATTCATAATTAAGCAAATGGATAACTGAGTAAAAGAGACATAAAAACAAGGTAACAATCAACTAGGTCCCCAGTGCCTTTTTCTTTTAATTAGAGACAGGCTGAGTTTTATTTTCCTTGTTCTTTTCGTAATTCTTTTTCTTTTACTTACGCTTAACCGTGCACAGATGACTTCCCACGGATCCTCCGATGACGGAAATGCACTGACCCACACTGACGGACTTGCACGAGAGGGATTTCCCCGCATCTTGTGGGAGGTACTTCAGGGGGCAGGATATTTGACACCCCCTCAGTACGCGGTGCAGCAGTTCGAGAAGCACCGGGTGCCTCGCTGTAGGGTGAGGATGACTTTGGAGCCTCATCCCCTGCAGCCAGGCTGGCGCTCCTTGGACTCTGAGTCTTTCGGGTACCGAGCGGAGGACACAATCGAGGCAATCGCTCTGCATGGGCTGACTACCTTCTGCGGATTCCATCCCCTGGAGCTGGCTACCCACCCCATGGGTTGTTCCCCGCGGAAAAGGAGGACGACCCGATGTGGAGGGATCGGGTGGAGCATGCCAAGGACATCTGGGCTCTTTACCCAGGCCACACCGCTCACTTGTCAGTACGATGCATGAACGCTCTGTATCGTCTACAAGTAATGCGTGGGGAGGCAATGTCTCACCTGATGGCATTGCTGGAGGCCACCAAGATCACCCTGGACAACAGAGAGGAGCTCATGGTGGATTTATCCCAGGAGCTGGTGGAAAAAGATTTGCAAGTGGAGCAGCTGACTGACGAGATTCATGAGTTGGAGGAGCTAGTGGGCACTAGGGAGAATACCATCGAGGTTCTCGACGATCAGCTCCTCAACACCCAGCAGCAGCTAGCCGAGGCTAATGCGCACCTGGACATGCATCACCAAGAGATCCATGAGGAGGAGGCTGACGAGGACGTTGACATCGAGGGAGGAGATGAGCCTGCCTCCAGTGTAGACACCGCTGGCTCAGGGAGACCACCTTCCCCCGAGTCCAGCGTTGCCTCGTTCGCTCACTAGATGCCAGGCAAATCCTAGAGGCTGATGATAGTTGGACTCCTCGCCGCTAGCTTAGCTTTTGCACCCTTAGGGTACTAGGCTTGGTAGAGTTGAGTCTTTTGGATCATTGATGTAATAGTGTTAAAACTCTTTTGGAGGTTCAGGGATGATTAATGGCAGTTTAAATTTGGACGGAAGGATTATGTTTTCGCTTTGTTTTATTTGAATCTATCAAATTGCTTTAACTCCCCTACCGTGTTTGAACCTTAAGTTTGGAGATGTGTTATTGAGCAACCATGTGATTTTTCAGATGGCTGGGAGAGCGCGCCATGGTCAGAATGAGCACGTTCCCCCACCTCCACCGCCTCCCACTCTGCAGGAGCTCATGGCCCAGCAGAATGAGATCCTGAGACAGCTAGCTCAGCGTCAGCCACCACCTCAGCATTATGGTGGAGACCATCAGCGTCACCCTGTCGCTGCTACCTACCAGGAGTTCCTTAGTACTCAGCCACCACTGTTTACCAGGGCGGAGGACCCACTTGATGCAGATGTGTGGTTGAGGGTGGTGGAATCCAAATTCCCACTGCTCCATGGGGCTTGCTCAGAGGTCACCAAGGTCAGGTTCGCCACCCAGCAGCTTCGCGGACCCGCAAGGACTTGGTGGGACCATTTTCTTGCCATGCAGCCAGAAGGTAGAGAAGTGGAATGGAGGGAGTTCAAGGCGGCTTTCAGAGGGCACCATATCCCTGCTGGCATCATGGACCGGAAGCTCAATGAGTTTCTGGCACTCTCTCAGGGCAGCAGGTCGGTATTGCAGTATGCCCAGGCCTTCAATGATTTGTGCCAGTATGCTGGATACCATGCAGATACGGATGAGAAGAAGCGAGACAGGTTCAGGAGGGGGCTCAGCACTAAGCTCCGTGACCGTCTCAACACCGTCAGGGCCAACAGTTACAATGAGTTGGTCAACATGGCTATCTCCCAGGAGGACTGCATCTTGGCTCGACAGGCGGAGAAGAAGAGGAAGACCCCTGTGGCAGGACCCTCATCTCAGCCACAGCGCTTCAGGATTGTGTCTGACACGCAGAACAAGGGACCTCAGCAGCAGCAAGGGAGATGGGTGATCAGGCCACCGCAGCAGCAGCAGCAGGCACCTAACCGCGCCCAGTTTCCAGCTCAGAGGATCAATCAGCAGCAGCAGTACCGCCAGGCCAATGATAACAGGTGTTTCACTTGTGGCAGCACTGGGCATTATGCCAAGAATTGCCCCAGAAACCAGCAGAGGCAGGGACAGAATGTCAATCAGAATCAAGGCAAGAGACAGAAGGTGCAAGTGAGGCAGGGCAAGCTGAACTTCACTACCATGGCTGACATTCCAGAGGGAGCACCCGTCATGACTGGTATCTTTACAGTTTTAAATTATCCTGCTATTGTTCTTTTTGATTCTGGTGCTTCGCATAGTTTTGTCAGTGCCAAATTTAGTGTCAAGTGCCAGTTGCCTTTTCACCACACCAATGGGGGTATCACAATTTCCACACCAGGAGGCAAGATTGCCACTAATCAAATCAGCAGGCATGTGCCCATAAAGTTTGGTAGTCTAATAATTAAAACCACCCTCCTCATTTTGGGTTTGGACAGCGTGGATATCATATTAGGAACTGATTGGCTAACAAGGCATCGGGCAGTTATTGACATTGCAGCTAGGGCCATTGAAGTGCACTCACCAACCTGTGGTGAAACCACATTATTTTTGCCCGATCAGGGTTGCACCCGGTCTTGTGCCTTTGTTATGGCAGAATCCCCAGTAAGGCAGATCCCAGTAGTCTGCGACTACCCCGATGTTTTTCCGGATGAATTGCCAGGAATGCCACCTGACAGAGATATTGAGTTTGCCATTGAATTGCAACCCGGGACTGCTCCTATCTCTAAGAGACCCTATAGGATGCCTCCCGCAGAATTGGCAGAAATGAAGAAACAATTGCAAGAATTGTTGGACAAGGGGTTTATTCGTCCAAGTACTTCACCATGGGGATGTCCAGCTTTATTTGTGAAGAAAAAGGATGAGAGTTTGAGGATGTGTGTTGACTACCGTCCTCTCAATGCGGTGACTATCAAGAACAAGTACCCGTTACCCCGCATTGATGTTCTGTTTGATCAGTTGGTAGGAGCCAAGGTATTCTCCAAGATAGACCTTCGTTCGGGCTACCATCAGATCAAGATTCGAACCAGTGATATTCCCAAGACGGCCTTCTCTACCAGATATGGGCTGTATGAGTTTTTGGTGATGTCTTTTGGGTTGACCAATGCCCCGGCTTATTTTATGTACTTGATGAACTCAGTATTCATGCCAGAGCTGGACAAATTCGTGGTTGTTTTCATTGATGACATTCTGGTCTATTCCAAGAACGAAGACGAGCATGCTGAGCATCTACACCTCGTACTTCAGCGACTGCGCGATCACCGTCTTTATGCTAAATTGTCTAAATGTGAATTCTGGCTAAAGGAAATTAAATTCTTGGGTCACACAATTTCTCAGGATGGGATATCAGTTGACCCTGAAAAGGTACAGGAAGTGATGGACTGGAAACCTCCGACTACAGTGAGACAGATTCGGAGTTTTCTGGGATTGGCAGGGTATTACCGCCGATTTATTCCAGATTTCTCCAGAATTGCCAAGCCAATGACTGAGCTGTTGAAGAAGGGAGCCAAGTTCACATGGAGCCAGAAGTGTGAAGATGCTTTTCATACCTTGAGGCAACATTTAACAACAGCTCCAGTGCTAGCTCAGCCAGATAATACCAAGCCATTTGAAGTTTATTGTGATGCTTCTGGTACCGGACTGGGTTGTTGTAACACCCCAGGATCCACAAACACCCCAGAATGCTACTAAACTACACATCTAACATTCATATATAAAATTTCGACAGCATCTCCTTTGATAATTGCATAAACGGGGGAAGCAACAAAGTATAAATAGATATCATGATAAGAAAACATATAAGACATTAATAATCTGCTAGCAATGGGAAGACAACCATAACAACATGAACTGAATTAATCAGTGCGCACGACTAGTTAAAAACAAACATCGACAAGAAGATTCTAATTAAATCATGGCTGTGTCTGAGCAGCATTATTATGAGAGTGAAGGTGGATGTGCTGCTACTTCCCACTCCCCTTGATGAGCAACAAGCACCTGCATTGAGTAATGCAAGAGTGAGATGAAACATCTCAGCAAGCTAATTGTTTTGACGAGATATTTAAACCACAAATTGAATTCATCAACATTTTAAAAGAGTCACATTTAAAAATCAGAAATACTTGTAGATATAGAACTCAGTAGTCCCACTACAACCAATACCATCTCATTTCCTCGAACAACCACAATAGGTTCTATAACACTTCCCTGCGTCAACAATACCTGCAAATATCACTTCAATGTATGCATAGGAATGCAATGTGTAGGTACTCTATCTTCATACCTCTGGGGGTATAAAACCACATCATCTGCAAATATCACTTCAATGAATGCATATGAATGCAATGCATATGTCCTCTGCCTTCATACCTCTAAGGGTATGAAGCCGCATCGTACCCCTTCTCGGGCAACGTACGATGCTAAGTTGTACCGGTACGGTCGGACCATAGGTCACGACAAAGCTTCATATGCAAATGAGTCATGCAATGTATATGGCATGCTACATTTATCAATAAACTTCACTTCCTTCAGATACAACACAAACCTCAAATAATACTTCATTTACCTTCAGATACAATACCAACCTCAAATAATACTTCATTTACCTTCAGGGGTGTGAATTAATCTCATGAGTCATACTCAAATCATAATCATCATCAATATATGATTGAGCATCAGTATAATGCAAGCAAGTAAAGCATCACCATAGAGTCCAATTATGAAAGAATCTGATACTTCTGAATATTAGAGTGTAGGCAATAGAAATAACAGGTCAGAACGGAAGCAACCACCGCTACATTCACTTGCCTTCATCGAAGAAGAAGAAATGTACTAGACATGATCTGGAGTGTAGCCACCTGCTAGTGGGCATAAAACTTAGTACAAATATTTCACAAACATTTGCCATCAATCAACAAAACACTCCTACACTTGAAACCAAGACCCAGTGGAAAGACTCCCACCCTGAACCACATGCCATACAACAGCAACGCTGTTTGTTAATTTTGTATCTTTAAAATTAAAACAGCGGTGATATCAAACAAATACTCTAGGAGTATCTACACAAAATACTCTACAACTTCAGTATTCAATAGATAATTAAATTCTGCCATCTACAAGTTCTAAAACATCTGACAAGATAACTGACTAAATCTGTTTTAGACAGCAGTATGGTTAACTTTAAAATTCGATATCTCCCAAACTACTAAACCAACAATTATGAAATTCTGCTGGAAGTAAGAACTTTTATCCCTCTACAAAAGTCTCCATAGTTGGAAGAGCCAATTCGGCCATTTACTAGATGAAACCCACCAGTGAACAGACTCACTCATTTTTGTGAGGTAAACAGGAACAGCCACAGTAAAACAAACATAACTAGAGTTTCACAAATCATATGAATGCACTCTTTAACAATCTGGAAATCTTATGAAATTATCTACAACTTCTTTTACCAACCCACAGTTTAATTCTGTTGATAAAATTGCCTAAATCTTAAGAGAACAGATTATGCACAGAATTATGAGACTGAAAAACTGCTATAGTAAAACTGCAATAACTTTCTGGTCGGATGTCCGATTGAGGTGTTCTTCGCGGCCACGGAAAGATATACAAATTATCTACGACTCATACATAGACTTTTCATTTTTTTGAGGCCACTAAGACCACGGAAAACTGGCATGAACAGAAACTGTCGAATCTGCCATTCTGCAGAAAACTAAATTCGAGATCAAAACCTAACCCCCACATCAAATCCAACCTCTAATCCTTTAATTCCCATGATCCACAACCTCCAAAAGCATATAATTACAGGGAGGAACAAGGATCTCATCATACCTAGGGTTTCCCCAAGAAATCTTCAAGAAGAGATGGGGAAGAACATCCCCTTGATCCTCTCTCCCTCTTCAATTCAACGTGCCCCTCCTTTTCTCGATCCTTGCTGCGTAGGGGGAGATCTTGAATGAGGAAGCAATGGAGGATGGCTGCCATAGGGGGAGGGGGCGTCCAGCCAAGGGGGAGAAAGGGGGTGGCGACCAAGAGGGGGTGAAGGGAAAAAAAGGGGTGGCCACCTAGGGTTTTTGTGGGAGAAAGAAACGACGCCTCAGATGACTTCTATCTTTGCATCCAATGGCCCACAACCCTTTACCTCATCCACGCTCCAAAGATTAACTTTTGGTCAACATTTTTTTCGGATATTACAGTTGTGTCTTGATGCAAGATAACCGGGTCATTGCTTATGCTTCCCGAGCCCTCAGACCCCATGAGCAGAACTACCCGACACATGATCTGGAGTTGGCAGCAGTAGTTCATGCCCTCAAGATATGGAGACACTACTTGATGGGAGCTCACTGCAATATTTACACTGACCATAAGAGCCTCAAATATATTTTCACTCAGGCTGATCTGAACATGAGGCAGAGAAGGTGGTTGGAATTGATCAAGGACTATGATTTGGAGGTGCACTACCATCCTGGCAAAGCTAATGTTGTGGCAGATGCTTTGAGCAGAAAGGCCCAGTGTAATTGTATGAACATGGATGCAAGAGTCACCACCCTGTGTGATGAGCTGTGTAGACTAAACCTGGAAGTTGTCCTTCCCGGTGAATTCGCGGTGGAACCCACATTGCAAGAGCAAATAGTTCAGGCACAGCTTGGGGATAAGGGAGTTCAGGTTATCAAAGAAATGATCAAGCAGAAGGCAGAGAAATATAAGTGTTTCCGTCAGGACAGCAAGGGAATTTTATGGTTTGAAGATCGATTGGTTGTTCCCAAGGACCCTGAGCTCAGAAAGAAGATATTGGATGAAGCTCACCTTTCCAAGTTCTCTATGCACCCTGGTAGCAACAAGATGTACCATGATCTCAGATCTTTATATTGGTGGACCAGAATGAAGAGGGAAATTGCCAAGTACATCTCCGAGTGTGACACTTGCCAGAGGGTAAAAGCCAGTCACTTGAAGGTAGCAGGCCCCTTGCAACCCCTTTCCGTACCATCTTGGAAATGGGAGGACATTTGCATGGACTTCATAGTGGGATTACCCAATACCTCCAGGCACCATGATTCCATATGGGTTATTGTGGACAGATTGACCAAAACTGCTCATTTCTTGCCAGTGCACACCACCCACCGGGCGGAGAA
The DNA here is from genome assembly GCA_029449295.1 of Zea luxurians. Classification (NCBI taxonomy): domain Eukaryota; kingdom Viridiplantae; phylum Streptophyta; class Magnoliopsida; order Poales; family Poaceae; genus Zea; species Zea luxurians. Next base: position 577,383 of record JAOPSE010000028.1, on the reverse strand, counting down.
GTATGCGGAGATCTACATCGACCAGATAGTTCGTCTGCATGGGATACCAAGGACTATAGTCTCCGACCGAGGAGCACCTTTTGTGGCACGATTTTGGGAGCAACTACAGGAATCACTTGGAACCCAGGTCATACGAAGCTCAGCATACCACCCCCAAACAGATGGTCAGACAGAAAGGGTAAATCAGATTTTGGAAGATATGCTGCGAGCATGTGCACTACACTATGGAAAGGATTGGGACAAGTGTCTTTCCTTGGCAGAGTTTTCTTACAATAATAGCTATCAGTCTAGTCTGAAGATGGCACCTTTTGAGGCATTATATGGGAGAAGATGTAGAACCCCGCTAAATTAGTCTCAAGCAGGAGAAAGGGAAATTTTTGGGCCAGATTTGGTGCTTGAAGCAGAGGCAAAGGTTAGAATTATCAAAAAGAACCTAGAAGCTGCTCAGGCCAGACAGAAGAGTTATCATGACAAGAGGCGGAAGCCTCTACAGTTTGAGGTGGGAGATCATGTCTATCTTAAGGTATCACCAACCAAGGGTGTCCAGAGATTTGGGATCAAGGGCAAGTTAGCCCCTCGTTACATTGGACCATATAAGATCAAGGAAATTTGTGGACCCGTAGCTTACCAATTGGAATTGCCACCTTGCATGGCAGCCGTTCACAATGTGTTCCATGTATCTCAGCTGCGGAAATGTGTTCGTCTACCCACTGAAGTGCTACCGGAGCCGGACATTGAGATAGAACCAGACTTGTCCTACCAAGAGTACCCCGTCAAAGTATTGGATCAGAAGGAAAGATCAACTCGGGCAAGATCAATCAAAATGTATAAGGTTCAGTGGAGTCATCATTCAGCAGAAGAAGCTACATGGGAAACGGAGGATTTTCTACGCTCTCGCTTCCCCGACTTTCTGCCCAAAGGAATCGGTATGTAGCCCCAAAACCCCACCCCCGCCTGCCCTTTGAAGTCAATTATAAGAAAAACTTAGATAACAAGGGTAGTCTAAGTTGTGGAATTGACTTAAGAAGGGCTTCCTTCTGAAGTTGCAAAGAGGATGACATTCGAAGAGCAGTTAGGAAAGTGGAACTTGAGTTTAAGGGGAAAGTAGCACCAGCACACCTTCAAAGCATCCCTCCAAGGGACTCTACCTGAAATCTCGGGGCGAGATTCCTTTAAGGGGGGAGGGCTGTAACACCCTAGGTGTTACTCAGGGTGTCCACCCCAGGGTTGCCCCCTTTTAACCCATAATTACATAAAGATGGGTGGGCAAAGTACTTCAATCTTGGAATTCAAGGTCCTAGTCAAGTGCAAACTATCTTGGATATCATGCCCTAGCTTGTAATGCACATCTAAGTAGGGATCTCCCAAAACCCTAGAGCAAAACCCCCATAGGCAATAATAACCCTAATTGAAGCCATGATCAAAAGATCATGTAAACATCATGATCATGGTTTGGGCCAAATATAAAAGTTGTAATACTTAATAACCTACAATTAATAGTAAGGGAGTACCCCCCAAAAAGTTTTCAGAAAAGTCCTAAAAAGGTCACCAAAGGTTGAACACAAGGGAGAAATTCAGATTTTGCCTAAGTCAAAAATCAACCCTTGAGCAAAGACCCCTCATGTTCACCTTGATCCCCTTTTCAAAACCTGTCGACCTAATTAACAAAGTGGCGCCAAATGAACCCTAGAATGCCCTGGAAAAGTTTGAACCCAAGCCAAAACCGTTTGACACGCATTGGCATTGGTTTTGTCTCGGTTTGCACAGGGCAGACAGACAAGACTTGGCGCTGCCATATCTCTTCAACCAGACCACATCTCCTCTTGGAACTTACATGAACTAGGTAGCCCTAGGTGCAGGGAAGAGATCTCCCACAGGCGGTAGGGCGAGATTCGTACGCCTGGCCGCTCAGCAGAGCGAAGAACACGGGCAGAAGCAACGCGCCACGTGTTCGACGCGCTCTGAGCTCGCCAGAGCACGCCCGCGCGCGCGCCCCGCGTGCCCGCGTCGCGCCAAACGGTCGAGCCGGCGCCCCGGCCGCGTCCGCGCCTATAAAACCCGCCCCAGCGCTCGGTTGCCTTCCCCATTGCTTCCTCCGTACCTCGCCTGTCTTGCCCGAGCCAGCCTTTGCCTCCGGCGACCTCCCCGCGACCCGCCAGTGCCGCCCGAAAGCCACCACCGTGGCCAACCCCTCTCCCGTCCTCCTCCGTTCGATCCAAGCCCCCAGATAGCTCCCTGGTGAGACCGTGAGCCTTGCTCAAGCTTGACCCGAGGGCCCGCGTCACCGGTGAAGCCAAATCGCGCTCACCGGAGTTCAAGAACTCGCCGGCGCACGTGGACCGGGTAAACCCCTTCACCATTTTCCGATTCGTTGCGTGCATGGCCTCTGTGTCATCCCGTGAAGCTCCTCGTGCCCATTAATTGAACTCTACCGCCGTGGTTTGGCCGGAGCAGGCGTCGCCGACGATCCCCGCCGCCTGTGTTCGTGGCCAGGGGAGCTCCGACCACCTCTGACGCCGACCCGCACATCGACGTAACCGTCGCGACCTCCTGAACATCACTGACCACCTCGCCGGACCTCCCTCGCCGCCGGTAAGCCGCGCCACCCTTTTCTTTCCCGTGGCTACTGTTTCAGTTGAGGGAAGGACTGCGGGTGAGAGGGAGAGAAATCCAGGGGGTTAAGTGAAAAGTCAGAGACTCAAGTGAATAGTGGCGTAAGGGTAGAACTGCGAGGTTTGATTCGATTTAAATCCAGGGACCTTGGCGCAAACTGCTTTTCCAGAAAAACTTAATTAAAACCTGATTTAAATTCAAACAGAAACTTTAAAAAACCATAACTTCTATTTGGTTTATCCAATTTTGGTCAAACCAATTTTGCCAGACTCTAAATAATGTAACCTATCTAAGAAAAATATAAAACTCCATAAGTACTAGAGAAGAATATAAGGTTATGATTTAATTACAGTTTGGACCAAAAGCTTAATAATAGCAAGAAAAATGGTTGTACTATTTAACTAAGGTTAGAAAAATTTAGAGAAGTTTATATCTACTAACTGACCTAGTTAAAAATGTTAAACCCCTCTGTCCACTACATTAAGATAGTTTTTACCCCTTATTCCATAATATGTTTAAGATTAAGAAAAATAGAAAAGGTGACATAAATAATGAACCAGAGGGCATCCCTATTTTTGTTGAGATACTTAGTCAATGTAGTTCACTGGAAAAATATATCATACCCTGTTGTAGTGTAAAATAAGAGAGCTACCTTTTAAATTAATAAAACAAGGGTAACTTAGAAAAACCCTACAAAAATAACCCTAAGGTGAAACCTCCCCAAACCTTAGGATAACTAATGTTTTGATAATAAGAACTTAGGAAAAATCTGAAATCTGTTGTTTGATATTTTTCAAATGACAAGTTAGTTCTAAGCACCCTTTTTGCACCCAACTTTAGAAATCCATCATTAATTAACCATCATGTTGCTCTCTGCCATTTTTGGTACAAGGGCTTAGTATCACTAATAGAGGCCAACAAAAATAACCTGTAGGACAGAACCTACTCCTAACTAAGACTTGTAGTGTAAAGTGGCCCATTTTGCCTAACTATTGTTATTTTTGTTTAAGGACTAGCTTTTGTACTTTAAGCCTCAAATTCTTAAAACAAGCTAGAATAGCCAGTGACAACCCACTGTAATTTTTACAAAATTTTTGGAAATTTTTAAACTACTGTCATAGTTCAAACCCCTACTAGAAACCCTAGATGGAAATTAAAGAAAGGAAATGGATGATGAAATTAAATGTCCTCCTGAGACCTTCATAAATTGTCCACTGAAATCCATAAAGGCAATACAAATCCAATATGTTATCCTAAAAGAAAACCTAAACCTAAAAGGTAATAAGTCTATGTATACCACTAGAAGACCCACGTAGCCAAGGAACCCTAAGTTAATTTTTGACTTAATTTCTGTGGCTTAATGTTCTTAAATCTTGCATAATCATGACATACATGTTCATTGCATTTCGATAGACTGTAATCTTGCTGACGGAGAGTACATCCTCGTGCCGGAGCAAGGAGCTGCCCAGGAGGTTGCCCCAGACCCAGCACCAGAGCCTGCACCAGAGGACCTGCCTGCCACTGCTTTGGAAGGCAAGCCCCGGTTTTATGCATAACCTGTTATTTATGCTATTTTACTTCACTTAATGATTGTAGGATTGATTGTGCACTTAGGTGTAGGAATTGTTTGAAACCCTAGTTGCATGATCTCAGGAATCCTATTGAGATGAATACCAGTATGCTAAGTCGAGTAGCTGCTTTATTAATTAGGTTCTCGGTAGAAGTCGAGTGATTTTTCTAGCACTCGCGCGAGGTCAGGAATTGGCTGTATCCACCTTCTTATCATATTGATGTTGGTTTGTGGGCAACAATCCATGGGGATTGGTTGTTCACGGGATAAAAAGTTGATTAAGGATTAAGGTGTGGTACCGTGAGTCAAGCGTTTGAACGTACTAAACATATGCCGAGAAATATGGTAAATCGGTAAGCCTAGTACCTGATTGAACCTGGCAGTGGACTTTACCCCTCACGCGACCTGAGACGTAGTCTCCCATTCCGGTTATGGTGGGTACAAGTGCGGTCACTGCACGACGGCCAGTCGGGGTCAGTGGGGCATTGTACGCCAAGGCGGTGAGCCCTGATCTGCTGACGGGGAATCGATGGGGACGGTTGATATGTGTGGGGACGGAGTGCCCCTGCATGTCATGTGTTTAGGTTTACCTTGCAAGGATAAAAACTCGATTCGAATCGTCTGCTTCTCGTAGCTAATGAGACTGCTTGATCCATGCTGCTACATTGAGTAATAAGTGGAACTGTGTTGAGATGATACAAGCTGTTGATTGCTAAAAATGCTTGCTACTATGTATGAATAGATAGTACACTTTTAGCCTTAAGAGAGTCACACTTAATTTTGACAAAGTTAAAATCTTGATTTAGAAACTCAGCTAGTGCTTTTGGCAACCAAACCCCACAACCAAACATCTGCATGTCTAGAGGTAGAGGAGTATAGACTCCTCACACCGGGTAAGTCTAGCTGAGTATTAGTATACTCAGCCTTGCTTGTGGCATAATTTTTACAGGTTCTCTGGAGGACATGGTTGCTGGAGTGACTTGGCCGTCCACCTTACCACCGGGTTGGACTGTCGAGTGGGACCCTGCCTCGGCTGAGGAGGAGCATGAGGAGTGATGGGACAGGTTTCTCCATCTCTCCATTTATTTATCGTTAGATTATTTCCGCTGCACTTCAAAACAATGATGGTTACTTTTGCGAAAACTCCGATGGTGACAATGGTGATGTAATAATTTAACACTCTTCCCTGCATGGTTTTATGCTTTATTGTATTTGCTCTGTGACTCACCATCGAGTGAGACTGTGGTACTTGATCCTGTCAGTGGCCGTGTCGGACTAGATCCGAGGGATTGACGGGTTATTCCCATTTAAGTGTGGTCTAGCCTCTAAGGCCGGACTTAGGCACTTAAGTTGGAATAATTCGGGCAGTTCCGCCACAATCATTCTTTATATTATTAGTTAAATCTGAAGAAAAGTTTGGCCACTTGAAAAGAAAGATGCGCATTTATTTTAGATGGAGAAAGCTTGGAGGTGCCCCTTTTTCTGGTAACTTAGTCGATCCTGCACTTGTAATCCATATAGATAAAAACATTGTAAAAGCAGTAGAAACCGATATATATTAAAGCCAAACGAAAAGGTATAAATATATATGTCACTGTCATTAGTAGTATCGTCTGCAGAATACTTTTGTCTTCTCCTTTATCTTGATACTACTTGTCTTGTCCAGTAGCACTCTCAAGGTCTCAGCATACAAGAACCTTCTTCATCCTCTAAAAAAAATTATTAGGTGAAGAGCTGACCCTGTTGTGACTCATCAGGAGAAGAAGAGGTGCTCCAAAGGTGATGATAAATTTGCCCAATCAGCACGCATGCAGTCTTCAACGATGGTTCTGCTTTCTTTTCACGGAGTGGAGGGGCCTCGACATAGACAATGGGTTCAAACGTTTCCATGTTTTGATATGTGTTAATTATTGTAATGTCATGTATGCTTTCCTGAGAACTAAAACACACGGTCAAACATGGTAAACCCTTTTATTTCTGTTCAGGAATGCTGGGAATAATTAGGATTAGGGATCAGTTTCTTACCCATAAACGAAGGAAAAGTGACCATATGTTCCTGACCATTATAGCAGTTATAATACATTTCCTTCCTCTTCTTAAAGTTGAGGTCCACGCGGCTATCCTAATTAGAGGCGTTTGTGGTACTAGGGTCGTAAGTACCAACCAGAGTCAGTTCTATGCATCCATGGAACGTCCTGATAAATGTTTAGGAATCTTGAGTTGTGGGGTCCTAACTAATTACCTTTACGTCCTGTTTGGATCATTGGAATTGAATTCCATTCTAATAATAGTAATTTAAGCATATATCCATTAAGCTAATTCGGTTTTATGCAAAATATATTTATGTACTATTATTAACAAGATGTTGGAAATATTTATGTGCTACATTTTTAATATAGATGAGTGAGACGAAGAGTGTCATGTAAGTTACGGATTAGAAACAAATTCTACTGATGCATAAAATTATTTGAGAGACTTATATATGAACTCTGGAAAGTGGTGGAATGTTAAATTCCAAACTAAATAAGTTACTTTATTGAGTGAATTCCAATTCCTCTAAAATGAAGGGATCCAAACGCCCCGTTAGTTAAAAGACGCAAGGGTTTCGAGCCCTCCCCGCGTTTCAGGGCATTTTCCTTCACGCGGTGACGACGCGTGGCAGAAAAAAATCGCCACCATCAGCCCATCATGACCTCACGGACCCGAGAGTTTTTCTCAAATCAGGTTGACTGCTCCCTCCCACGTCGTTGCGTTCGCTCCCTTCCACATCGCCTCCTGCCTGCCTCCCTCACGCTCGCCATCACATTCGCCTCAGCCGACCGTGCCACCACCTCTCGATGTCGCATTCGCCTGATCCGACCCCGCCACGTGCCACCACCTCTAGCCACAGCTCACGTCCGTTAACCATGACAGGGTCGCCGCTCATCGGAGGAGGCGGAGCGCCGCGTCACCGACACCGCCACGGCCAGGAAGCGCTCCCGCTCGACGCTCGACGTTGCCTTCCTTGCGCTCGAGGCGGAGGCCAGGGACGCCAAGATGGAGGCGTCGTATCCGCTTTGCGAGGGAACGGAGAGCCGCTCCGCCGTCGACACTGTCCTCGAGGAACAGAGGTGTTTTGCGGCCTCCAATCTGCTCGCAAGGAGAGCCGCTCCATCGGCGCTAGCGTCCTCGAGGATCAAGTCCACCAGATCCATCGCGCTTCGCGTGTACGGCGACATCCTGCCATCGCGACACATGAGGACCTATTCTCCACTCATACGCTTTGCTTCCTGAAGTCCCCACTCACCACTCCCCAAAGCTCTCTTGGGCCCACGAAGAAGCACTGGGCGGTGTCCCTGTCCTTCCCATTCTCCACGCCGAGCCCGAGCCCCGTGCACCACCTCTCTGCCGGCCTTTGCGCCCATGGCCCACGGCCCACCACCTCGGCCAGGCGGCTCCTGAGGCTGCCCTTCCTGCCGTCGTCGCCCGCTAAGAACATCTGGCGGTACTCACAAGGCGCCACGGCCCGCCGCGGCTGTCTATCCCCAAGGAAGGTGGCAACGAGGGGGAAGGGGGCGAGAGCAGGAGCCTCGGCAAGGGGTTTGGGTTCAACAAGGGGTTTGTGGCCAAGTATGACTTGGGGGATGAGGTCAAATGGGGTCACTTTGGCTACACCTGTGCTGCCACAGTTAAGAAGGGTACACGCAAGCGGGAGTCTGTCGCCATCAAGGTCATCCCCAAAGCAAAGGTGATGTTCACTCTCACAATGCTCTACTCTGACACCTTTTTTATGTGTGATATGCTAAATTTAAGACACCACATACACATGTTGGCTTTATGAAAAAATGGCCATGTGAAAATTGAGGTGTTGTTAATTTGCTTATTGTTGCCTGGAGATTACTGATTTTGAATAAAATATTCATAGATTCATGTGGTGACACTTTATGGTTCTGCATTTTGGATAGCATACACCTTACTGCGCATGTCCATGGTACAGAAACTCTAAAATCATGAAAAGCCACAACTTCATATTTACTAATTAAGTTCATGTACTTTTGGACGGTCACTATTGTTGATGTAGCAAGAGCAATCCTTTAGAAGCAAAAGTGATGTTCTGCAATCTGCATAGATACTATAGCACAAAAGCTTATGTCTGGAGCATGGTGTAATTGCATATTTTTTTCTTTGTGACGATCATCCATTTTGGGTGCGCACTGAATCTAGCATATTACGTTCGGCTCTCAATGTCTCGCAGTTACAATGAGGCACCATGACCTTCTCTGACTCCAAAAGCAATTGATTTGCAAGGATCCGCGTAGAAGGATGACTGCAGCTCAGGCTTTAAGTATATTTTCGTTCATTTTATCCTGATGGTTTCTATTGAATATTGCATTGTTGTGAGTATTCATGTTTTTCCTAGGTGATCTGTGGATCAAAAATTATAATGACATTAAGCTGTCATTAGACATCCTTATATTCTGACTTATCAAAGCTTATATTTGTTCCCCTTCTTTACAGAAATCTGCTCTGAGAGTCGGTACTTCAGTTTTTTTTTGTTTTGATCTTTTTTCCTTCTATTCATAGTTGTAGTGCTGCTGCTATTCCTGAATTGGTACCCTATCAACTGATCATCTTCATTTTACCCAAGTGATCACTGCCTAAATTTCTTTTGAGCCACTGGAATATCAATATTTTCCCTGGAAAAGATTGGAAGTTTTTTAGAGTCAAAGGCAACTATGAACATAAGTGAAAAATGACATGAAAATTTGCAGTGTCAGATCCTATGCAAGATCAGAAGCTCACAAAATAAATAGTACTATAAATGATTAAATGATTTATCAAATAATTACAGGACTTGTGAAGTGCTCTATACATAACACCTTTTCCACCTTTTTAATGACACAAACAGTTCTTAGCATCTTTTAAAATGTGTGCCTAAGCTTGCATGCACGATTGTTAATGTCCAGAATTTTGGGAAGGTCTTTGCTGTTGGTAATTGTAAGTACAATCTTGAATATCAGTTTGAACCATGTTTAGGTTGCATTATGTGCTGTGAATTCCCATGGAAATTTATTGGGAAGAACTACAAATTATTTCTCACACAAACCTAAATAGTAAAATAGATCTGTTTACAGAGCAAAAATTTTGAAGTGTCATAGATAGGCTGAGAATATGTAGTCACGAGCAGCACATTACTACTTGAGGCCATCAATGAGTTTTTCCTTCTCCAACCTATGTAACTGTGTTATTCTTTTCCTTCTTAAATGCAAAACGAACCTCCTGTCCTTTTTCTTTCAAATTCTTTGCGTTAACTGAGTGGCTCTTACATGTAGAAATAAAGTTGCTGCAAGAGGCTTCATGCGAAACTGAAAACTTGTTAGTCTTTAAATCATTAGAGGGCGCCTGAAGGGCGCCAAATGTTCTAGTTTCTTATGTAGCGGATTTGCTACTTGTATAACAAAGAGCATGCTTGGTTCCCGGTCATATCTGTATTGCGCCATGCTTTGGTTCTGTTTATTTCAACTTTTTTTTAGCTTCTGACTATCAAAAGTGCTTCGTTCCTGGTCATATCCGTATTGCACCATGCTTTGGCCTTATTTGTTTCAGCTTTTTTTATCTTCTGATCACCAAAAGCTGTTGTGGACTACCAAACGCTCAGCTTTTCAGTCAGCTTCTACAAAATTCGTTTTTGGTAAAAAAACATCTCAAATCAATATAAACACATAATCGATCGAGTCGTTGCAATAGTAGGAATTCGTCACTTTCTCGATCCTGAACCATATGGACACCTTCATCTTTCTCCGCACATAATCGCAACGATACTCAGATTCTCTATACAACCATATTCTCCCCCACAGCTAGATTTTTAGAAAAGATGATCAGAAAAAAGCTAAACCAAACATACGCAATAATAATGATGGGTCCAACTTAGGCGTTAGGACATGTACAACCAGAGATCATTTGAATCAAGTATAAAAGATAACTACGAGACTGTATAATACAACTCTTAATCTTTGAATCATAAATACAGTTAAGAGATAATATATATGGAGAGTCCTGTGGAGACGACCCTTCTCAAAGAGTATGTCTCTTGTATTTTTTTTCAATTAACCCTCTCGAGATGGGGCGTTGTAGAGTCCGTCTCTTTTACCCTTTTCAATTAACCGAGACGCCTCAAGATACTTTTTTTCAATTAACCGAGACACCTCAAAAGACTCTATATTAAATGAAGTTGTACATGATTTAGCGACAGCTGGGGCGTGGTTGGTATCTCTTGAGCACCATATTTGCCACCTGAGAGAGGCCGGACTGTCTGCCCCTAGTTGCGGACGGTCCACGAGTTATTCAGATTAGACGTAATTATCCCCTCTTCCGCATGTGTTTATCCATCTAAACTCGCGATTCTGTTGGGGAACGCCTAGGAACTGGTCTAGACCTCATAGATATATGAATGGGTATGGCCGATTGTAGGCACCATCAATCGAACCAATCAACCGGTTTATCAATTCCTTCACTTTCTTGCCCTAACAGTAGCTAGTAACGTAGCCTTATTCGCCTCAATCTTCACCTCTCAGTGACTCTACGTTGTCTAGAGGTGTCTAGGGTGGCCTGTTGATCCCAAGACAAACCCTAGGATCTCTCCTCCCTGACGGGATCTCTCCTACGCACACGTGGACCATCTAGCCACCAGGCATGGACCATCCGGCTCGCGCGCAGGGAACCCTGCTCCTGCTGTCCAGGTTGCGGACCTTCCGCGCCACAGCATAGAGCCCACCGAGCGGAAAATTCCCAATGTTTGGCATCCGGATCGGCGCCAACACACTTTTTGGCGATTCCGCTTTGGAAACTGAGATTGGATTTACCAGATCGACCCATATGGCCGGTCTAAAGGATAACTTCGATGTCTCCCCTAGCAACATCATCAAGTCAACTATCGATAACCTGTCGGTTGAAGAATATCAGAGGCTGGAAGACGCCGGGAAAAAGATGCAGGCAGAACTCGATGAGCTGTTCTTGGCTGATTTCAATGTTGACTGAAACTAGAAGCTCATCCGATTGAGAGAATACAACCTGGCGAACCTTCGTCCCGCTATAATCGGACCCGTTGCAAGTAAACCCGACGTCATCCAATCTTTTCAATCTTACGTAGAAGAACAACGGGAACAGATGCAACAAATCTTAGTTGGTGTACAACATGATTATAGGAGACTAGCACATGCGTTTGATAAATCTACCATTACTAGTTTTCCATCACATGATGTCTAAACTAAAGAAAACCTTCAGGACCCATCGGCTGCAAATAGGCATGCCCAATCCCAACCACTTTATGGGATGTTGATGAACTCGTATAACGAATGACCACATCCTTCGCCACCCATATGGGAGCAGCTCGTGCCCCTGCGCACGATCGGATGGTTCAAGCTTGAGACCGGATGGTCCAGCCTAGCGGCGGTCTGCTCTGTCCCCCACGACGAGCCACCAAAGCCCACACCAGGAGCAATAGAGATGCTCGGACAGTCCAACTATACGCGCGGACCGTCCGAGCACACCTCCAGACCATTCAGATACTATACCGGACCATCCGTGATAGGGTATATCGAGCAAATCGTAGATTTTTATCAACAATCATCCTATCAGTCCCCATCTAATCTCTCTCTAGCACCCGTAACCCTTCAGGGTCATGGAATGATCCCCTCCCACACATGGGTATGAGCCTTTTTTGGCCTCAAGAAGGCCAGCAAGGACTAACATGCAGTATGGAGTACCTAGGGGCAACATTAATGGCACACATAACACAAATGAAAGGGAAATGTGCCCTTGGGCCATTTCTAAGTGTTTTTGTGATTAACTGTTCAACACACCACTATGAACTAACCATCTTGGTATGAGCATGTGCATAGGTTCTAATGGAGCAAATTGAAGATGCAAAGTCCAAATGAGTTGGATTAAAGGACCAAAAAGTGCAACCTTGGGCAAAACCACAAAACAAGAAGTTTAAGTGTTTAAATAGGTTGTACCTACTTTATGCTATGTTCCTTGCACTACATTGGGCTACTAACTTCTATGTGCAAGTAAAATGGCATTTGGACTAAGTTTGAGCATATTGCAAACTATTTTGGATCAAAGTGATAAAGGTATGTTTCTAGCACTTAGTCAATTGATTTAGTTTTTAATTATATTCATCTAAGTGCTAGGGAACTTCTCAAGTCGAGCAAAAAAGGAGTTAAGAAGTTTGGCTTGAAAGTGGACAAAGTTGGGTCAGACTGGGTCTCACCAAACAGTTTGGTGCCCGGCCTAGTCAGCTGGCCATCTAGCCGCTCTCGATAAAACGCCGAGGCTCACTGGCTAAAAATGACGAGACATGTCCAGTGCGCCAAGCGAGCAACGACTCTTCGCTCGCTCCAACAGTCGGTCGCGTGATCAGCGCTAGCCACGTCATCATGGCAATGGTCGGGAGGGTCACCGGACAGTCTGGTGCCCATGCAAAGAGGAAGGCGGCCAATCAGACGATTTAGTAGCCATTGCAAAGGAGCTGTCCGGTGCACCCACGGACAGAAAGCAACCAGGGCCTTCCAAATGGAGGAGCAATGGCTCCTAGGGAGGTCCCTAGGCACCTCCACAAGCACACCAAACATTCTAAGAGCACACTACAACTCTAAAACTCCACAACCACGCCTCCAAAGTGTTTGAGAGAGATTTGAGCGCTTTTCTGAGCCGTTACTCTGTCGCTTTGTTGTTGTGCTCTCTCCTTTACATTTGTGCATGTTGTTGCTGCGTTGTGCTCGTGTGTGTTTACTCTACCCCCTCCTTTACTCTTATTTGGATTGTGATTATCTTGTGTATGGTGTAAGAGACCAATTTGTGGAGATTCCTCACAAATGAGTTTGATATAAGGAAGAAAACTATGGCACTCAAGTTTGATATTTGGATCACTTGAGAGGGGTTGAGTGCAACCTTTGACCGAAGGAGGTCACTATAACGTGGAGTAGGCTTTGGCCGAACCACGGGAAAAAAATCGATGTGTCTCTTGTACATTTACTTTACTGCGATTTCTATCTTTCTTTGAGCACAAACTTCACTTTCATATTGCTCCTAGTTTAATACACATCTCGAGTGAGCAATCAAGTGAAAAGTCATTCTTTCTCTTATCTACTCATCCAAACTTGGTTTTTAGTTACTCTAACCCAATTGGACCAAGTTTGTGTTGTTTGGAGCAAGTTTTGCAGGATCACCTATTCACCCCCTCTAGGTGCTCTCACTAAATCCATGGGCATGGGGCAATATAATGATACACCAGCAACCACACATATGGACCAAAGGTCCGATGGATTACCACCGACAACTATTGATATAGTTAGAGAAGAGATAGTTGGGGCATTCCGAAACACACTCGGAGTTAACATGTCTCATGGGGGGGGCAATCTTATCGGCGACCATATGACAGTCAATTCAACTACGACCCATACCCACAAGGGACAAGGATACCCAATTTTTTGGGTGACTAGGGGAGAAGCACACATGAGCATATATGCCAATTCTTAGCCCAATTAGGGGAATTGGCCGATAAGGAGGCGTTCTGCATACGTTTATTTTCACTATCCTTAACCGGCACTGCTTTTCGCATGGCACGCCACCTTGCCACCTAACTCTGTTTAATCTTGGGGAGATTTAGAGCAAAAATTCTACGATCATTTTTTCTCTGGATATTATGAATTAGACCTGATCGATTTAGCAGCCCTACGACAAGGGAAGGATGAATGGGTTAACGACTATATCTGTAGGTTCTGGGACACCAGAAACTGATGTTTCCAAATCAACATTATAGAAAAACAAGTGGTAGGGTTAGCCCTTAATGGAATGTGCCATTATTTGAATGAGAAATTAGAGGGCGTCCAGTTTTTTACATTAGCATAGCTACATCAGGGAGCTTTGTTTTGTGAAAGCAGATGCAAATATACACCTAAGGTGACACATCACAATATTAATTTAATCAATTATGATCAAAGTAGTTTAGATGACAAGACAAAAGAAGGTGTATGCCACTGAGATGGTTTGGCCAGCCAAGGCCAAACCGTCTGTCACACTCGGATTTAAGGGATAAAGCCGGGTGCATCTCATATATGCGCCAAAGAAGACAACACATATAATAACAGAGTGTATAGAGATAAATGTCACAATATCATAAAAGTATTTATTACATAGTGGAAGTGTTGGGGACTTATTCTCAAATGCTATGAGTTAAGAACAAGGCAACACAAAATGTTAAATGTTAATGCCCTTCGTCCTTCGAAGCATTATTTCCCTTATGATCTTCATATGAAGGTTATGAATGACATACCCTCACAAACACGATATATGTTAATAAGAGAAGAAGCATATGAAATATAAGAGACAACATAAACAATCATATAACATTATTAATCCATTCTCATCGTATTATGCTGGTAAGACAGAAACAATATTGAATTACAAATGTACCTTCGGCTTGATAGAAGATAAAAGTACAAGCATGACGCACCAGCGAATACAAGTCAACGTGAACAGTACATGGTTACTGTTCATCTATTTATAGGCACAGGACGCAGCCTGTGAGAAATTACATTCATGCCCTTTATATTTACTATTGATTTATAGACAAATCTATGAGGACTAGATAACCTTTTTCCCTTTAAGTCGGTTCCTTTTTTTGCTATTTAGCCGAAGCTTCCTTGTGCGTAGCTTCGGAGCAACTCCAACCTTCGTCACGATCATGCTTTTTACATCGTACATGCTTTTAACCCGAATCTGAAGGTACCTGTTCATATGTCACACTTAGAAGATATTGTTAAGTCACATTTTTGAGGACCTTCGGAGGACGAAGGCCCCCAACAATAGCCCCTCGCAGTATTAGTTTGTTTAAGATAACGAATTCAGACTGTGACATGGACGAAGGCCTTAAGCCGAAGGTCCGAAAAAACACCTTCCCTTTGCTAGAATAGCAACAGTCAATGACAGACGGGGCCCCCCAATTTGGAGCGTGCTGAGCGTATAAATAAGAACTCACACCAGCTATATTTGATACGCTGCTTGTGCCATTTGCTTTACTTCCTCAATTTCATAGCTCTTGCTCACTGACCCTTGCTAGTTTTTCAAGCTTTCTGAGCTTCGGTTAAAAAGACGCATTTTTGTCATTTCTGAGGGAAAAATGTCTCAAGACAAGAAGGTTGCTGCTGAGACGAAGCTGACTGAAGAGGAGAAGCTTTTTGAGGAGAAAAAGGCTATGAATCCTTACATTGCTGGATTTATCGAGTCAATGGCAAAAACAAATACAGAGAAGATTACTAAGGAGATACTGGAAGGCCTGTCTGAAGATACTGGTGACATTGATAGTTATGATGCGGAAAGCGGGGGCGAAGATTCTGAGGATGGGCCCTAGAGGCCAAGTCATACAATCTTTAGGAAATCAACAATTAAATAGAGTCATCTTGACAATATGCGAGGAAGGTACTTTTGGGATATGTCTATTGTGAGAGCTGGTGGAGACAACAACGTCCCTGCCCCCGAGGAAAACGAAGTTGTGATTTACTGAAGCTTCTTCAAAGCTGGGCTTCGGTTCCCACTGAGCAGGATTTTGGTTGAAGTGCTAAAAATATATTAGATTTACCTTCATCAGATAACCCCCGAAGCTATTATTAGAATGGGGATTTTTGTTTGGGCTGTAAGAAGCCAAGGGCTGGAGCCAAGCGCGAAATGCTTTTGCAGTATGCACGAGCTTGTATATGAGACGAAGGCCATGGGCAAAGAACAATATCATAACAATTTTGACTGTTATGGATTCATCGCTCACCCCAACGCAAGCCACCCGGTGCCAACATTCCAGAAAAGGTGGCCCGGAGCTTGGATGGAGGAATGGTTTTACGTGAAAAATGATTTGAAGGCAAGGGAAGATATTAAGGAAGTCATTATGCGCCCCATTTGGTCCCGCTTCGGCCTCCGAAGGCCGAAGGTTGAAATTGATGATGCCGTGGAAGCGTGTCAGAAGACCTTCAACACGGTTTGCTCTTTTATTTGCACAAGAGATTTAGTTCAGGAGCACATAGCCTTCAGGGTGTGGCCGCTTGTGGAAGGCTGGGAAATGCCGAAGGAAACCATCAATGATTCTAGTGAAGGAGATTTGGTCCGGCTGAAATACACCTACAAGTTTGGAGATAAGTTTGATGAACCAAATGATGATTGGCTGAAGTGCATTGAAACTACTAGCGATGAGTTACTTGGGGCGTACTCCAAAACTGAGGACAATGCCTTGTCCGTAGCCTTCGGTGGCCGGAGAAAGAAAAGATTAAACAGAGTTTTCGACGCCATCGGCTTCGTATACCCTGACTACCGCTACCCGCTGCGGGAACAAGGGAAAAAGAGGAAAACTTCTGCTCTGGACAGCCCAGATAAGCTTGTGCCGAAGGGTAAAAAAATTGAAGGTTCTTACCCACCGGCCGCATTACATTGAACCGACCGTGGTTCCTGAGTTTGGCGCAGGGACATCTTCTGCTGTCGAAAGAAAAGAAACTGCTTCAACTACACAGAGTACTGAAAATCCGGCTGCAATGCCGAAGATGCCTACAGCCAAGAAAGTTGAAACGAAGATTGACAAGGCTGGCAAACCAGAAATTGAAGAAATAATGAAAATGCCAGATATTTTGAGCGCTCCAACAAGGGCAATAGTACCAAAGGTACAAACGGGTTCTATCGTGACTCCTAAAAGGAGAAGGATGGTAAATGTATTAAATGTATTGGAAACAACCGACTCCATAAGTCCAGCTCCCACAGGGAAGGTTGCCGAAGCTGACAAAACGCAACCCAAAACTGATACTAAGCAAATAGAAGTTGAAGCTACAATAACCCAGTCTAAAACCGAGGCAGGGCCCACAGTGCCTGCTGAGACGAAGCTTGCCACAACCGAGAAGAGGGTCGAAGGAATAACTCCAGATAGTAATATAGCTTTTGAGAAAAGTGTGGCCAAAGAAGCCGAATCCCTTATTCCCGAAGTACTCTCTGAAGGTTTTGATTATATCGTTAGACATGCTTCGGGAAAAAGACTATCTGTGGAAGAAATTTCTGAAGCCAAACATTATGCGCGGGAATTGCAGTATCTGAAGGCCTAGAGGGGGGGTGAATAGGGCGAAACTGAAATTTACAAATATAAACACAACTACAAGCCGGGTTAGCGTTAGAAATATAAACGAGTCCGCGAGAGAGGGCGCAAAACAAATCGCAAGCGAATAAGAGTGTGACACGCGGATTTGTTTTACCGAGGTTCGGTTCTCGCAAACCTACTCCCCGTTGAGGAGGCCACAAAGGCCGGGTCTCTTTCAACCCTTCCCTCTCTCAAACGATCCCACGGATCGAGTGAGCTTTCTCTTCTTCTCAATCAAACGGGAACAAAGCTTCCCCGCAAGGGCCACCACACAATTGGTGCCTCTTGCCTTGGTTACAATTGAGATTGATCACAAGAACAAGTGAGAAAGAAAAGAATGCGATCCAAGCGCAAGAGCTCGAAAGAACACAAGCAAATCACTCTCTCTAGTCACTATGGTGTTGTGTGGAATTTGGAGAGGACTTGATCTATTTGGTGTGTCTAGAATTGAATGCTAGAGCTCTTGTAGTAGTTGAGAAGTGGAAAACTTGGATGGCAATGAATGTGGGGTGGTTGGGGTATTTATAGCCCCAACCACCAAAAGTGACCGTTGCTGGAAGCTGTCTGTTCGATGGCGCACCGGACAGTCCGGTGCACACCGGACAGTCCGGTGCCCCTGCCACGTCACCATTGCCGTTGGATTCTGACCGTTGGAGCTTCTGACTTCTGGGCCCTCCTGGGTGTCCGGTGCACACCGGACATGTACTGTTTGATGTCCGGTGCACCGGTATGGGCGATCCTGACGTCTGCGCGCGCTGCGCGCGCATTAAATGCACCGCAGGGAGCCGTTGGCGCCGCAGAGAGCCGTTGCTCCGCTGGCACACCGGACAGTCCGGTGCACACCGGACAGTCCGGTGAATTTTAGCGGAGCGGCTGCCGCGCGAACCCGAGGCTGGCGAGTTCCGGAGACCGCGGTTCCTTGGAGCACCGGACAGTCTGGTGAATTATAGCGCGCCGGCCTCCGAGAATTCCCGAGAGCGAAGAGTTGGAGTTGGAGTCCTCTGGGCGCACCGGACAGTCCGGTGCCTTCAGCCAGAGGTGCCTTCGGTTGCCTCGTTGCTCCTTTGTTGAATCCAAAACTTGGTCTTTATATTGGCTAAGTGTGAACCTTTTGCACCTGTATAACTTGAGCACTAGAGTAAACTAGTTAGTCCAATATTTGTGTTGGGCAATTCAACCACCAAAATTATTTAGGAACTAGGGGTAAGCCTAATTCCCTTTCAATCTCCCCCTTTTTGGTGATTGATGCCAACACAAACCAAAGCAAATATAGAAGTGCATAATTGAACTAGTTTGCATGATGTAAGTGCAAAGGTTGCTTGGAATTAAGCCAATATATACTTATATGATGCGCATGGATTGTTTCTTTGTTTTTGACATATTGGACCACATTTACACCACAAGTTTTGTTTTTGCAAATTCTTTTGTAAATTCTTTTCAAAGTCCTTTTGCAAGATAGTCAAAGGTAAATGAATAAGATTTTGCAAAGCATTTTCAAGTTTTGAAATTTTCTTCCTTTGTCCCAAATGCTTTTCCTTTGACTAAACAAAACTCCCCCTCAAATAAGGTCTCCTCTTAGTGATCAAGAGGGTTTTACATCAATTTTGACAATACTGTTTGCTCCCCCTTTAGAACACAAAAAGATACCAATTTTGAAATTTACCAAATGAAAATAAAATTAGGGTGGTGGTGCGGTCCTTTTGCTTTGGGCTCATGCTTTCTCCCCCTTTGGCATGAATCGCCAAAAACGGAATCATTAGAGCCCATTGAAGTCCTTTTCTCCCCCTTTGGTCATAAAATGAATGAGTGAGGATTATACCAAAGTTGGAGAGATGATGCGGAGCGACGACGAAGGATGAGTAGTAGAGCGGAGTGGAAGCCTTTGTCTTCGCCGAAGACTCCAATTCCCTTTCAATATGCCTATGACTTGGTTTGAAATACACTTGAAAACACATTAGTCATAGCATATATAAAAGAGACATGATCAAAGGTATATTTATGAGCAAAAGAAATTCCTGGAATCAAGAATATTGAGCTCATGCCTAAGTCTGGTAAAAGATTGTTCATCAAGTGGCTTGGTAAAGATATCGGCTAATTGATCTTTAGAGTTAATGTATGAAATCTCGATATCCCCCTTTTGTTGGTGATCCCGAAGAAAGTGATACCGAATGGCTATGTGCTTAGTGCGGCTATGCTCGACGGGATTGTCGGCCATTTTGATTGCACTCTCATTGTCACATAGCAAAGGGACTTTGGTTAATTTGTAACCGTAGTCCCGCAGGGTTTGCCTCATCCAAAGCAATTGCGCGCAACAATGGCCTGCGGCAATATACTCGGCTTCGGCAGTAGAAAGAGCGACCGAATTTTGCTTCTTTGAAGCCCATGACACCAAGGATCTTCCCAAGAACTGGCAAGTCCCCGATGTGCTCTTCCTGTTAATCTTACACCCCGCCCAATCGGCATCCGAATAACCAATCAAATCAAAAGTGGATCCCCTAGGGTACCAAAGCCCAAACTTAGGAGTATAAGCCAAATATCTCAAGATTCGTTTTACGGCCGTAAGGTGTGATTCCTTAGGGTCGGCTTGGAATCTTGCACACATGCAAACGGAAAGCATAATGTCCGGTCGAGATGCACATAAGTAAAGCAATGAACCAATCATCGACCGGTATACCTTTTGATCCACGGACTTACCTCCCGTGTCGAGGTCGAGATGCCCATTGGTTCCCATGGGTGTCTTGATGGGCTTGGCATCCTTCATTCCAAACTTGCTTAGAATGTCTTGAGTATACTTCGTTTGGCTAATGAAGGTGCCCTCTTGGAGTTGCTTGACTTGGAATCCTAGAAAATACTTCAACTCCCCCATCATCGACATCTCGAATTTTTGTGTCATGATCCTACTAAATTCTTCACATGTAGATTTGTTAGTAGACCCAAAAATAATATCATCAACATAAATTTGGCATACAAACAAATCATTGTCAAGAGTTTTAGTGAACAAAGTAGGATCGGCCTTGCCGACTTTGAAGCCATTTGCAATAAGGAAATCTCTAAGGCATTCATACCATGCTCTTGGGGCTTGCTTGAGCCCATAAAGCGCCTTAGAGAGCCTATAGACATGATTAGGGTACTCACTGTCTTCAAAGCCGGGAGGTTGCTCAACATAGACCTCCTCCTTGATTGGTCCATTGAGGAAGGCACTCTTCACGTCCATTTGATAAAGCTTGAAGCCATGGTAAGTAGCATAGGCCAATAATATACGAATTGACTCAAGCCTAGCTACGGGTGCATAGGTTTCACCAAAATCCAAACCTTCGACTTGTGAATACCCCTTGGCCACGAGTCGAGCTTTGTTCCTTGTCACCACACCATGCTCGTCTTGCTTGTTGCGGAAAACCCACTTGGTTCCTACAACATTTTGATTAGGACGTGGAACTAAATGCCATACCTTATTCCTTGTGAAATTGTTGAGCTCCTCTTGCATCGCCATCACCCAATCCGAATCTTGAAGTGCTTCCTCCACCCTGTGTGGCTCAATAGAGGAAACAAAAGAGTAATGTTCACAAAAATGTGCAACACGAGATCGAGTAGTTACCCCCTTATGAATGTCGCCGAGGATGGTGTCGATGGGGTGATCTCGTTGTATTGCTTGGTGGACTCTTGGGTGTGGCGGCCTTGGTTCATCATCCTCCTTGTCTTCATCATTTGCATCTCCCCCTTGATCGTTGCCGTCATTTTGAGGTGGCTCATCTTCTTGATCAACATCTTGAGCCTCATCCTCATTTTGAGTTGGTGGAGATGCTTGTGTGGAGGAGGATGGTTGATCTTGTGCATGTCGAGGCTCTTCGGATTCCTTAGGACACACATCCCCAATGGACATGTTCCTTAGCGCTATGCATGGAGCCTGTTCTTCACCTATATCATCAAGATCAACTTGCTCTACTTGAGAGCCGTTAGTCTCATCAAACACAATGTCACAAGAAACTTCAACAAGTCCTGAGGACTTATTAAAGACTCTATATGCCCTTGTGTTTGAGTCATATCCTAGTAAAAAGCCTTCTACAGTTTTAGGAGCAAATTTAGATTTTCTACCTCTCTTAACAAGAATAAAACATTTGCTACCAAAAACTCTAAAATATGAAATATTGGGCTTTTTACCGGTTAGGAGTTCATAAGATGTCTTCTTGAGGATTCGATGAAGATATAACCGGTTGATGGCGTAGCAGGCGGTGTTAACCGCCTCGGCCCAAAACCGATCCGGTGTCTTGTACTCATCAAGCATGGTTCTTGCCATGTCTAATAGAGTTCGATTCTTCCTCTCCACTACACCATTTTGTTGTGGAGTGTAGGGAGAAGAGAACTCATGCTTGATGCCCTCCTCCTCAAGGAAGCCTTCTATTTGAGAGTTCTTGAACTCCGTCCCATTGTCGCTTCTAATTTTCTTGATCCTTAAGCCGAACTCATTTTGAGCCCGTCTCAAGAATCCCTTTAAGGTTTCTTGGGTATGAGATTTGTCCTGCAAAAAGAACACCCAAGTGAAGCGAGAATAATCATCCATAATTACAAGACAATACTTACTACCGCAGATGCTTATGTAAGCGATCGGGCCGAATAGATCCATGTGTAGGAGCTCCAGTGGCCTGTCGGTAGTCATGATGTTTTTGTGTGGATGATGGACCCCAACTTGCTTCCCGGCTTGACATGCGCTACAAATCCTGTCTTTCTCAAAATGAACATTTGTTAGTCCTAAAATGTGTTCTCCCTTTAGAAGCTTATGAAGATTCTTCATCCCAACATGGGCTAGTCGGCGATGCCATAGCCAACCCATATTAGTCTTAGCAATTAAGCAAGTGTCGAGTTCAGCTCTATCAAAATCTACCAAGTATAGCTGACCCTCTAACACTCCCTTAAAAGCTATTGAATCATCACTTCTTCTGAAGACAGTAACACCAGTGTCAGTAAAAAGACAGTTGTAGCCCATTTGACATAATTGGGATACGGAAAGCAAATTGTAAGCTAAAGAATCTACAAGAAAAACATTGGAAATAGTATGGTCAGGAGATATAGCAATTTTACCCAATCCTTTGACCAAACCTTGATTTCCATCCCCGAATGTGATAGCTCGCTGGGGATCTCTGTTTTTCTCATAAGAGGAGAACATCTTTTTCTCCCCGGTCATGTGGTTTGTGCACCCGCTGTCGAGTATCCAACTTGAGCCCCCGGATGCATAAACCTACAAAACAAGTTTAGTTCTTTGTTTTAGGTACCCAAACGGTTTTGGGTCCTTTGGCATTAGATACAAGAACTTTGGGTACCCAAACACAAGTCTTGGAGCCCTTGTGTTTGCCCCCAATAATTTTGGCAACTATCTTGCCGGATTTGTTAGTCAAAACATAAGATGCATCAAAAGTTTTAAATGAAATAGCATGATCATTTGATGCATTTGGAATTTTCTTTCTAGGCAACTTGGCATGGGTTGGTTGCCTAGATCTAGATGTCTTACCCTTATACATAAAAGCATGATTAGGGCCAGAGTGAGACTTCCTAGAATGAATTTTCCTAATCTTGCTCTCAGGATAGCCGGCAGGGTACAAAATGTAACCCTCGTTATCCTGAGGCATGGGAGCCTTGCCCTTAACAAAGTTAGATAAGTTCTTTGGAGGGGCATTAATTTTGACATTGTCTCCCTTTTGGAAGTCAATGCCATCCTTAATGCCAGGGCGTCTCCCATTATAGAGCATGCTTCTAGCAAGTTTAAATTTTTCATTCTCTAAGTCATGCTCTCTAATCTTAGCATTAAGTTGTGCTATGTGATCATTTTGTTTTTTAATTAAGGCTAGGTGATCATGGATAGCATCAACATTAATATCTCTACATCTAGTACAAATGGAAACATGCTCAACATTAGATGTAGAGGGTTTGCAAGATTTAAGTTCAACAACCTTAGCATGCAACATATCATTTTTAGTTCTAAGGTCGGAAATAGTAGCATTGCAAATATCAAAATCTTTAGCCTTAGCAATTAGTTTCTCATTCTCATTTCTAAGGCTAGCAAGAGAAATATTCAATTCTTCAATCCTAGCAAGCAAATCATCATTATCATTTCTAGGATATGGAATTGAAACATTGCAAATATGAGAATCAACCTTAGCTATCAAATTAGCATTTTCATTTCTAAGGTTGTCTATAGTCTCATGGCAAGTACTTAGCTCACTAGACAATTTTTCACATTTTTCTATTGCTAGAGCATAAGCATTTTTAACCTTAACATGTTTCTTGTTTTCCTTGATTAGGAAGTCCTCTTGGGAATCCAAGAGATCATCCTTTTCATGGATGGCACTAATAAGCTCATTTAATTTTTCTTTTTGTTCCATGTTAAGGTTGGCAAAAAGAATACGTAAATTATCCTCCTCATTTTTATCATCATCCTCATCACTAGATGTTTCATATTTAGTGGAGGACCTTGATTTTACCTTCTTTTTGCCGTCCTTGGCCATGAGACACTTGTGGCCGACGTTGGGGAAGAGGAGGCCCTTGGTGACGGCGATGTTGGCGGCGTCCTCGTCGTCGGAGGAGTCGCTTGAGCTTTCGTCGGAGTCCCACTCCCGACAAACATGGGCATCGCCGCCCTTCTTCTTGTAGTACTTCTTTTTTTCTCTCCTCTTTCCCTTCTTGTCGTCGCCCCTATCACTGTCACTAGACATAGGACATTTTGCAATAAAGTGACCGGGCTTACCACACTTGTAGCAAACCTTCTTGGAACGGGATTTGTAGTCCTTCCCCTTCCGTTGCTTGAGGATTTGCCGAAAGCTTTTGATGATTAGGGCCATCTCCTCATTGTCGAGCTTGGAGGCGTCAATTGGTTGTCTACTTGGTGTAGACTCCTCCTTCTTCTCCTCCGTTGCCTTGAAGGCCACGGGTTGCGCCTCGGATGTGGAAGGCTCGTCAAGCTCGTTAATCTTCTTGGAGCCCTTAATCATGCATTCAAAGCTAACAAAATTCCCGATGACTTCCTCGGGGGTCATTAGTGGATATCTAGGATTACCACGAATTAATTGAACTTGTGTGGGGTTAAGGAAAATAAGAGCTCTTAGAATAACCTTAACCACTTCGTGGTCATCCCATTTTGCGCTCCCGAGGTTGCGCACTTGGTTCACCAAGGTCTTGAGCCGGTTGTACATGTCTTGTGGCTCCTCCCCTTGGCGAAGACGGAAGCGACCGAGCTCCCCCTCGATCGTTTCCCGCTTGGTGATCTTGGTGAGTTCATCACCCTCGTGCGCCGTCTTGAGTAGGTCCCAAATCTCCTTGGCGTTCTTCAACCCTTGCACTTTGTTGTATTCCTCCTTGCTTAGAGAGGCAAGGAGGATGGTTGCGGCTTGGGAGTTGAAGTGCTCGATTTGGGCCACTTCGTCCGTGTCATAGTCCTCATCCCCCACGGATGGTACCTGTACACCATACTCAACAACATCCCATAATCTTTTGTGGAGAGAGGTTAGATGAAATCGCATCAAATTACTCCACATAGCATAATCTTCACCATTAAAAGTTGGTGGTTTGCCTAATGGGACGGATAGTAAAGGTGTATGTTTAGGAATGCGAGGGTAGCGTAGGGGAATCTTACTATACTTCTTACGCTCTTGGCGTTTAGAAGTGACGGATGCTGCGTCGGAGCCGGAGGTAGATGTCGATGAAGTGTCGGTCTCGTAGTAGACCACCTTCCTCATCCTCTTGTGCTTGTCCCCACTCCGATGCGGCTTGTGAGAAGAGGATTTTTCCTTCTTCTCCTTGTGGTGAGAGGAGGAAGATCTTTTCTCCTTCCGCTTGGAGAAGTTCTTCTTCTTCTCCCTTCTCTTGGTGCGGGACTCTTCCGATGAAGTGCTCCCTTGGCTTGTAGTGGGCTTGTCGCCGGTCTCCATCTCCTTCTTGGCGTGATCTCCCGACATCACTTCGAGCGGTTAGGCTCTAATGAAGCACCGGGCTCTGATACCAATTGATAGTCGCCTAGAGGGGGGGTGAATAGGGCGAAACTGAAATTTACAAATATAAACACAACTACAAGCCGGGTTAGCGTTATAAATATAAACGAGTCCGCGAGAGAGGGCGCAAAACAAATCGCAAGCGAATAAGAGTGTGACACGCGGATTTGTTTTACCGAGGTTCGGTTCTTGCAAACCTACTCCCCGTTGAGGAGGCCACAAAGGCCGGGTCTCTTTCAACCCTTCCCTCTCTCAAACGATCCCACGGATCGAGTGAGCTTTCTCTTCTTCTCAATCAAACGGGAACAAAGCTTCCCCGCAAGGGCCACCACACAATTGGTGCCTCTTGCCTTGGTTACAATTGAGATTGATCACAAGAACAAGTGAGAAAGAAAAGAATGCGATCCAAGCGCAAGAGCTCGAAAGAACACAAGAAAATCACTCTCTCTAGTCACTATGGTGTTGTGTGGAATTTGGAGAGGACTTGATCTATTTGGTGTGTCTAGAATTGAATGCTAGAGCTCTTGTAGTAGTTGAGAAGTGGAAAACTTGGATGGCAATGAATGTGGGGTGGTTGGGGTATTTATAGCCCCAACCACCAAAAGTGACCGTTGCTGGAAGCTGTCTGTTCGATGGCGCACCGGACAGTCTGGTGCACACCGGACAGTCCGGTGCCCCTGCCACGTCACCATTGCCGTTGGATTCTGACCGTTGGAGCTTCTGACTTCTGGGCCCTCCTGGGTGTCCGGTGCACACCGGACATGTACTGTTTGATGTCCGGTGCACCGGTATGGGCGATCCTGACGTCTGCGCGCGCTGCGCGCGCATTAAATGCACCGCAGGGAGCCGTTGGCGCCGCAGAGAGCCGTTGCTCCGCTGGCACACCGGACAGTCCGGTGCACACCGGACAGTCCGGTGAATTTTAGCGGAGCGGCTGCCGCGCGAACCCGAGGCTGGCGAGTTCCGGAGACCGCGGTTCCTTGGAGCACCGGACATGTCCGGTGCACACCGGACAGTCCGGTGAATTATAGCGCGCCGGCCTCCGAGAATTCCCGAGAGCGAAGAGTTGGAGTTGGAGTCCTCTGGGCGCACCGGACACTGTCCGGTGCACACCGGACAGTCCGGTGCCTTCAGCCAGAGGTGCCTTCGGTTGCCTCGTTGCTCCTTTGTTGAATCCAAAACTTGGTCTTTATATTGGCTAAGTGTGAACCTTTTGCACCTGTATAACTTGAGCACTAGAGTAAACTAGTTAGTCCAATATTTGTGTTGGGCAATTCAACCACCAAAATTATTTAGGAACTAGGGGTAAGCCTAATTCCCTTTCAGGGGCCCTAGTGTTTAATGGTACGAACGAAGATGACTTTTTGTATTGCCTCCCGGACAACAAAGAATTATCCGTCTGGCGGGAGATGGCCAGAAGTATGAGTTTTTCGAAGCTCGAATCTGGCCTTAGCGCCATGACAAAGGCTGATCTGGTAGATAGCCTTGCGTACAACAGTCTGAAGGTACAAAAGTTGTGAATTTTGAAGTTTATAGACTCTGAAATGAAGCTTTTTGTTATCATGTTAATCTTTTATTCTTTCTTGTAGGGCTTAATACTTAGCAACGCCCTAAGAGCACAAAAGAACGCTGAAGACGAGAGTTGTACTATGGCTCTCACCAACCTTTGGTCAGAGGTTATCAGGCTAAGAAACGAAGCCACAGAAAAAGACAAAATTCTACTTTCATTGGTAGATAAAGTAAAAAGAAGATGAAGCTAGATTCAAAACACAATCCGAAGCCCAAAAAACTGAAGTTGAAGACCTTCGTAAGCAGCTAGCTGAAGCTAAAGAGAAATATGCAGTCGTAGAAGCTAAACGAGGAATTAACGAATACTAGGCAAATCATTTAGAGAAAAACATTGAAGAGCTTTTCACATCTAAAGAAAGATGCTTTGAAAAATCTTTAGACTTTGTGAAGAAAATTAAAGCTAGCTTTGCCAATGTGGGCGCCTATTCTTCCAAAGAGAACTTCATACGAGGCGACCCTGAAGGTGTTATTGAATGGATAAGTGGGGAGGCCGAAGCCTTTGAAGAAATTCTAAGTGACCGCGGGGATGTATGCGCGTTCTTCGGTGCGCGAGGGATTTCAACAATCTTGGAGAAGGCAGGATGCAACCATATCAAGACCATGGCCCAGGACGAAGCTGACTTCTCCGTAAACGATACGAAGGACCCCTCAACTGAAGCAAGTTTAATAGGTGGGAAATTTTATAACGACATCTGGGCAAATGGTGGTCGAGAAATGGCTCATGAAATTATGAAAAAGAGTGAAAAGGACATCCATGAGACCCGAGCCAAAGCAAGACAAGCTGAAGAAGCTGCGCAGCGTGAAAAACATATAGGTATTATGTCGTGATTTTTAACTTCGGCATTTGTTTTTATAGCTTCGGACTGATTAACTTTTTCCTTCTTCATTTGAATTATCTCCGCCGTCAGTATCGCTCGATCTCCTGGCTGATCCAGAAGCGAAGGAAGCACTGGAGGTTATCAATATAGCCGAATCTGTTATTGACGAAGTCGTTAACAAATTGCTAAATGAAGTTGCGGAGAAGGTCCTGAAGGAAGACTAGTACTTTTTGTAAAAACATTTTTAGATGATCAATGAAACTTTGCTGCAACAAGACTGTAATATTCGATGTGTATAATTTTGAATCTGATCTGTAAATTATTTGTAATTCACTTCTTTGCGATGCATGAAACTTTTACATACATACCGTTTTTGAGCCTTCGGCAAAAAAACACCTTCCCTTCTTTCCATGCTTCGTAAAGAAAAAAGATCCATGCTTCGTGAAAATATCCGTGCTTTGTGAGAACATCCCAGCTTCGTAAATAAAGGATCCCTTCTGTTGCAATAGAGCTGATGAAGTTGTATTTCTCAGCTTACTTTGTGCCTTAGCACATTTTCATTTTTTATAAAGCAATCTCCGAAGGTCGACTTCGTATTCAATTCATGTCATCGGTGCAATATGATGTATGATGTGATGCTATGCGAGATGATGTGATGATATGATGCGTAGGATGATGCTAATGCCGAAGACACACACCCACACGCCCACACTGGAACATACAATCTCTGCGTCCCCTTAGGAACGATCGGAACCTCTTTGCCGTTTATTTTTCGGCTTCAATGCTTATTTTTCGGTGCAAGTTCTGCATCCCCTTAGGAACGTCTTTTGAACTTCTTCGCCTTCTATTTCGGCGGTATCACCGTTGACTTTTCGGTGTAAGTTCTGCATTCCTTTAAGAACGTCTTTTGAACTTCTTCGCCTTATATTTCGGTGGTATTTGGCTCTGCATTCCCTTTGGAACGACTTTTGAGCAGAAAACTTATACTGCGCTCCCTTAGGAACGACTTTTTTGTAGCTTCGTCAAAACTTACGCTGTGCTCCCTTAGGAATTACTTCTTTGTAGCTTCGTCAAAACTTACGCTACGCTCCCTTAGGAACATCTTTTTTTTATAGCTTCGGTATTTATCTAGCTCTGTATTCCCTTAGGAATGACTTTTGAGCTTTGGCAATTTTTGAGCTTCGTAAATCTATGAAGAAGATATATTTCATTTTAATAAAAACAAAACTATTACAAGGAATTAAAACTAAATTTACATTACTTGTTCCTTATTGAAAAACAAAGTGACATAGAATGTAAATTTTTTTCAGAGGTAGGATATCTCTCAATAAATGTGCTTTGATTCCGGCACAGTACTGTTAACTGTGCGAGCTTCAGATTCCTCCCTGAATTCCCGTTGCTATTGAGAGTGCTGGTGCCCTTCTGGCTGCTGGCTTCAAGAATAGGTCGGTTGTAGTGGTGGTGGGGGTGGGAGTTGTGGCCAGGAAGCCTGTGAATGGCTAGTCGAAGCAACAGAAGCTGCAGGGTGATTGCCCACATACTCTGGTATGTAGGGAGAATGACACGAAGCAGTGTGCAAGACCTGCTTTGGCTGATTCTGCTGAGCTTCGGCTTCTGCTATCTCCTTTTGCTTTTGAATGGTGATATGGCACATTCTTGTAGTATGGCCCTTGTCCTCACCACAGAATAAGCAGTAGATCTTTCTAGGTTGATCCCCAAATCTTCCCTCGAAGCCCCTAGCGCCTCTGCCCCTTGGAGCTGGTGGCCTGAAAGAGCTTTGCTGTTGCCCCGAAGATCGTGAGGTGTATTGCGACCTCTGAGGCTGACTTCCTTTGTCGTCACTCTAAGTGGAATTATGGATTGACCTGACATGCCTCGGGTGGATTCTTCCTTCGAAGCCCCTGGTCATTTCCGAGAATCTGTAAGCTTCCTCCCTTCTTTGGCGGAAGTCGTTGTCAGCCCGGATGTACTCATCCATCTTCTGAAGCAGCTTATCCAGAGTTTGTGGGGGCTTCCTGGTGAAGTACTGAGCCGTAGGTCCTAGCCGAAGGCCCTTAATCATGGCCTCAATGACAATTTCATTGGGCACTATGGGCGCTTGTGCCCTCAATCGCAAGAACCTTCGGACATACGCCTGGAGGTATTCCTCATGGTCTTGCGTGCATTGGAATAGGGCCTGAGCTATGACTGGCTTCGTCTGAAAGCCTTGGAAACTGGTCACTGGCATGTCCTTAAGCTTCTGCCACGACGTGATAGTCCCTGGCCGAAGAGAAGAATACCATGTTTGGGCTACATTCCGGACTGCCATGACGAAGGACTTCGCCATGACTGCAGTATTGCCCCCATACAAAGATATAGTTGCTTCGTAGCTCATCAGAAACTGCTTTGGATCTGAGTGTCCATCATACATGGGAAGTTGAGGTGGCTTGTATGACGGGGGCCATGGGGTAGCCTGAAGTTCTGCTACCAAGGGAGAAGCATTATCAAAAGTAAAGGTATCATGATTAAAATCATCATACCATCCATTTTCGTTGAATAAGCCTTCTTGACGAAGCTCCCTATGTTGGGGCCTTCGGTCTTGTTCATCTTGAGCAAGATGGCGCATTTCTTCAGTAGCTTCGTCGATCTTCCTTTGAAGATCAGCCAGTCGTGCCATCTTCTCCTTCCTTTGTACTTGCTGATGGATGATTTCCATGTCTCTGATCTCTTGGTCCAATTCTTCCTCCTGGAGTGTTGGACTGGTGGCCTTCCTCTTCTGGCTTCGAGCTTCTCAGAGAGAAAGGGTTTCCTAGTTTGGGTCCAGTGGCTGCAGTGCAGCAGTCCCTGGTGCTGAAGCTTTCTTCGGCGGCATGACGAAGATCAGTGCTTGCCGAAGGTGGTCGAAAGAGTTCACCGGAGGTGGGCGCCAATGTTGGGGACTTGTTCTCAAATGCTATAAGTTAAGAACAAGGCAACACAAAATGTTAAATGTTAATGCCCTTCGTCCTTCGAAGCATTATTTCCCTTAGGATATAATGATCTTCATACGAAGGTTATGAATGACATACCCTCACAAACGCGATATATGTTAATAAGAGAAGAAGCATATGAAATATAAGGGACAACAAAAACAATCATGTAACATTATTAATTCATTCTCATTGTATTATCCTGGAAAGACAGAAACAATATTGAATTACAAATGTACCTTCAGCTTGATAGAAGGTAAAAGTACAAGCGTGACGCACCAGCAAATACAAATGTACCTTCGTCACGATCATGCTTTTTTACATCATACATGCTTTTAACTCGAATCCGAAGGTACCTGTTCATATGTCACACTTGGAAGATATTGTTAAATCACATTTTTGAGGACCTTCGGAGGACGAAGGCCCCCAACAGGAAGTCTTACAAAATAAAAGATAAATATAAAATGAACTGAAGTCCATCCTTGGCGCCATAAAGTCGACTAGGAGACGTCACCTAGATCAAGTCAAACTCCTCGTTGTGTGGCTCCTCTTGAACCACCTGTTCTTCTCCTATGGGGGGGTGTGAGACAGCAAGTGTGAGCTCACATACTTTCATAGCTTAACAAGTTGTGGGGAATAATGTACATGAACTCACCAAAGGTGGGAGTTCATGTGAAGTGCAAGGCGATAGGGGTTATAGCTGAGCATTGTGTTGGAACTTGCTCTCTGGCGCAAGTTGATCCAACGGGGGGGGGTGTAATAGCGCAAACAGGGTTTCAGCACGTGATGGCAAAAGCTCTGTTAATCCAGCCTCTCAAGGGCACTGTGCGGGGGTATTTATAGGTGTCCGGGTGCCCGACGTCCCGTGTTAAGGACCCATGCACCCTCAGACACCTAGATTATCCCCGGAATATTCCCATAAAGCGGGGTTACAGACCGTAATTACAGGGAGGCCTTTACAAATTAGGCCCGTAACGCGCGACGGCCACGCAGGACCTGTTACAATGGGCCGGATCACTCGTGGGCCTCCGTTCTGGACGAGGTCGCAGGATGAGATGACCTCGTCACAAGTCTTCGTCCGGCCGCGTATGAGGCGAAGGGTATGTCTGCCGCTGTCTTGCCACCGTTGGTGCAGTGAGTACGGCGAAGGCTTCGAGCGAAGGGTGGCGTCTTCGTCTTCGCCCCAACACATTGCTTTTAATAAGTTGGTCAACTTTTATTAGCAGTTACTAAGTGTAAGTAAATACCAAACCATAATAAGAGTAATAGAACAAAATTAATAATAAATCCCATGCAATGCAAATGACAAATTGAATTTAAGTTCCATAATTTAATCATGCGAGAGTCCTGAGCTGCTCATGACCATGAGCTCGGCTAGTATACCAATTTTACACACTGAAGAGGTTATACCCTGTACCCACAAGTCATGTTACCCATTTGCCACGGAGTTGTACGGGTCCCATACACCTCTACCAAGGAAGCGAGGAAGGGTAACACTACGAGACCTTTACAAAGTTCCACTAGCTTCCGAAAACCTGCTACAGTTTCTGGGAAGAGCAATGCAAGAATCCCTCGTCTGATCGCCATCGCAGGAAAATCAACCCGAGAACCTCTCTACACGCCTACTCCCCTACTGCCCTTGCCCCTTTCGGGTAAGGTAGTCTTCCACTAGCTTTCCTAATTAGTCAGCTAAGGCCGTCCCATTCCACCCTTGTGGTGGCACGTGTTTCTCAAGTTAAGCTTCATGTTCCAATTAAAAATAATGATCTTGACATGAACGTAAATAAAATAACAGAATAATTGGAACATGGACATAATGTAATATAAATCCCAAAACCATAGAGCAATAGCAAAACTACCCAAATAATTCTGGGGTGAACAAGGTAAAAAGATAAGCAGACTAGGGCAACCTATTGGGTCCCATAAAAATTAAACCTATGCATGAATAAATTATTATAAAGAATATTATTAGGTGATAAAAGTGGTCAAGGGCACAACTTGCCATCAATGAGCTCCTGCTCAGCAACTTCTACCTGCTGAACACCGGGATCCTCAGCCACAAGCTCTTCTACTCGCCACAAAACAAACAAACATAGTATAAAGAGGAAACTAACATCACACCAAACATGTAAACAAAATACATATTAATAATCTACATATTAAAATAAGATCATAGGAACAATAATCATTAATTTTGGAGTTATGGATTTTAAGTTATGAATTTCTGAAGGTTTTATGTATTTGATACAAGATTAACTAAGGGATAAATTTTAATATAGTTTTCATGTCAAAACAGAGACACTATGTGATAAACAACATTATTACAAAATTATAGGAACTAGGATGGATTAATTTAGACTAAGTATGAATTTTCTAGGAATTAAATAAGTTTTAACAATTATTCTTACATTAAAAATCACTTCTATATTTCTTTGTCCAATTTCCCTGAACTTGGGTCCACACACCAAAAACAGAAAAGCACAGGGGGCTCGGTGTAAACTTCCTAAGACTCAGTGAACAGTGAATGTGGATGATGGGTTGATTTTATAATTATCCAGGGTCTCT
Organism: Zea luxurians; assembly: GCA_029449295.1. Taxonomy (NCBI): domain Eukaryota; kingdom Viridiplantae; phylum Streptophyta; class Magnoliopsida; order Poales; family Poaceae; genus Zea; species Zea luxurians. The sequence goes on along the minus strand of JAOPSE010000028.1, from coordinate 544,174 downwards.
TACGCAATTTTACAGGGCCGAAGGGGTATGGGCAGACACTAGCCATCCGATTAGAGACTCACGGCCTAGATCTGAGCTATGAATAACTGAACCAGTATCGCACCACGTACGTTGGATTGGGGATCAGTGGTCGGGATTTTATGAAGGGCGATTGACATCTGACCATCGGATCTAATTTCAACGGTCCTGATCTAAATCAGATGAATCGGATGCAACATCTAATCGGGGCCGTCCATTGGGATCGGATGGTGAGGATTTGGGCAACGAGGTGATTTCCCCCCAATCCCGATTCCGCCCGGCCGCGCGCGGCGGCGCAACATCGATACGGTGGCACCATCGTCGGTGTTTCTCAATCCTACTCTCTCGCTCTCGAACTTCGCTCGGAACAATACTATACGAAGAGAATTTTGTTGTGAATATGTTAACAAGGTACATACCAGAATCCGAGGGGTGCCTGCCCTGCCCGCGACGTTTAGCAGAAGTGCGACGACAGTGAGGAATTCTTGGGTCAACCGTGCAGCCCTGACTCCAAACTTCCGCGCGTCAACACCACAGGGCCCCGACAAACACTACTGCTCCCACCCTGGGCCACCGGTTACCGGCGACACAGAGAACAGCGCCGGCGGAAGTCCACCCGATCTGCCCGAGCGATTAACGGCTGCGCACAAAATTATACTGGGGATGGACTCGGAAGTTTGATGAGGCCTGCGCGTGATCGAGGCGACCCTCATCATATAGGCGCCTTACTGGTTATTTGGGTCCCCAGGCGAGATTCGCGCGCGTGGTGAGCTCGCCGTCAGTTACGGTGCGTGGAGGACCAGCTCGTGGGACGAGGGATGACGAGTGGGACCCCTGCGACAGCGAGTGCCAGTGGCGAGCACGCGCGAACCGGTGAGGCTGTAGGCGGGACCCACGGGGTCAGTCGTGGAGCGTGCACAGGAGAGATGGGCCGCGCGTGGAGAAGGAATGGGCCACGCGGAGGGATCCGTAGATGGGCCAGCTCCGCGATTTAAGCCCACACGCCATTCCTTTTATTTTTCTTTATTCTTTTTCTCTTCTGATTTATTTTCCTTTTTGTTTTTAGAATTCAAATTTGAATTCAGTTTTAACTGTGAACATATACTCATTAAATGTACAAATTGTATATACTAATATGAGAAGGCCTTCATGTTTTTATAAATTTATTTCTCTACTGTAAGAATAGTATATTTTTATATACTTATTTTTATCCACATAATATTTTCTTTCTCCTCTTTTCTAAATTCTAGAATTTCTTTTAGATCTTAAATTCTAATTTGGACATTAATATATTTCTTTTTACACTATTTTTATATTGTCACAAAATGCACACAAAATAAAACCTCAGCATGATGCATGCATTATTTTTGGTGTCATTAGTTAATTAATGGCTTTTGATGTGATTATTCACATGTTATAATAAATGAAGGCAAACATATATATGTAAAACATGTATATCTTCTTTTTACACTTTTTTGGGCATTACAAATCCTACCCCCTTAACAAGAATCTCGTCTTCGAGATTTAGGAAGGACGAGGGAAAAGATGGGGAAATTCTATCCGAAGCTCTTCTTCTCTCTCCCATGTAGCTTCATCTTCTCCATGGGGGCTCCATTGCACTTTGCACATCTTTATCACTTTATTTCTTGTAACTCGAGTTAAAGTATCAAGAATCTTAATAGGATATTCCATATAAGTCAAATCACCCTGAACACTAAGTTCCTCCACTTGTAGCTGTTCCTCAGGGACATAGAGACACTTCTTAAGTTGAGACACGTGGAATACATCATGCACATCAGATAGATTATCAGGTAGCTCAAGTTGATAAGCCATCTCTCCAACTCGCCTAAAAATTATGAATGGTCCAATAAAGCGAGGGGATAGTTTGCCTTTAACTTTAAATCTCTTCATTCCACAAAGTGGTGACACCTTGAGGTACACATGATCACCTTCCTCAAACTCTAGTGGTCTTCTTCTATTATCATCATAGCTCTTTTGTCTAGTTTGAGCTACCCTCAAGTTCTCCCGAATTATACGGACTTGTTCTTCTGCCTCTTGAATAAGTTTAGGCCCAAAGAAGTGTCTTTCTCCAGTCTGATCCAAATATAGAGGAATCTTGCACTTCAAATGGTGACATCTTCAGATTGGCCTGGTAACTATTATTATATGTGTGGCGGAACTGCCCGAATTATTCCGACTTAAGTGCCTAAGTCCGACCTTAGAGGCTAGACCACACTTAAATGGGAATAACCCGTCAATCCCTCGGATCTAGTCCGACACGGCCACTGACAGGATCAAGTACCACAGTCTCACTCGATGGTGAGTCACAGAGCAAATACAATAAAGCATAAAACCATGCATGGAAGAGTATTAAATTATTACATCACCATTGTCACCATCGGAGTCTTTGCAAAAGTAGCCATCATTGTTCGGAATGCAGCGGAATAAAACTAACGATAATTAAATGGAGAGATGGGGAAGCCTGTCCCATCACTCCTCATGCTCCTCCTCAGCCGAGGCGGGGTCCCACTCGACAGTCCAACCCGGTGGCAGGGTGGATGGCCAAGTCACTCCAGCAACCATGTCCTCCAGAGAACCTGTAAAAATTATGCCACAAGCAAGGCTGAGTATACTAATACTCAGCTAGACTTACCCGGTGTGAGGAGTCTATACTCCTCTACCTCTAGACATGCAGCTGTTTGGCTGTGGAGTTTGGTTGCAAAAAGCACTAGCTGAGTTTCTAAATCAAGATTTTAACTTAATCAAGTTAAGTGTGACTCTCTTAAGGCTAAAAGTGTACTATCTATTCATACATAGTAGCAAGCATTATTAGCAATCAACAGTTTGTATCATCTCAACCAGTTCCACTTGTTACTCAATGTAGCAGCATGGATCAAGCAGTCTCATTAGCTGCGAGAAGCAGACGATTCGAATCGAGTTTTATCCTTGCAAGGTAAACCCAAACACACGACATGCAGGGACACTCCGTCCCCCACACATCAACCGTCCCCATCGATTCCCCGTCAGCAGATCAGGTCTCACCGCCTTGGCGTACAATGCCTCACTGACCCCGACTGGCCGTCGTGCAGTGACCGCACTTGTACCCACCATAACCGGAATGGGAGACTACGTCTCAGGTCGCGTGAGGAGGTATGTCTACTGCCAGGTTCAATCAGGTACTAGGCTTACCGATTTACCATATTTCTCGGTATGTGTTTAGTACGTTCAAACGCTTGACTCACGGTACCACACCTTAATCCTTAATCAACTTTTTATCCCGTGAACAACCAATCCCCATGGATTGTTGCCCACAAACCAACCTCAATATGATAAGAAGGTGGATACAACCAATTCCTGACCTCGCGCGAGTGCTAGAAAAATCACTCGACTTCTACCGAGATCCTAATTAATAAAGCAGCTACTCGACCTAGCATACTAGTATCCATTTCAAAAGGAAATCCTGAGTTCATGCAACTAAGGTTCCAAACAACTCCTATACTTAAGTGCACAGTACAAGCCTACAAACATTAAGTGTAGTAAAATAGCGTAAATAACAGGTTATGCATAAAACCGGGGCTTGCCTTCCAAAGCAGTGGCAGGCAGGTCCTCTGGTGCAGGCTCTGGTGCTGGGTCGGGGGCAACCTCCTGGGCAGCTCCTTGCTCCGACACGAGGACGTACTCTCCGTCAGCAAGATTACAGTCTATCGAGATGCAATGAACATGTATGTCATGATTATGCAAAATTTAAGAACATTAAGCTACAGAATTTACGTCAAGAATTAACTTAGGGTTTCTTGGCTACGAGGGCCTTCTAGTGGTATACATAGACTTATCACCCTTTTGGTTTAGGTTTTCTTTCTAAAATAATATATTGGATTTGTATTGCCTCTATAAATTTCAGTGGTCAATTATGAAGGTCTTAAGAGGACATTAAGTTCCATCATCCATTTTCCCTTCTTAATTTTCACCTAGGGTTTCTAGTAGGGGTCTTGAACTATGATAGTAGTTTAAAAAATTTCCAAAAATTCTGTAAAAATTTCAGTGGGTTGTCACTGGCTATACTAGCTTGTTTTGAAAATTTCAGGCTTAAAGTATAAAAGCTAATCTTTAAACAAAAATAACAATGGTTGGGCAAAAAAAAAAAAAAAAAAATGGGCCACTTTACACTACAAGTCCTTTATTAAAGTGGTTTCTGACCTAATGGTTATTTTTGCTGGCCTCTAGTAGTGATAAAAAGCTCTTGTACCAAAAATGGCAGAGAGCTACATGGTGATTAATTAATGGTGAATTTTCTAAACTTTGGTGCACAAGAGTGATTAGAACTAACTTGTCATTTGAAAAATATCAAACAACAGATTTCAGATTTTTCTTAAGTTCTTATTACCAACACATTAGTTATCCTAAGGTTTGGGGAGGTTTCACCTTATGGTTATTTTTGTAGGATTTTTCTAAGTTATCCCTATTTTCTCCATTTAAAAGGTATCTTGTTTATTTTACACTACAACAGGGTATGACATATTTTTCCAGTGAACTATATTGACTAAGTATCTCAACAAAAATAGGTGTGCCCTCTGGTTTATCCTTTATATTACCTTTTCTATTTTCCTTAAACTTAAGCATATTATAGAATAAGGGGTTAAAATTATCTTAAAGTAATAGACAGAGAGGTTTAACATTTTTAACTAAGTTAGTGAGTGAATATAAACTTCTCCAAATTTTTCTAACCCTAGTTAAATAGTACAACTATTTTTCTTGCTATTATTAAGCTTTTGGCCAAAACTGAAAATAAATCAGAACCTTGTATCTTTCTCTAGTTCATATGGGGTTTTATATTTTTTTTTAGACAGGTTACATTATTTAGAGTCTGGCAAAATTGGTTTGACCAAATTTGGATGATTTAAACAAAAGTTATGCATTTTCAAAGTTGATGTTCAATTTAAAAACAGATTTACTTAAGGTTCTCTGGAAAAACCAGTTTGCACCGAGACCCCTGGGGTTAAACGGATTCAAAACTCGCAGATCTACCCTCGGGTCACTATTCACCTGAGTCTTTGGCTTTGCACTTAACCCCCTGGGTTTCTCTCCCTCTCACCCGCGGTCCCTCCCCTAATCCAAACAGTGGCCGTAGAAAAGAAAGGACGGCGCGGCTTACCGGCGACGAGGGAGGTCCGGCGAGGTGGTCAGAGACACTCGGGAGGTTGCGGCGGTCACGTCGATGTGCGGGTCGCCGCTGGAGGTGGTCGGAGCTGCTTGGTCCACGTGCGCAGGCGGGCGAGCTCGTCGGCGGCGTGCGCTCCGGCCTATCCACGGCGGTATGGTTCAATCCAGGGGTACGAGGAGCATCACGGGATGACGCAGAGGCCATATACGCAAGGAATCGAGAAATGGTGGAGGGATTTACCCGGTCCACGCGCGCCGGCGGGTTCTTGAAGTCCGGCGAGCGCGATTCGGCCACTCCGGTGACGCAGGCTCTCGGTTCAAGCTTGAGCAAGGCCCACGGCTTCACCAGGAAGCTTACTTAAGGCTTGGATCGAACGGAGGGAGGCTGGAGAGGGGTTGGTCACGATGGTGGTCTTCGGCCGGCACTGGCGGGCCGCGGGGAGGTCGCCGGAGGCGAGGGCTGGCTCGGGCAAGTCCGGCGAGGTACGGATGAGGTACTGGGGGAAACAACCGAGCGCTGGGGCGGGTTTTATAGGCACGGCTCGGGCGTGGTCACGGGCGACCGCGGGCGCGCGGGGGTTCGCGCACGGGCGTGCTCTGAGCGCGCCCCCGGGTGCCAGCTCGCGTCGAACACGTGGAGGGTTGCGTCTGCCAAGGTTCAACGGCCGATTCGAGCGCCATGGCGTGCATATCTCGGCAAAGTCACTGTGTACGGTCACTTCTCTGCTCCAAATCCTACCTTTTTGCTGTGAGTTCCAAGTCGAGATATGGTCAGGGCAGGGAGATAGAGAGGGGAGAAGTTTGCTGTGTCAGCTGGGTCCAAACCGAGACAAAAGGGGTGTCAAGTCGTGTCTAGCGCCCTAGGGTAGGTGTCATCTCTTGCCAGGGTGTTCTAGGGTTAATTTGGCGCCATTTTGTTAATTGGGTCGACTGGTTTTGAAAAGGAGATCAAGGTGAACATGAGGGATCTTTGCTTAAGGGTTGATTTTTGACTTAGGCAAAATCTGAATTCTTCCCTTGTGTTCAAACTTGGGTGATCTTTTTAGGGCCTTTCTGAAAACTTTTTGGGGGTACTTCCTTACTATTAAACATAGGTTATTAAGTATATTACAACTTTTATATTTGGCCCAAACCATGATCATGATGTTTACATTGTCTTTTGATCATGGCTTTAGTTAAGGTTATAATTACCTATGGGGGTTTTGTTCTAGGTTTTTTTTTTGGGAGATCTTCACTTAGGTGTGCATTACAAGCTAGGGCATGACATCCAAGATAGTTTGCACTTGATTAGGACCTTGAATTCCAAGATTGGAGTACTATGCCCACAAATCTTTATGTAATTATGGGCTAAAAAGGGGTAACCCTGGGGTGGACATCCTGAGTAACACCTAGGGTGTTACAGCCCTCCCCCCTTAAAGGAATCTCGTCCCGAGATTTCAGGTGGAGTCCCTTGGAGGGATGCTTTGAAGGTGTGTTGGTGCTACTTTCCCCTTATACTCAAGTTTTACCTTTATAACTGCTCTTCGAATGTCATCCTCTTTGCAACTTCAGAAGGAAGCCCTTCTTAAGTTAAGTCCATAATTTAGACTATCCTTATTATCTAAGTTTTTCTTATAATTGTATTCAAAGGGCAGGTGGGGGTGGGGTTTTGGGGTTACGTACCGGCTTCTTTGGGTAGAAAGTCGGGGAAGCGAGAGCGCAAAAAAATTCTCCGTCTCCCATGTAGCCTCTTCTGCTGAATGATGACTCCACTGAACCTTATACATTCTGATTGATCTTGCTCGAGTCGATCTTTCCTTCTGATCCAATACCTTGACGGGGTACTCTTGGTAGGACAAGTCTGATTCTATCTCAATGTCTGGTTCTGGTAGCACTTCAGTGGGTAGACGAACACATTTCCGCAGCTGAGACACATGGAACACATTGTGAACTTCGGACATATGGGATGGTAATTCCAATTGGTAAGCTACGGGTCCACAACTTTCCTTGATCTTATAAGGTCCAATGTAGCGAGGGGCCAACTTGCCCTTGATCCCAAATCTCTGGATACCCTTGGTTGGTGATACCTTAAGATAGACATGATCTCCCACCGCAAACTGTAGAGGCTTCCGCCTCTTGTCATGATAACTCTTTTGTCTGGCCTGAGCAGCTTCCAAGTTCTTCCTGATAACTCTAACCTTTTCCTCTGCTTCAATTACCAAATCTGGCCCAAATATTTCCCTTTCTCCTGCTTGAGACCAATTTAGCGGGGTTCTGCATCTTCGTCCATACAAAGCCTCGAAAGGTGCCATTTTCAGACTAGACTGATAGCTGTTATTGTAAGAAAACTCTGCCAAGGGCAGACACTTGTCCCAGTCCTTTCCATAGTGTAGTGCACATGCTCTCAACATGTCTTCTAAAATCTGATTTACCCTTTCTGTCTGACCATCTGTTTGAGGGTGATATGCTGAGCTTCGGATTACATGGGTCCCAAGTGATTCCTGTAATTGCTCCCAAAATCGTGCCACAAAAGGTGCTCCTCGGTCAGAGACTATGGTCCTTGGTATCCCATGCAGACGAACTATCTGGTCGATGTAAATTTCCGCATACTTCTCCGTCCGGTGGGTAGTGTGCACTGGCAAGAAATGAGCCGTCTTGGTCAATCTGTCCACAATAACCCATATGGAATCACGGTGTCGGGAGGTATTGGGTAATCCCACTATGAAATCCATGCAAATGTCCTCCCATTTCCAAGATGGTATGGGAAGGGGTTGCAAAGGGCCTGCTGCTTTCAGATGACTAGCTTTTACCCTCTGACAAGTGTCACATTCTGAAACGTATTTGGCAATTTCCCTCTTCATCCTGGTCCACCAATAAAGAGGTCTGAGATCATGGTACATCTTGTTGCTACCAGGGTGCATGGAGAACTTAGAAAGGTGAGCTTCATCTAATATCTTCTTTCTGAGCTCTGGATTCTTGGGAACAACCAATCGATCTTCAAACCATAAAATTTCCTTGCTGTCCTGACAGAAACACTTGTATTTCTCGGCCTTTTGCTTGATCATATCCTTGATGATCTGAACACCCTTATCCCCAAACTGTGCCTGAGCTATTTGTTCTTGCAATGTGGGCTCCACTGCAATATATCTCAATTCACCGGAAGGAACAACTTCCAGGTTCAACTTGCACAACTCATCACACAAGGTGGTGATGCTTGCATCCATGTTCATGCAATTACATTGGGCCTTTCGGCTCAAAGCATCTGCCACAACATTTGCCTTGCCAGGATGGTAATGTACCTCCAAATCATAGTCCTTGATTAATTCCAACCATCTCCTCTGCCTCATATTCAGATCTGCCTGAGTGAAAATGTACTTGAGGCTCTTGTGATCAGTGTAAATGTTACAGTGGGCTCCCATCAAGTAGTGTCTCCATATCTTGAGAGCATGAACTACCGCTGCCAACTCCAAGTCATGTGTCGGGTAATTCTGCTCATGAGGTCTGAGGGCTCGGGAAGCATAAGCAATTACTCTGTTCTCTTGCATCAACACACAACCCAATCCCGTACCAGAAGCATCACAATAAACCTCAAATGGCTTGGTGTTGTCGGGTTGAGCTAGCACTGGAGCTGTTGTCAAATATTGCCTCAGGGTATGAAAAGCATCTTCACACTTTTGGTTCCACTCAAATTTGGCTCCCTTCTTCAACAGTTCAGTCATTGGCTTGGCAATTCTAGAGAAATCCGGAATAAATCGTCGGTAATACCCTGCCAATCCCAGAAAACTCCTAATCTGCTTCACCGTAGTCGGGGGTTTCCAGTCCATCACTTCTTGCACCTTCTCAGGGTCAACTGATATCCCATCCTGAGAGATAGTGTGACCCAAGAATTTTATTTCCTTCAGCCAGAACTCACACTTGGACAACTTAGCATACAACTGATGGTCACGAAGCCTTTGAAGTACAGTATGCAGATGCTCCGTGTGTTCATCTTCATTCTTGGAATAAACCAAAATGTCATCAATGAAGACAACCACAAACTTGTCCAGCTCTGGCATGAATACTGAGTTCATCAAGTACATGAAATAAGCCGGGGCATTGGTTAGCCCAAAAGACATCACCAAAAACTCATAGAGCCCATATCTGGTAGAGAAAGCCGTCTTGGGAATATCACTGGTTCGAATCTTGATCTGATGGTAGCCCGAGCGAAGGTCTATCTTGGAGAATACCTTGGCTCCTACCAACTGATCAAACAGAACATCAATGCGGGGTAACGGGTACTTGTTTTTGATGGTCACCGCATTGAGAGGGCGGTAATCAACACACATCCTCAAACTCTCATCCTTTTTCTTCACAAATAATGCTGGACATCCCCATGGTGAAGTGCTTGGGCGAATAAACCCCTTGTCCAACAATTCTTGCAATTGTTTCTTCAGTTCTGCCAACTCCGCGGGAGGCATCCTATAAGGTCTCTTGGAGATAGGAGCAGTCCCGGGTTGCAATTCAATGGCAAACTCAATGTCTCGGTCAGGTGGCATTCCTGGCAATTCCTCCGGAAAGACATCGGGGTAGTCGCAGACTACTGGGATCTGCCTTACTGGAGACTCTGCCATAACAAAGGCACAAGACTGGGTACCACCCTGGTTGGGTAAATACAAAACAGTCTCGCCATAAACAGGGGAATGAATTTCAATGGCTCTGGCCGCAACGTCCAGTATTGCCTGATGTCTGGTCAACCAATCAGTCCCCAAGATGATATCCACACTATCCAGTCCCAAAATAAGGAGGTCAGTTTTAATTATCAAACTACCAAACTTTAGAGGTACCTTCATGCTGATTTGGTTAGTGGCAATCCTGCCTCCCGGGGTGGAAATGGTAATAGCCCCGTGGGTGTGGCAAAAAGGCAACTGGCACTTGACACTAAATTTGGCACTGACAAAACTATGCGATGCACCAGAATCAAAAAGGACAGTAGCAGGAAAATTTAAAACTGTAAAGATACCAGTCATGACGGGTGCTCCCTCCGGAATGTCAGCCATTGTAGTGAAGTTCAGCTTGCCCTGCCTCACTTGCACTTTCTGCCTCTTTCCCTGGTTCTGGTTGACATTTTGCCCCTGCCTCTGCTGATTCTTGGGACAATTCTTGGCATAGTGCCCAGTACTGCCACAAGTGAAACACCGGTTATCATTAGCCTGGCGGTACTGCTGCTGCTGGTTGTTCCTCTGAGCCGGGAATTGGGCACGGTTGGGTGCCTGCTGCTGTTGCTGCTGCTGCTGCTGTGGTGGCCTGATCACCCACCTTCCCTGCTGCTGCTGGGGTCCCCTGCTCTGGGAGTCAGACACAATCCTGAAGCGCTGGGGCTGTGACGAGGGTCCGGCCACAGGGGTCTTCCTCTTCTTCTCCGCCTGCCGAGCCAAGATGCAGTCTTCCTGGGAGATGGCCATGTTGACCAACTCATTGTAACTGTTGGCCCGGACGGTGTTGAGACGGTCACGGAGCTTGGTGCTGAGCCCTCTCCTGAACCGGTCTCGCTTCTTCTCATCCGTGTCTGCATGGTATCCGGCGTACTGACACAGATCGTTGAAGACCTGGGCATACTGTAACACTGTCCTGCTGCCCTGAGTGAGTGCCAGAAACTCATTGAGCTTCCGGTCCATGATGCCAGCGGGAATATGGTGCCCTCTGAAAGCGGCCTTGAACTCCCTCCACTCCACCTCTCTGCCATCCGGCTGCATAGCCAGAAAATGGTCCCACCAAGTCCTTGCGGGTCCGCGAAGCTGCTGGGTGGCAAACCTGACCTTGGCGACCTCTGAGCAAGCCCCATGGAGCAGTGGGAACTTGGATTCTACCACCCTCAACCACACATCTGCATCAAGTGGGTCCTCCGACCTGGTAAACAATGGTGGCTGGGTGCTGAGAAACTCCTGGTAAGTAGCAGCGGCGGGGTGACGCTGATGGTCTCCACCATAATGCTGAGGTGGTGGCTGACGCTGAGCTAACTGCCTCAGAATCTCATTCTGCTGGGCCATGAGCTCCTGCAGAGTGGGAGGCGGTGGCGGTGGAGGAACGTGCTCATTCTGTTCACGGCGCGCTCTCCTAGCCATCTGAAAAAGCCACATGGTTGCTTAATAACATATCTTCAAGCTTAAGGTTCGAACATGGTAGGGGAGTCAAAGTAATTGATAGATCCCAAATAAAACAAATGAAAACATGATCCTTTCATCCGAATTTTAATTACCATCAGTCATCCCTAAACATCCAAGAGAGTTTTACCACTGGTTACATCAAGGAAGCAAAAGACTCAATTCTACCTGGCCTAGTACCCTAAGGGTGCAAAAGCTAAGCTAGCGGCGAGGAGTCCAACTATCACCAATTTCTAACATTAGTCTGGCCTCTACTGAGCGAACGAGGCGACGCTAGACTCGGGGGAAGGGGGTCTCCCTGAGCCAGCGGTGTCTACACTGGAGGCAGACTCATCTCCTCCCTCGATGTCGACGTCCTCGTCAGCCTCCGCATCATGGATCTCTTGGTGATGCATGTCCAGATGCGCATTAGCCTCTGCTAACTGCTGCTGAGTGTTGAGGAGCTGATCCTCGAGGACCTCTATGGTATTCTCCCTGGTACCCACCAGCTCTTCCAACTCATGAGCCTCGTCAGTCAGCTGCTCCACCTGTAAATCCTTCTCCACCAGCTCCTGGGATAAATCCACCACGAGCTCCTCCCTGTTATCCAGGGTGATCTTGGTATCTTCCAGCAATGCCATCAGGTGGGACATGGCCTCCCCACGCATCACTTGCAGACGATACAGAGCATTCATGCACCGTACCGACAAGTGTGCCGTGTGGCCTGGGTAGAGAGCCCAGATGTCCTTGGCATGCTCCACCCGGTCCTTCCACATCGGGTCGTCCTCCTTCTCCGCAGGGAACAACCCAATGGGGTGAGTAGCCAACTCCAAGGGGTGAAATCCACAGAAGGTGGTCAGTCCATGTAGAGCGATAGCCTCAATAGTGTCCTCAGCCCGGTATCCATAGGACTCAGAGTCCAGTGAACGCCAGCCTGGCTGCAAGGGATGAGGCTCCAAGGTCATCCTCACCCTACAGCGAGGTACCCGGTGCTTCTCGAATAGCTGCACCGCGTACTGAGGGGGTGTCGAATATCCTGCCCCCTGAAGCACCTCCCACAAGATGCGGGGAAAACCCTCTCGCGCAAGTCCGTCAGTGTGGGTCAGTGCATCTCCATCCTCGGAGGATCCGTGGGAAGTCATCTGTGCATGGTTTAAGCGTAAGTAAAGAAAAAGAAGTAAAAAGAACCGGGAAAACAAAACTCAACCTGCCTCTGGTTAAAAGAAAAAGGTAGTGAGGACCTAGTTGGCTGCTATTTCTCCTTTAAGTCCTTTTTATTTGGTCAATTATTTACTTAATTAAGAATGCATGCATGCACGTCCTGAACGACCTCACAAGAAAATAAAAGGAATAGGAAAAACTCCCATCCTGTAAAAGTGGCCTGTAGGGCCTAGTCACTTAGCCACCTAGCTACCCTTCTATTATCCTAAGGCTTCACGTCCTAGGTCTATCCTGCTCGCCCTACTATCTATCCAACATTGTTTCTATCCAGTTTTACTTTTAGAAAAGGGATGGTGTTTAGGATTTATTGATTCCTCTGTGGTGGTACAAGCTCCGATACCAGCTGTGGCGGAACTGCCCGAATTATTCCGACTTAAGTGCCTAAGTCCGACCTTAGAGGCTAGACCACACTTAAATGGGAATAACCCGTCAATCCCTCGGATCTAGTCCGACACGGCCACTGACAGGATCAAGTACCACAGTCTCACTCGATGGTGAGTCACAGAGCAAATACAATAAAGCATAAAACCATGCATGGAAGAGTATTAAATTATTACATCACCATTGTCACCATCGGAGTCTTTGCAAAAGTAGCCATCATTGTTCGGAATGCAGCGGAATAAAACTAACGATAATTAAATGGAGAGATGGGGAAGCCTGTCCCATCACTCCTCATGCTCCTCCTCAGCCGAGGCGGGGTCCCACTCGACAGTCCAACCCGGTGGCAGGGTGGATGGCCAAGTCACTCCAGCAACCATGTCCTCCAGAGAACCTGTAAAAATTATGCCACAAGCAAGGCTGAGTATACTAATACTCAGCTAGACTTACCCGGTGTGAGGAGTCTATACTCCTCTACCTCTAGACATGCAGCTGTTTGGCTGTGGAGTTTGGTTGCAAAAAGCACTAGCTGAGTTTCTAAATCAAGATTTTAACTTAATCAAGTTAAGTGTGACTCTCTTAAGGCTAAAAGTGTACTATCTATTCATACATAGTAGCAAGCATTATTAGCAATCAACAGTTTGTATCATCTCAACCAGTTCCACTTGTTACTCAATGTAGCAGCATGGATCAAGCAGTCTCATTAGCTGCGAGAAGCAGACGATTCGAATCGAGTTTTATCCTTGCAAGGTAAACCCAAACACACGACATGCAGGGACACTCCGTCCCCCACACATCAACCGTCCCCATCGATTCCCCGTCAGCAGATCAGGTCTCACCGCCTTGGCGTACAATGCCTCACTGACCCCGACTGGCCGTCGTGCAGTGACCGCACTTGTACCCACCATAACCGGAATGGGAGACTACGTCTCAGGTCGCGTGAGGAGGTATGTCTACTGCCAGGTTCAATCAGGTACTAGGCTTACCGATTTACCATATTTCTCGGTATGTGTTTAGTACGTTCAAACGCTTGACTCACGGTACCACACCTTAATCCTTAATCAACTTTTTATCCCGTGAACAACCAATCCCCATGGATTGTTGCCCACAAACCAACCTCAATATGATAAGAAGGTGGATACAACCAATTCCTGACCTCGCGCGAGTGCTAGAAAAATCACTCGACTTCTACCGAGATCCTAATTAATAAAGCAGCTACTCGACCTAGCATACTAGTATCCATTTCAAAAGGAAATCCTGAGTTCATGCAACTAAGGTTCCAAACAACTCCTATACTTAAGTGCACAGTACAAGCCTACAAACATTAAGTGTAGTAAAATAGCGTAAATAACAGGTTATGCATAAAACCGGGGCTTGCCTTCCAAAGCAGTGGCAGGCAGGTCCTCTGGTGCAGGCTCTGGTGCTGGGTCGGGGGCAACCTCCTGGGCAGCTCCTTGCTCCGACACGAGGACGTACTCTCCGTCAGCAAGATTACAGTCTATCGAGATGCAATGAACATGTATGTCATGATTATGCAAAATTTAAGAACATTAAGCTACAGAATTTACGTCAAGAATTAACTTAGGGTTTCTTGGCTACGAGGGCCTTCTAGTGGTATACATAGACTTATCACCCTTTTGGTTTAGGTTTTCTTTCTAAAATAATATATTGGATTTGTATTGCCTCTATAAATTTCAGTGGTCAATTATGAAGGTCTTAAGAGGACATTAAGTTCCATCATCCATTTTCCCTTCTTAATTTCCACCTAGGGTTTCTAGTAGGGGTCTTGAACTATGATAGTAGTTTAAAAAATTTCCAAAAATTCTGTAAAAATTTCAGTGGGTTGTCACTGGCTATACTAGCTTGTTTTGAAAATTTCAGGCTTAAAGTATAAAAGCTAATCTTTAAACAAAAATAACAATGGTTGGGCAAAAAAAAAAAAAAAAAATGGGCCACTTTACACTACAAGTCCTTTATTAAAGTGGTTTCTGACCTAATGGTTATTTTTGCTGGCCTCTAGTAGTGATAAAAAGCTCTTGTACCAAAAATGGCAGAGAGCTACATGGTGGTTAATTAATGGTGAATTTTCTAAACTTTGGTGCACAAGAGTGATTAGAACTAACTTGTCATTTGAAAAATATCAAACAACAGATTTCAGATTTTTCTTAAGTTCTTATTACCAACACATTAGTTATCCTAAGGTTTGGGGAGGTTTCACCTTATGGTTATTTTTGTAGGATTTTTCTAAGTTATCCCTATTTTCTCCATTTAAAAGGTATCTTGTTTATTTTACACTACAACAGGGTATGACATATTTTTCCAGTGAACTATATTGACTAAGTATCTCAACAAAAATAGGTGTGCCCTCTGGTTTATCCTTTATATTACCTTTTCTATTTTCCTTAAACTTAAGCATATTATAGAATAAGGGGTTAAAATTATCTTAAAGTAATAGACAGAGAGGTTTAACATTTTTAACTAAGTTAGTGAGTGAATATAAACTTCTCCAAATTTTTCTAACCCTAGTTAAATAGTACAACTATTTTTCTTGCTATTATTAAGCTTTTGGCCAAAACTGAAAATAAATCAGAACCTTGTATCTTTCTCTAGTTCATATGGGGTTTTATATTTTTTTTTAGACAGGTTACATTATTTAGAGTCTGGCAAAATTGGTTTGACCAAATTTGGATGATTTAAACAAAAGTTATGCATTTTCAAAGTTGATGTTCAATTTAAAAACAGATTTACTTAAGGTTCTCTGGAAAAACCAGTTTGCACCGAGACCCCTGGGGTTAAACGGATTCAAAACTCGCAGATCTACCCTCGGGTCACTATTCACCTGAGTCTTTGGCTTTGCACTTAACCCCCTGGGTTTCTCTCCCTCTCACCCGCGGTCCCTCCCCTAATCCAAACAGTGGCCGTAGAAAAGAAAGGACGGCGCGGCTTACCGGCGACGAGGGAGGTCCGGCGAGGTGGTCAGAGACACTCGGGAGGTTGCGGCGGTCACGTCGATGTGCGGGTCGCCGCTGGAGGTGGTCGGAGCTGCTTGGTCCACGTGCGCAGGCGGGCGAGCTCGTCGGCGGCGTGCGCTCCGGCCTATCCACGGCGGTATGGTTCAATCCAGGGGTACGAGGAGCATCACGGGATGACGCAGAGGCCATATACGCAAGGAATCGAGAAATGGTGGAGGGATTTACCCGGTCCACGCGCGCCGGCGGGTTCTTGAAGTCCGGCGAGCGCGATTCGGCCACTCCGGTGACGCAGGCTCTCGGTTCAAGCTTGAGCAAGGCCCACGGCTTCACCAGGAAGCTTACTTAAGGCTTGGATCGAACGGAGGGAGGCTGGAGAGGGGTTGGTCACGATGGTGGTCTTCGGCCGGCACTGGCGGGCCGCGGGGAGGTCGCCGGAGGCGAGGGCTGGCTCGGGCAAGTCCGGCGAGGTACGGATGAGGTACTGGGGGAAACAACCGAGCGCTGGGGCGGGTTTTATAGGCACGGCTCGGGCGTGGTCACGGGCGACCGCGGGCGCGCGGGGGTTCGCGCACGGGCGTGCTCTGAGCGCGCCCCCGGGTGCCAGCTCGCGTCGAACACGTGGAGGGTTGCGTCTGCCAAGGTTCAACGGCCGATTCGAGCGCCATGGCGTGCATATCTCGGCAAAGTCACTGTGTACGGTCACTTCTCTGCTCCAAATCCTACCTTTTTGCTGTGAGTTCCAAGTCGAGATATGGTCAGGGCAGGGAGATAGAGAGGGGAGAAGTTTGCTGTGTCAGCTGGGTCCAAACCGAGACAAAAGGGGTGTCAAGTCGTGTCTAGCGCCCTAGGGTAGGTGTCATCTCTTGCCAGGGTGTTCTAGGGTTAATTTGGCGCCATTTTGTTAATTGGGTCGACTGGTTTTGAAAAGGAGATCAAGGTGAACATGAGGGATCTTTGCTTAAGGGTTGATTTTTGACTTAGGCAAAATCTGAATTCTTCCCTTGTGTTCAAACTTGGGTGATCTTTTTAGGGCCTTTCTGAAAACTTTTTGGGGGTACTTCCTTACTATTAAACATAGGTTATTAAGTATATTACAACTTTTATATTTGGCCCAAACCATGATCATGATGTTTACATTGTCTTTTGATCATGGCTTTAGTTAAGGTTATAATTACCTATGGGGGTTTTGTTCTAGGGTTTTTTTTGGGAGATCTTCACTTAGGTGTGCATTACAAGCTAGGGCATGACATCCAAGATAGTTTGCACTTGATTAGGACCTTGAATTCCAAGATTGGAGTACTATGCCCACAAATCTTTATGTAATTATGGGCTAAAAAGGGGTAACCCTGGGGTGGACATCCTGAGTAACACCTAGGGTGTTACAATATGAGAACTCAGCATAAGGTAGACTCTTGTCCCAACTGCCTCCATGCTGAAGGGCACAAGCTCTCAACATATCCTCCAGTATTTGATTAGTCCTTTCAGTCTGGCCATCAGTCTGAGGATGATAGGATGAACTGAAATTCAACTTCGTATCCAGATTCTCATGAAAACATTTCCAAAATCTAGAGGTAAACTGTGAACCTCTATCAGATACGATCTTCTTTGGTACACCGTGTAAACACACAATCCGAGCCATATATAACTCTGCCAGCTGAGAGCCTTTATAAGTAGTCTTGATCGGAATGAAGTGAGCCACTTTGGTCAATCTATCCACAATCACCCATATAGAATCATATCCTTTCAAGGTGCAAGGCAATCCAGTAATGAAATCCATACCAATCTCTTCCCACTTCCATTCGGGTATCTTTAACGGGTGCAATAGTCCAGCTGGTCTTTGATGTTCGGCCTTGACTCTTTGACACACATCACACATAGCCACATGTGCAGCCACATCTCTCTTCAGCCCATACCACCAATACTTCTGCTTCAAATCCTAATACATCTTAGTGCTACCAGGATGAAAAGAATAATCAGAGTCATTGTAACGCCCCAAATTTTGGAGTTGAATTTTTTCTTTTCTTTACTCGCCAAATTCAGGCGTTACCCTTTCCTTTTTCCTTTTCCCCCCGCTAAACCTTGACCTTTTCCAAAGTTTTAGCGTGACTCGGCTTGAGATCTCGTGTAAAGCAAAACCCTAAAATACTTTATTTTGTTTGCTGCACCATGCCGGTTTATGCACTGACTTTGTTTGTCGAGTGGATGTGTGAAAGCATGCATTTGATAATAGATTAAGGTGGGAAATTAGGGAAAATAAACAAAAGGAATTCCCCTCTCCCCCCTCTTGGGCCGGCGTCCCGAGGCCCAACTCGGCCATGCCCCCCCTCCCTCCCCTTCAGCCCAGCCGAGCCCCCCTCTCCCGTGGGCCGGCGACGCCGCGGCCCAACCGGCCCCCTCCCCTTTTCTCGTCCCCCCCCCGCTTTGGGCCCAGGTGGCGGCCCAGCCGCCCACCCCCGCTCCCCTCGCGCGCAGCCCCACGCGGCGGTTACGCCGCCGCCGCCTCTCCCCCTGTGGGCCCCACCCGTCAGCCCTCCCCAAACCCCCCTTTCTCTCTCTCCTCCCTCTAACCCCCCCCCCCCCCCCCCCGCGCACGATCCCTCCTCCCACCTCACGCCGCTCCCCTGCCCGCCGCCCGTCGCCCGCCCGTGGTGAGCCCCGGCCCCCTCCCTTTCTTCCTCCCCCCCCTCGTCCCTTCTTCCCCTTCCCCTGCTCCCGCGGCATCCCGGCGCGGCCATGGCGGCTCGGCCCTCCGGCGCGGTCGGCCCCGGCCTCGCCCGCCCACGGCGCCCCCCTTCCTCCTCGCGTTCGCGGCCCGGCCCCGGCCTTGCGCGTGGCTTTGGCGCGGCCTGCCCGCCCGCGGCTTCCCCCGCCCGCGGCTCGGCGCGGCCTTGCGCCCGCCCTGCCCGCCGTGGCAGCGAGGCTCGCCCGCCCGTGGTCCGGCTCGGCCAACGCCCGGCCATGGCGCGGCAGCGCGCATCCGCCCGCTCTCCCTGGCGCGCCCGCCCGCGACCTCGGCGCGGCTCGGCCATGGCGGCCGGAGCTCGGCCGTGGTGCCGGCGCGGCCCCCTGCGTCTTGCGCGGGCCCGCCCTGGCTGCTGGCGCGCGGTCATGGCCCTGCTGTGGCTTCGGCGCGGTGCGCAGGCTCGCCCGGTTCGGTGTCCTGCTCGCGCGGCTCGTCCGCGGCAACGCCCGGCGCGGTTTGCTCGCATGGCTCGCCCGCAACGTCGCGGCGTGGCGCGCCCCCTGGCGTCCCAACTCGCTTACGGCAGCCCGCGCGGCTTACTCGTGGCGGCCTGCGCGGCGCGTGGCGGCCCATCCGCGACGTGTTCGCAGCTACACCTCGCTCGCGTGCGCAGCAGCGGTCCGCGGCCTCGTTCGCTCGCTCGCGTAGCCTGTTCACCCGTGCAACGCTTAAACGTCACGCTTAGTCATTTACCTTTTGTGTGCGAATTGTCACGCGAAGATGCTCTTCGCCATTTAAAAGTGCTAGTATCCATTGAACTGTATCAAGAAGCGGCAATAACTAGGCATGGGTTAATTATGCTTAGATAATAACTATCTTTACACCTATATCAAATATCAGGTAGTATAACTACATGAAATGAAGTGGCTAAGTTCATTCTTTCTCTTAACATGAACATAACGAGTTGTCAATTGTAGTAATGGTTATGATTCTATTAGCGCATGTGACTAATCCTTATTATTGGAACTAAGTGGAACTAGAGCACGTAATGGCTAGTTATGCGTCTACCCGTAATACGCCTTGAGTATAGCTTTAACCACTGCGAGACCTTTCTTCTCTTTCTAGCCATGGCATATGCAATATCGTATGTTATACTCTATGCATATTTAATCTATTTGTTCTTTTGTAATGATGTACTGTTTGTTTCCTAATTCGAATGGATGGATGTATGTATGCTTGCGCTCACATAGAGAACGATCCGGTTGAGGAGCCCGAAGAACTCGCAGGAGAAGTCCCTGAGCAGCAATCAGTTGGTGGAGGCAAGTGTCCCTTGACCTATCTCTGTCCTATACATACTTTAATTCACCTCCCGCATTACACATTTATACCTAAGGATTGACTAGTTTTTGTTATCCATGTCCTTGTTTACCTATTTGGGTCGGATTATTATTGTTTAGCTTTATGCTATTGCTCAACTCTAATCAATGAACATGATGAGAATTATCAATGATACACTGTTTTCCCCTCTTTTATTATGATGTTATACTTGTGACCTTCAAGGGGGCTCGAGCGGTTTCTCGAGTGCCTCTCCGTAAGGACCTGTTCGTTGGATGACCGCCCGGGAAAACAGTGCAACCATGAGGGTGGAGTGGGACGCCCTTAGCTGAGTAATTAGAAGAACAGGGGTGTAGTTCGCTTCGCCGTCGTGCCGTCAATGGGGCTCGGTGTATGCGGCTCGCTCTGCCAAGGTTGATTTGTCCCTTGGGGAGGAGTGCAGTACATTTAGGAAACCTAACGGGTGGCTACAACCCCAGGGAATCTTTGTAAAGACTATGTAGTGAGACCCTGCCTACTCACCTTGGGAGTGTTCAAGGGTCCGTACAACCTGAGGCAAAAAGGGAATCACGGCTCATGGGTAAAGTGTACAACCTCTGCAGAGTGTTAGAAAACTGATATATCAGCCATGCTCGCGGTTACGAGCGGCCAAGGGAGCTCCAGTGATTAGTGGTACTTGATCAGAGATGTTCGGATTTGCAGGTGGCAATGAGATTGATGGTTCTTAGTTTTGACTCTGGTAATGGTAGGTGGTACTCTTTCCGTTTGGAAAGGAGTACGTTTGGGTTAATAACGTGGGCTAAATCTAAAACCTAGCTTTCTCTACTAGCAATAATAATAATCTGACCAACTAAAAGCAACTGCTTGACTTACCCCCACATAAAGCTAGTCCACTACAGCCAAACAGGATACTTGTTGAGTATGTTGATGTGTACTCACCCTTGCTCTACACACCAACCCCCCTAGGTTGTCCGCATTGCAACCATTGCTTAGGAGAAGATGAAGCCGTGGAAGGAGACTTCCAGGAGTTCCAAGACTACGACGAGTTCTAAGTGTGGGTTAGCGGCAAACCCCAGTCGGCTGCCTGTGAAGGCCACGTTATTCTACGTTTCTTTTCCGCACTTTGATTTATTGTAAAGACTATGTGGATGTCTCAGACATATGATGAAATCGACTATTATTTCCCTTTTTAACACTATTTGAGCATTGTGTGATGATGTCCATGTTATGTAACTGCTGTGTACGTGAATTGCTGATCCTGGCACGTACATGGTTCGCATTCGGTTTGCCTTCTAAAACCGGGTGTGGCATAGGTGGTATCAAAGCCGTGCTGACTGTAGGACCGCTAACCTAGAGTAGAATGGTCGTTCTAAGGATTATAGACCTCTGTCCCTGCCTTGACATTGATATCCCTTCAAAAGTTGGTCATACCGACCAAACCTATGTTCTACTATATATTGTTTGTAACGCCCTGAATTTGGGGGTAGAATTTTTTCTTCTTTTCTCTCACCAAATTCAGGCGTTACCCTTTCCTTTTCCCTTTTTCTCCTCGCTAAGCCTTGATCTTGTCCAAAAGTTATAGCGAGAATTAGCTCGACATCTTGTGTAAGCAAAACCTAGAGCTATTTTTGGTTGTTTCATCATGCCGGATTATGCACTCTTTTGCTTGTGGTTGAGTGAATTGGAGAATTAGGCATATAAGAAAAAGGAAATTAGAAAAAGAAAAGTCTTTTCTTTTTTCTCTCCCCCGTTCTCCCCTTTTGGCCCAACCGCCTCCCCCCCTTCGGCCGGCCCAGCTGGCGGCCTAGCCGCCCCCTCCCCCTTCCCACGTGGGCCCTGCAGCGGCCCAGCTGCCCCCTCCCCCCCTTTTGGGCCCAGCCGGCCCAACCGCCCCCCTCCCCTTTATTTTTTTTCTTTTTCCCAAAATTTCCCTCCCTCCCTCTCTCTCTCTCCCTCACCCTAGCCCTAGCGCAGCGCCGCCCTCCCCTGCCCTAGCGCGCCGCCGCCGCTCCCTCCCCCGTGCGCCGCCGCGCCGCCCTTCCCCGCCCACGGTGAGGCTTCCCCCCTCCTCCCTCCCCTCCCTCCTCTTTCCCCCTCTCGTCGGCGCCCTCCCCCACGCCCATGGCGCGCCCGCCCGGCCCCGTCCGCTCGGCGCTCCGGCGAGCCGCCGTGCCCGGCCGCGCCCGGCCGCGCCCGCCCCGCCCCT
Organism: Zea luxurians; assembly: GCA_029449295.1. Classification (NCBI taxonomy): domain Eukaryota; kingdom Viridiplantae; phylum Streptophyta; class Magnoliopsida; order Poales; family Poaceae; genus Zea; species Zea luxurians. The sequence continues at coordinate 522,103 of JAOPSE010000028.1, read as the reverse complement.
CCCCGCGCCGGCCTCCGCCTCGGCCGCTCCGGCGAGCCCCCGCCCCGTCCCGCCCCCGGCCGCGCCCGGCCGCGCCCGCTCGGCTCGCCCCGTGCCGGCCCCGCCTCGGCCGCTCCGGCGAGCCCACCCCGCCCCTTCCCCGCCCCCGCTCGGCCTCGCTCCGGCGAGCCCGCCCCCGTCGCGCCCCGGCTCAACCGCCGGCCCCACGCCTCGGCTCAACCGCCCGCCCCGTGCCCGGCTCGGCCGCGCCGTCCCCGCCCCGGCGTGGTGGCCGGCCGTGTCCTCGCCCCATTCGGGCCTCGCCCGCCGTTGTCCGCGGCGTCCTCGCTCGCCCGTGCTCGCTTGCCCTGGCGTGCTTGCCCGCTCGCCCCGCCGTGCCTTGCTCGCGTCGTGACGGCCCCGGCGTAGTTTCGAGTTCGGCCCAGCGTGCCTATGGCGCGCGGCCTTGAGCTCGGCTAGCGCACGGCCCCGACGTGCGCGACTCGTTCGCGGCACGTTAAGCGTGGCTTTGCGCGTGCGTATGCCCGCGCAGCGCCTTGGCATAGCTCATCATGCCCGCGACACGACGCATAGCGCCCTGTCGCGTTCGCGACACGATCGTCTACCCCCTAGCCACCCGTCTACCCCCCCGCGTATTCCGTGCGTAGCAAATCGTGTTACGTAATTAATAAAAGGAAAACTCAATTTGGAATTCGGTTACGTTAGTTAATTCATATAGTTAATCGTCTATCTCGTTTAATGTTAATCTACTAAAAGTAGTCACGCTTACATTAGTGCATGTAGCTAATTCTTATCATTGAAGCTAAGTAGAGCTAGAGCACGTAGCGTTTAGTTATTCGTTTACCCGTGGTGCATCTCGGCCATAAGCTTTAACTCTCGCGAGACCGGGGTGTAGTTCGCTTAGCCGTTGTGCCGTCAATGGGGCTCGGTGTATGCGACTCGCTCTGCCAAGGTTGATTTGTCCCTTGGGGAGGAGTGCGGTACATTTAGGAAACCTAACGGGCGGCTACAGCCCCGGGGAATCTTTGTAATGGCTACGTAGTGATACCCTGCTGGGTCACCTTGGTAGTGACCAATGGAGAGTCATGATCTCCGGGCAGAAAGGGAATCACGGCTTGTGGGTAAAGTGCACAACCTCTGCAGAGTGTTTGAAAACTGATATATCAGCCGTGCTCGCGGTTATGAGCGGCCAAGGGAGCTCCAATGATTAGCGGTACTTGATCAGAGACATTTTGGTTTACATGTGGCAATGAGACTGATGGTTTTGGTTATGTCTATGGTGCTGGTAAGTGGTATTCTTTCCGTTTGGAAAGGGTACATCGGGCTAATAACTTGGGTTAATGTTAAAACCTGGCTTTCTACTAGTAAGTAATAATCTGACCAACTAAAAGCAACTGCTTGACTTACCCACACATAAAGCTAGTCCACTACAGCCAAACGGGATACTTGCTGAGTATGTTGATGTGTACTCACTCTTGCTCTACACACCAAACCCCCCCCATCCCCAGGTTGTCAGCATTGCAACCACTGCTCAGGAGAAGATGAAGCTGTGGAAGGAGACTTCCAGGAGTTCCAAGACTACGACGAGTTCTAGGTGTGGGTTAGTGGCAACCCCCAGTCGGCTGCTTGTGAAGGCCGCGTTTATCTATGTTTCTTTTCCGCACTTTGATTTATTGTAAAGACTATGTGGATGTTTCAGACACATGATGTAATCGACTATTATTTCCCTTTTTAATACTATTTGAGCACTGTGTGATGATGTCCATGTTATGTAACTACTGTGTACGTGAATTGCTGATCCTGGCACGTACATGGTTCGTATTCGGTTTGCCTTCTAAAACCGGGTGTGACATAAGCTGGTATCAAAGCCGTGCTGACTGTAGGACCGCTAACCTAGAATAGAATGGTCGTTCTAAGGACTATAGACCTCTGTCCCTGCCTTGATTTTGATATCCCTTCAAAAGTTGGTCATATCGACCAAAAACCTATGTTCTACTGTTTATTATACCTTGCTGAAAATTATGTTTTATTCTAATCCTTCATTTATTTATGATTCATTATTTGCAGGTCATATTAATTCTGTTCTCACTCTTTTGCTTGCGGTGTCTTTTGTAGATAGCTCGTCTTAGACACACTGCACGGAAGTCCGTCATCCCCTTCTTACCCTCCCGCCTTGCTGAGCGTCCGCTTCGCCGTCCCGTGGCCGGACAGTCCAGCCACTTGGAGAGACTGCACCACCGCCTGCATGAGGAGCAGGAACGTCGACGACAGGAGCAGCAGGGCTCTTCTTTCTCGCTCCAGCAGGAGATAGAGTCTGTGAGGAGCTGCTCTCCTGTGCTTCCCCTGGAGGCGCCCCCTGCACCACCACTGGGTGCCCCAGCCTCTGGAGTAGCTGCTGGAGGAGGCCCAGACGATGGAGGTGGCAACGACAGCTCGAGCCACGACACCGACTTCCCTGCTGACCAGGAGCCGGAAGGATGGGTTGCTCGACCCATCACTCGCGACGTTGCTCGCTGGTGTCACTTCCACGATGCGCTCGACACCCTGCTACGTCGGGCACTTAACCGGCGTACTTGGTCCATCGAGTATCGCTGTGTGGTCTACCAGCATAGTCGCGGGGTCTACCCGGACCGCTGGGAAGCGACCTGCTTGGTGCGCCGTCCGGAGAACAGTCTCCAGGGTGCTGAGGTCTGCTCAGAGCACTATTCCATCTCTGAGCGGGACTTAGCTGAGGCGGCCATGCAAGATGCTGCACGGCGTGCGCTTTCGCACTACTGCTCGGTTCTCGGTGGGGTAGCTGACGGTCTCGACCTGAAGTATTACCCCCGCCGTCCATCTGGCAGCACAGGAGGCGTGATTGTCTCACCTGTCGGTGAGGACAATCCTAGGTTGAGCAGCATAGTCAACCTAGCCGACGTGCTAAACACGGAGCTGGACCATGCGCTAGACGAGCTGAGTAGGGCTCGTGCTAAGATCGCCCTGCTGCGGGCTGAGCGCGCGGAACGTCGTCACTTGGATGATGGTTCCCCCACTCCCGTTGGGACTCAGCACCCGTACCGCTCACCTCGGCGTGGACGCCAGTCTTATGGCAATCCCGACTGCAAGACCAAGATAGATTTAGCACCATAGATCGTTAGAGTTGGATCTTGTAATTAATACAAAATATATACGTAGAAGCTACAATCTTAGCGTTAGTCTCGCTTTAGTTAGTCTTAGTTAGACAGGGTAGTTTGCTATATCCTGTGCATCTATGTTTGTCATGATGAACTATGTTTGGTTTGGATCTTTGTAATGACTGTCACCAGAGTGTGGGTATCCCCTGCATTTTGGTTCACATATTATGTTAATAGAGTTAGTTATATAGTTGGGAAACCTTTTATTCCACTTTTCTCTTTATCTGAGAAGCTGTGTGGTCTGCGTTGGAGATCATTGAAGATGCTCATCTGTTCAGTGCTGTTGAAGAATTCTATACTCTTTTCTTATGCTGCAAGCTTTGCAAAGATCAGTTCTGATGTGTGGTTGCATTCTGCAGATGTCAGAGAACAGGCGCAGAGGAGGAAGGCATGCTCAGCAGCAGCGAGCCGCTCAGCCGGATGAGGTGCCTCCGCAACAACACCTGCCGCCCCCGCCCCCGATGTCGATCGAGCAGATGTTTCTGATGCAGACTCAGGCAGTTCAAGCCATCGGTCAAACTCTGGCCGCCATTCAGCAGCAGCAGCAACAACAGCAGCAGCAGCAGGCACCACCTCAATCTCAGATGCCTCAGATGCCCAGAGACAAGCGTGCTGAATTCATGAGAGGTCATCCCCCAATGTTTACTCACTCTTCTGACCCCATGGATGCTGAAGATTGGCTGCGCACTATGGAGCGGGAGTTGCATACCGCTCAGTGCGATGACAGGGAGAAAGTCCTGTATGGTCCCCGTCTGTTGAGAGGAGCAGCCCAATCATGGTGGGAGTCTTATCTCGCCACCCATGCCAACCCCGACGCCATCACTTGGGAAGAGTTCAAAGGTAGCTTTCGTCAGTATCATGTGCCTGCAGGTCTGATGACAGTGAAAAAGGAGGAGTTCTTGGCCCTCAAGCAAGGGTCATCGTCTGTCAGCGAGTACCGGGATAGGTTTCTGCAGTTGTCCCGCTATGCTCCTGAAGATGTCAACACCGACGCCAAGCGACAATACCGTTTCTTGAGAGGCTTGGTTGACCCTCTGCACTATCAGCTGATGAATCACACCTTCCCGACATTCCAGCACCTGATTGACAGAGCAATCATGATAGAGAGGAAGCGTAAGGAGATGGAGGATCGTAAGCGCAAGATCAGTGGACCCTAGCCTGGAAGCAGCAGTCGTCCTCGTTTCTCAGGCAATCAACCTCAGCAGTTTAGGCAGAACCAGCGTCCACCACAGCAGCGTCAGCAGTTCCAAAGGCAGTATCCCCAGCACCAGTATCAGAACTGTCAGAGCAATCAGTCAGGAGGTCAGTTTCAGAGGCAGAATCAGCAGGCACCCCGTCTTCCTGCCACAGCAAACCAGCAGAACAGTCAGGCAGCACCAGCTCAGGTTGGAAACAGAGCATGTTTCCACTGTGGAGAGCAAGGCCACTAGGTGATGCAATGTCCGAAGAAGGCAGCACAGCAGCAGTCAGGCCCCAATGCCCCAGCAAAGCAGAACGTTTCTCAGCCTAGAGCAGGCAACCGCTCTCAGCCGCGCTATAATCATGGGAGACTGAACCACTTGGAGGCTGAAGCAGTTCAGGAGACCCCCGGCATGATAGTAGGTATGTTCCCAGTCGACTCCCATATTGCAGAAGTGTTATTTGATACTGGAGCAACGCAATTCTTTCATTACTGCATCATGGGTAGAAGCACATAATCTTCCAATTACTACCATGTCAACCCCCATTCAAATTGACTCAGCCGGTGGTAGAATTCGAGCTGATAGCATATGTTTGAATGTATGTGTGGAAATAAGGGGGATAGCATTTCCCGCCAACCTCATAGTAATGGGTACTCAGGGAATAGATGTCATCCTAGGAATGAATTGGCTAGATAAGTATCAGGCAGTTATTAGTTGTGATAAAAGGACAATCAAGTTGGTGTCCCCCCTAGGAGAGGAAGCGGTGACCAAGTTAGTCCTGCCTGAGCCAAAGAAAGGAAGCTGCTATCAGATGGCCGTTGATAGCAGTGAAGCAGATCCAATTGAGAGTATCAAGGTTGTGTCCGAGTTCCCAGATGTGTTTCCAAAGGACTTACCGGGTATGCCACCAGAGCGGAAAGTTGAATTCGCTATAGAGCTTCTTCCTGGAACCGCCCCTATCTTTAAGAGAGCTTACAGAATATCTGGACCAGAGTTGGTTGAACTTAAGAAGCAGATTGATGAGTTGTCAGAGAAAGGTTACATCCGGCCAAGCACCTCGCCTTGGGCTGCCCCTGTCCTGTTTGTGGAGAAGAAAGATGGCACCAAAAGGATGTGTATCGATTATCGAGCTTTGAATGAAGTCACGATCAAGAACAAGTACCCTTTGCCTAGAATAGAAGATCTGTTCGACCAGTTGAGAGGAGCCAGTGTGTTCTCCAAGATAGATCTGAGGTCAGGGTATCATCAGCTTAGGATCCGACCTTCGGACATTCCGAAGACGGCATTCATTACCAAGTATGGGTTGTATGAGTTCACTGTGATGTCTTTCGGTCTAACCAATGCACCGGCCTTCTTTATGAATCTGATGAACAGTGTATTCATGGATTATCTTGATAAGTTTGTGGTGGTATTTATTGATGACATTCTGGTTTATTCTCAAAGCGAAGAAGAGCATGCAGATCATGTGAGGATGGTATTGCAGAGATTGCGAGAGCACCAGTTGTATGCAAAGTTGAGCAAGTGTGAATTCTGGATCAATGAAGTCCTGTTCTTGGGTCACATAATCAACAAAGAAGGATTGGCTGTGGATCCGAAGAAAGTGGCAGACATTCTGAACTGGAAGGCGCCAACAGATGCTCGAGGAATCAAGAGTTTCATTGGAATGGCCGGATATTATCGGTGATTCATTGAAGGGTTTCAAAGATTGCGAAACCAATGACAGCGTTGCTAGGCAACAAAGTTGAGTTCAAGTGGACCCAGAAATGCCAAGAGGCCTTTGAAACGCTGAAAGAGAAGTTGACAACAGCGCCTGTCCTAATCTTGCCCGATGTGCACAAGCCCTTCTCGGTGTATTGTGATGCTTGTTACACGGGTTTGGGATGCGTGTTGATGCAAGAGGGAAGAGTTGTGGCTTACTCGTCCTGACAGCTGAAGGTTCATGAGCAGAATTACCCAATTCATGATCTAGAGTTGGCAGCAGTGGTTCACGCGCTGAAGACATGGAGGCACTATCTGTATGGACAGAAATGTGATGTTTACACAGACCACAAGAGTCTGAAGTACATATTCACTCAGCCAGAGTAGAATATGAGGCAACGAAGATGGTTAGAGCTGATCAAAGACTATGAGTTGGAGATTCACTACCATCCAGGCAAAGCGAATGTAGTGGCAGATGCTTTGAGCAGAAAGAGTCAAGTCAATCTGATGGTCGCTCGTCCGATGCCTTATGAGTTGGCCAAGGAGTTTGACAGGTTAAGTCTCGGATTTCTGAACAATTCGCGAGGAGTTACAGTTGAGTTGGAACCTACCCTAGAGCGGGAAATCAAAGAAGCGCGGAAGAATGATGAGAAGATCAGTGAGATCCAGTGGCTGATTCTAAATGGCAGAGGCAAAGATTTTCGGGAAGATGCAGAAGGCGTGATATGGTTCAAAGACCGTTTGTGTGTTCCCAATGTCCAGTCTATTCGAGGGTTGATCCTCAAGGAAGCTCATGAGACAGCCTATTCGATTCACCCTGGTAGTGAGAAGATGTATCAGGATCTGAAGAAGAAATTCTGGTGGTATGGAATGAAGAGGGAAATCGCAGAGTATGTGGCTATGTGTGATAGTTGTCGACGGATCAAGGCAGAGCACCAAAGACCAGCTGGATTGTTGCAACCGTTGCAAATTCCTCAGTGGAAATGGGATGAAATCGGCATGGACTTCATAGTCGGATTGCCTCGCACTCGAGCCGGCTACGATTCCATTTGGGTAGTAGTGGACCGCTTGACCAAGTCAGCCCACTTCATACCTGTCAAGACCAACTACAGCAGTGCAGTATTGGCAGAGTTGTACATGTCTCGGATCGTTTGTCTTCATGGTGTGCCAAAGAAGATAGTGTCAGCAGAGGAATGCAATTCACCTCTCATTTCTGGCAGCAGCTGCATGAAGCCTTGGGCACACATCTGAATTTCAGTTCAGCTTATCATCCGCAGACAGATGGTCAGACTGAAAGAACCAATCAAATCCTTGAAGACAGGTTGAGAGCCTGTGTGTTGCAAGATCAGTCCGGATGGGACAAGAAATT